>OY977960.1:0-600000 GCA_963854355.1 Epinotia brunnichana
AACCTAACCTAACCTAACCTAACCTAACCTAACCTAACCTAACCTAACCTAACCTAACCTAACCTAACCTAACCTAACCTAACCTAACCTAACCTAACCTAACCTAACCTAACCTAACCTAACCTAACCTAACCTAACCTAACCTAACCTAACCTAACCTAACCTAACCTAACCTAACCTAACCTAACCTAACCTAACCTAACCTAACCTAACCTAACCTAACCTAACCTAACCTAACCTAACCTAACCTAACCTAACCTAACCTAACCTAACCTAACCTAACCTAACCTAACCTAACCTAACCTAACCTAACCTAACCTAACCTAACCTAACCTAACCTAACCTAACCTAACCTAACCTAACCTAACCTAACCTAACCTAACCTAACCTAACCTAACCTAACCTAACCTAACCTAACCTAACCTAACCTAACCTAACCTAACCTAACCTAACCTAACCTAACCTAACCTAACCTAACCTAACCTAACCTAACCTAACCTAACCTAACCTAACCTAACCTAACCTAACCTAACCTAACCTAACCTAACCTAACCTAACCTAACCTAACCTAACCTAACCTAACCTAACCTAACCTAACCTAACCTAACCTAACCTAACCTAACCTAACCTAACCTAACCTAACCTAACCTAACCTAACCTAACCTAACCTAACCTAACCTAACCTAACCTAACCTAACCTAACCTAACCTAACCTAACCTAACCTAACCTAACCTAACCTAACCTAACCTAACCTAACCTAACCTAACCTAACCTAACCTAACCTAACCTAACCTAACCTAACCTAACCTAACCTAACCTAACCTAACCTAACCTAACCTAACCTAACCTAACCTAACCTAACCTAACCTAACCTAACCTAACCTAACCTAACCTAACCTAACCTAACCTAACCTAACCTAACCTAACCTAACCTAACCTAACCTAACCTAACCTAACCTAACCTAACCTAACCTAACCTAACCTAACCTAACCTAACCTAACCTAACCTAACCTAACCTAACCTAACCTAACCTAACCTAACCTAACCTAACCTAACCTAACCTAACCTAACCTAACCTAACCTAACCTAACCTAACCTAACCTAACCTAACCTAACCTAACCTAACCTAACCTAACCTAACCTAACCTAACCTAACCTAACCTAACCTAACCTAACCTAACCTAACCTAACCTAACCTAACCTAACCTAACCTAACCTAACCTAACCTAACCTAACCTAACCTAACCTAACCTAACCTAACCTAACCTAACCTAACCTAACCTAACCTAACCTAACCTAACCTAACCTAACCTAACCTAACCTAACCTAACCTAACCTAACCTAACCTAACCTAACCTAACCTAACCTAACCTAACCTAACCTAACCTAACCTAACCTAACCTAACCTAACCTAACCTAACCTAACCTAACCTAACCTAACCTAACCTAACCTAACCTAACCTAACCTAACCTAACCTAACCTAACCTAACCTAACCTAACCTAACCTAACCTAACCTAACCTAACCTAACCTAACCTAACCTAACCTAACCTAACCTAACCTAACCTAACCTAACCTAACCTAACCTAACCTAACCTAACCTAACCTAACCTAACCTAACCTAACCTAACCTAACCTAACCTAACCTAACCTAACCTAACCTAACCTAACCTAACCTAACCTAACCTAACCTAACCTAACCTAACCTAACCTAACCTAACCTAACCTAACCTAACCTAACCTAACCTAACCTAACCTAACCTAACCTAACCTAACCTAACCTAACCTAACCTAACCTAACCTAACCTAACCTAACCTAACCTAACCTAACCTAACCTAACCTAACCTAACCTAACCTAACCTAACCTAACCTAACCTAACCTAACCTAACCTAACCTAACCTAACCTAACCTAACCTAACCTAACCTAACCTAACCTAACCTAACCTAACCTAACCTAACCTAACCTAACCTAACCTAACCTAACCTAACCTAACCTAACCTAACCTAACCTAACCTAACCTAACCTAACCTAACCTAACCTAACCTAACCTAACCTAACCTAACCTAACCTAACCTAACCTAACCTAACCTAACCTAACCTAACCTAACCTAACCTAACCTAACCTAACCTAACCTAACCTAACCTAACCTAACCTAACCTAACCTAACCTAACCTAACCTAACCTAACCTAACCTAACCTAACCTAACCTAACCTAACCTAACCTAACCTAACCTAACCTAACCTAACCTAACCTAACCTAACCTAACCTAACCTAACCTAACCTAACCTAACCTAACCTAACCTAACCTAACCTAACCTAACCTAACCTAACCTAACCTAACCTAACCTAACCTAACCTAACCTAACCTAACCTAACCTAACCTAACCTAACCTAACCTAACCTAACCTAACCTAACCTAACCTAACCTAACCTAACCTAACCTAACCTAACCTAACCTAACCTAACCTAACCTAACCTAACCTAACCTAACCTAACCTAACCTAACCTAACCTAACCTAACCTAACCTAACCTAACCTAACCTAACCTAACCTAACCTAACCTAACCTAACCTAACCTAACCTAACCTAACCTAACCTAACCTAACCTAACCTAACCTAACCTAACCTAACCTAACCTAACCTAACCTAACCTAACCTAACCTAACCTAACCTAACCTAACCTAACCTAACCTAACCTAACCTAACCTAACCTAACCTAACCTAACCTAACCTAACCTAACCTAACCTAACCTAACCTAACCTAACCTAACCTAACCTAACCTAACCTAACCTAACCTAACCTAACCTAACCTAACCTAACCTAACCTAACCTAACCTAACCTAACCTAACCTAACCTAACCTAACCTAACCTAACCTAACCTAACCTAACCTAACCTAACCTAACCTAACCTAACCTAACCTAACCTAACCTAACCTAACCTAACCTAACCTAACCTAACCTAACCTAACCTAACCTAACCTAACCTAACCTAACCTAACCTAACCTAACCTAACCTAACCTAACCTAACCTAACCTAACCTAACCTAACCTAACCTAACCTAACCTAACCTAACCTAACCTAACCTAACCTAACCTAACCTAACCTAACCTAACCTAACCTAACCTAACCTAACCTAACCTAACCTAACCTAACCTAACCTAACCTAACCTAACCTAACCTAACCTAACCTAACCTAACCTAACCTAACCTAACCTAACCTAACCTAACCTAACCTAACCTAACCTAACCTAACCTAACCTAACCTAACCTAACCTAACCTAACCTAACCTAACCTAACCTAACCTAACCTAACCTAACCTAACCTAACCTAACCTAACCTAACCTAACCTAACCTAACCTAACCTAACCTAACCTAACCTAACCTAACCTAACCTAACCTAACCTAACCTAACCTAACCTAACCTAACCTAACCTAACCTAACCTAACCTAACCTAACCTAACCTAACCTAACCTAACCTAACCTAACCTAACCTAACCTAACCTAACCTAACCTAACCTAACCTAACCTAACCTAACCTAACCTAACCTAACCTAACCTAACCTAACCTAACCTAACCTAACCTAACCTAACCTAACCTAACCTAACCTAACCTAACCTAACCTAACCTAACCTAACCTAACCTAACCTAACCTAACCTAACCTAACCTAACCTAACCTAACCTAACCTAACCTAACCTAACCTAACCTAACCTAACCTAACCTAACCTAACCTAACCTAACCTAACCTAACCTAACCTAACCTAACCTAACCTAACCTAACCTAACCTAACCTAACCTAACCTAACCTAACCTAACCTAACCTAACCTAACCTAACCTAACCTAACCTAACCTAACCTAACCTAACCTAACCTAACCTAACCTAACCTAACCTAACCTAACCTAACCTAACCTAACCTAACCTAACCTAACCTAACCTAACCTAACCTAACCTAACCTAACCTAACCTAACCTAACCTAACCTAACCTAACCTAACCTAACCTAACCTAACCTAACCTAACCTAACCTAACCTAACCTAACCTAACCTAACCTAACCTAACCTAACCTAACCTAACCTAACCTAACCTAACCTAACCTAACCTAACCTAACCTAACCTAACCTAACCTAACCTAACCTAACCTAACCTAACCTAACCTAACCTAACCTAACCTAACCTAACCTAACCTAACCTAACCTAACCTAACCTAACCTAACCTAACCTAACCTAACCTAACCTAACCTAACCTAACCTAACCTAACCTAACCTAACCTAACCTAACCTAACCTAACCTAACCTAACCTAACCTAACCTAACCTAACCTAACCTAACCTAACCTAACCTAACCTAACCTAACCTAACCTAACCTAACCTAACCTAACCTAACCTAACCTAACCTAACCTAACCTAACCTAACCTAACCTAACCTAACCTAACCTAACCTAACCTAACCTAACCTAACCTAACCTAACCTAACCTAACCTAACCTAACCTAACCTAACCTAACCTAACCTAACCTAACCTAACCTAACCTAACCTAACCTAACCTAACCTAACCTAACCTAACCTAACCTAACCTAACCTAACCTAACCTAACCTAACCTAACCTAACCTAACCTAACCTAACCTAACCTAACCTAACCTAACCTAACCTAACCTAACCTAACCTAACCTAACCTAACCTAACCTAACCTAACCTAACCTAACCTAACCTAACCTAACCTAACCTAACCTAACCTAACCTAACCTAACCTAACCTAACCTAACCTAACCTAACCTAACCTAACCTAACCTAACCTAACCTAACCTAACCTAACCTAACCTAACCTAACCTAACCTAACCTAACCTAACCTAACCTAACCTAACCTAACCTAACCTAACCTAACCTAACCTAACCTAACCTAACCTAACCTAACCTAACCTAACCTAACCTAACCTAACCTAACCTAACCTAACCTAACCTAACCTAACCTAACCTAACCTAACCTAACCTAACCTAACCTAACCTAACCTAACCTAACCTAACCTAACCTAACCTAACCTAACCTAACCTAACCTAACCTAACCTAACCTAACCTAACCTAACCTAACCTAACCTAACCTAACCTAACCTAACCTAACCTAACCTAACCTAACCTAACCTAACCTAACCTAACCTAACCTAACCTAACCTAACCTAACCTAACCTAACCTAACCTAACCTAACCTAACCTAACCTAACCTAACCTAACCTAACCTAACCTAACCTAACCTAACCTAACCTAACCTAACCTAACCTAACCTAACCTAACCTAACCTAACCTAACCTAACCTAACCTAACCTAACCTAACCTAACCTAACCTAACCTAACCTAACCTAACCTAACCTAACCTAACCTAACCTAACCTAACCTAACCTAACCTAACCTAACCTAACCTAACCTAACCTAACCTAACCTAACCTAACCTAACCTAACCTAACCTAACCTAACCTAACCTAACCTAACCTAACCTAACCTAACCTAACCTAACCTAACCTAACCTAACCTAACCTAACCTAACCTAACCTAACCTAACCTAACCTAACCTAACCTAACCTAACCTAACCTAACCTAACCTAACCTAACCTAACCTAACCTAACCTAACCTAACCTAACCTAACCTAACCTAACCTAACCTAACCTAACCTAACCTAACCTAACCTAACCTAACCTAACCTAACCTAACCTAACCTAACCTAACCTAACCTAACCTAACCTAACCTAACCTAACCTAACCTAACCTAACCTAACCTAACCTAACCTAACCTAACCTAACCTAACCTAACCTAACCTAACCTAACCTAACCTAACCTAACCTAACCTAACCTAACCTAACCTAACCTAACCTAACCTAACCTAACCTAACCTAACCTAACCTAACCTAACCTAACCTAACCTAACCTAACCTAACCTAACCTAACCTAACCTAACCTAACCTAACCTAACCTAACCTAACCTAACCTAACCTAACCTAACCTAACCTAACCTAACCTAACCTAACCTAACCTAACCTAACCTAACCTAACCTAACCTAACCTAACCTAACCTAACCTAACCTAACCTAACCTAACCTAACCTAACCTAACCTAACCTAACCTAACCTAACCTAACCTAACCTAACCTAACCTAACCTAACCTAACCTAACCTAACCTAACCTAACCTAACCTAACCTAACCTAACCTAACCTAACCTAACCTAACCTAACCTAACCTAACCTAACCTAACCTAACCTAACCTAACCTAACCTAACCTAACCTAACCTAACCTAACCTAACCTAACCTAACCTAACCTAACCTAACCTAACCTAACCTAACCTAACCTAACCTAACCTAACCTAACCTAACCTAACCTAACCTAACCTAACCTAACCTAACCTAACCTAACCTAACCTAACCTAACCTAACCTAACCTAACCTAACCTAACCTAACCTAACCTAACCTAACCTAACCTAACCTAACCTAACCTAACCTAACCTAACCTAACCTAACCTAACCTAACCTAACCTAACCTAACCTAACCTAACCTAACCTAACCTAACCTAACCTAACCTAACCTAACCTAACCTAACCTAACCTAACCTAACCTAACCTAACCTAACCTAACCTAACCTAACCTAACCTAACCTAACCTAACCTAACCTAACCTAACCTAACCTAACCTAACCTAACCTAACCTAACCTAACCTAACCTAACCTAACCTAACCTAACCTAACCTAACCTAACCTAACCTAACCTAACCTAACCTAACCTAACCTAACCTAACCTAACCTAACCTAACCTAACCTAACCTAACCTAACCTAACCTAACCTAACCTAACCTAACCTAACCTAACCTAACCTAACCTAACCTAACCTAACCTAACCTAACCTAACCTAACCTAACCTAACCTAACCTAACCTAACCTAACCTAACCTAACCTAACCTAACCTAACCTAACCTAACCTAACCTAACCTAACCTAACCTAACCTAACCTAACCTAACCTAACCTAACCTAACCTAACCTAACCTAACCTAACCTAACCTAACCTAACCTAACCTAACCTAACCTAACCTAACCTAACCTAACCTAACCTAACCTAACCTAACCTAACCTAACCTAACCTAACCTAACCTAACCTAACCTAACCTAACCAGTCTGGCGTCGAGCGCGGCCGCGTACGCATCGTTCCCACGCCGCTCCGCCGACGAAAAATCATTTTACCCGGTTTTTTCGCAAAAAATAACCAGTGTTATATATCAAAAGTTGCGCGCTAACGTCCCCTATCCGCTTGTGTAAAGAACTTATAAATCGGACAAGTGTGAAGTGTAGTGGACAAAATAGTGTGCATAACTTAGAACCGAAAGTGCTAAAAAGCCCAAAAACTCCGAAAATAGATCTTTTACATACTGATATTTTAAGTGATATGTGTATATCTCAGTGCTCTTGACAGTCTGTGAAAGTTTTGGATTTTTCTCATGAAAAACGGCAAAGATATTCAATAATAACCGAAAACAACGTGGTTAGGTAAACTCAGATATCGAATCGTGCGGCTGATTCTGACATCACAGTTTTATGTGCCGTCTCACCAGGACCCCAGAACAGTTTCTAGAATTTCTCTGAGTGCAACAGTCTTCATTTAATCCAATATTTTCCGACATAACCCCAAAATTTTAACTAAAAGTGAATTTCAAACCCCAATAACTTTAAATTTCAAGCGATCACACCACAATATTCTAACCGATCCATATACACCAGGTATCGATCTATATAATTGCAAAATTTTGGATTTTTAGGACTAGTAGTTTCCGCGGAAAGTAATTAATTGTCAAACTAGTCCCTAGTCCTCACGTAAGTTTACGTAATTTCAAATCTGTTTTTCACTTTTCTCCTGGTTAACTTTTTGAACTTTTCTTAACTGATTCGAGTACATCCACGTCAGAAAATAGTTTTAACACCAGTTTCGACATATGTTCACCAGTTACTTTAAGCAGAATCTGGATTAACAAACCCAATCTGCAGTGACTAACAAAAAAGTGCCCAGAAACTTATTCAAAGGTGATACGGAATTGGTGAATATAATAAAACGTTCCTCAGTGAGTGCTTCACCTGTCGGCGATATTGGATTCAGCCGGACTCACCACCCAGGAAAACAAACGTAAGTTCAGTGGATAACCTAGAACCGAAAGTGATAAAAAGCCCCAAAAACTCTGGAAATAGATACTTTACATATCGAATTTTTTTGTGATATATATATGTCTCAGTGCTCTTGACAATCTGTGAAAGTTTTGTACTTTTCTCATGAAAAACGGCAAAGATATTCAATTATAACCGAAAACAACGTGGTTAGGTAAACTCAGATATCGAATCGTGCGGCTGATTCTGACATCACAGTTTTATGTGCCGACTCACCAGGACCCCAGAACAGTTTCTAGAATTTCTCTGAGTGCAATAGTCTTCATTTAATCCAATATCTTCCGAAATAACCCCAAAGTTTTAACTAACAGTGAATTTCAAACCCCAATAGTCATAAACTTTAAGTGACCATACCACAATATTCTAATCGATCTATATACACCAGCTATCGATCTATATAATTACAAAATTTCAGATTTTTATGACTGGTGGTTTCTGCGGAAAGTAATTTATTGTCAAACCAGTCCCTAGTCCACGCGTAAGTTTACGTAATTTCAAATCTGTTTTTCACTTTTTTCCTGGTCAACTTTTTAAATCTTTTATAACTGATTCGAGGATATCCACGTCAAAAAATAGTTTCAAGACCTGTTTCGACATATGTTCACCAGTTACTTTAAGCAGAATCTGGATTGACAAACCCAATCTGCAGAGACTAACATTACTAGTTATAGATTCATTTTATTAAGTAAATACTGTTTAATCCTTTATTGTTTAATCGTATAAATGTCTATTTGTAATTTAAGGTGTTAGATTTAATACTGCTAGTTGTAAACTGTTCAGGCTAAATTCGAACTATTTCCAAACTTTAAACCTGAATCGCTCAAAAAATTTGAAGCTTTCGCCCACAATATTTTTATTGATTTGCATACACCAGTGATCCAGCTATATTACTGCAAAATTTCAGATTTTTAGGACTAGTGGTTCCCGCGGAAAATAATTTATTGTCAAACCAGTCCCTAGTCCACGCGTAGGTTTACGTAATCTCAAATCTGTTTTTCACTTTTTTCCTGGTTAACTTTTTAAATCTTTTATAACTGAGTCGAGGATATACACGTCAAATAATAGTTTCAAGACCTGTTTCGACATATGTTCACCAGATACTTTAAGCAGAATCTGGATTGACAAACCCAATCTGCAGAGATTAACATTACCAGTTATAGATCCATTTTAGTAAGTAAATACAGTTTAATCCTTTATTGTTTAATCGTGTAAATGTGTATTTGTAATTTAAGGTGTTAGATTTAATACTGCTAGTTATAAACTGTTCAGGCTAAATTCGAACTATTTCCAAACTTTAAACCTGAATCGCTCAAAATTTGAAGCTTTCGCCCACAATATTTCTATTGATTTGCATACACCAGTGACCCAGCTATATTACTGCAAAATTTCAGATTTTTAGGACTAGTGGTTTCCGCAGAAAGTAATTTATTGTCAAACCAGTCCCCAGTCCACGCGTAGGTTTACGTAATTTCAAATCTGTTTTCACTTTTTTCCTGGTTAACTTTTTAAATCTTTTATAACGGATTCGAGGATATCCACGTCAAAAAATAGTTTCAAGACCTGTTTCGACATATGTTCACCAGTTACTTTAAGCAGAATCTGGATTGACAAACCCAATCTGCAGAGACTAACATTACTACTTATAGATCCATTTTAGTAAGTAAATACTGTTTAATCCTTCATTGTTTAATCGTGTAAATGTGTATTTGTAATTTAAGGTGTTAGATTTAATACTGCTAGTTGTAAACTGTTCAGGCTAAATCCGAACTATTTCCAAACTTTAAACCTGAATCGCTCAAAATTTGAAGCTTTCGCCCACAATATTTCTATTGATTCGCATACACCAGTGACCCAGCTATATTACTGCAAAATTTCAGATTTTTGGGACTAGTGGTTTCCGCGGAAAGTAATTTATTGTCAAACCAGTCCCCAGTCCACGCGTAGGTTTACGTAATTTCAAATCTGTTTTTCACTTTTTTCCTGGTTAACTTTTTAAATCTTTTATAACTGATTCGAGGATATCCACGTCAAAAAATAGTTTCAAGACCTGTTTCAACATATGTTCACCAGTTACTTTAAGTAGAATCTGGATTGACAAACCCAATCTGCAGAGACTAACATTATTAGTTATAGATCCAGTTTAGTAAATAAATACTGTTTTAATCCTTTATTGTTTAATCGTGTAACTGTGTATTTTTAATTTAAGGTGTTAGATTTAATACTGCTAGTTGTAAACTGTTCAGGCTAAATTCGAACTATTTCCAAACTTTAAACCTGAATCGCTCAAAATTTGAAGCTTTCGCCCACAATATTTTTATTGATTTGCATACACTAGTGATCCAGCTATATTACTGCAAAGTTTCAGATTTTTAGGACTGACAGCTTCAGTGGAAAGTAATAAAAAGTAAAATTATTTATAGATTTTTACGTAATTTTCAGTATGTTTTTGGCTTTTTTCCCCACTTACTCTCTTAATTTTTTTTATAACTATATAGTATCTCTCTGTATCTAAAAAAAGTGTTAACGCTAATCCCATATATGTAAACCCACCACTAGAGAGAACTGAGCTCTGAAGGTCAAAGTTTGTACAACGACCCAAATTGTCATTACCTGCCACAGATCCATTTTAGTAAGTAAACACTGCTTATTCCTTTATTGTTTAATTGTGTAACTGCGTATCTGTAATTTAAGCTGTTAGATTTAATACTGCTAGTTGTAAACTGCTCAGGCAAAATTTGAACTACTTCCAAACTTCAACCCTGAATCGCTCAAAATTTGAAGCTTTCGCCAACAATATTTTTATCGATTTGCATACACCAGTAATTCAGCTACATTATTGCAAAGTTTTAGATTTTTGGAACAGACAGTTTCAGTGGAAAGTAATAAATAGTAAAAATTAGTCCTAGGTTTTGTCGTAATTTTCAGTCTGTTTTTGACTTTTTTCCCTACTGACTTTCTTAAATTTTTACAACTACATAGTGTCTTTCTGTGCTCAAAAATAGTTTTAAGTTTAATCCCATATATATAAACCAACTACTTTAAAGGGAACTCAGCTTTGAAAGATCTGAGGTTTCCGCAACGACCCAAATCACCATTATTAATCGTAGAGTAATTTTTAGCAGTAAGTTTCATGTGCATTGCTTAATTGTGTAAGTTGATTAATTGTAAATTGCTAGCTGTAAACTATTTAGTTAGGGATAAGTTAGTCTAATCGGGAAACGAACTGCGTATCGCGCTTATTCGTCTGTCGATACACTGGTACACATATAAGCTCCTTAGCTTGCAGTACACACTTCACTACACACTAATACACTACACTATACTTCGATGGGCACAATGTATCGCACGCCGCCCCCATCACCAAAGAAGGATGGGCCGCAGACAAGGCAGCGCAGCAGGCAACCGCCACTCGCAGACGAGGAGATATCGCTTATATTGACGACAAAACCGGAATCGCACCAAGACCGCGAGGCGACACACAGAACCGAACCCCACAACCGCGAATATCGAGCCGGATCAGAGTCTATATCCGAAGACCTAACGTCACCACCCACACCAACACTGGAACTAATGCTAAGATACAGCGGGACCGACGAGGAGAACGACCCGCCCCCCTCCGGAAACCACAATTTAAACAAATTTTTCGAAGACCTGACCTACAACTGCAATGAGATTCTTTCACTCCTGAGACCAAGCAAGACTCATAAAAGCGTCACTAAGGAGAATAGGGAGAGGGTACTGGTGATTGCCGATACAATCAAGAAGGCTACATCTCAAGCGCGGCGGGATGTAGCGAGGTGGACACCGCCGTCCCTGTCAACTGAAGCTGAAAACGGTCACGGCAGCAGCAGCACGCACGCCCAGGACTCGAACCGCAGCGAGACGACCGGCGCCGCCACGGAGACGGACATCAGAACAATAATACAAAACACTATCAAAACTGAATTCAATAAAATTAAAGAGGACTTGGAGCGCTCAGCGGCTGACGCACCAAAGGGAGCAGCACTCTCATACGCCGCCGCGGCGTCAGCGCCACCAACATCCAACCCCACACCAACATTCCAACCCAACAAACCTGCCATCATATTATCACCTAAAGACACAGTAAGCAGCTCTGCGGACACACTCGACGCGTGGAAGAGAAAAATCTCCTTCCGACACACCTCCTTCGCCCCGGCAAACACTAAATTCGTGTCGAACAATAAAGTACGCGTGGAGTTCGAGAGCCTCGAACAGCGCGATAAGGCGCTGTCAATGACTAACGACATCAACTCCGAAGTCACGGCGGAGTCATCCAGGGCGCTGTCGCCCATGGTGATCATAAAGGGCGTCTCCACCGATATTCCATACGATCAACTCACGGGAATAATCATAAACCAGAACCCCAACATAGCTCACGCCATGGAGAGCGAACAGGACTTCACTCTCCACTTTCAAAGAAATAACAGGAACCCCAAACTATACAACGCAATCTACATGACCACCCCGCAAGTTTTCAAGGAGATAATCACCACTCGTAAAATCAACATAGACCACCAAAAGGTGCACGCCTGCGAACACCTACCACTGCTGCAGTGCTACAAGTGCCTGCAGTATGGACACACTCGCAAGCGATGCACGTCAGAGCACACCACTTGCTCTCACTGCGCGGCCTCCGGACACGAGTACCGTAACTGTCCAGTATGGCAAGACGACTCAAGACTCAAATGCCACAATTGCACATCCCACGCGAATAAGAATAACATTAGAATTAATACGAAACATAGTGCCACCTCCGCCACGTGCCCTCGAATGTCAATGATGAGTATCAAAATCAAACAGAGAATTAACTATGGACCCTATGGGTAACAAACCTCACAATAAAAATCGCAATAATAATAAAAACAACTACCACTGCTTACAAATCAATGAAGGGCACGGGCGAAACGCCCACCAAGAGGTATTAGTGTACCTTAACGATAAAGACACCTCATGTGATTTCGTGTTTCTCACCGAACCGTACACATCTAATCAGAAAATTATTAAAACAATACCGGGATATACCACACACCAATTCCCGTCCGACGCGAGAGCTATCAAGGCCGCGATACTTGTCAAGAATACACGGATAAGCACATTAGGATACACCAAATATTCAGATTCACATATTGCAATAGCCCAGATCACGGAAAAAACAGGAGCAAAAATCTACCTAGTTTCCTTGTATATAGAGCCCAGGAACGACATCAATAACACCTTGAGAAAGCTGGAAGGGTTCTTGCAGGAGACAAGGGGATCCAAGCACATCATTGGAGGGGATTTCAACGGATGGCACACCTCGTGGGGATGCCAACACAACAACTCAAGAGGGCGGGAAATTGCGGACCTCGTGACCGCACATGGACTCAAAGTGTGCAACACTGGGCGCACCCCTACGTTCCAGACAATAACACACAGACAACACAGAGAGTCAATAGTCGACATCACCCTCGCAAGCAACACGCAACACAATAACCCAATCACAATCAGGAACTGGAAAGTCACTCCTGAGGTCTGCACTTCCTCGGACCACCATGCAATAACCTATGAAATGTCCACATCCAGCAACAAAACAGCCAAATGGAACCAAAAGAAAAAACTAAGCACGTTCAAATATAACACCAGCGGCGTAAAATGGGACCAAATAAAGGAAGACATTGAGAGAGAACTGAAGGAAAAGATGCCGGATATAGAAGATATAAACAACAGTGGAGAGGACCAAATTGACTGCACCATTGCACTCTTCACCGGCAACATAGAAAAAATGTGCGACGAATTACTAGATCGATCTGCAGGACCTCCACTAAAACCCCCATGGTGGAACGAAAACCTAAACACCCTAAAAAAGGAGGTTATTAGGGTACACCATGCGCTCAACAAAGCCGTTCGACGAAAGCTCCCGCTCATTGAACTCCTGAGAGAGAGAGACGCCCTAAGGGGAAGGTACTCTGACGAGTGCTGCACCGCGTCCTCCAGCGCCTTCCGAGACTTCTGCGAGCGGCAGGGGAAGGAGGATGTATGGTCAATTACTAACCGCATCATGCGAACTAAACCGGTCACGCAGCCACCTGCCACTATGACCCTACCCGATGGAACGCACACAAGGGACAGCAAGGAGACTGCTGACGCGCTCCTCAACCACTTCCACCCAGACGACACAGGAGATTCTCAGGCACAACAAACGCTACGACAGCTAACATTACAACCCCCCAACACCCCCAATGAACCACCTTTCACGACCGAGGAGGTACTGAGAACCCTGAACACAATCAGTCACAAAAAAGCACCTGGCTCTGACCACCTAACCGCCGACATATGTCTCCAAGTGACCAAAATCTTCCCAGAGACCGTAACTGCAATAATGAACAGATGCCTGCAAATAGGATACTTCCCCGACTACTGGAAGACTACCATCACCAAAATTATCCCCAAGCCAAACAAGGATGACTACACTAAACTGCAATCATTCAGACCAATAGGGCTGGTCAAGGTATTTGGTAAACTACTGGAAAAACTAATAATAAACAGACTCGTATACCATATGCAAATAAACAACCGAGCTGTCAACCGACAGTTCGGATTCAAGCTCCAGACTTCAACCACACACGCCATAAAGCACGCACTCAGACTAATAGAGGAGGGCAAGGAAAATGGCGAACAAGTACTAGCCATTTCTCTAGACATAAGAGCTGCATTTGACAACGCCTGGTGGCCCGCCATCTTTCAGCGTCTCAAACGAATCGCCTGTCCAGAAAACATCTACAGCATCCTACAGAGCTACGTCACCAACCGACAGGTACAGCTAGCGTTCGCCGACTACTTCGCCCAAAAAACCGTCTCGCGCGGATGCATCCAGGGATCAGTGGTCGGTCCGATACTCTGGAACCTCGTGCTGGACGATCTACTTGACAAAGAGCTACCGGCGGGATGCTATTCACAAGCTTACGCGGACGACGTCCTACTGATCTGCCGAGCAAAGACGGTCGCAGAACTGGAGGCCAAAACAAACCTGGCCATCGAGGGGATCGCTGAGTGGGGGGAAAGCGTAAAGCTGGACTTTGGAAAAGAAAAGACGCAAATGATGGCCTTCACAAAAGGCGCCTCTAGGGCCAGGGTGATTATGGATGGCGCGGCAGTGCCACTGGTCACTGAAATGAAGTACCTCGGAGTAATTATTGACAGCAAGCTGCTATTTGTACGACACGCCCTGCAAACCATCGAAAAGGCCAGGAAATTGTACTGCAGGCTGCAAATGTTCATACGCCCCACCTGGGGAGCGCACCCGGAAAACATTAGAACGATATATAAACAAGTGATTGAACCCATAATGACCTACGCCTCCTCCATATGGCAAAATGCTGTTAAACACCAATATATAAAAAACAAGTTACTCTCCCTACAGCGCCTAATAGCAATAAAAATAACGCATGCCTTCAGAACTATAAGCACGCCCCTTGCAGTCACCCTGGCACGGCTCACACCACTGCCTGCAAAAATAGAATACGCTGCCGAGCTGGAAAAATCCAGGATCCGGGGAGTATCTTCCCTGTTACCTGGGGATCTCAAAATTGAAAAACCGGTCTCCCCATCCGAAATGCTACATCCGGCACATAGGGAGGGCATCTCTTTCCGGGAGCTCCAAAACGAGGCTGAGGTTAAACGGGCCCTCGACGACCATCCGGAGGAATCGTGGATTTCCTACACTGACGGGAGTCGACACGACAACACTGTTGGAGCGGCTTTTGTCACTGAGGGACCTAATCGTATAAACACCACTACCAAAAAATTGAAGCTACATGACTGCTGCTCGGTGTACCAGGCCGAGCTTTTTGCGATATCACAGTGCCTTCAAAATCATCTTAATACAATCACACCGATACACAACCACAACCACACCACACACATAATTCTAACAGACAGCAAATCAGCCCTTCAGGAACTTGCCAACCCAAACAGCTACAATCCACTTGCAAACACAATTCATAAACTATTACATACACACAAACAACACTCACACACCCACTTTTACTGGATCAAGGCACACTGCGGTATCGCAGGAAACGAGCTTGCCGATGCGGCGGCTAAGGCTGCGGCCAACCTAAAGAAGACACCGGATTACAAAACAATACCAATATCCAACATAAAGTATAGATTAAAACAGATTGCACAGCATGCGGCTGAACGACTATATAATTCCCCCAACAATTGCCTCTACACAAAGAGGATCTTTACCGATCACGAAACAATAAACAAATACCTAAACGACTACAGTCTAACTTTTGAGACTACTCAATTCATTTCAAATCACGGTTTTCACAAAGAATACCTTTATAGATTCAAAATAACGAACAACGACCACTGCCCGTGTGACGACACATCGACGCAGTCCACACAGCACCTAATTAACGACTGCCCCAGATTCAACTCTAAAAGACTCGAATACGAGATAACTTGCACCATGCTAAACATTAACCAAAGCAACCTAGAAGAAGTCCTCTCCAAACAGACAACAGCAGAGGCCTTCCACAGCTTCTACAAGCACATTGTTAAAAGACTGAAAAAGTTCAACGGAACATAATACTACATACTTCCTTTTCTCTACTATCGCACTATTACTATGTTTCACATATTTTCACTTAAATATATACCTTTAAAATATATACATATATAAAATATATACATATATAAAATATATATAAACATAACCCAACTCACCTCTGCTTGCTGAGCCAACAACCGGTGTTCGCTCAGCAAGCAGCGGCAGTTACCCTTCCTCAATATCCACTCCATCCCCACGCCTTTTGCTCACAACAATCTGCACACTAAAATTTACCCCACACAATAGGTAAACTACACAACAAAACCCAACTCTCAAACAATAACTCACCTTACCCATTCACCCAACTCTAAATTAAATCAATTCCAAGGGCAACGTGTAAACCGTTAGCACTGCGCTCTTGGATCACACAACTCTGCACAGGGTGGTGGTTTTAGTCCGTAGGCGACTGGGCAACATCCCCAGTCGAGTCGGGCATGCTACGGGACCGGGCCGTAGTATCCAATGAGGATCTCCACCACCCACGTAAAAAAAAAAAAAAAAAAAAAAAACCTAACCTAACCTAACCTTTTTTTTTTTTTTTTTTTTTTTTTTTGTTTACCCAGGGGAAATCCATTATGGATCCCACCCGGCTCGGGAGAAGCCGAATGGGTATGTCCGACTCACACAGACTAAAACCCCTGGGGTGTTCCATCACTCGCTTTTAGACAGAGCCCCGGGAACGCTTTCGCACACATCCGGAACTCTGTCGGCGCTACCCTTTCGGGCCCACACAGTTGGCAGGGTCATGATGCCCCACCTTCTCCGCTTTTGGCACCCCAGAACACCATGGGGGCCGTGCAGCTCTGGACCTCTCCTAGGCGGATGACGGAACTCCCGACCCATCACCCGCAGGTCCGCGTTATGGCGGCAGCATTCGGCCTGCGAAGGCCCTTCGACGCCTGCCAGGCCTCCTACGACGCTGCGGGACTGAATCTACGTCGTCCTCGCGCATCCGCTCCGCTGCCTCCTTCTGCGTCAACACCGACACACAGAAGGTGGTCACTGCCGCCCATGCCTCCTCACTGCGGACCATGCGACTTATCAAAGCCGGCAGTGAGAGATCCCCACCAATAGCCGCAGACAGGGCAGCGCGAGGCTCCGCCCATGCTGGGCACTCTTCACGCGTGTGCTTGGCCGTGTCTACGGCTCCTCCCCTACAGTGGTGACATGCCGACGTTGGTTCCCTACCCACCACCTCACACAGGTACTTGCCGAAGCATCCATGCCCCGTCAAAAGCTGTGTGAGGTGGAACGTGGGTGCACCATAGTTGCGATCGACCCATTCTTTAAGGACAGGCCGAACAGCATCCACCAGGTCCCGGCTAGCTCCCGGGATCTCCAGTCGCTCCGACCATTTCTGGTAGAGGACAAGGCGTGACTCCTCCCGCCACTGCCGCACCTCCCTCGGCGCAGGCCAGTTACCCGCCCTCCTCGCTTCCTGCAACCGCCAATATATCTCTGACTGCAACTCCGCTTC
The DNA here is from genome assembly GCA_963854355.1 of Epinotia brunnichana. Taxonomy (NCBI): domain Eukaryota; kingdom Metazoa; phylum Arthropoda; class Insecta; order Lepidoptera; family Tortricidae; genus Epinotia; species Epinotia brunnichana. Next base: position 18,305 of record OY977960.1, read on the forward strand.
GAGGTCCCAGGGCGGGCTACCCGCCAGCAAGCAAGCCGCCACGCACGACACTGTACGGTACGCCCTTGCCACTCTGAGCGCTATGACCCACTGCGGTCGACGCAATTGAGCAACACTTGGAGCGCTCAGAGTGCCCGCCCATATAGGCGCTCCATAGAGCGCCATCGAACGCACCACGCCAGTATACAAACGACGGCATGCACTTCCTGGCCCTCCTAAATTCGGAAGTATCCGCCCAAGCGCTGCGGCCGCAGCCACCAACTTTGGAGACAAACGCCGAAAGTGCTCTTCAAACTTCCACCTGCCATCAAGGACGAGTCCAAGATACTTCATCGTCAATCCAACGGCAATGAAATTTCCCCCAACTGATAACACTGCACCCGGAAGCGGTGCATTACGAGGCCCATGGAAAACCAGAGCCTCAGACTTGTGGAGAGCCACTTCCAAACCCAACGCACGAATACGCTCCACGACATGAGCAACACCAACTCTGGCAAGCTGCGCAGCCTCCTGATGAGTACTCCCACGGGCTGTCACAAGAGTGTCCTCAGCGTAACAGGTTACACCAACCCCCCTCAAAGTGGCACCGCGCAGCACCCAATCGTAACCAATATTCCACAGGAGTGGGCCTAAAACTGACCCCTGTGGAACACCGCACGACATCACTCTCCGTCCCCACCCTTCTCTCGTTGGGTAGGTCACCATTCGACCTGCAAAGTAATCTGCTACAACTCTCTGCAGATATGATGGTACATTATGGTACCGAAGAGCCGCCTTAATTGTCTCCCAGGGCAAGGTGTTGAAGGCATTGGATATATCCAATGACACTGCCATCACCACCCCACCCTTTGAAACCTCCTCCGATACTATATCGCCAACCCGAGCAACTGCATCCAACGTCGAACGGAGAGGGCGAAAACCAAACTGCCACTCGCTTAAACCGGGATCCATACTCCTGACAAGCCGAGCTGCGAGCACCCGCTCGAACAGCTTGCTTGTCTCACCTAGCAGCACAATCGGACGGTAGGCCGACGGCTGATCGGGAGGACGTCCCTCCTTCCGGAGAAGCACCAGCTTTCCCGTCTTCCACCTACTAGGCACCCGCCCTTGAGACAAGCAAGCAGTAAAGAGGGCCCGGACACTCTCCCCTATCTCCGATACGGCAATAACTAGAGCCCGACCCGGTATGCCATCCAGACCGGGGGCCGTCTTTTTGGACCGTAGCCTCCGGACAGCCACCCCGAATTCAGCCTCAGTTACTGGAGGCACCTCTGCCACTGCCGGCCGCGGACCCGATACAGAAACCATCGCCGGAGGCACAAAGGCTTCCCTTGCCGGGAAGAGGGCACTAACCACCCGCTCAACAAGATCAGGCTGAAGCGTACTCGTCAAGGGAGGAGCCCAGGGCCGGAGTTTCTTCCTCACCACCCGATACGGCTTACCCCAAGGATCCCGGTTGAGCGTCTCCAACCACTCTTCCCATGCCACCTCCTTGGCCTGTGCCACTGCCGTTTGAAGAATGCTGCAGGCATTCCGGTACGCGACGTAAAGAACATCCTCCTCCACTTGGTCCCTGACCCGGCGCCTCCTGCAACGCGTATACTGGCGACGCGCAGCTACACATGCACCCCTCATTCGGCGAAGCTCAGGGCGCCACCAATACACGCAACGCCTTGGAGCATGTGACTTTGCCCTCGGCATCGCCGCATCACACACCCGAGTGAGCGCATCGCCTAAGCACTCTGCTTCCTGCTCAACCTCCTCAACCGCATCAGCCCGTGCCCCCCAAGATTCCACAATTGCAGCCTCCTTGGCCAACTCATAATCCAGCCTGCCCAGCACCCAACGTGGACCATCCTCAACAGAATGGTGCACAGCCATCGAGACCGGAGCAGCGGAAACACCAAACCGGATGTACCGGTGATCAGAGAGCGTCTCCACACCAGTCTCCACTCTCCAACCATTAATCCGGCGTGCCAAGGTGCGTGACGCAAATGTGATATCCACAATCGACTCGCCCTGCCGGCGCACACACGTACTTTCCAACCCAGTGTTGAGGACAACCAATCCTAGGGAAATTGCCCACTCCTCCAGCAACTCCCCTCGCGCATCTGCCACAGGAGAACCCCAAGCCACTGACTTTGCGTTAAAGTCACCAGCGACTAGCACAGGCGTGGTGGACACCTGACCAACCAGCGCCCCGACTCCTGCAAGCAGCCGCTCAAAGTCAGCTAGGCTCCTATTGGGGGAAAAGTACACCCCAATGACAGTCAAGTCCCCAACCGTAGTGAGCACATAACCCTGACCCCTAACGACACCGCGCAAAGGCAAGGCACCAGCTACAGCAGGGGCAATTATAGTCACAGTGCCATCTCGATCTCCAGCCCAATCATCCCGCACGGGAACAAAATAGGGTTCCGAAACCACTGCCACCTCAATTTGCCACTCAGCCATGGTCTGGATCAAGAGGTCCTGAGCCCTAGCGGAGTGGTTAATATTTGCTTGCATAAACCTACTAGCCATTACTGGGCTGTATCCATGCTAACCTCCTCAGTAACTTGCTGCAAAGACTGGGGCGCTACCGGGCCACCCGCTTCCTTCCCACCTCCCACTGCAATCTGCGCTGCTTTAGATGCCAGACCACTTTGACAGCCCTTCCTGCCAATGTAATGAGCTGCCGGCCTACCTGCCGCCGCACAAGCCACACAGTGAACGTCAGCAGAGCACTCTCTTGCCTTATGGCCAACCTTACCACACCTGAAGCAATCTCTACTACGATCTACACTCCCACTGCACTTTGCCGCTACATGGCCTTGCTCCAAGCACTTAAAACAGCGTAATGGCCTCGCCTCCAGAAGCACTACTCTGGCCGAAGTCCACCCCACAGTAACCCGCCCTGCCTCCACCAATTTCTTGGCAGCCACAACCGGACAATTCACAAACAGCGAACCAGAGCCATTCGGACCTCGAGCCATTGTACCAGCCCGTACGGCGTCAACAGCACACCCGCCCTGTTCAGCAACTGCAGCTACTACCTCCTCCGCAATCACTGTGTCATCCAACCCCGTGACTCGCATGTCCACACTCTTTGTTGGCCGTTGGACATGGACAATATCAGCATCCAGTACGCCACGAAGCTTCTCAGCCAGCGCATCAGCAACCTTTTCCGCATCCTCCGTGCCAGGAGGGATTTCCAACATTCGAGCCCCAGTTGCTGTCGCCCGAAACCGCACTTGCTGCAGACCAACCTCCGCAAGTTTTATACGCTTCTTCGCCTCAGCCAATATTGTCTCATATTTCACCCCATTTTCAATTGCCGCTGAGCTTAACGTAAGAGTGACCGCCGCAGTACGAGCTGGACGGAGCTTCGTCCTTGCCGTTGGGGCCTTCTTTGTGGAACTGTACGCCTTATTCGGTCCTACCTTTGCCTTACGCCCCAGCGCCCCACTGTACTCGCCCTGAATAGGAGTTTTCTGCACTGGCACTGTTGGAGCTTCCTCCCTGGCAAGAGCTGCCTCGCGAGCAGCCAAGGACACATGCTTAGCCCGTTTACGCCTCAAGGCTGCTTTTTTCCTTGACACTTTTTTACCCGCCTTCATCCTTGGTGCCAGCAACCCACCCTTTGATGGGGCCGCATTGACCCTGACCGAACTACTGGCTGAAACATCCCTTGAAGCCACACCCAAACCCAGAGCGGGCCGTGATGCTGGCACTGCAAACGCAGCCAACCTCGCATTTATCCTGGCATTGACTACCTCCCCCACCCGGACAACGATTTCGCTCTTGAAAGCCTCCAAGATGGAGAGAATAGATGAAGGCGCCCCACTTGGCCCTTCACCAGCTGGCGCTAACGAAGCAACCTGTGGGCGCTGCTTCTGCATTTCCATCCGAAGCTCCTCAAACTCCCTCCGAATTATGACTAACTCCGCCTGCAAGCGCTCATTAGCAGCCTGCGCTCATTAGCAGCCTGAACCTAACCTAACCTAACCTAACCTTTTTTTTTTTTTTTTTTTTTTTTTACTTGGGGAAATGCCTTTACGCATCCCACCTAGCCGAGGAACTAGGATGGGTATGACGGGCTCCCGGGAACCCCCCGGACTACCGTCTAAAACCACCAAGGTATGCCCTCTCTGCCGTGTAGTAAGGGCGTCATGGGATCGCGAACATTTCACCACGACGCCCCTCGGCAACAGCTGCAGCTGCCCTCACTACTGAGGCAAAAGCCCCCCCTCTCGTCGTAAGCGTGCAGGGCGACACCAAACGCTTCCCGACCCGACCAAAGGACCTCTACGCCAGGAGAGGGTGATAAACCTCGGATTCACCCTCTCAGGTCCCCTTGTAACTTTTTATAGAGGTTTTCTCCCTCGCAGCCACAACTCGGCCCCGGCCTGACGGTTGCAGCCCCCGCGCCTAACATGAATCCTCTGATAGCAGAGGATTTGTCAGGGTTCCGGGTCCGTTATTTATTAAAGAGGCAAACGGCAATGGCCTCTCCCTCAAGCCGCACCTGGGGAATCTTGCGATTCCCTGGGCGGAACCCCCCGACCCCCCCGTGTCGGGTTATTGGTAACACCAGCAAGCGATAACTTAGGGTTCACTAAATTATCACTTGCCGTTGTCTCCAGGGCGCACCGGCCAAGACACTACCCATTCCTGCGGATCAACCGAATCAAGAGGAATCGGTAGAGTCCAGACACTCGAGGAGGTTACCCGACCTAGCACCCCAACCTAACCTAACCTAACCTAACCTAACCTAACCTTTTTTTTTTTTTTTTTTTTTTACTTGGGGAAATGCCTTTACGCATCCCACCTAGCCGAGGTACTAGGATGGGTATGACGGGCTCCCGGGAACCCCCCGGACTACCGTCTAAAACCACCAAGGTATGCCCTCTCTGCCGTGTAGTAGGGGCGTCATGGGATCGCGAACATTTCACCACGACGCCCCTCGGCAACAGCCGCAGCTGCCCTCACTACTGAGGCAAAAGCCCCCCCTCTCGTCGTAAGCGTGCAGGGCGACACCACACGCTTCCCGACCCGACTAAAGGACCTCTACGCCGGGAGAGGGTGATAGACCTCGGATTCACCCTCTCAGGTCCCCTTGTAACTTTTTATAGAGGTTTTCTCCCTCGCAGCCACAACTCGGCCCCGGCCTGGCAGTCGCAGCCCCCGCGCCTAACATGAATCCTCTGATAGCAGAGGATTTGTCAGGGTTCCGGGTCCGTTATTTATTATAGAGGCAAACGGCAATGGCCTCTCCCTCAAGCCGCACCTGGGGAATCTTACGATTCCCTGGGCGGAACCCCCCGATCCCCCCCGTGTCGGGTTATTGGTAACACCAGCAAGCGATAACTTAGGGTTCACTAAATTATCACTTGCCGTTGTCTCCAGGGCGCACCGGCCAAGACACTACCCATTCCTGCGGATTAACCGAATCAAGAGGAATCGGTAGAGTCCAGACACTCGAGGAGGTTACCCGACCTAGCACCCCAACCTAACCTAACCTAACCTAACCTAACCTAACCTAACCTAACCTAACCTAACCTTTTTTTTTTTTTTTTTTTTTTTTTTTTACCCAGGGGAAATCCATTATGGATCCCACCCGGCTCGGGAGAAGCCGAATGGGTATGTCCGACTCACACAGACTAAAACCCCTGGGGTGTTCCATCACTCGCTTTTAGACAGGGCCCCGGGAACGCTTTCGCACACATCCGGAACTCTGTCGGCGCTACCCTTTCGGGCCCACACAGTTGGCAGGGTCATGATGCCCCACCTTCTCCGCTTTTGGCACCCCAGAACACCATGGGGGCCGTGCAGCTCTGGACCTCTCCTAGGCGGATGACGGAACTCCCGACCCATCACCCGCAGGTCCGCGTTATGGCGGCAGCATTCGGCCTGCGAAGGCCCTTCGACGCCTGCCAGGCCTCCTACGACGCTGCGGGACTGAATCTACGTCGTCCTCGCGCATCCGCTCCGCTGCCTCCTTCTGCGTCAACACCGACACACAGAAGGTGGTCACTGCCGCCCATGCCTCCTCACTGCGCACCATGCGACTTATCAAAGCCGGCAGTGAGAGATCCCCACCAATAGCCGCAGACAGGGCAGCGCGAGGCTCCGCCCATGCTGGGCACTCTTCACGCGTGTGCTTGGCCGTGTCTACGGCTCCTCCCCTACAGTGGTGACATGCCGACGTTGGTTCCCTACCCACCACCTCACACAGGTACTTGCCGAAGCATCCATGCCCCGTCAAAAGCTGTGTGAGGTGGAACGTGGGTGCACCATAGTTGCGATCGACCCATTCTTTAAGGACAGGCCGAACAGCATCCACCAGGTCCCGGCTAGCTCCCGGGATCTCCAGTCGCTCCGACCATTTCTGGTAGAGGACAAGGCGTGACTCCTCCCGCCACTGGTGCACCTCCCTCGGCGCAGGCCAGTTATCCGCCCTCCTCGCTTCCTGCAACCGCCAATATATCTCTGACTGCAACTCCGCTTCGAGGTCCCAGGGCGGGCTACCCGCCAGCAAGCAAGCAGCCACGCACGACACTGTGCGGTACGCCCTTGCCACTCTGAGCGCTATGACCCGCTGCGGTCGACGCAATTGAGCAACACTTGGAGCGCTCAGAGTGCCCGCCCATATAGGCGCTCCATAGAGCGCCATCGAACGCACCACGCCAGTATACAAACGACGGCATGCACTTCCTGGCCCTCCTAAATTCGGAAGTATCCGCCCAAGCGCTGCGGCCGCAGCCACCAACTTTGGAGACAAACGCCGAAAGTGCTCTTCAAACTTCCACCTGCCATCAAGGACGAGTCCAAGATACTTCATCGTCAACCCAACGGCAATGAAATTTCCCCCAACTGATAACACTGCACCCGGAAGCGGTGCATTACGAGGCCCATGGAAAACCAGAGCCTCAGACTTGTGGAGAGCCACTTCCAAACCCAACGCACAAATACGCTCCACGACATGAGCAACACCAACTCTGGCAAGCTGCGCAGCCTCCTGATGAGTACTCCCACGGGCTGTCACAAGAGTGTCGTCAGCGTAACAGGTTACACCAACCCCCCTCAAAGTGGCACCGCGCAGCACCCAATCGTAACCAATATTCCACAGGAGTGGGCCTAAAACCGACCCCTGTGGAACACCGCACGACATCACTCTCCGTCCCCACCCTTCTCTCGTTGGGTAGGTCACCATTCGACCTGCAAAGTAATCTGCTACAACTCTCTGCAGATATGATGGTACATTATGGTACCGAAGAGCCGCCTTAATTGTCTCCCAGGGCAAGGTGTTGAAGGCATTGGATATATCCAATGACACTGCCATCACCACCCCACCCTTTGAAACCTCCTTTAAGGCAAGGCATTAAGGCAAGGCCCCCGGTGCTCACGACAAGCAACGGTTGGTCCGGCGTCGACTTTCTGTCGAGTGCACCTGGCACATCGTCGCACCCGCCGCAACCATTTCTGGTTCAGCCCCAACTAAACAGTGCTATGCAAGCATCTTTACCACTGCCCAGCGGCTGCAGAGCAACCGAAACAGGCTGCATCTCTTGCTACCTCAGATGAGCTGAGGCGGCCGGGAGCAGCGCACTTCAAAACACGGCATTAAAGCCTACGCAGGAGAAACTCACTGCAACTGCCACCTGTGACTGATAGTTAGCAGAGGGAACATAGCGAACGCGCTACTGAGCGGCTATCTTCCCCCTCCCAGGGTGCACCACAAGGAGGTCTATCAGTCCCGCACCCCAACCTAACCTAACCTAACCTTTTTTTTTTTTTTTTTTTTTTTTTTTACGTGGGGAAATGCCTTTGCGCATCTCGCCCGGCCAGGGGAGCCAGGGCAGGTATGTCGGACTCCCGGGAACTGCCCGAACTACCGACTAAAACCCCACGGTGTTCCATCTCGTCACCAAGGTGCCGGGTTACGGGCACGCCGAAGCACTCTTCCGCGACCCGACGGTGACTGGCCTTGTTAGGGGCCCCAAACTCTGTATCAGGTGTTAACCTGGACCAACTCAACGAGTGGCGCGCGGGAACACGCGCGACGCCATCTCGGGCCAGTTAGTGACGCGGCTGACAGACTTCCCCAAGCCTGCCGGCCCTGGCCACAGTTAGGGGGGAATGTGGCGAGCGTAGGCTCGCCGCCTTCGCCCAATTCGCCGCTGGCGACGGGGATCCACAGATGTGGCTTCCCTTTCGCGTTCAGCGGCTTCTTTGGCCTCCATTACGGCCTCGCAGAAGGCAAGGACCGCTTTCCATGCCCTGTCGCTGTCCACCATTGTGTGAACTATGGTAGACAGCGAGAGGTCATGGCCTATCGTTGCGCAGAGAGTTTGGCGCTCATCTCTCCAGGCTGAGCACACCTCCAGCGTGTGCTGGGCCGTCTCCTCTGGGCAGTTGTCACAGTGGTGGCACGCTGCGGTCGGTTCTCGTCCTATGCGGTGCAGATACTTCCCGAAACACCCGTGATCCGAGAGGATCTGCGTCAGCCGGAATGTCAGTGTGCCATGGTGACGGTCCAACCACTGTTCAAAGACAGGACGAACTGCCAGGATCGTTCTGAGGCCTGCACTAGGTTGCGCCAGCCTCTCCTTCCATATGGCCACCATTTCCATGCGCGCCCCGTTGCGCCGTGCATCCACCTCCCTTGGTGCTGGTGAGTCGCCCCGACCCTCAACCTCCTTGCGCCAGCTATAAACCGCTGCAAGGGCCTTCGCGTCCAGGTCCCAGGGGAGCGACCCAGACAGCACGCATGCTGCTTCGTTGGAGATCGTCCGATACCCCCGTATCATCCTGTTTGCCATCACCCTCTGTGGCCCTCGCAGCAGGGCGATTTCCCGGCCATGCAGGATGTCCGCCCATACAGGGGCACCATAAAGGGCCATGGATCGGACGACCCCCATGTACAGCTGCCTGCACGACGCCTTAGGCCCCCCCGTGTTCGGGAGTATACGCCCTAGAGCACCGGCAGCTCCCAGCAGCTTTGGCATCAGGCGCTTGAAGTGAGCGTTGAAGGTCCATCGGCAGTCTAATGTGAGGCCCAGGTACCTCATAGAAGACGCGATCTCTATCCGGGTTCCACCCACAACAATATGCGCGTCCGGCGGAGGCGCCTTTCGGGGCCCATGGAATACTAAGGCCTCTGACTTTTGGAGAGCCACCTCCAGACCGAGTAACCGTATCCGTCGGACCACGTGTGCCACACCTGCCGTGGCCAGTATGCAGGCGTGTCGGCTTGTTTTGCCCTGGGCTGTGACCAGCGTGTCGTCAGCGTAGCATGTGAGGTTTACGCCTGGCAGGTAAGCACCCCGCAAGACCCAGTCGTAGCCAATGTTCCACAGGAGTGGGCCCAGGACCGACCCCTGTGGAACACCGCAAGTCATTTGGTGTCTCCCCCATTCTTCCCGGCCTGGGTAAACTACGTACCTCTCTGAGAGGTACGCGCCGACCATTCGCCTCAGGTAGGCGGGCACTTCGTGGAACCGCAAGGCCTCCATCACGCATCCCCACGGCAGGGTATTGAAAGCATTGGCGATGTCCAAGGATACCGCCAATACGACCTCGTTCTTGGACACCGCCTCTTCGGCAAGATCCCTTACGCGAAGGATGGCGTCAACGGTAGAGCGGCCACTGCGGAATCCGTACTGGCAGTCAGCCACATCTGGCCCGACCCGAGTCAAGTGCTTGTTGAGGCGGGCAGCGATAATGTTGCGGTGTAATTTCGGCATCGACACATTAACTTTCAGACTCATAGCGCCATCTATTGCAGAACGGCGCAAGCGACGATTCCGACATCTGTTGACCAACGGAGGAACTGCGCCAGAGCGTTTATCATCTCGTTCAAGGCAACGATATAAGTCTTTTTTTGTGTGTTGTCAAAGCGCTAGGAATGGTCCTTAACTTTTAACAAGCTATTAGAAAATATGATCATATTTGATTTTTGATAAATAATTTGTCGTCATGCATCCAAGGCATAACTACAGGTCTATACCTCTATGGTATTTGAACAGAATATGGGGATTGTCTATGGTAGCTTCTTTTTTTTTTCTCGGCTGTCAAAAGCAATGAGAAGTTCTTCTTCGAAAATGCGTTGAGCGAAAAGGTCGCAATTTTTGAGAAGTGCTCGCTTCGGCCGGGAGGCCATTTGTTTAACTTAAATGTAGCAGCATACATCCAGTGACACAGAGATGCTTTGACGCTTTGGAAATGTCGGTGAGTGAAATGAAATTGTCGCCGATCTAGCGGAAGAAATATTTATCGTGTTCAAGCGGCGGTTTTTTAGAGGAGGGACATTGCTTTGTTTCAGATGTAACACACTACTTCTTAAAGAAGATATCTGGGAGGCGGAAAATCACCAACGCTTAGCTTTGAACTCTTGCCAGGTAAAGCTAGTTCTAGTAATTTCTGTCGAAATGTGGTCGGAGAGAAAGTGATAGTTGTTTGTTCGTTCAAGTCTTAAATGTTGATTGTGATTTACAGCGACAACGTGCTGGCTGCCTTGCGGGGGCTCCAGTTGCGGACAGGCAATTGAGCGGGCGCAAGAATTCGCGCGCGGTGATACGCCCCTTTTGTACTTCACATGCGGATGCCGACACGAGCAGTTTCTCATCTGGGAGCCTGGGTAGACGCAGTGGACCGCAGCGGGACGTGACGCTCGTGTAGCGGGTTTCTAGAGGTGACCTCCCTCCATTTTTTTTTTGTGTCATTCATGGAATCTGCCATGAGATATTAATGTTGTAATTTAATAATGCAAACGAGCCTCACACAGACCTAAGCGTAATAATAAAGCCTACTTATATATAAAGATTTAACTTTAGAGTCAAACTTCGTCCTCGGTCAGGGACCTATATTTTAATCTCATCTGAGAGAGCCACGCCGCTATCCCTACAGTAGAGTTAAGGTTTAGTAAATATTTAAAACGATTGTGAGAACTGTAATAAACTTGCTTTCTGTAATTGAATCTTTGTTCATATTTCTATGTGGCTAGCTACCAAATAGGTCTCCTGCATACAACTCTTTTGCATTTTAGAGTATAAATTGAAATGCATGGCGCCCTCTTTAGAAAGCACTAATTGCTCCTATGACCGTGAACCCAAAGCATACCCACCTCTGTGAGAAATCTATCTGACTGACTAGCGCGGTGCATAAAATCAAGTGTGGACGACTCTTCGAGTTCGTCAGGTTGCTGTTACACACATAGGTAAGTGATAGCCGTCTACGCATACCATCAAACACGGTTTATCTCGTTACATTTTGGCGCCCAACGTGGGGCTTTGGGGTTGAGGTTTCAACGGTTATCGGTGCATGGTGTTTTTTTTTGATAGTAGGAATTACCTGTATTAGATGCGGTCTGAGTAGGGTTGTGTGAGGCTTATATTTTGTTGAGTTACATTGTCTTTATCAAATATCTATATCTACTGTTCATGTGTCAAAACATTTTACTATTTGTGTCAACGGGTGTAATTTTTTTTTCTCATCACTCTGTAGAGTGAAATATAAATTTTGGTGTTCCAACTGGACACAATATAAGGTACTGTTTGTAACTATTATAAATTAACTGTCAAACTTGACATTTCAATTCTCCTGAACTAAACTTGGAATATTTTTTTACTGCTTTGTGTGAAAGCAAAACTATGCACTGCAATATACAGTTACTGGCACATAGAATACTTATATATAAATGGTTTTACCATGTTTATTTGTATTCTATGGAATGGTAAATTCATGTAACACTTCTCAAAATACTTAAGGCAATAAGCCAATCATTAAAATGCTTGATAATAAGTACTACTTATTTGTTAAATTAATTAATTAATTAAATGGCATTAGGCCATAACCTTATTACATATATATGTATATGTCATCATTTATTCTTGGAGTGGAAAGAAGTATATCTCACTCATAACTTTAAGTAGGTATGAAGGTTCAAGTAAGAATTTTACTTTTATGTTAATAATAGCTTGCTACTTCTACTCTGCTCTTTTAAAACTGTAATAGCCACAATGCAAGATGGTGGTTTTATTTTGTATGTTACTATACAACATTACTGAGTCAGTATATTTATAGGATTTAAGCTTAATTAATGGTAAAAGAAATACTCTTCTTTTTATCACTGTAATACTCAAAGGAGTATTCTCTTTCTTTGTTCAGAAAAGCTGAATGTTATCTTGTGTAACTTATTATTATAATTACTCAGGGTTAGATAACATGACCAAAGACGAACTGTTTTATTTGTATTGCAAGCGAAAGGCTTAGAGGTAGATCCTATTAGCACTGTGGATGAGCTCAAACAACAATTTAAATCTGCTAACTGCGCTTTATACCATAAAAGCGAATTCTTTTATCTCAGGCTTGTCCATTGATGACGAATTTCAGGTCTGCGAAGGAGATGTTTGTCGAAGCTGGCTCATGTCATCTTAAGGTCAACAACTGTTACTGCGGGTTGATCGCTTCTCAGCTTCGTGTTGCAGCGGTCGTTGGGTATGACTGGCTACCTTTTCAAGGTGTTCACTAGTGTTTGAGGTTAGACATTTTATCTTTCATATAATTGTCGTAGGATTCTCTTGTTTGGGGTAACTGGCATTTAATCCGTATTTTCTTAAATATTGGGTGGGAGTCTATTTCTCCTCTGAGAGTAGTATTCTACAGTACCACATGAAGGGCATTCTATGTTATAGTTGTACAGATGGATGTTGTCTCGTTGAAGCTAGCGACATCTTTTGGATAGTACTAGATGTGAATCATTCTGTTGACGTTATGGTGGTTTCTTTTCTTTGGGGTCGCTTTAATGGAATTTAGTTCCATGGTATGTATGTTCGCATACATATAGACACAAAATAGGAAAGAGTTGGAAAAATTTTATGGAAACCTAATAACTATAAGTATCTGAACTGTATGCTATCACAATTCATTTAATCGGATTTGACTTTACAATTTCACTCAGAAGTCACAACCAGACTGACACAGTCAGACAGAATACTATTCGAATAAATCATTAGAGTTACTATGAGGTTAATGATAATGACCTTGACCTATTTGTTAGGTAGACTCATGTTTTATTTTCAAGCTTATTTTGATAACCACTGATTGGTGAAGAATTCATGTAGGTATATTAGGTAATAAACGAACCGTAAGTAGCACATTACGTCTGTCAATGTGAAACCAGACATGGATTTTTTTTTACAGTTTGAGTAACCCTTATTCGTTGAGTCAGATATAGGAACGTAGTATTTCCTAGGTAAATGCCTGTAGGTAATTATTATGCACTCAAATCGAAATTCCCGGAATGTACAGTTGACCTCGATATTAGGATACACCTTCGAGTTGGCCATCGATTGTGTTAGGTAACAATATAGGATAAATATCAAACACACTAGTGCATGCTTTAAGTGTGGTTTGTTAGGTAAATAAATAGGTAAGTAACGTAGCGTAGAACTAGCGCATCGTATAGATAGCTAGGTTTGTAGTTAAGTTCATAGAAGTGGGGACGCCCGCATAGCATAGCATAGCATAGCATAGCATAGCATAGCATAGCATAGCATAGGCATACGCATACGCATACGTATGGCATAAGTCGCATGATAGGAACGCGCGTGTTAGTTTAGGTAAATAACTGTCGACGTTAGGCTTAAGCTACTTGGAACTTCTGTATCCACTTGATATTATTCTACTGCTGAACGAAATAATTCGGTACTTCTCTAAAAGGACAATAAGTCTTCTTATCTCTGCTTCTGTCATATGGACATATCTAGTATAACTTTTAAGATCTACTACTTAAAGATTTCTGTGTGAAAAAGGGGTTGTTATTTTTTAGTCTGTTACGATTTCTACTTGGTGCATTAAAGTGAGTAGGTATATATCACGGGTATATGTCTTATCAACATATGCAAGCGCTGGTTTTAATCATAGACAGTACTTCCTAAAACTTTACGTTAGTGTTGCTTTGTTATGGTAATTGAAATATTTCAGAACGTTATGGGCAGCAAGCTGGAAGCTTCACGAGCAGTCAGCGGCATTTTATCGTTTTGAACTTTTCAAACTTTTGAAAGCTAGTTTTAGCTTCTAACGAGACGCTATGACACCTGTCATATCGCCACGTACATCTTTGGATTTTTTTTGCTCCTGAAGGAGGAACTCTTGTGTAGGTCAGGGGTCGATGACCTTTCATATGCGGCATGGTCGTACTATAGGCTGAGCTGCGTATGATGTATAGTGAAGGCAGTGCGCTTTCTTAGTGGGATGGTTGGACAAGGAGTTATGTATATCCTCTCTCTCTACAGGTTTATATTGACATAGAATTTTGAAAAAAAAAAAAAAAAAAAAAAAAAAAAATTTTTTTTTTGAAAAAAAAAAATTTTTTTTATCTAACTGAAGCGGTAATGTTGCGGTGTAATTTCGGCATCGACACATTAACTTTCAGACTCATAGCGCCATCTATTGCAGAACGGCGCAAGCGACGATTCCGACATCTGTTGACCAACGGAGGAACTGCGCCAGAGCGTTTATCATCTCGTTCAAGGCAACGATATAAGTCTTTTTTTGTGTGTTGTCAAAGCGCTAGGAATGGTCCTTAACTTTTAACAAGCTATTAGAAAATATGATCATATTTGATTTTTGATAAATAATTTGTCGTCATGCATCCAAGGCATAACTACAGGTCTATACCTCTATGGTATTTGAACAGAATATGGGGATTGTCTATGGTAGCTTCTTTTTTTTTTCTCGGCTGTCAAAAGCAATGAGAAGTTCTTCTTCGAAAATGCGTTGAGCGAAAAGGTCGCAATTTTTGAGAAGTGCTCGCTTCGGCCGGGAGGCCATTTGTTTAACTTAAATGTAGCAGCATACATCCAGTGACACAGAGATGCTTTGACGCTTTGGAAATGTCGGTGAGTGAAATGAAATTGTCGCCGATCTAGCGGAAGAAATATTTATCGTGTTCAAGCGGCGGTTTTTTAGAGGAGGGACATTGCTTTGTTTCAGATGTAACACACTACTTCTTAAAGAAGATATCTGGGAGGCGGAAAATCACCAACGCTTAGCTTTGAACTCTTGCCAGGTAAAGCTAGTTCTAGTAATTTCTGTCGAAATGTGGTCGGAGAGAAAGTGATAGTTGTTTGTTCGTTCAAGTCTTAAATGTTGATTGTGATTTACAGCGACAACGTGCTGGCTGCCTTGCGGGGGCTCCAGTTGCGGACAGGCAATTGAGCGGGCGCAAGAATTCGCGCGCGGTGATACGCCCCTTTTGTACTTCACATGCGGATGCCGACACGAGCAGTTTCTCATCTGGGAGCCTGGGTAGACGCAGTGGACCGCAGCGGGACGTGACGCTCGTGTAGCGGGTTTCTAGAGGTGACCTCCCTCCATTTTTTTTTTGTGTCATTCATGGAATCTGCCATGAGATATTAATGTTGTAATTTAATAATGCAAACGAGCCTCACACAGACCTAAGCGTAATAATAAAGCCTACTTATATATAAAGATTTAACTTTAGAGTCAAACTTCGTCCTCGGTCAGGGACCTATATTTTAATCTCATCTGAGAGAGCCACGCCGCTATCCCTACAGTAGAGTTAAGGTTTAGTAAATATTTAAAACGATTGTGAGAACTGTAATAAACTTGCTTTCTGTAATTGAATCTTTGTTCATATTTCTATGTGGCTAGCTACCAAATAGGTCTCCTGCATACAACTCTTTTGCATTTTAGAGTATAAATTGAAATGCATGGCGCCCTCTTTAGAAAGCACTAATTGCTCCTATGACCGTGAACCCAAAGCATACCCACCTCTGTGAGAAATCTATCTGACTGACTAGCGCGGTGCATAAAATCAAGTGTGGACGACTCTTCGAGTTCGTCAGGTTGCTGTTACACACATAGGTAAGTGATAGCCGTCTACGCATACCATCAAACACGGTTTATCTCGTTACAATAATGCGCTCGAACAGCTTGCTCACCTCATCAAGCAGGACTATAGGGCGGTATGCCGATGGCGAGTTAGCTGGGCGCCCTTCCTTTTTTAGCAGGACTAGTTTCCCTGTCTTCCATGGCCGGGGGAAGAGAGCTTGCTTGAAACAGGCTGAAAACAGCCTGAGCAGTCTTGGCTCCAGAGTATCATTGGCCAGGACCCACGCACGACCTGGGATTCCGTCGGGTCCAGGAGCTGTGTTTTTGGATTTCAGCCTAAAGACCGCTGCCCCGAGTTCACCAGCAGTAACGCTGGGAGCCTCTTCTTCCTCCTCCTCGTTGCTTAGTGCCATAGGCGGTGCCATTGCTGGTGGGGTGAATTCCTCCCTGACAGGGAATAGGGCCTTAACCACGTCCCTCAGCAAGTTCGGCTCGAGACTTCGCGTCAGTGGTGGAACCCAGCGGCGCAGTTTGTTACGGACCATTTTATATGGTCGGCCCCACGGGTCCCTGTTCAGCGAGTCGAGCATCTCTTGCTGGGAGCCCTCCTTCGCCTGGCTAATAGCCACCTGGAGATTTTTTGTGCGATGTATATAATCCGCGTACAATTCTGCCTCCTGGATTAGGTCTCTACGCCGACGCCTCCGCTGGTGACTGTACATGCGTCTTGCCGCGACACATGATTGTCGGAGTTGATCCAGCTCAGCTGACCACCAGTAAACCTGGCGCTTTGGAGGAAGAGCTTTCGCTCGGGGCATTGCTGCGTCGCAGATGTGTACCATTGTTTTGCCGAGCGCTTGCGACTCTTCCTCAACATGCACCGGGCCCTCGGGGACTGGGTTCCAGGCCTCAATATTGGCTGCGAGCTCAAACAAGTCCCGGTCAAGGCGTTTAAGTGCCCAACGTGGTCCCTCTCCCGTCAGGGACCGACTGATGGGACCGCTCGGGGAATCTGATACCGCAGAGACACTGTACCGGATGTACCGGTGATCGGACAGTGTTTCCACGCCTTCAAGCACTTCCCAGCCATAGACACGGCGCGCCAGGGCGACGTTGGCGAACGTCACGTCCACAATGGAGCCACCCTGTTGCCGCACGCATGTGTTGACCGACCCCTGGTTGATCACGGCCAAACCTGCTGCGATGGCCCACTCCTCCAGTTCGCGCCCGCGTACGTCCGTTGTCGGGGATCCCCACGCCACGGACTTAGCATTAAAATCCCCGGCAACGAGCATGGGGATCGGGTGGCTCCGACTGATAAGCGCCCCAAGGTCCGTCAAGAAGGACTCAAATTCAGCCAGGCTCCGATTAGGCGAAAAATAAACACCCACCACAAGGATGCCGCCAAGGCGTCCAGCAACGTAGCCCTTTCCCTTTTCAGTGTTTTCAAACGGCGGTGAGCCAACAGCCGTTTGCGTGACTATAGCCACCAAACCGTCATGGTCCCCAGCCCAGTTGTCCCTTTGGGGGATGAAGTAGGGTTCGGAGACGATAGCTACCTGTATCAGCCACTGCGCCATGCTCTGAAACCAGAGGTCCTGAGCCCTTGCGCAGTGATTTAAGTTCGCCTGTAGGAATGGTAGAGCCATTACGTGACCTCCATCTCTATTGTCTTCTCGGCCTCAGCTGCGTCAATTGCAGGCGGGTGGATATTTTGCAATGCAGCCCGGGAGCCATTGCCGAATTTCCCCTTCTTTTTGGGAGCGGCGCATGACTTGCTCGCCATAGTGTGTCCTGCAGGTTTTTTGGCGGCTGCGCAGAGAGCACAGTGCGGCGCGGCGGAGCACGTGGCCTTCTTGTGGCCGTGCTGGCCACAGCGATAACACAGATCGCTTCGGTCCTCCTGACCTTGGCACTGCGCGTGAACGTGTCCCACCTCGAGGCACCGGAAGCAGCGCATGGGTTTAGGATCCAGCAGTTGCACTCGTGCTGAGACCCATCCCACTAACAGCCGTCCTATCTCGTTCAGCTTTTTTGCTGCTGTCACCGGGCAGCGAACCCATGCTGTTCCCAGGCCTGTGAAGTCCTGGCGAATGTTGCCGCACTTTACCGCGTCGACCGCACAGCCACCATTCTGAACAATGGCAGTCTTGACGTCTTCAGGAGTAACTGAGTCATCCAGACCCGATATGCGCATTTCCACGCATTTCGTGGGTCTCGAGACTTGGACAAAGTCGCTATTTAGCGTTTCCCTCAGCTTGTTTGCAAGAGCATCCGCTTGCTCGCCACTAGTAGCCCCGGGCACTTCGATGATGGTCGCTCCAGTGACCGCCCGTTTAAACCGGACACCCTCTATTTGCAGATCTTTCAAATTGATCTTCGATCGCGCCTCTTTTATTATGTCCCCGTAAGTGGGATGGCCATCGCCTGGTTTTAGCGTAAGAACGACTGCCGCTGAGCGTGGCTCCCGCAGTTTTCGGGTCTGCCTGGGCTTGGACTGCTGAGCTGCCGCCGCTGCCGCTGCCTTCGCGGCTGTCTTCTTTTTACCCTTGCTCACGACATCTGTCCACGTTTCCTTCATGGATGCCGGCGCTGGTGGTAATGGGTGGGGCTCAGGCGGTGGTAGAGGTTCGGTGGGTTGAACCGCTTGACCATTCTTCTTGCCCTTCTTGGCCACCTTTTTCTTCTTTCCCTTTTGCCCTTCTAAGGGAGCTGGAGCTGTTCCTTTGGGCTCCACCGTGTTCTGCCTACTAGGACCAGCGACGATGTTGTCTGCTGTAGTTGGGGCGGATGGTACGTCCTTCCTGTTTTTGTCGGCAGGTTTGGTGACCGCATCTGTCTTTGTGTCGCCAGCAAGTGATGGGCGCACTACCTTCGATGGAAGAAGCCTGTCCTCCAAGGCTTCCAGCCGGGCGTTCACAATGGTCCCCACTTTGACCATCATGTCGCGTTCAGCCTCCTCCGACGGAGCTGGCTTGGCCAGTCGCAGCTCGCTTCGCATCTCCCCTAACTCCCTTCGGAGCTCCGTCATCTGAGCTTGTAGGCGCACGTTTTCCGCCTCAAGCTTCTTGATTTCTTCGCAAGAAGTGCGCTTCATCAACTCCTGGGCAGCGTCCATATATGCCGCAACCGCATCCTTCAGCTTCCGCTGGTGGGTCCCTTTTAAGTTGCCGGACTTTGCAATTACTGCTTTGATTACCTCAGTGCTGTCCAACATTTGTGTGTGCAACGCAGAACCCAGCTGGGACTCCGCTGGAGGTGGCTGCGTTGTTTTCTGTTGGCTCGTTGGCCTCATTCGGATTACCATGTTGGCCACTGCCTCTTCTGCATCTACCGCAGCTTTTCGGCGAAGTTCTTCCTTTGCCGCCTGCTTAGCTGCCTTCAGGTCGGCCTGCGCCTCGCTCATTCCGAGGAACTTTCCCGTTGTTGGCGGGCGGCCTCTCGCTCTGGGCTCGTCCTCCCTCATGGGCTCCGCATCTCCATCGCTTGATGACTCTGAGAGTTCTAACCGTCGCCTCTTCTGTCCCTCCTGTGACCACAGTCGGCCTTTAAGTACTGAAGAGGCTGATCCGGACCTGGATCTCGTCCTTACCGTTATCAGGCTCTCGCTCACGCTTGAGTCCGATAACTGTTCCACCGCCGGTCCCGGCGGATTCTCCGCGTCCGACCGGGGCAGTGGGGAGTCAACGGTCGACTCCCGAGCCCCCACTGCGTCTTTAAATTTGAACGGAGTCAGGCATGAGCGCCCCCGCCCCCCGCCCCTGGCCCTGCCCCTGGCTCTGCCCCTGGCTCTGCCCCTGGCTCTGATTTTCTTCTGTGGAGCAGTGGCCTCGTCAGCAGGGGATGGCCGCTGCCCCTCCAAGTCAGCTCCGACAAGCGCGACGGACCGCACTAAGCACCCAGTCCCGTCCGCAGCCTGCGCTGGATCCCCATGAGGCACACTCTCCTCGTCCAAGCGGGTCAGAGTCTCCCGGGGGATTTTCTCGAAGCAGACCTCTCGCCCACCCTCTTTTGGGGTCTCCCGCTCCGCACTCGTGTCCGCCAGTTGAACCAAGCTCAATGCCTCCTCCTCGGAACGCTCCCCGCCCTGCCCTCGCGGCAGGAAGCGGCCAAGGCCGTCGCGCGCTGGGCCTTGTGCTCTCGGCGCGATCTGGATTGCGGCCGCGTTCAGATCGATACGAGGGCTACCATCCTGCCCTTGCACTGGTGAATGTGCAAGGTTGAGGCGGGGGCGGAAGGCCTCCCTTTTCTCCGTAGGGCTGTAGGTGCCCTTATCCGCCAGTTTTTCGTCATTGGCCTTTGTTTGGGGTGGGTTGGGTCCGCTTCCATCAGCCCCACCGCCGCCCCTCAGCCTCAGCATTCCTTCACGATCAGAGTCCGGTGTGATGTAGCCAATGTCGTGTTTACGGAGGCCGGCACCTGGCCGGCCTACGGAGCAGTTTTTGCCCCCTCCGTATACGGTGGGGCAGCCACCCGCCGAAGCGGATGGACGGGATTGGTTACCCGCCCGGAGATTAAATTTTAAACTGCTGCTCATTTTTGACTTCACAATGCCTCCACATCGTCGTCTCTTTTTTCGGGGGTGAGCTCCCCCGCACGTTAGGGACTGGACTCCCTCCAGCCACGCATCCCATCGGCACGATCCGCTCACCTTGGGATTGGGGTGATTTGTTATAGTGGTTTTCTTCCACGCGGCGCTACTGCTCAATGAGCGGCGCCCCCGGTCCGCTCAATGCAGATTACGGGTTGCCCGACGGGGAGCCGAAACTCAACCAACAGCCGCACGAACGCGAATGCCAGACCCGCCGCGCCGCAAGCCTTGAAGGCCTGCCATCCCACGCCACCCGAAGACGGCCACTGGCCGTAAACAAAGAGGCCCCAACAGCAAAAGGTGCATCTGCACCGCCACCACTGCCCAGTGGCTGCCAAGAAGGCAACCAGGATAAGACGGCCGCATCCCTTGCCACCTCAGATGAGCTGAGGCATGCTGGGAGCGGCCAACCATGGAACACGGCACTAAAGCCCGCGCAGGAGTGAACTCGACTGCATTGCCACGACTGTGACTTGGTAGTTTGCAGAGGGAAGACAGCAAAACGCGCAACTGAGCGGCTATCCCCCCCCTCCCAGGGTGCACCACGAGGAGGTCTACCAGCCCACGCACCCTAACCTAACCTTTTTTTTTTTTTTTTTTTTTTTTTTGTCCGGGGGAAAATCCTCATGGATACCACCGCGCCACGGGGAGGAGCAGTGGTTATGTCAGACTTGTACTGACTAAAAACCCCCGGGTGTTCCTCACACCCACTTTTTGGCCGGGATACGGGGACCATTATTCTTCCGCGTCCCGGCCAGTGGTCGTCCGCAGTCGGATCCAACACTGGGGGACCACCCATCCCCCCTCCATCAAAACAGTAGTGTGCCCGGAACACTTGGCACACCACCCAACCCGAGGACCCTACTCATTCGGACGACGAACGTCCCCGTGTTCGTCGCCTGGAGGTCCTCCTTATGGTGGCAGTCGGCGGTCGTGCGCCAGCCTCCTGCGGCCAACTCTCCGGCGGCGCTGCTGGGGCGCCTCTACGGCATCCTCTCTGGCCCGTTCCGCCCTTTCCTTCTGTGCCACTACTTCCTCACAGAAGGAAAGCATTGCCCTCCAAGATCTGTCGCTGTCGACCATAGATTTAACTACTACCGGCAGCGACAGATCGCCACCAATTACATGGGCCAGTTCGTCCCTCTGACTCGCCCAGGCCGGACACAGCTCCAAGGTGTGCTGAGCTGTGTCCTCGGCCTCACTGCAGCTATGGCACTCCATAGTTGGTTCTCTCCCGGCTATGCGACACAGGTACCGTCCGAAGCAACCATGCCCCGTAAGTACCCTAACCTAACCTAACCTAACCTAACCTAACTTTTCTGAATGAGAGGTGTGAAAAATTCATTTTCTCCGTATTTTCACCATTTCCATCCGAGCAGAGCTCGGTCGCCCAGGGACTATCGTTTAAACGTGTAAATTAAGAAGGATCGATTGTAAAGGGCCTTTGACCTTTGAGGATTGATTGTAGCCTTCAACAATTCAGAAGTGGGGATGAACCCTTTTGGGCCTTTTGTGTGTTTTTTTTAAGGGGGTTCGATTGCCATACAAAGCGTTATTTGACATTCGCAGGCTAACGGCGTGATATTTTAAGAAACTTATGTAACAAACTTTCATCAGTTGGCTTCCCATTTGCGCCAAATTCCCCCTTTCCTAGAATAAACTTGTATAAAATAGATTAATTTGAGAAAAATAGTTTTCCCAAAATATCACGTGACAAACCAATTTCTCAAATTAATCTAGTTTATACAAGTTTATTCTAGGAAAGGGGGAATTTGGCGCAAATGGGAAGCCAATTTATGAAAGTTTGTTACATAAGTTTCTTAAAATATCACGCCGTTAGCCTACGAATGTCAAATAACGTTTTGTATGGCAATCGAACCACCTTAAATAAATTACGTATTTAACGGGTAGACATATAAATGTTACATAAAGAAAAGTTTTATATTACGAAAATGAATTCCTTATTTATTTACTTTTACACTTTAACCACATACGCAAATACAAGATTGAAATGATTAACAAGGTTAAATCATCCAGTTAGTAGTTAATTTAAAAGTGATATTTTTAATCTTTTTTAATTTTTAAATTTATCGACAACTTTCTTTTCTTTCTTCGTAGTGAGTAACCCATCCGAGGTTAATTTTACGGCCAGTCGGTGTAATTTTGACGATTTCGAGACGTTGTTGTTGTTACGTAATCGTGTGAATTCTTCAGCGAAGCTTTCCTCTTGAGATCGCCCAGAAATCAAATTGTTTGACTGTACGCCGCCACTGTAGGTAGGTAGGTATTTATTGCAACGCACGAAGTAACGAGCGACGTAGGTATTTAGTATAGTAGTAAGATTTAGTATTTTGTTCGGCTGTGAAAATATCCAATTTTCTCCTTTTCCTAAAAATAAAAAAGCAAAAAGTTTAAAATGTGCAAAATTACGAGCCGAGACTCGAACTCTCGGCAGGTTGGACAGCTTTAGGTCACCTTTATTTTCAATCACTGAAACCACTGCGCTACCAATGCTTACCATTAGTGGGTGAAATTCTAGAGTATATGCATCGTCACTTTTGTCACTGTTTAGTAGATATAAATTTTTACTTACGTTTGTTCCATGCATTGTTTTTTGGAATCTTATAAGTTGTCTTTTTCGAGATTTTTCTTTTTATAAATTGTTTGTTACCCATAATAACTTCGTTACAAAATAAATGTTTTGTGCACACGGTATATCACTAAGACACACAACACAGTTTTGACAACTAACACTACAATATATATTTGTAAGGCAAGTTAAATAAAAACTTTTATTTTTTTGGGAAACGTCGTACAGGTCCTTCTGGCACGAGCGCTCAGCTATCACTGTCACATTTAGAAAGAGTGACGGAGATAGACCTTGCAGGCCGCAAGTCGATATCATTATACGATAGAATTTGACGATGTTTATTTATTTTAAAAATATTGCTTCAAATTATTGAACTTTGGAAGCTGTCAATGAACTATTTTAGTTATGATTGATTTTTCTCCTTTTTTTGTTTCATAGTGTTGCGTAGTAAAATAACAAGTAAAGTTGGAGTAAAATTTGAATTGGAGGTCACTTTGGGAATTAATTGTATCGAGCGAAGTGTTATGAATCGTGTATTGAAAGCTGTGGATGAAAAGATAATATAATCAATAATGATATATATTTTTCGCAAGTCTACAAATATCAACGTTTCGCACAAAAGTAGGATATGATTGGGGTATTTTTGCATATCTGGCTCGGGGTAGGGCCTTAATAGCAGATGTTCGGCTACGAGTAGATGTCGCGGTTCTAAGTCTTTACTTGATGTATCTTTTGCTCGTTTTAAAGTGAATATTTCGACGGCTAGTAATAAGCGACCCAGAGCGCGCTGAAGTTTAAGGTATATATTTGGAAAAACGTGTCGGATCGGGTAAGTGTAGGTATAATCCCTTAGCGTCGTCGCGGGCCGAAATCGTGTTGACCAAATTTCGTTCCTCACCGGTGTTAGTTTTAGCTTGTGACTTAAATAAATAACAAACCATTAACTTTAGACAATAGAATTTATTATGTCGTAATTCTGTATAAATGTTTACAATTAATAACATAGACAACTTTTAATAAATAGTAACACTGTCATTCTTAGGAATAACATTAAGATCTAGATTAATCTCATTAACGCAAGAATTGTACATTTTCGTAAACATTTCTAAAAAACCAAGTTGAATTATATTCAAACAACAATATTTTATTATTCCACATGTAGTAGAATGAAATTTGGATTATAGGTGTATTTTGTTAGCCGCTACAATAGTTATGCAATGAAATGTCTAAATAAATATTTTTTTCGGGGTGCACTCCATACATATGTAACTACATGTCAAAAATGTTTTTATCATTGTATGTCAAAATGTGGCACATCAATCGATAGGCCTCTCAAAAAAAAAAATAAGGTTTCTCAGCAATTTTTTTGATTAAGTGAATATAGTCGGAGATAACCACAATTAGTACTATAATGGCTTAAACAAATATACCTATATGCAGATGTAATGAAGACAAGACGTCGTTTCTTTATATCATAATTGACTTTCAAAACAAAGTTTTAACCGACTTCAAATCAGTAGCCAAATATACATTCGCAGGCTAACGGCGTGATATGTTAAGAAACTTATGTAACAAACTGTCATGAATTGGCTTCCCATTTAAATATTAAATAAATAAATAAATCATCAAAATATCACGTCCCAAACCAATTTCTCAAATTAATCTAGTTTATACAAGTTTATTCTAGGAAAGGGGGAATTTGGCGCAAATGGGAAGCCAATTTATGAACGTTTGTTACATAAGTTTCTTAAAATATCGTTTTGTATGGCAATCGAACCACCTTAAGAGCCCGTTCACAAGGTACTTAAATACAAAATACAGTGTGTATCTATCATTAAATTCAAATAATCTCAATCATTTACCAGTGGCGCTAGTGAGCACGTGAACGGGCTCTTAATGGAGCCCGAGTAAGACTGCAGGCACTGCATCAGCTAAGTCTTTTCGAAGCACAGGTCCTGACGGCCTGCAGGTAGGTACTCGTACCAGCGAAGCTGTATTTATACGCGAATTCCGCTGATGTCAAGCAATTTTAAGTGATTGCAGTTTCCTGTGGGGGGGGGGGGGGGGGGGTTCTGCTTCTCCATGACACATTAGTCGCAGAGCTGACGCTCCGCGCCGGCGAGGTCGATCTGCCCACGCTAGTTTTTAAACATTTTAACGAAGAGAAGTGAAGCTGGACTGTAATATGCCTATTTATTCCTCTTTGGTAGTATAATATACCTATTTATTCCTATAGGTAGGCTGACCTACTGTGCAGCGGAATTAGGGTGGGTTGCATCAAAAGCGATGTTCGTTAAAATCTGACTGTATGGAAAATTCGCCATATTTAAGGTTGATCGCTCTGTTATTGTATGGGGGTGCAACCCGCCCTTACTGATTACATGACGGCGCTAGCTAATTCCTTATTATTTATTTTATTTATATACAATCGTACATTATTTGTATGTACGTATACATGTTTTTTCGATGATATTCGGGTGTAAGCGAATGAATAAGACAACAATATTTTATTATCCAAGACGTTCACAGTTTGGAGAGAACCACTAAGTCTTACTTAATATAGGTTGTAGTGTACATAGTTAGTAGTAGGCACGGAACCCTTCGTTGTGCGTGGTCCGACACGCACTTGGCCGCTTTTTATTTACATTAATAGGGGTGTATACATACGCAAAATTTATTGTTCCTCCAAAAGAAAGAAGGCAAAAAAATATGCCTAGTGACGAAAATTTCGTTCAAATATAAATCTCAAAAAACTACGAAGCTACCTACAACCGTTTTGATGTTGCTTGTTAGAGAGAGACCGCTCGGGGATCGTGAAGCGTCATAGTAAATGACAATCGTTTCATATGAAGGTGCGTTTTGCGGAAAAGGGACAGAATAAACCCCTTCTTAATACATAGAACACTTATAACTTTGTGATTTAATGCCCTGCTTTACTTTTTTCGCCATTTGACAATATTCGTTAAGTGGAAATTACACCGCGTCGGTCACCTAATGTGGTCGCCGAATTCATTTTAAACTACTTAGGCCAACAAACGTCGTCTTGACATTAGTCTGTCTGCCTACTACGGCTATTAGGTACTTAGTTGTCGATCGCCGAATGCGGCCGACGAACGTGTTCTTTACAATTTTGCATGCGGCGAACGACGAAGTGTAATTGCCGCTTTATCCTTTTTCGAGAAAATTCGTCATTATTGGTTATTTTTAACCGACTTCAAAAAAGTAGTTTCTCAATTCGTCTGTATTTATTTTTATTTTTTGTGTGTATGTTACGCGATATCTCGGTAATTTATGAACCGATTTGAAATTTTCTTTGTTTGGAAGCATAATACTACCAGATTGGTACCGTTGTCACCAAAATCCAGTTCTAATGATGGGATCCTGGAGAAATCGAGGGAACTCTTCAAAATTTATAGGCAAAATTGAAGCAATTTGGCTACTGATTTGAAGTCGGTTAAACTTTGTTTTGAAAGTACAATTATATTTGGTGTCTACACCCTTATTGGGCCGTTTGGGCCCATCAACCATTTTTGTTGCTCGTTGTCATGATGACGTCTCCTAGCAGACTGTTTGATACTGATAATGATTTTATAGCGTTTAAATCCTACGGTAAACCTAAATAATAAATAAATAAATATTACGGGACAAATAAAATGTGCAAGGTACTTAACTGTAACAATATAACAGCTAAACACAGATCATAACTTAGCTTACTACTTTCTCAGACTGCAACGCCTATAAAGTTTATTATTATTATACATCAGGATTTGAAGTATGCTAGTTTGACATATTATTTTATTATCACGACGTTATCGTATTATATTGTTTTTATGAACTTATTAGATGTAAGTTCATTTACTGCATAAGCTAAATATTAGAATTGGGTCATTGTCAGTCACAAAAACAAAAATCATCTTTCCGGTGGTCAAAAGTTAAGGGCTTACATTTATATATAATATGTTTTTATCACATGGAATTATAGAAGGGGCAACAAAAAAAAGGCTTTATAGCCCTTAACTTTGGCAATGTCCAACGAAGAGACGCGAACCTAAATCTGACAATGACCCAATTACGAACTAAATGACTAAACTAAACAAAAATGACTAAACAAATATGTATTTTGTATTTGTATTTGTAGATTACAAATGCTAACAATTTTGTATGAACGTGGTTACATTAGCTCAGTCCCGCGTGTCGCCACGTTCAATACAAAGTAGGTACACGTGGCGACACGCGGCGTGGCTCTAATATAACCCCGGCTTTAGCCGTCATCATCAGATCAACTCGACGGTACCCATAATATCGCGTTGTCACCAAATTTACATAAGTAGGTACAAACACCATCACAGTTAACTGGCCATTCTGTATTTACATAGAACCTTATTACAATGCACATAAAGTGCACGGATGGTCAGTTAGCTGTGTTGTCGATTGTACTCCGAATTTCAGATCAATCGAATACCGGCCAGTTGCAAAAATGTATTGCATTTTTAAAGGAAAATTTAAGGTTGAAATGATTTAATGTGGCAGAGTTTTTATAAAACTGTCATTGCAATTGGAATGTTCTCCCTTGGACGGTAGAGTTGCTTTTTGAATGGACTACTTTGATGCAATTCGGCCAACACTAATAATGTCAAGTATAGGTACATACGAACACCGCAAGTTAATATAAATCTCGATAAAAAAATGTTCATCATCATCATATCAGCCGAAAGACGTCCACTGCTGGACATAGGCCTCCCCCAAAGAGTGCCAAAGTGACCGGTCCTACGCCACCCGCATCCAGCGGACTCCCGCGACCTTTGCCAGGTCATCAGTACACCTTGTTGCCTACCCACGCAGCGCCTTCCGGTACCTACGTACTATCGCCACTCGAAAACCTTTCCGCCCCAACGGCCATCGGTTCTACGTGCAATGTGCCCCGCCCACTGCCACTTAAGTTTAAATATTATAGTGATTATATTGACAAATAAAATATGGAGCAAAATGAATAACGATTCGACCTATAAAAATCCTGATATTACAAATGACGATTTTCGTAAATACTACGGGTGTTTGTATTTGTAAGTCGTTTTCACGAAATGACTATATGATGTGACTATGGTCCATGATTCGGCAATCAATTCAATTCTTTGCCACGTCTAACGACAAAAAGATCCAAACTTGCAACACAGTTTTCATAATAAAATCGATTCTATTCTATACATATCATAATAAGTCTTGAATAACTACCCTACATTGTGTGTCATTCTATAACAGCTAATATTAGCAAAATGAGGGTAGCAATTAATTTTGATTGAAATATGTTTCTTCATTGAACCGTCTCTGACGTCGTTGGTAGCACGCGTCCAGTCGTGTTAATGTTAAGTTTTTGTTATTCGTTATTATTTTATATATATTAAATGTTCAATATGATGTACTACCGTGCCCATTCCGTCCGTACCGAGTGGCAGCATCTGGCTATATTGGAAAAAAACGAACATTATCTTAAGTGGTGAGTTGATGGCATTAAGTATTAACAATACAATACAATAGTAGATTGCACAACAAGCGCATAAAACGAGCCATTCAACCTGAGACGTATATATTCACCCGAGCCACCGGCGAGGGTGGATAGTTAAGTCGAGGGGTTAAATGACTAATTTATGCCCGAGTTATACACACTGCTTGGTTGGGGTATAGCAAAGGGGGCGCGGGACTTAATTTTTTTTTGATGGGGGTAGTGTTATTATGACACCTATTTTTTATGATGCCATCGTATAGAAGACGCTAAAATAAACATGTTTTGTATGGGCAACTGTTAGATATGTACATGCATGTGTGAGTGCGCTCCGTTACAATAAACCAGTGTTAAACTAGCTCGCTTGTTTGATGGTCGTGTACCCTCCCGTAGCGCCCCTAACCGTATATCCAACACGTGGCGACGTTCGGACTCGCGTTTTTATTAATAATGGCCACGGGAGTATCGTTCGGTGTAATTTCAACCTTCGATCATTGTTCGCATGACTGGAACAGCTACAAATTGCGACTAAATCAGTGGTTCATCGCCAACGACATCGATGAGCGGACCGACAAATCCGCGGTTAAGCGAAGGGCGATTTTGTTAAGCGCACTAAGCGAAACAACATTCAAGTTAGCTAGTGACCTGGCCTTACCTAACAAGGTAGAAGAGTTGGAATTCACTCAGATAACAAAACTCCTCGACGACCACTTCACACCGAAACGATTCGGGTTCGCGGAGAAATCTACCTTCTATTCGGCAACGCAGCGGCCAGGTGAAGGTCACTCACAGTGGGCAGCCAGGATTAGGGGATTGGCGGCACACTGCGGATTCAAAAATTTGGAAGAAGCCTTGCTGGATAGATTTATAATGGGCATGGCGGCAGGACACGAAAAGGATAAGCTGTTCGCACAGGACCAACGGGAACTGACCCTGGCCAAGGCTATAGACTTGGCAGAGAGCGTGCGGTGTGCGCGTCGCGCCGCCGCGCAGGCTACGGGGGCGAGCGCAGCGGGCGCCGGCGCTGACGCGGCGGGCCCGGACTCCGTGTTCAACATCTCCAAAAAGGAAAAGTGCACTGTGTGCGGATTTACCAATCATAGATCCGATCAATGCGGTTACAAAAACTATAAATGCAAAAAATGCAATAGGAAAGGACACTTGCGTAGGATGTGTTCGTTTAGAGATAATGTGAAATTCATGGAAGAAGGTAATGAGGACGAAGGAGACGACGGTAAGCATTTTTATAACATTCGATGCGTAAAGGGCAAGCCAATGACTGAGCGTGTCCAAATTGGTGATCTGTTTTTGGAGTTCGAAATAGACAGTGGGTCTGCGGTTAGCGTTATTTCAAGGGAAACGTATAATTTATATTTCAGCTCGCTGCCATTGTCGGCCACAAGTAAGAAGCTATTAAGTTATACGGGCGAAAATATTATAACAATAGGTATAATTAACGTGCCTATTACGTATAGCGAAGAAACTCAATTATTAACCGTCTATGTGGTGCGCAATGGTGGGCCGCCGATCCTTGGGAGAAATTTTATTCGAGCATTTAACCTGGAGCTGGCGCCGGCGGCGGCTGACGGCGCGCACGCCGTACACGCCGTGTCCGCGGCGCCCGCGCACATGGAACACCATTGCGAACAAGACATTATTAAAGAGTTGTCTTTAAAGTTTCCTCACGTTTTTTCAGGCAACCTAGGGACCTTTAGTAAATATACTGTAGATTTACACTTAAAACCAGACGCCAAGCCGATTTTCTTCAAAGCGAGAACGGTGCCTTATGCCCTAAGGGACAAAATAGACAAGGAGTTAGATAGGTTAATCGGGTTAGGCATTTTGAAACCCGTGCAACACTCTGACTATGCATCACCGATAGTTCCCGTTTTGAAGAAGGACGGTAGCATACGACTATGTGCAGACTACTCAGTCACTATTAATAAACAACTTATAATTGACCAGTATCCATTGCCTTCTGTCAACGATTTATTATCAAAACTACACGGGGGCGTTCAGTTTAGTAAGATAGACTTATCAATGGCGTACAATCAATTCGTACTGGGAGAGAAGTCGCAGCCATTAACGTGTATAAATACACATCGAGGCCTCTTCATGTATAGTCGCTTAGTATTCGGGTTGTCCTGTGCACCGGCCCTATTCCAGCGCGCAATGGATTGCGAGCTCGCGGGAATAGACGGAATCATATTTTTGCTGGATGACATCCTAATCACAGGCGCGAATAAAAAACAACATAAAGAAAGGCTAGCGGCGGTATTACAACGTTTAGAAGAGGCACAATTAACCGTCCAAATGAGCAAGTGCGAATTCTTCAAGGACGAAATCTCTTATCTCGGCCACGTCATTGATAAAAACGGGATTAGGAAATCACCCGACAAAGTAAAAGCTATCCTGGAGGCGCCCAGACCCGCAAACTTATCTCAATTGCAATCGTTTTTAGGTCTGGCGAATTACTATCGTAATTTTGTGCCAGCCGCGTCATCAATCTTAAGCCCAATGTACAACTTATTAAAAAAAAATATAAAATGGGAATGGACATCTGTGCATGACGACGCGTTTCTAAGGGTAAAAAATATTCTTGGGTCCGATAGTACCCTTGCCCATTTTGACCCTAGTGCTACCTTAATTTTGACAGTGGACGCTTCGCCAGTTGGGTTAGGATGTATTCTTTCGCAAATAGGTACTGATGGGGTAGAACAACCAATATCGTATGCATCGCGAACGCTAACGTCAGCGGAGAAAAACTATGCACAAATCCAGAAAGAAGCGACAGCGATAATTTTTGGGATTAGGCGATTCCATCAGTACTTATACGGTCGGTCAATTCCCTTTGTGCTACGAACAGACCATAAACCACTACTCTCAATTTTCGGACCCCATAAAGGCATCCCCGAGATATCCGCCAACAGACTGCAACGCTATGCCATATTTTTATCAGCCTATAATTACACTATTGAGTACATAAGTAGTAAACAAAATAGTGCTGATTATCTATCGCGAGCGTGCTTGCCTACACGGGCAGGGGCAGGGGGCGCGGGGCATGCCGAGGATGCGGAATGCGAGGTGAGAACCGCTTACGTAAAATTTGTAGTGGAAGGTAGTTTGCCCGTGACACTGGCCGACCTGCAGCGCGAAACTGATAACGATGACGTATTTAGAACGGTTAAGCATTACGTCATGCACGGGTGGCCTAAAACGACGAAAGATGAGAATTTAAAACCGTTTATTTATTGTAGGTCACAGCTATCGTACGAGAACGGATGCTTAATGCGAGGACACAAGGTTGTGATTCCCTTGTCATTAAGGGACATCATATGTAACGAATTACATAGTTCACATTTTGGCATTGTAAAAATGAAAGCCGATGCGCGTAAACGGTTTTGGTTCCCAGGGGTGGACGCCGCGCTGGAGCGGCTGGCGGGGGCGTGCGCCGTGTGCGCCGCGCTGCGCCCCGCGCCGCCGCACGCGCCGCTAGCGAGCTGGCCCCTCCCGCCGCAACCGTTTTATCGAGTTCATATTGATTTTTTGGGACCGTTCAATAATCACGTCTACTTCATAATAGTTGACGCATATACCAAATGGGTAGAATGTTACAGCATGAGTTCGTCGTACGGTTCAAAAGCGGTAATTGATCGTTTATATGATTTCATGTCGCGATTTGGTATACCTCATACTCTAGTGAGCGACAATGGCAGTTCATTTACATCCCAAGAATTTAAGTTATTTTGCGAGGTTAACGGCATAAAGCACATATTATCTCCCGTTTACCATGCGTCCAGTAATGGACAAGCGGAATCCTTTGTCAAAATTCTCAAAAAAGGGCTAAAAGGAATAATTTTAAGCAGAGCCAATAATAAATTATTACAGGGGAACATTTCTAAATTTTTATTTGACTATAGGAACTCCAAAAATAGTACCACCGGTAAGTCACCCGCGGAATTAGTGTACGGTCGGGAATTACGTACGAGATTGGATTTAATTAATCCACGCGCGCCTCCTTCGTCCACAGCCCTGACTGAAACCGTGGAAAACAAACAGTTCTTACAGGCTAAATACTACAAAGGAGTTCAAAGGCCGGAGTTTAAAGTTAATAACAATGTGTGGTTAACTAAATATACAAACTCTAATAAAAAAATCACTTGGATCGAGGGCATCGTCAAAAGGAAAATTGGGAAAGTTATGTATGTAATTTACATACCACTCCAGGATTGCGAGGTAACAAGGCACATAGACCAACTGAGAGCTCATCCATATCCCATCCAAAGCGACAGTTCTCAATGGGATCCAGACGTCGTGCCAGACTTGCCAGCATGGAAAACCACCAGTACGACCTATGCAGCCACAGCAAGCGCAGCTGCGCCGGCGCCTGCTGCCGAAGTGGAACCTGCTGCTTGCGAAGACCTGATGCTGCAGCCAGGAGAGGGAGAGAGAGTGGATGCAGCAGACGGACTGGATTACCCAGCCCTATGCCAGGGCTCAGAGCTGGCTACGCCGCCTCGCAGCGCCATCGACAGCAAGCGACGCCAAGCCATCAGCCCTCAGTTTCCCACCCCTACGCGAACGCAGGACAGTGACTCTTATGACGAGTGAATATTATTTAGTATAACTAATTTCTAGCTATAAGGTGGAGGGATGTTAGATATGTACATGCATGTGTGAGTGCGCTCCGTTACAATAAACCAGTGTTAAACTAGCTCGCTTGTTTGATGGTCGTGTACCCTCCCGTAGCGCCCCTAACCGTATATCCAACAGCAACTTTTCTCTAAACTTGATAATTACCGAGATAAATGACGGATTGTAGAATAGTACGCAGGACTTAGATTTTTTTTTATCGGTGGGTCATCATTATGACACATATTTTACATATTTCTATCGTTTAGGCTACGCCAAAATAAGCATACTGTATACGAAAAAAAATCTCTAAAATAAAAAATGGCCGAGATATTGGACCTCAAAATTGAAAAGTGTCTAATACTGAATCATTATAATACCCGTATCATCGAAATTGCTGAAGCCACGCGAAACCTATGCTACTCTTAACTCTAAGGCAGGTCGGTGTTGGTTACGACGACGAGCGAAGCGAGGAGGAGTGTTAGGTGTACCGCGACCCTAAGCGCGCGAGCCGAGCGAGCGAAGCGAGCGTGCCGCGGTAGCGGCCGGCGAAGCGCCAGAACCGACTTTTTTTTGAATTTATAGTTTTCCGAATATTAAAAAAAATTATTCCTAAAATATGTATACGCCCTAACCCCCCCCCCCCCCCCCCCCCCACCCCCTCTACCCCCCAAAACACATATATGGTTGCGCCCCCTTTGCTATACCCTGACCCACTGCTTTTCACTTCGATTGCGACAAAATAACAAATATTGCAAAATAAAATTAAATTTATCTTTCCCGTCACTCAACTTTTTAAAGTTTTTATTTTTACAAGGTATGTATGTAAATATGTAAGTATGTAAGTTGTCCGTCAAAATTTGCAATCCATTTTTCAGTCACTTCCCGTTATCCAATTGAGCTGAAATTTTGCAAGCATATGTATATCGCATGACAATACAATATTATGACTTGGAGCTGGATGGTGGCCATAGGAACTCCGCAATAAAACGACACAACCCCATCGAGTTTGGGCTCGTTACAATCGTCTCAATGAGTAGTTGATGATGGTAATACCATATGCAGAAAAGTACAGTCGGCAATAAAAGCTTGTACCAAAAATGAAATTTTTGACAGAAACTTATTCTTATTATTTTTGACACGTGATATTAGACTTAGGTACTTCATACTGCCAAGTTTAATTTAATGGTTCAATACGTTTTCAAATAATAATTGACTCCTATTTTATCTGGTTTTATGACTTAATTTAGTAATGGAAAACACGGATGTGAAATTTATTTAAGCAAATCAAATCAAATCACAAGTTTATTCTATGAAGTTTAATTGTGTGTGTGGCTGTTAGCTGTTAGGCCCGATTATCTTAGTCTTTAAAACAATTTTACTTTGTGCACTAGAGCATAAAAATGGCATTTTGTGCAGCATACATCTAGCACAAAGGCGATCTTTGCGAGCATGAGAAGTGAAAATACTCTTTGCACACCTCACTCAATACATGAATCAAACACAGCAAATACAAACTTGACTGAGTTCGGGTCGAAATGTAAGATTTTTCCTACTTAAGAGTCCGCGGTATTCTCGGCCGAATTTCACCTTCCCATACAAACGGAGTTTTGTTCTCATTTTAAAACTACGTGTTAGATTGTAACGAAACTTTGCATATACAATGACATGAAGTATATTGTAACGATTCAACCTCTTAAATGGCTTGCTTTTTATGTTTTCCTATTCTGAACTTAAATTAACCCCTATCTGAAAGCTGAAGCTCCTGAGAAGCTTCTAGTCGTCTGAAAATTGAATCCTACCTGAAGGAAAAGCTATTGAATAAAATTAAACAGATAGTAAGCGAGAAAATAAATCATTTATTTACCATAGAAATATCAAATTAATTTTGTTTGTTTTGAAGCTAAAGAACCTTTGACTAATTAATCCAGTAAAATCAAGACTCGATTGTACTAGATATCCACTTTGTTCCTATAAATACTAACTCGTACCAAAGCGAATAGAAAAACCGAGTTAGTTCCGGCCGATCCTACTAGAAAGGTTGGGTTTTATTCTAGTCTAGGTAAATCTATCCTACAGCTACAGAATCTCTCGTTATTTATGTTAAAGTAATCGAGCTTGAGTACTTTAACAGACCAAATCATCTCCTAGGATATTGCCGGACGGAAAGAGATTCGGTCAAATAAAAAACCGTCCGACTCCAGGCCTACAATGCCGTAATCTAACCTAGAATTTATTATCTCTGGAACCTAACCTCGAAGACCTATTTAGACCTAAGCTATACGTGATTCGCGCTGGTGAAGTGGCTTGGCGTGTGATTTCGTCTAGTGGTTAGGCTCTGCGTTGTGCGAATAGACCCAGGCCCTTTTCGAGAAGTATGAAGTTTGTATTTCTATAAAGGGAAAAAGTTACACGTTAATTGAAGTTGTACATTAACCCCATTTTAGTAGAACCTATAACTTAAGTAAGACAATTATACTAGTTCCTTAGAATTAATTTACAATTCAGTAGTCTCATTAAGTGATGCACAATTATGGAGGCTAAAGTGGGCATAAATTCCTTATTAAGTTGTGGGAAGTGATAAATTAAGCTATGTGGTAGGTGACGCCCTTTAAACAGACTCGCAATACAATAGTGGTCAACTTGTGTTGGCCATGATGGGATCTCTATTGATGATGATGCGATGATATAATAATGAAAATAATCATGAAGAAGTCAAGATATTGATGATGATGCGATGATATAATAACGAAAACAATCGTAAGTCAAGATATTGATGATGATGCGATGATATAATAATGAAAATAATCATAAGTCAAGATATTGATGATGATGCGATGATATAATAATGAAAATAATCATGAAGTCAAGATATTGATGATGATGCGATGATATAATAATGAAAATAATCATAAGTCAAGATATTGATGATGATGCGATGATATAATAATGAAAATAATCATGAAGTCAAGATATTGATGATGATGCGATGATAGTCTATTGAAATAGAATATTAGTACATGTTTTACTTCCAGGTACATGGATGACGCAATGTCTAGTATAATATCGATTCTCCCTAACGATGAATCTTAGAGTTGTTAGCGAACTATAGCGCTCGCCTCTCGCTCGCTCGCGGCTGCTCGTACTCACTAGTAATCCCACCTCATCTGTTGATTCCGCCTACCCTATCGTTATTTCTATCAAATCTAATACCAATTAGTACTGACTTTTCCTAAGCTATTTATAATACAATTCACCCCCAAAATATCTCAATGGATGTAACACAATGTCTTAGCAACCAATCTCACCCAATCAACTCAAAGGCACTTTATAGTCGGAACAATGTTAAATATACGACAATGCACAGTTGAACTGACGAATGATAATTAATTACCAACCCACTGCGATACTTTTGTTGAGATCCCGATAATAACGACCCCACCTAACAAGATACCTACTTAATTATTGCCGTTACTAAAGCGAAAGTGTTGGATTCCCTTGTAAAATCAACATAGCTAGCTTCACGGTAAGAAGCTTCGGTTAAAGCAAAACGACGGCTTGGCCAGCGAAACTCTTCAGTTTGCAAGACTGAAAGGTCTCACCAACCTTACCTTCGTTGACACATCCGTGACGGAGGCCTAAGCGCGATCATCATCTCTACTGACTAAGAAACCCCTTAACGGGCGAATTCTCGTATTGGTCAGGGTCGTCAATGTGCTCTTTGGATATGGTTGTCCACAACGCTAAGCTCTCGGCCACAGGTGTACATAACTAATTTACTACGCTAGATTCATTCATTCAAGGAATTCCACACAATATATCTATAAGTACATCTGATTACTTCATAAACCAACACAACCGTAACCCTTGTTAAGAGGTTTGTTAGAACTAAGACAGCAGCTCGACCAGTGAGGTCCCTCAATTTGCAAGATTGAAGACTCTCAGCCACTCACTCTGTCTACACATCTATGACTGGCGCTCTAGTGCGGGCACATCTCTGCTGACTAAGAAGCCCCTTTCGGGAGAATTCTCGTGTGGCCAGGGTCCTCAATGTGCCCTGTGGATATGGTTGTCTCGACACCGAGCACACAGCCACGAGTGTATATAACTACTTTATTCAGTTGCGTTAATCTAGTAAAGTAACCACCCATCAGTACCTATACTAACCACCGGATATTAATATGAACTTGTGGTAATATTTGTCGCTTATCCGCATCTTAACAATCTATCCTCATAGTGTAACGCGTACCACGGACCGAGTCAATTGCTATAGCTAGGTTGTCGTATAATAATTGATCACTTTATCTCGTAAGGGCGCACGGAACCCAATCATATCGCAGTGACAAAACAACTAGTAATATATATGTAGAACAAAACAACATTTCTGTAATAACGTCAGTTATTTGACCAATGACCTAGATCCGTTCATAACCTATACATAAACCGCTCGTACTTTATCTAGCATATTCCCCAAAATATATACAGTAGAACTAGATTTCGATACACAAATACAAGTATGATAACGTTGAAATGGTTAGATAATAGTCCCCAAAAACAAATTAATAAGTTTCAGAATCATTCAATACAGTGATTATAAAGGTCACTCACCAGATTTTAATCTCTTAATAGTACAGACACGTACCGGCCTGTCTCTGCGACTTGTAGGGTCCCTGGTTGCTGGTCGCTGTGATCCCGCCTTGACGCCCCGAGCAAAAGGTGACCCGCGCCTCCATAAATAAATTACAATATAATATTAGCACATATTTTAATAAAGATTTCCCTCTTTTGTACCTACAATTAACCACTAGATACTGGTATACAAATAGGAATTATTTACCATTGTAACAGTAACAGACTATAATAAGTGTTCACTTCACTTCATGGGAGTATACGGAATCCTAATATGATGATGTCTTAAGCGCATTTATTAGGTGATTAACCTATTAGACCGCCACATATTCAAAATACACACGTGATCATATAAGATCATATCAGTTCACGAGCAGAAAGATATTGCCTAAATATTAATCACTCAATTCAAGACAATGTGCGCACAAGATAATTACTCCCTAAGAAATTCCAGAATTCACTATGATTAGTCACACTTTAAAATAAAATATTCAATCTCACCAGACGATCGCAAAGGCATTTGCGACCTTACCAAACTCTAATTCCTCTCAGCAACAGCCGTAATGCAGCCCAGCAGTGACCAGCCTTGTTCCGCCTCGAAGTAGTACGCGCCCAGAGGTCAGCCTAGCCTGGCCGCCTTTGCCTTCTGCAGCGTGATCTCGCTTCGACGTCCCATAGACAAGTGAAACGCTCCTCGGCCCGCCGGGGTATTTATAGCCAATACTAACACGATCACGCCACTAATCCGACTCCTCATCTGAAAATATACCTTAACTAAAGGGTATAAGGCCCGTTTTCCAGGGAGCCTCCATCGCCTGTCCGCTCCGATCGATAATCACTTTTCTCGACTTCGCGGGTAGAATATCCCTGCAGCCCGCGCGCCCGTCCACGCGTTTTCTTGCTGGCCAGCGATCCATTCCTGCAATTAACCTAACTAGTCTAATTTATGAATCCATAAATCTAGATCTAGCACACATTAAATGATACACTAATCCAACAATACTGAATTAGTATGCTGAAGCATGTTTTAAACCAATTATTTTGGACGAAACGCGAGTTTTCTACGCTTTTAATTGTAGTCTTGATTTTAGCCTAGAATAGCATCTAACGCAATTTATATCTAACTTATTTACATACATAATTAACAGGATGATAACGAATGAAAGCTTCAATCCCTTCATATTTGGACCTGAAACCCACAACGCTAACATCTATCAATTTAAAAGAGTAATTCCGCCCTTAGATACTACTGAGTCTGAGAGCGAAGCTCTCGGATCGTCTCAATCTGCCCCATGATCATGCACAGCGAGAAATCTACGATTTTGAGCGAAGCATTATCACAATCTTAAACATACCTAAGCAATAAACAAGGAATTGCGACCTATTAATGGTGAATTTTTAAATAACTTTGAGTAGATAATTCCGTTAACCTACTGTCTTTATACCAAATTTAAATATAATATTACTCTAACTGAAGGCTAGATTTGTTAGCTGTGTCTATTTACATAAATCTCCCAATTAATTCCGACCAATAATCTATGATTATAATTTTGCAAAAATTGCCAACCCCATAACTCGGGAAGTTTCAATTCGTTGATATATCGATCTCTCCAACAAGTGTATTTTAGGTGTGTGAATGTTTAACCACTACGTTTGCTTGGTGATGGACGTTGAAGAATAGCCCCTGTATCACCTTGTGCCTCCAGTCACCTTCTGGCTTCCGTCAGCACAAGTTTAGCCACATATCTCGGCTGATGACACACATACCCATCCCTACGGTACCACCTTGAGTCCACAGATGCCCCCTGGCCACCACAAACTCAAGTTTAGCCACATATCTCGGCTGGCAATACAAACCCCTATACTGCATCACCTTGCACCTCCAGTTGCCTTCTGGCTTCCGTCAGTACAAGTTAGGCCACATATCTCGGCCGATGACACAATATAATTATCTTCTAGCTTCACCTTGAGCCCACAGATGCCCCCTGGCCACTACAAACTCAAGTTAGACCACATATCTCGGTCGGCGCCGCTAGAAAACTTCCCCAGAATACTCCCATTCGCACAAAGTACTAGGTTGTGAGCCCAATAGATCCTAATGACCACGATGTTGCACTAACACCCCGAACCCTCAGATACCTTCTGGCTACCAAGGATCCAGGTTCGACCACATATCTCGGTTTATGTTATTACAATAACTCCCCATGCGAACAGCAGAACACTGAGTACACAGATAACCACCAAGCAAACCCAGTGGAGAATGTTTCTTCTTGACTAGGATATCCGACTTCAGACTGTATTCCACACTAGAGGCAAACTGTTCATAAACTACTGGGTTAATTTTGCATTAATCCCTTCAATGTCCTGACAGCACCATCAAACCATTAACGATAGTGATAATACTGACAAAACATCAAACAAACTTTAACTTTAATCGTCGTTCGCGATGATACTCTATCTCTATACCGAACGTGACCCAGTCGCACACAGTAACATTCATCAACCCCGTGGGGTCTCTAGGAAGTGCCTTGACATCCTATAGAGAATCCGACTACATGCGTCCAAGCCCCACCCAGCTTTACTGTAGAAATGTCGTAACTACTATAAAATACGTTTGCATTACTCAAATACAAAATGCAACACTTCACCATCGTGTAAGAATAACAGCCTTACTAAATTTAATTTCAACAAACCATGTCAATTGAACCCTTGCAAGATTGTAATCTTGACATTGCAAATTAATTAACATATAATAGGAAATTCCTGATAAATTCCCAGTAATGGAAGTTAAAATATTATTACTTAAGTTTCAGAATGAATGTTCGTTGACAAATCATCCCGAAGAATATGGTGTCGGAAGTATCCTTGCCACGAAGAGATGTGTAGGACGAAGATAAGACTAGCTTAGCCTTTCAGCTTAGCTTCTGTAGAGTATAGTGTCGCCACAGTTAGTCACACAAGGACCTTGTCATTTTATGACTTTAACCTAACCAAACTATAACTGCGGAAACACCGGTGTAAAATGGTTTGGAGAGATCAATCAGTACCAACAAACCTAGGTTGCACTGCGAACTCCGACCAGTCGGTAAAAGCCCATTGTTATCATACAATCACACTTTCAGCACTACCTCTCACGTGGACTCGTACATCTCTTAACTCAACGAACACACACATATACCCTCCCAACCTAATTAATCCCCTTGCCCTAAACACGACTTAGACCAACTAAACGGAATCCGACAGTACAACCACATTAATGATATATAATGTTCTTCCCAAGTTATATGCTATGAGAATTTACATTTACTTTATAAGACGAGAAAATTATGATATGAAGAGTAGAACAAAGTGATAATATAATATTACTACTTCACTTATTTTGCAAAACAAAATTTTACTGCTTTAATTGATCCGCACATCCCTATTCGCACACAGCCAACTAACCTGCCCTTCATATGTTTGAAGATTATAAAAGACAGCAAGTCAAACTTAATTAACCCCCCTAGCGTTACCCGTAAATATCAAAATTTTAAGCCATATCCCATTTACCATTTACCTATCAGTCATTAATTAAATAACTGCCCCCCATTCTCACAACTTAAATAATTTTATAGTTGGATCTCAAATTTTCGTAATACTATAATTTATGTAGTAAATACCAGATAAATTGCAATACATAATTCATAAGTTTAAAATTAGTCTTACGCCAATACCATATATTGTGCAAACGTAAGATTCGCCGGTTACTAAATGAAGATTACACCCACGCCCTATTAGGACCCACATAAATTTAACGCCTGATGTCAATATTGTATTGACAAACGCATCATACATCTTAAGATATACCTGTAATAAATGGATTATTTCATGTAAATATTTAACGTTGTTTATGCACTACCTAGCGCATAACATGTGGACAAAATATATAACCATATTCCATGCTTGAGATAAATTTAAGCCGGAATAATTATAACTGCGTAAGGTCCTAACCACTAGACGATCACGGCCCCATATCCTTCCCTTTATTATGAACTCCATCTCTTCGTTCTCATAAGATACCTGTAAGTTTCAATAATTAGTATTCAATCGATGCTTGAAATTCCGCTCCCGCAACTGCAACTGCCGTCACGCTGTCATAACACCGTCGCCTTTACCCCACATCTGTATCGTAATTCAAAATATACAATCACAAGCTAATCGAATACGGTAGCCGCGACCTCTTCTTCTCCAAAGCCGACCCTGCCCTATTGAACTCCAAATTTAGCCCCAAAATTCGAAATCTGCATCCGTGCATTACTCGAAAATGATACTCGCGCCGATTTTTTCTTTCAAAAATTTTATCAGCCATCCTGGATTCCAAACTTATCTTAAATCTAGAACCTGCATTCCCGTATAACTTGAAAATGATACCCGTCAGGAATCCCTTAAAACCAAGATGAGCCGCGATCTAAAATTTCAACTTAAGTATCTAAAATTTGACACGCACGACAACAGGTTATCTGATTCCCCCTTTATACCTATGAGACGTCAATCCGCCGTATACCTACTTTCTCCGAAAGGAAGGGATGACAAGAACAAAATTAAAATTTCCCGCCAACTCAAAAAAAAGAATTATAAATTTATACCATCTAGTACTTAATTTATCAGTCATTCCTGTCCCGTTATCCTGTAACTTATTTTACGTCATCCTAAAAGGTCACGTACAAATATCTCTAGACTCCGCAATTCGTAACAACTAAATATTGGGATATAACCGCTAGTACTCTTTGGGGGAGTCCTGTCTAACAGTAGCTGTCTACCGGCTGATATGATGACGATGGTAACGATGACTCAGCGCTGCGGTTATAGATCTACTTTCGCTAGTGGTGAAAGGTGAGGTGAGGTGAGGTGCTTCCCTAGTACGCCCAGAATAACAGCCCAACTGATAGCGAGACAATCCCGCGGTCATTGCGCCAACCTTGATATTCGCCAATGCAGATCGACTCGACTCAAATCGATTTATTGCTTACAGCCAGTATAACTTGGTCTCTAACCTCTCAATATCAATAAAAGACCAGTAGTCAGTGCTAATTTTGCCACCCCCAACGCGGCGATCTCGAATCTACCTTAATAGCTACCGGTATAATCTATCGTGAACTACATCTTTGACAATTTATTGACTTAGGAATATTTCTGACGACAAATATTACGCATTAAAAATACCTAAATTCCCATACTACAACCAACCATTTTGTTAATATTTTATAACAAGTACCTAATTTGTTGTTGAACAACCTATATAGGCGCCTTTAATTAACGTCCAACCTGATTTAAAGAAGTAAAATACAACCCATCTGAGAGCCCTCCCCTTTTTGAAAGTCGGTTAACCTTATCGACGCACGACCTCCCGTGAGCGCACACTATAGATACGCCTTACGATCTCGACCACATAATATCTATTTACAAACTTACAAGTTGCCTATTCTATTCTAGTTTTAAGCACGGAATCAAGCATAAAGTACTAAATTTCCCCTTTTTTTTTTATATCTAGTGTGAAACGAACAACGCGAAGTACTTACGGTTTCATTCGCGCGATTTGAACCAGCGGTGAGTGGATCGCGTAACTATTCTTAACACAGACTATAACTTTTCTTATTCTACTTATCATTATTTTTTTGATATTTATCGTCTAAAATGCTAAATAAAATTGTGGTAGTACCCTCGCAAAAGCTATCATACCGAATGGATTAAAGACAACCGACTACGCTAACCCTCCCGCGATACAAGCGATAATGGCCCTACAAACGATAATGTACACCCAACATAATGCGCGACTCAATTTCAATGGGATGTCTACAAATTTTGGTATGAATACAAACACTTACTAGGATTTCTCATTTGGATATAATGTAGTATCAGAGTATTTTATAATCACAATGCTAACCCCAATTACAAAAGGCCCCTTATAAATCGACGCGAATTCTGACATTGGTAGGACCTGTTAATCACATTTATAGTTTAATAACTGTAAGCGCAGGGAAATTAATCATTAGATTTATCAACTAGACACAACGTACTGGCAAGGTCTATCTAATAAAAGGTCCTAGTTTAATGTTAGTAGGCAAGGAAAATCCGTCTAAGTAAATATGAACTCTCTTGTCAAAAAAAATTTAACATAATTTCCAATACCTCACTTGCCTGATACACAGTTTATAAATGTAAGATGCTCTTGTAACGCGTAAATGATTTGACTCGAAACCGAATTAACCCCTTCATTCCGCCACCGTATTCCACATGACAAAAACCCCATTAGAATTAAATTACCACCTCTAAGTAGGCTCAGGATTTATATATTCACAACTCCTAATTTTTCCTAAACCGTAACAACCGTCTAAACACGCCACTTGGCCGTACATTAAAGCCTCACCACAGATCTTAACCCAAATCAGCAAATGTCAAATTCCCGCGGCCTCGCTAGACAAATTTTGTAAACAACATTCGTCGTAATTAATCAAATAATTTAATAACTAGTGTCTAGATTGCTATTATTTGAAGGAATAAATTGTTCCAGTTACGCCTGACTGGTATAGTGCAACAACGAGTGTTTTGCCTCCTATTTTGGCCTTTTCCAACGTATCATAATACGAGCATTATTCAGTGTTGTGCATTAGAATGTATACTTAGTTAGTTTTAAGGTGAAGCTAGTGAAACCATGAATTCTGCTACTGGGAACTCAACTAGTGGGTGTCATGTCAATCAACCGTAAGTAATTTATACCTTCTTCCTTTAAAATCTTCCCATTTTAAACCATAAGGCCTATTTTAATCCAGCACTGAATTCAGTAAAGGTACTAAACTCTTTTAAACGGTTACGAAAGAACGGAAAGCAACCGCGATCTTACTCATGCGACAGTTAATCCATCGGCCGACTACTTATTTCTTACATGGATGAGAGAAATATCACTTGCGTTCGTCGCTAGTATCAAAATATCCCCGCCACGGGTCGGATTAATTTTCCTACGTGACCAATATCTGACCTATTTTGCGCTAGTTTTGTAACCGAACTTGGAAATATGCCCTAATACGAATATCGTTTATAAACAACCATACGTTCTGTTCAATA
Organism: Epinotia brunnichana; assembly: GCA_963854355.1. Taxonomy (NCBI): domain Eukaryota; kingdom Metazoa; phylum Arthropoda; class Insecta; order Lepidoptera; family Tortricidae; genus Epinotia; species Epinotia brunnichana. The sequence goes on from OY977960.1 coordinate 63,188, forward strand.
AACCTACGCGAGTGCCTCGATGATAATTTTATGCATCCGTAAAATTATACCGCAGACCCTTAAATAATACCTAATTACAACCTCTTACATTAACTGATAAGTCATTTTTGTCATAGGTACTTCATGGAAAAAAAATAGACGGACCCTATGTCGTAGACAAATACACAATTTGATGAATACCTAAATCGCATAATGTTATAACTATAAACGCCTAAATATATAAGTATCCCCAATTACCCTTAACTTGCTCCAAACATTGTAAAATTCGTTCAATTTAATAACCAAAGGTTTAAAAGGTAGTAGCCCACAATATTGTTAGTAAAGCAAAAATAAAAAAAACACAAAAAGATTTTTCCGTACCGGGGATCGAACCCGGACGCTCGCGATTCATAGCCCGCCGGACAAACAAATCGTCCAGTGCGCTGTTAAGATAACTTGCGAAATTAACGACCTATTTCGAAATTCACATTACCTCAACAATGACTAGAGAGGTGGAACAGTTAGTTTACATACTCCAGTATCACATACTAAGGTAACCAATTTAAAGTGCCATGCGATATATACGACTCCTGCCTTAAGGTACATAATAATAATAACACGTGCACAACTTGGTATTACTAATATAATTTCTCCGAATTGCCCTGTTACCATATAATGTAAACATGGCGAATATCTTTCGTAACCTGACGTGAACCGGTACATATATGGTATTTGTCTGACAAGCTCTAATCTTTCGGTATCAGACTGGGACAACTATCCATCTTATACTTGACAAATTCTGAAACCATTGTTTAAAATACGTAAGTAATAAATTTTACTATCAACGTAACTATCAATGAATTGATCCGTACTATATTTACTTACTATACCTACCTACATTTAAATTGCATTCAACCCTATTGATAGAACCCATGACTTTAACACTACCTTATTAATAATTAAGTGCGTTGCGGTTAATCAATTTCATGTCCTACACACATTGTCTTACGATTCTAAGCCTTCTGCCCCCCTTTCTTAGAGCTGAATCTCCCGTGAGATTCGGAAATCCCTATCAGCGAAGTCTTTCGCCTCAGAACCTGAGTATCAAAGTTATTCGCTAACTAATAATGTCGTACCGTAGATCACGCGTGCTTGGTTTTGCATATATATATATGAAAACCTAACTTGACTGGAATTATAATTAATTATTTAAATTATTCTGAAACTTCACAAACCCCGCTCTATAATTATGACTCATGAAGTAACTAAACCAGACAGACGGATTTCGGAATATCCTTATTCAATGAATTCGTTTTATTTCATTCGCTTGCCAACACGTGTTACCTTTTTTATTTTATTTTTTTATTTATTTTATTTATTTATTTCAGTACAGCAACTATTTTTACAGGTTGACCTAATACAATAGCGCCTTAATCTTATATCTATATATATATCTATTATTACTTACTTACTTATTTTCTAATTCGAACGCTCGTAAGTACGTTAGCGTTAATTAAGCTACTGATTACAATGAAATTCGCTATACCTACAGTGTGTGATGGGTCTAAAACTTTATTTCGCTAAGTTTTGTAAGGCGCAAACTATCTATTATCTTTTTCATTACATTGTACCTACGTAAACCCGCGTGACGCTTAAAGGTACTTAACATACCTATTAGAATTGACCAATATAAAATATGTAGGCTCTAACTAGCTTATACTTAGCCCGCAACCTCCACAAAGCTAATTTTGTCGCATACTATTTCTATATATTTAATTCGCCGATATCAATTCCGGCCCGTGAGAAAAACCACCTTAAAAGTAAAGCAACTATATTATTACCTAGTTATTAGAAATAATTTACACTATGCCATTATCATAAAGTTACTATCAATATTAACGCATCTAACTGGCTACATTATTTTCCGTGTCAAAATATTTTACGTGCGACGCGCTTTATTTAAGACCGACCTTAATGCATTACATAAATATTTATCCTATGATCCTAAAATTGTTCACCCATTCCACTAAATTATTAGTGAACGCGACATATAGTTAATTAATATTACTCCTTTATTATCAAATTAAACAACAATTTCCCGCCAAAAATCTTTATGATTACTGGCGCCGCGACGTCGCTAGGTTCCAAAATGGCTGCCCGAACCTAAGTTCGATGTTTAAAATTGTTTTTAGTTTGCGCGCGGGCTTCAACGAGCCGAATTCTCGCATATTTAGGCCTATTATTTAATCAGTTTAAAGTGTTTTACTGTGGTTTAGTGTGTATTCAAACATAAATCAATGTAGTGATAATTGAACTAGTGCACATTATAAAGTGAATGTGATAGAGTGGCCGCGTATTTATGTGGAAATGTGTGAGTCCTACCATGTCAGGAATGTACCTCTATGGAGCTAGGCAGGTATTTAGGTGCCCTTTACTTGTTGCTTATCTTCAAACCTGTCACTATTTTAACCCTGCCAAAGTGGTTTTATGTACCTACGTAATTAAAAATTGAAATCTCACGCGTACATACAACCGGTTCACTGACTCACGATGACAACCATTTAAATACCTACACACAGCTTACCTTTTGACCTTAATGACCTAACAACAAAGTCCATTATAGTGTACCTTTGATCTTAGGTATTTGAATTTCTAGCCGGAACTAATCCGATTCGAATGCGCATTTTCTTGTAACAGATAACCGCTCCAGTTTCCTATCATTTTAACTGGTTAATGAATATAACTCGCGCGAATTACCTACTTATCTATTCTTACAATTACTTTCTTTACAAAGACGATTACGTAGAAAATATCCGCAAGGTTATAGGTACTTAAGATTTCGGACAATAGGTACTTAGTAGCGATCGATTTAACGTAAACGCCGAGAATTGGATTCAATTTGACTAGGTCAACTAACTAGGTATAACGCGTACCTACTTTTCTCCCCTAGCTTACGAAAGTTACCTATAACTCTAACCCCTATTATGTGATGAGTTCTTAAGTATGTTCCTAAGTCCTTGGTACTATAATCATCCACCGGTACTTTCCTAACCACTATTTAACGAATAATTGCCCAACCGCGGGACAGATGTCAATGACCTCAACACTATTCTTGCGAACTCAAATGCAACAATTGAATATGAAGGATGAAATAATCGTAGCTAAATACATAAGATGCTAATTTAACAAAATACTATCTTGAGGTTATCTAGATCCGTTTTATTTTATTTTTATTTTATTTTGGAATAAAAGCATTATACCTAAACTTTATTATAACTACTACCGCAACCGCCTGATGTATATGGAACCTACTTAATTGTGCTATGGCATTGGCAGATTGTAAGGCCATTCCGCATAACATTCCTGCCCCCCTTTTATACAAATTACGCGTAGGCACTACTTTGACACGACTGTCCGATGAAAAGAGTGTTTAGGTACTGTTACGTTTTTACTTAATTCTTAGATTAGACTCGCTTCCTGACTTCCGTTCGGCCTAAAATTTCGCACGAATGTATAAATCACATGACAAATTAAAGTTATGATGACAAGGAACTAATCTGATGCTGGGGTTTGAAGATGGGCCTAGGAACTTCGTGATACAATGACACAAACCCATCGAGTTTGGGCTCGTTAGAATCGTCTCAATGAGCAGTTGGTAAACATATGTAGAAAAGTACAGTCGGGAATAAAAATGTGTACCCCCAAATGAATTTCTGTCAAAATAATATTAGCCCTTCGTCTACAACAAAATTATTTCTATGCATATTTTTCATAGTTTAGTGTGATATAACTTATTGATTAGTAATTCACCTACGTACCGCGCGTGAAAATCCCTTTGAAATTAAATAAAAGAAAGAAAGTCCTGAAAATAATACACAACACAATTCACGTACGTATCGCGCGTGAAAATCTCTTTGAAATAAAATAAAAGAAAGAAAGTCCTGAAAATAATACACAACACAACATTAAAAAATACAAACTCCATCTCTCTATCTACTCCACGGCAACAAAATGTGGGTTATTTGTATAACCCACACACAGAAAAATCTGTAAATAAATTTAATTAGCCCTTTCACCAAGCGAATCACGTAATAAAAAAATATTTTTCCTTTTATTATAATTTTTTTTATATATATTTTTTTTTTAAATTGAAAATACTCTATTCTGTAGTAACCCGGGATACTTAAAAGTGAATTTAAACCTTATTTTCATCCTGATCACGGCCTCACCAAAATGTAACGCTTCAACCTCTTAAATGGCTTGCTTTTTATGTTTTCCTATTCTGAACTTAAATTAACCCCTATCTGAAAGCTGAAGCTCCTGAGAAGCTTCTAGTCGTCTGAAAATTGAATCCTACCTGAAGGAAAAGCTATTGAATAAAATTAAACAGATAGTAAGCGAGAAAATAAATCATTTATTTACCATAGAAATATCAAATTAATTTTGTTTGTTTTGAAGCTAAAGAACCTTTGACTAATTAATCCAGTAAAATCAAGACTCGATTGTACTAGATATCCACTTTGTTCCTATAAATACTAACTCGTACCAAAGCGAATAGAAAAACCGAGTTAGTTCCGGCCGATCCTACTAGAAAGGTTGGGTTTTATTCTAGTCTAGGTAAATCTATCCTACAGCTACAGAATCTCTCGTTATTTATGTTAAAGTAATCGAGCTTGAGTACTTTAACAGACCAAATCATCTCCTAGGATATTGCCGGACGGAAAGAGATTCGGTCAAATAAAAAACCGTCCGACTCCAGGCCTACAATGCCGTAATCTAACCTAGAATTTATTATCTCTGGAACCTAACCTCGAAGACCTATTTAGACCTAAGCTATACGTGATTCGCGCTGGTGAAGTGGCTTGGCGTGTGATTTCGTCTAGTGGTTAGGCTCTGCGTTGTGCGAATAGACCCAGGCCCTTTTCGAGAAGTATGAAGTTTGTATTTCTATAAAGGGAAAAAGTTACACGTTAATTGAAGTTGTACATTAACCCCATTTTAGTAGAACCTATAACTTAAGTAAGACAATTATACTAGTTCCTTAGAATTAATTTACAATTCAGTAGTCTCATTAAGTGATGCACAATTATGGAGGCTAAAGTGGGCATAAATTCCTTATTAAGTTGTGGGAAGTGATAAATTAAGCTATGTGGTAGGTGACGCCCTTTAAACAGACTCGCAATACAATAGTGGTCAACTTGTGTTGGCCATGATGGGATCTCTATTGATGATGATGCGATGATATAATAATGAAAATAATCATGAAGAAGTCAAGATATTGATGATGATGCGATGATATAATAACGAAAACAATCGTAAGTCAAGATATTGATGATGATGCGATGATATAATAATGAAAATAATCATAAGTCAAGATATTGATGATGATGCGATGATATAATAATGAAAATAATCATGAAGTCAAGATATTGATGATGATGCGATGATATAATAATGAAAATAATCATAAGTCAAGATATTGATGATGATGCGATGATATAATAATGAAAATAATCATGAAGTCAAGATATTGATGATGATGCGATGATAGTCTATTGAAATAGAATATTAGTACATGTTTTACTTCCAGGTACATGGATGACGCAATGTCTAGTATAATATCGATTCTCCCTAACGATGAATCTTAGAGTTGTTAGCGAACTATAGCGCTCGCCTCTCGCTCGCTCGCGGCTGCTCGTACTCACTAGTAATCCCACCTCATCTGTTGATTCCGCCTACCCTATCGTTATTTCTATCAAATCTAATACCAATTAGTACTGACTTTTCCTAAGCTATTTATAATACAATTCACCCCCAAAATATCTCAATGGATGTAACACAATGTCTTAGCAACCAATCTCACCCAATCAACTCAAAGGCACTTTATAGTCGGAACAATGTTAAATATACGACAATGCACAGTTGAACTGACGAATGATAATTAATTACCAACCCACTGCGATACTTTTGTTGAGATCCCGATAATAACGACCCCACCTAACAAGATACCTACTTAATTATTGCCGTTACTAAAGCGAAAGTGTTGGATTCCCTTGTAAAATCAACATAGCTAGCTTCACGGTAAGAAGCTTCGGTTAAAGCAAAACGACGGCTTGGCCAGCGAAACTCTTCAGTTTGCAAGACTGAAAGGTCTCACCAACCTTACCTTCGTTGACACATCCGTGACGGAGGCCTAAGCGCGATCATCATCTCTACTGACTAAGAAACCCCTTAACGGGCGAATTCTCGTATTGGTCAGGGTCGTCAATGTGCTCTTTGGATATGGTTGTCCACAACGCTAAGCTCTCGGCCACAGGTGTACATAACTAATTTACTACGCTAGATTCATTCATTCAAGGAATTCCACACAATATATCTATAAGTACATCTGATTACTTCATAAACCAACACAACCGTAACCCTTGTTAAGAGGTTTGTTAGAACTAAGACAGCAGCTCGACCAGTGAGGTCCCTCAATTTGCAAGATTGAAGACTCTCAGCCACTCACTCTGTCTACACATCTATGACTGGCGCTCTAGTGCGGGCACATCTCTGCTGACTAAGAAGCCCCTTTCGGGAGAATTCTCGTGTGGCCAGGGTCCTCAATGTGCCCTGTGGATATGGTTGTCTCGACACCGAGCACACAGCCACGAGTGTATATAACTACTTTATTCAGTTGCGTTAATCTAGTAAAGTAACCACCCATCAGTACCTATACTAACCACCGGATATTAATATGAACTTGTGGTAATATTTGTCGCTTATCCGCATCTTAACAATCTATCCTCATAGTGTAACGCGTACCACGGACCGAGTCAATTGCTATAGCTAGGTTGTCGTATAATAATTGATCACTTTATCTCGTAAGGGCGCACGGAACCCAATCATATCGCAGTGACAAAACAACTAGTAATATATATGTAGAACAAAACAACATTTCTGTAATAACGTCAGTTATTTGACCAATGACCTAGATCCGTTCATAACCTATACATAAACCGCTCGTACTTTATCTAGCATATTCCCCAAAATATATACAGTAGAACTAGATTTCGATACACAAATACAAGTATGATAACGTTGAAATGGTTAGATAATAGTCCCCAAAAACAAATTAATAAGTTTCAGAATCATTCAATACAGTGATTATAAAGGTCACTCACCAGATTTTAATCTCTTAATAGTACAGACACGTACCGGCCTGTCTCTGCGACTTGTAGGGTCCCTGGTTGCTGGTCGCTGTGATCCCGCCTTGACGCCCCGAGCAAAAGGTGACCCGCGCCTCCATAAATAAATTACAATATAATATTAGCACATATTTTAATAAAGATTTCCCTCTTTTGTACCTACAATTAACCACTAGATACTGGTATACAAATAGGAATTATTTACCATTGTAACAGTAACAGACTATAATAAGTGTTCACTTCACTTCATGGGAGTATACGGAATCCTAATATGATGATGTCTTAAGCGCATTTATTAGGTGATTAACCTATTAGACCGCCACATATTCAAAATACACACGTGATCATATAAGATCATATCAGTTCACGAGCAGAAAGATATTGCCTAAATATTAATCACTCAATTCAAGACAATGTGCGCACAAGATAATTACTCCCTAAGAAATTCCAGAATTCACTATGATTAGTCACACTTTAAAATAAAATATTCAATCTCACCAGACGATCGCAAAGGCATTTGCGACCTTACCAAACTCTAATTCCTCTCAGCAACAGCCGTAATGCAGCCCAGCAGTGACCAGCCTTGTTCCGCCTCGAAGTAGTACGCGCCCAGAGGTCAGCCTAGCCTGGCCGCCTTTGCCTTCTGCAGCGTGATCTCGCTTCGACGTCCCATAGACAAGTGAAACGCTCCTCGGCCCGCCGGGGTATTTATAGCCAATACTAACACGATCACGCCACTAATCCGACTCCTCATCTGAAAATATACCTTAACTAAAGGGTATAAGGCCCGTTTTCCAGGGAGCCTCCATCGCCTGTCCGCTCCGATCGATAATCACTTTTCTCGACTTCGCGGGTAGAATATCCCTGCAGCCCGCGCGCCCGTCCACGCGTTTTCTTGCTGGCCAGCGATCCATTCCTGCAATTAACCTAACTAGTCTAATTTATGAATCCATAAATCTAGATCTAGCACACATTAAATGATACACTAATCCAACAATACTGAATTAGTATGCTGAAGCATGTTTTAAACCAATTATTTTGGACGAAACGCGAGTTTTCTACGCTTTTAATTGTAGTCTTGATTTTAGCCTAGAATAGCATCTAACGCAATTTATATCTAACTTATTTACATACATAATTAACAGGATGATAACGAATGAAAGCTTCAATCCCTTCATATTTGGACCTGAAACCCACAACGCTAACATCTATCAATTTAAAAGAGTAATTCCGCCCTTAGATACTACTGAGTCTGAGAGCGAAGCTCTCGGATCGTCTCAATATCTAGGTCTGTAATTAAAGTATATGGCTCCACTTTATAAAACAAACCAAAATACAGCAAAAACAAGTTTTGTATGATAAACTTAACGTTGCTGTATTTCTTTTACTTAATACCATTTATAAAAATGGTATGGTATCTGAAGCTACATAAACTAATTACAAACCTGGATGGTACATCGGGGCAAACAAGCAGCTCACAAACATCGGAACACACCTCTATTTTCAACGCATTAGGGTGCATGTGCCGATATTTTTGAACACCTATCGTGCACCGATGTATGTGATGGCGACTGTACTTAACTCATTCTAAGTACAAAGTTTCAGAGCAAACTAGCTAGTCATTTTAAAATGAGAACGTAACAGCGTTTGTATGGAGAATCGAGCTTACTGCGGACTCAGCCGATTTCATAATACATCTGACGTGTTGTGTCGTGTTTCATACATTCAGTGGTTAGATTCAGTAATCAGTCATTTATTTGCTTATTGCTCCGCACGTTCATGGTCTCCTCTCCCTCTCACTGAGCATACGCGTGAGCGAGATGGAAGTGCGTGTTCGAAAGCGCGAATATCATGTTTTTCGGAATATTTCAGAAAACAAGAAGAAATTTTAGTAAGTAAGAAAATAAAGTTATTGTTCATTACTTTATGAAGAAGATTTTAAAATTTCATCTCTTTCTGATAAAAAATGTAGCAGTAAACTGGTTACAAGTGAAAAAATAGTGTTGACTTTAGTTTTTTTTTCTCTACTTTCTTATGTTAAAATGGATTTCTACGAAAACTATGTTAATGTTTAAAACTATATTCTTATATATTTTCCAACACGAAAATTGTTACGTTATAATGTTTAGTTACTGGTCACTAAACAACTAATTTTTACCAAAATTTTACATGTCAAGCCTCAAACATGGTACAAATAGGTGGTTTACAAAGAAATACAATTAATCTACTTTCCTTTTATTTAAAGACTGTACACGATATAACCCGGGCGCGCCTGATCTAGTATATTTTTCTACCAACTGCTTATTAAGAGGAAGCGCGGTGAGCGAGCTTTTTGAAAAAAATATTTTTGTAAAACTTATTTCCGTCGCGTTTCGCGCTAATTAGAGGTGTGCCTGTGAATGTGTGCGTAAATGATCAATGTGTGCGTGAACAGTTTCCTAATTTTGAAACCGGTCCGATCCGTTTTGGACCGATCTGACCCACCAAAAACAGGGTTTCGTAGTACCCTATTTTCTCTTCCGATTTTGCACCAATTTTTTCTTTCAATTATATTATTAAGAGGGCTTTGGCTATGTATATAGGTTTTCTGTTTTTCATTTGTGTTCGTTAAATTAGTTTACTGAGCGTGTGTTTATGGCGCCGAAAAGCGGCGAATTTCGTGGCTTAAAAAGGTCTCTAATTATTAAAATAAACAAATAATTAGGTAAAACGAAACATAGGGACATGTCAGAGGTCAGTATTTATTATATGAATGCAAAATATTTGCTCTTTTGTTATTATCCAGGGAGGAAACGGGGGATTACGTTTGTATGGAATAATGGCCACCCGCGCATCGTCTTAAGAAATACCATAAATAATCCATAGATGTATATACTATAAAATAAAATTACAATCATATTCAAATATTTGAGCGTGTGTGAGGGTTTCCGTTATATATTCCAACATACTTATTGTTCTTCATTGTGTGACAGTCTTTGGTAGGTTTCTGCCTCTAAATTATTGATTTATTAGGTTTTCGTAAGTGTTCGAAGAGCTATTCTATGCTTTATTAAATTGTCTTTTCACAATAACTAACATTTTTTCCATTAACTTCTGTTTGGGGCAGTTAGGAGATATTTACCACTTTACTCTATTTTCGTTTTGGCTGATATTTGTCAAATAATTGCCTTCCATACAAAAACTACTTTCAGTGCTCGAAGTGGACTGTCTTGCTGGCTACCCCAAGTAGAAACTAGTCAACTAATGTAACTTTTTGGTCAAATGATATTCTTAAAAGTGTAAAACACCTATTATATTTACTAATATACTTATGTACATTTATTATTTGCAAACGACTTAAAAATAAAATAAAATTACAGAAACGTATCAAAACTTTGCCCTTTAGGCAGGGTGCCCATCACACAGGCAGCATTCCCGCGTTGAATAGCAATCGCTATTCTTTGAGCGAAAACACCTTGTTATAATGTAAATACGATAATGATATTGTAGTAAAAAGTGAATGACCATTGTCAAATAATGTTGGACAAACAATGGGCTTGTGACCTTAAATTTGTTTACGATGCCATTCGAACCAGTTTTTGTAGATAAACAAATGTTTGTACGGAAGCAACTACATTTAAAGGACATTAATACCCAAAAAATCGAGTTAAAGACGGAACTCGCTGACAGCAGCTGAAACGCTGCATACTGATTGGCCTTAAAGTATGACGTCACACCGTGCAATTTGTACTAACCGTTGCATGAAAAATTAAGTAAATTGCTGTTTCGGTCGCGAAATACTGCGTTTAGGTCCATAGTTGTGATACAAATTTGTTTCTATAAAATCGTAAGAATTCTATTGGTACCTTTAAATTTACCCTTGGACAATAAATAAAAAACTTTTTTTTCTAAACTTTCAAGGTAATTTATACTTTATTACAATCATAATGATTGTAATAAAGTATAAATTACCTTGAAAGTTTAGATTACTAGCAAATTTTGATCGTTTACTATCCATTTAGCAACACGACGTTATAAATTTTAACACCACGCAACAAGCCTATTATAAGTGTGTTGAAATGCTTACTCGTAACAGAAAAACTCATTCTTGCTCGTACATTTTGATATGATTGTATTCTTATTTTAAAATATTATATCTATGGATTATTTAAAAAGCGGCCAAGTGCGAGTCGGACTCGCACATGAAGGGTTCCGTTAAATAAATTGCTTTTACGGTATATGACGTATTAAAAAAAAACTACTTACTAGATCTCGTTCAAACCAATTTTCGTTGGAAGTTTGCATGGTAATGTATTTTATGTATTTTTTTTAGTTTTATCATTCTTTTATTTTAGAAGTTACAGGGTGGGGGGGGGGGGGGGGGGGGGGACACATTTTACCACTTTGGAAGTGTCTCTCGCGCAAACTCTTCAGTTTAGAAAAAAATGATGTTAGAAACCTCAATATCATTTTTGAAGACCTATCCATAGATACCCCACACGTATGGGTTTGATGAAAAAAAAAATTGAGTTTCAGTTCTTAGTATAGGGAACCCCAAAATTTATTGTTTTTTTTTTCTATTTTTGTGTGAAAATCTTAATGCGGTTCACAGAATACATCTACTTACCAAGTTTCAACAGTATAGCTCTTATAGTTTCGGAAATAAGTGGCTGTGACATACGGACGGACAGACAGACAGACAGACAGACATGACGAATCTATAAGGGTTCCGTTTTTTGCCATTTGGCTACGAAACCCTAAAAAAGTGTTGTTTCTTAATAAGCAGTTGGTAGAAAAATATACTAGATCAGGCCCCGTAGCATGGATCACGCGATAAGTGATAGGATAAGCGCTTCGTCTCATTCTATCGAACGGTGTCAGCCAGGGACGGATGCTCTATCCTGTCACTTGTCGCGTGATAAGGCCATCCATGCTACGCGGCCTGGCCGGTGGGCCCGGATTTTATCGTGTACAGTGTTTAAGGTGCCTGAGTACATTAGAGCATGAGTATCATCTTAGATAACTATGAATCCGGTTTTTGTTGTCTGGATGACTTGAATTATTGATATATTTGTAGACCCGATGATAATGCTCTTATTTAATTTGTTTGTATTGTTCGAAATAACTTTTTTTTTATACAACGACGGTGGCAAGCCACTTATTATGTATTTATAACTAGATGGGCCCGTGGCTTCGCCCCCTTGGGCTTCTGTGTCGGTGAAACTTCCTTCATTCGTAGTAAATATGAAATAGATTACAAAAAATAACGTAACTGATGTCCAACCCGAATGTAAACTGAACTGGTTCACTCTACTCGTGTAAGGGTAACAGGTTACAGGCAGATAGCATACTTCTGCATTTATAATTAGTATTAACTAGCTTCCGTCCGCGGATTCATCTGCGTGGACCCTGGGTAAAAATTATCCTTTTAATCCATGCTGTAAGCTATCTTCGTGCAAAACTGCATTCAAATATGTCGAGTCGCTTAACCCTTTTCCAGGCAGAGGCGTTATATCGACCACATACTGCTTGTCAAACATATGTCTTAAGGGGCTCCCGTCAAAAATCAACGAAATTTAGTAGTTTTCATTTCGACACTCGTCCTCGGTTTATTGAAGCTAGCTTTCCAGGTGCAGATATGGGAAAGTTTGATTCTTGTTTAACATTATTGATTTAGAATAACTTGAAAAATGTTAACACAGAATTAATTATCCATTTTTAAAGAAAGGTCTGTAAATATACAAAACGCGACACTTCATCCTCATTAAAACTTTTATACTACCGAAACTCGTACCTACTCATACATAGTGAATTTAGCTATAATTTTGATTAGCGATTTTTATTTTTAACTCTATTTCACAAAAGTTACGTCCCAAAAACTGGTTTTTTGGCCTAAAATTGCCAAAGTTCGGTGCCATATATCTCGAAACGGTAAGTTTTGTAGTAAACATGGGATATAATTTCGGTAAACCTCGTTGTCATAAAAAACACCAATAAACGGGCAGTAACAGATCGAAGGTCATTGGGAGCAGGGAGCCCCTTAATGTCAATGAATAAGGTTGACACCCGATTGTCATTTTCCAACTGCCGGCCTGGAAAAGGGTTAAGCGTGATTGGGTAACAAACATCCAAAGTTTCGCATTTATAATATTAGTAGGACTAGTTGGATAACCACTAGCGCGTACACCTATCACTACATAGTATAAAACAAAGTCTCTTCCCGCTGTCTGTCTGTCCCTATGTATGCTTAGAGAGATAATCGATGTTAAATTTCAATTAGTTTTATTAGCTACTAGCTGACCCCGCGAACTTCGTTCCGCCGTACAAAATTCATTAAAAAAAACTTAAATTTTTCCATTTTTTTTATAGTTACCTATTCTGCCGTGCAGAACCTAAAGTGCAGTATCGGGCTAATTTGGGTTTTTTTGTTTTTTGATGATCTGTGATCAGTATTTCAAGATGCACATGTGTATCTAATCGGTATTTCATTTGGACAACTGGAACATGTAAAAAAAAATCTCCTAAAGTACAGTAATGGACTAGCGTAGAACACAAAATACTACTTAAACCGCAGTTAAAACGTCTACGGCTACGAATATTGGACCATTACCAACTAAAACGCAGTAGAATCGTAATTTATCAGATGTTTTAGCCTGTATCAACTCAACAAGTTATTCGTGAAAAACTAACTAAACTGCAGTATCAAAGTTTTGTTCCAAATTCTTCGTACTGTGTTTCGAATATCTTTGATTTTTAGACATAATTACTAACTAAAACGCAGTGAAAAGTATGTTACCTTACTTTAGTCGGTACCCTCCCTATTTAATTATTACTCTTATTGCCATCTAAAGTGCAGTAGCAAGCCGAGGTACTGCACTTTAGATGGTATTTTCAATGCATTTGTTTTTTGTCACTGTACTCGTGGACAGACAGTGTGTTTTTACAGCCTAAACCACAGTGTCTGGAGCTTAACTACTGCGTTTTAAATGGCATTTTGCTCGATTTTTTGTCCTGTTACTGTATTTAAAATAGGTTTTTGTAAAAAAAATACTGGGGCCTGTTTGCCAATTGATCAAATTATTTCATCGTCATCGAACCTACATTTGCTCAGTAAAAGTCGAGTCAATCACACGACATTAAGTGGCCGAAAATCGTCTAGCAAGATTGGAATATACTTGTTTGGTATTTATTTTTGGAGATAGTAAATTAATCACATACCTAGTTGTTGAAATTGTATGTAATCAATGTTTATTAAACATAATTATGTATGACAGTAATAAAAAAGACTACCTACTACTTCAGTATAATACATTATTCAGTCTTATGTAGCTAAATGGCACTTTTATCTTATTGTAACGGACAAACAAGACACGTTTTTAACCGACCGTCTTCCCACTGCCTGTGGCGGAGTCACGGGAACGCTCTCGCACACATCCGCGACTCCGCCAGCAGTTGTCCAGCTCACCGGACCCACCTGTGGGGGATTTTTTAACCTTACCTAACCTAACCTAACCTAACCTTTTTTTTTTTTTTTTTTTTTTTTTTTTTTTTTACTTGGGGAAATGCCTTTACGCATCCCACCTAGCCGAGGTACTAGGATGGGTATGACGGGCTCCCGGGAACCCCCCGGACTACCGTCTAAAACCACCAAGGTATGCCCTCTCTGCCGTGTAGTAGGGGCGTCATGGGATCGCGAACATTTCACCACGACGCCCCTCGGCAACAGCCGCAGCTGCCCTCACTACTGAGGCAAAAGCCCCCCCTCTTGTCGTAAGCGTGCAGGGCGACACCACACGCTTCCCGACCAGACTAAAGGACCTCTACGCCGGGAGAGGGTGATAGACCTCGGATTCACCCTCTCAGGTCCCCTTGTAACTTTTTATAGAGGTTTTCTCCCTCGCAGCCACAACTCGGCCCCCGGCCTGGCAGTCGCAGCCCCCGCGCCTAACATGAATCCTCTGATAGCAGAGGATTTGTCAGGGTTCCGGGTCCGTTATTTATTATAGAGGCAAACGGCAATGGCCTCTCCCTCAAGCCGCACCTGGGGAATCTTACGATTCCCTGGGCGGAACCCCCCGATCCCCCCCGTGTCGGGTTATTGGTAACACCAGCAAGCGATAACTTAGGGTTCACTAAATTATCACTTGCCGTTGTCTCCAGGGCGCACCGGCCAAGACACTACCCATTCCTGCGGATCAACCGAATCAAGAGGAATCGGTAGAGTCCAGACACTCGAGGAGGTTACCCGACCTAGCACCCCAACCTTTTTTTTTTTTTTTTTTTTTTTTTTTTAAGAGTGGAAAATGCTTTTCGCATACCACCAGAGTGTGGGGACGGACCCTGGTGGTTATGTGGGACTCCCATGTCGGCTGATGAGGCCTATGGTTTACCCACTAAAAACCCCTCTATTTGCCGCCTCTACGCTAGAAAGCGAGGCCACGGGAACGCCCTAGGCACACTTCCGCAACCTCGCCAGCGGCTGTCCGCACTGCGGACTCAACTCCGGGGAAGTAGTTTCCCCCTACCTCTGCAAAGGGGCGCACCGAGAGACGGCACGCCCACCACTCAGGGACCTTTGTGTAGGCGACAGACGTCCCCATGCCCGTCGCCCACAGGTACCCTTATGGGGGAAATCGGCGGTCGTAGGCCAACCGCCGTCGCCCCACGCGTTTGCGGCGCATCGGTTGGGAGGCCGGATTGTCCTCCCTCACTCGCTCCGCTGCCTCCTTCTGCGTCATCACGTCCTCGCAGAAGGAAGCCGCCGCCTTCCATGACCTGTCGCTCCCCACCATGGCTTCCACCACGGCGGGCAGGGAGAGGTCATGCCCCACCACGGCCACGAGTGTGGCCCGCTGCTCTGCCCAAGCTGGGCACACCGCCAGCGTGTGCTGCGCCGTATCTTCGGCGTCGCCGCACTCATGGCATTCCGCTGTCGGTTCTCGTCCCGCCACCCTGCACAGATATCTCCCGAAACAGCCATGCCCCGAGAGAATCTGCGCAAGGTGAAATGAGAGGAACCCCCCCTTCCTTCCGACCCATCTTTCCAGGACTGGCCGGATTGCTCCGATGGTCCAGTGGCCGGCACTTGGCACCTCCAGCCTTTCTTTCCACTTCTGAAGGAGCACACGGCGGGAGTCAGATCTCCACCGCCTGATCTCCTCCAGGAGTGGTTGCACACCCCTACCTAGCACCCCAACCTTTTTTTTTTTTTTTTTTTTTTTTTTTTACTTGGGGAAACGCCTTTACGCATCCCACCTAGCCGAGGAACCAGGATGGGCATGACGGGCTCCCGGGAACCCCCCGGACTACCGTCTAAAACCACCAAGGTATGCCCTCTCTGCCGTGCAGTAGGGGCGCCATGGGATCGCGAACATTTCACCACGACGCCCCCCGGCAACAGCCGCAGCCGCCCTCACCACCGAGGCAAAAGCCCCCCCTCCCGTCGCAAGCGTGCAGGGCGACACCACACGCTTCCCGACCCGACCAAAGGACCTCTGCGCCGGGAGAGGGTGATAGACCTCGGATACACCCTCTCAGGTCCCCTTGTAACTTTTTATAGAGGTCCTCTCCCTCGCAGCCACAACTCGGCCCCGGCCTGACGGTTGCAGCCCCCGCGCCCAACATGAATCCTCCGATAGCAGAGGATTTGTCAGGGTTCCGGGTCCGTTATTTATTATAGAGGCAAACGGCAATGGCCTCTCCCTCAAGCCGCACCTGGGGAATCTTGCGACTCCCTGGGCGGAACCCCCCGTCCCCCCTGTGTCGGGTTATTGGTAACACCAGCAAGCGATACTTAGGGTTCACTAAATTATCACTTGCCGCTGTCTCCAGAGCGCACCGGCCAAGACACTACCCATTCCTGCGGATCAACCGAATCAAGAGGAATCGGTAGAGTCCAGACACTCGAGGAGGTCACCCGACCTAGCACCCCACCTAGCACCCCAACCTAACCTAACCTAACCTAACCTAACCTAACCTAACCTAACCCAACCCAACCTACTTCCCAAGAGCCTGGAAGTCAGCACATGTCTGCATCCTGCGAAAACCCGGAAAGGAGGACTACACACAGCCCAAATCGTACCGACCGATTGGTCTTTTGTCGGTCCTAGGGAAAATCCTGGAGAAAATGTTAATAAACAGGATCAAGTGGCACGTCCTCCCGGCGTTAAACAAAAGTCAATATGGGTTCATGCCCCAGAAGTCGACGGAAGACGCCCTCTATGACCTGATGAGACACATAAAAACGGAAGTAGAAACGAAGAAAAACATCGTACTACTTGTCTCACTGGACATAGAGGGAGCTTTCGACAACGCCTGGTGGCCAAAGCTGAAGACCCAATTGGCAAAGAAAAACTGTCCGAGGAACCTTTATCACACGGTAAGCTCCTACTTGGAAGACCGAATGATAAAGGTACACTACGCGGGCGAGGTCAGCGAAAAGTCAACGACAAAGGGATGTGTACAGGGTTCCATAGGAGGTCCGATATTCTGGAATATAATTCTGGATGACCTCTTAGAAAAACTCAGCGGCACAGGTGCCCATTGTCGCCTTCGCGGACGACGTCACCCTAGTGTTCTCCGGCAGCAAATCAGACGCCGTAAAAGCACAAGCAGAAGAAACTCTCCAGAAAGTAGTGGAATGGGGTTCCCAAAATAAGCTAAACTTCGCTGCTCACAAGACCGCAGCCATGGTAATAACGAGGAAGCTGAAATGGGACCCTATTCGACTCTCAATGGATGGAATCGAAGTAGAGCTCGTCGACGAGATCAAGCTGTTGGGACTAACCATCGACCGCAAACTTACCTTCAACGCACATGTATCGAAAACGTGCCAAAAGGCAACGGATATCTACAGACAGTTGTCACGTGCGGCAAGGGTGTCATGGGGTCTCAATAGTGAAATAGTGAAAACCATTTACATGGCGGTGATAGAACCAATCGTCTTGTATGCAGCAAGTGCCTGGCACACAGCTGCCAGCAAATTGATGGTGCGGAACCAGCTCGACTCAGTACAGCGTGGTTTTGCCCAGAAGATCTGCAAGGCATACAGGACGGTTTCTCTGACATCGGCGCTGATCCTGTCGGGGACGCTCCCCCTGGATCTGCGCATTCACGAAGCGGCGAAGCTCTACGAAGAAAAGAGGGTTTTCAGTGGTGATCACGTACCACCTGGAAGGGAACTTGAGAATAGGACTGACGCTCTGGAGAGACCACACCCGTCAAAGGCCTTCTGTATCGACCACATCTGTTTGGAGGAATTCAACCAGGACGTGGTCGATAGGTACGGCCTAGAAGGACCTCAAATTTACACCGATGGGAGTAAAATTGAGGGTAAGACGGGAGCGGCACTCACATGGTGGGAAGGTGGGGGAGAAATCCGAAACTCAACCTTCAAACTCGCACCCTATAACACGGTGTTTCAAACCGAAATGTACGCGCTCCTCAGGGCAGTGCAGATTGCAATGAAACACAAGGTGCAAAGCGTCAGCATTCTCAGTGACTCCAAATCATCACTGGAACTACTCAAATCACCGGACACGACACACCCCCTGGTCAAAGAGATCTTAAATTCTTTTGGCTGCGAGCTCACATAGGAACGCCAGGAAACGAGAGGGCAGACGAACTGGCAAAGCAAGCAGCTTTAAAGAAAAAGACAGCGCCCGCGTACGACAGGGTGCCGATATCATACGTCAAAAGGTCAATCAGAAAGCAAACGGTCGAAAAGTGGCAGGCGCGCTACGAAGCCTCCGAAACTGGAGCAGTAACCAAGAAGTTTTTCCCACAAGTGAGGAGCGCAAACAGCGTTTTAAAGAAACTCAAACTCACAAACTTCTTGGTTCAAGCCTTCACCGGACACGGAGGATTCGCAGCCTACCTACACCGCTTCAAAATCAAAGACGAACCGTCGTGCGTCTGCGACCCGGCCATTGACGAGGATATCTGGCACATTGTGTGCGAATGCCCGCGCTTCGGCAGAGAACGCCTCGAGCTTGAGCAAAAGACTGGAGTAAAAGTCACTCCGGATAGCTCAAGCTGGAGAGAACTGCTGGGGTCGGAAGAGAATCGCGAAAGCACGAAAAAGTTCGTAGAGAAGGCAGTCCGCGTAGCATGTCTAAGAAACAAGTAGCCCGGCGGCCGGAACTAGCACAGTTCAGGCCACCGGACAATTTGGAGAAAGAGCTGCGCGGCTAAATAGCACGCTGAAACGAACGTCGCATCCCCTTCCAGCCCCCCCCCCCCCCCCCCCCCCCCGGAACCCAAAGAAAACCAAACACTGCACAATAAAAAATACTTATAAGAACTCCCCTCTCCCCTCCCCTCTACTAACATAACATAACACAACGTCACTCACACACCAATCAATTAGCCCTTTTTAACAATAGTAAAGTTTTTAGAAATGTCCCCCCAACGACCCCCCCGCAAGAACAGAGGAGAAGTCAAATTCATCCGAACGACGGCCTCCCAGGCGCCCCCTCAAGAAACTCGGTTGGACACCAGCAAGCCGGTTCAAGTCCAACCGCGAGGGCGCATAACCCAGGTCAGGCAGGACATCGAGCCGACCAGGGATGTGACCTTCGACGGCAGGACGATGCGGGAGCCTAAATTGGCAAGGTCAGTCGCAACGACGACCGCCACGGAAGACCCCGCAGCTTCTCCTGCCGCCGCAAGCCAAGAGTGCCATTTAGACTATGGTAGCGCAAGCTTCTCCGACAAGTACGCCATGAGTAGTACTTGTCGAAGAATAATGTCTACCAGAGGGCCAGGCTTCACTTGGCCTTCTTCTGACACGAAAAAAGTGCTACCATAGACCTAAATTCGTACGTGGCGGGGAAGGTGTACCTAATAAATAGCGGGCTCCCGGGGGATGACGATGAGCTGGAGAGGTTATACTTCAAATTTTGCTCCGAAAAGGGTCTGGACCGGAAACTCGTTGAAATGGATCTGGCGAAAGTAAAGGCTGAGCTAAGCTCGAAAAGCCTTGCTCAGAAGAATTCTGCCAGACGAAACTTCGACGAGTTTCACGGTGTAAACCGTAGTGGAGGGACGGGCTCGCGGCCACAGATAGCCACACCGGCTAGATGTGACCCCGAGTGCGTCATACTCTGACAGCGACACTGGAAGTATACCCTCCTCCCTCTCCCTTCCTCCCCCTTCCCCCGCCCCCCACCCAAAGTACTCTCCCTGTCATCTAAAAAAGTAACAGTAATGTCACCCCCTCGCATCTAATAAAAATAGTCAAAATTCCTGAAGCTGAGACACTACAAAGGCTTCGTTTTCTGTTTGTATTGTCTATTTAAATAATTCTCCAGCATGTTTTTTGTATCTGTAACTGTAAATTAGTAACTAAGAAATTTCTGATGCAAGCATCTCCCAACCTGACAGGCGTCTGTCGGACGGAAGGAGTACCTGGCGACAAAGAGAACGACTCATCGGCCGGCAACCCGTCACGAGTGGATCACCCCAGCAGAAACCTAAACGGAGGAATGAAATGCTCCTCCGGCCTTTCAGCACTGGCTGGGGTAAGGATCTGCCGGGGCCCACAGTGGCGGCAAGTCGGCTGAGGGTCGACCTTAATGTAAGCTTTGGTGTCTGTCCGTCCGACAAACTCCTGTCTTCCCCCCCCCCCCCCCGCCCCCCCCCCCCTTAACTATAGCAGCTGTAACTTCCGATGGCGAGGGAAACGAAAAGAGGGCAGCGCGAGGAGACACGCGAAAAAAGTGTCCAAGGCAAAAGATCAGGCCTTGCAGGGAAGCCCCCCCGTCAAGATGGTATCAACAGCCACACCAAGGGTCCTAAAAGAACTCCGACCCACCCTCCCATCGGCGGGCAAAAGAAAGGAAGCCCGTAGTTCATAAGTCATGCATGCATCAGAAATCCCCCACCCGAAACACGACTCATTAGCGTAAGAAATCGGGCGACGGTCAAGCACGGAAAGGCTGTAGACACACAGCATCGCCATGCCTGACTAGAGCACCCCGCAGACACCAAACGGGAGAAGCATGTTTCTCTCCCGGCCTTCCAGCACTGGCTGAGGCAAGGATCACGCGGGTAGTTTAAGACCTCCTCCCCCTCCCCCCCCCCCCGTCACCCTCCGAAAATCTTCGAGTATGTCGAGAGCGATGTAGAGAGTGATGACCGAGGTTTTTAGCCGGTAAGAGTCCGGCACTGTCTGGGCCTCCCTTCCCAGTCGTCCATGATGGATTTTCCTCGGTCCGCACTCTATACATCTTTTCAAATTCGTAAACAAAAGCAAGGACTCTCGTCCATGGCCCCTCAGGCGACTCGCAATTAAAAAAAAAAAAAAAAACCTAACCTAACCTAAGGGCTAATATGTCGTTTAAACACATACCGGACGACGTACTTAAGGGTGAGAATAGGCCTACAAAACGTCTCATGCAAAGAGTTATAATGTAAATTTTTGATGTACTAGGTTTCTTAGCACCTTTCACGATTCAAGGGCGAATCATGCTATAAGACGCGTGGCGATCACATATGGATTGGGACGACTACATTTCGGACGAGTTATATCAAAAGGGGCGGAAATGGGTCGACCTACTTAAGGTAATTAACGATATACGCATACCTAGATGTTATAAATCAGCTGATCGCAGTCACTATGCGGGCACGGCGAGTGCGGCGCTGCTATGTAGCACCGGTCTCGCGCATGACAACAGCGGGCTTATGCCGAGCGCTACGATCGGCTACGAATCCGTAGCGGCAGCTCCCAGTGCTACGATCTCCGTAGGTTATAAGAATCTTCAATTGCATTTATTTTGTGACAGCAGTACTCGAGCTATGTGCACCGTGGCTTATTGGCGGTGGGATATGAATAGTCATATTAAAGTTGCATTTATTGCTAGTTAGTGTAAAGTAATGCCTGTAAAGTCTTTAACAGTGCCCAGGGCCGAGTTACAAGCTGGTTTATTAGCTGCAAGGCTAGCTAATACTATAGGGAAGAAACATAAGTTAGTTCCGGACAGTCGATTTTTTTGGTGCGATTCCACTACAGTACTGCACTGGATTCGCAACAATACGCGCAATTATAAAACGTTCGAAGCGAACCGGCTGGATGAGATCGACGAGTTTATTTATTTAATCGTATGGCATTTAAAACAGAAACATAATAACTATAAATTAATTCTAAGGTTTGTCAGCCACTTGATGGCCTTGTCGCCAAGGGTGATCAGGTCTTCTGGGGGTCCGTCGGCGTAGCGCGTTATGGGGCAATCTTCGATTATATGGCGAATCGTTTGTTCCTCGGCACCGCACGAGCAAGTTGGGGATTCCACCCATCCGCAACGGTGTTTATAGTGAGCGCAGCGACCGTGGCCAGTACGGAGTCGGTTGATGTTACACCAGTCCCGCCTTGGGAGATCGAACCCTTCTATACAGGAGCCCGGTGCAATAGTGGATCCCAGTTTTCCTACCATCTTGGAGTTCCACGACTGCGACCACTCTAGCTTCAGATCGAAATTTTGGGCTAACAGTTTTCTGGAAATGCTGCACGGGGCGTTTCTGGACTTTAGGCGTACAGTAGCGGGATTCATAAACTCCGCATGCATTGGAAGGGTCGGGTTCTTCTGGATCTTTGCTACTTCTCGTAACAGGGCGACATTCCTACGTAAATCCGGTGGGGCGATTCTTGACAGTACTGGAAGCCAGTGGCAAGGAGTAGATTGGAGCGTGCCGGAGAGATCGACGAGTTATCGCGCGTGGACGAGTGTAGGTACATACCGTGAATTGTAACAAAAAGATTACAGAGTGGCTACTTACGCTTACATATGATAACACCGAGTCACTCCTTAAATATACATAGATTCTATAAGTTACAGACAATCCCTCTCATGAACACACACACACACACACACACAGACACACACACACACACACACACACACACTTTTTTTGTAGTATTTTTTTCACTAATGTAATGTAATTAAATTCTTAAACTAAATTTAATTCTGATAACAGCTATGTTATCAGTATAACTAGAAATGTAAAATTAATGTAAGATTTGTGTATTCAAATTATGCATAACTCCGGATGAGAGGGGCGGCTTCTCCTAACACAAGTATTGTCATACTTACCTGGAGGGGCCAGCCACGTAAAATTGTAAAAACCAAATTATTGATACCAAATAAATATTTTTGATTTTTGATTTTTGATCGATTTTGATACCTACTAAATTGAATGTCGCTGATTTATCCACGCGGGAAACTTTCGATCACACTCAGCTCAGTGAATGGTTCGCAGGTCCGAACTTTTTATATGAAAGCGAATCTTCGTGGCCGAAGGACGTTATCGCATCACAGTTGACCACTACAATGCCTGGATGTGTGGCTATGGTACATGAAGCTTCAACTGGACTGGCAGTGCCAGACCCCCTGCGGTTTTCTTCTTGGCTTCGCCTAAAGCGGACCATGGCCAATGTACTAACATTTATAGACAAGTGTAAGGGCATTTCAGGTCAAGTAGATTGCATCACAATGGACCGTGCCGAGTAATTGTTGCTAAGGCACGCGCAGACGGAATCCTTCGGCGAAGACATCGCTACAATGAAAAATGGTAAGCCTTTACACCGCAATAGAAGATTGATCTCTTTGTCACCACTACTTGACGAACATGGTCTGCTGCGCGTGGGTGGCCGCATCGACGCTGCCACAGATGTAACCATGGACGTGAAGCGGCCGGTGATACTCGACGGTCGGCATCCCGTGGCTAAGCTGATTGTCCGACATTACCACATACAGGCGGCCCATGGAAATCAGGAGACCGTGGTCAACGAGGTGAAACAGCGGTACTGGGTATTACGCCTTAGACCTACCGTGAAGTTCGTGTCATCCAGGGGTATGCTGTGCAGGATCCGCAAGTGTCAGCCTCGAGTACCGCGAATGGGTGACTTACCTAAGGGTCGCACCACCAGCGCCCCTTTTCGTACTGCGGTTTAGACCTGTTTGGCCCGATGGTGGTTGTTGTGGGTCGTCGTCGTGAGAAGAGGTACGGAGTATTATTCACTTGCCTGACGATGCGCGCGATC
The DNA here is from genome assembly GCA_963854355.1 of Epinotia brunnichana. NCBI lineage: Eukaryota > Metazoa > Arthropoda > Insecta > Lepidoptera > Tortricidae > Epinotia > Epinotia brunnichana. Next base: position 87,371 of record OY977960.1, read on the forward strand.
CACATTGAGCTGGTCTCCTCGCTGACTTCAGACTCGCTCATAATGGCGCTGCGGCGAATGGCGGCAAGGCGTGGCTGGCCGTCACACCTTTTCTCTGATAACGGTACTCACCTGAGGGGTGCCCATACTGAGCTGCAGCGGTCGATGCGTGAACTAGACACCGAATAGCTGAAACGCCAAGGTGTTAACAAAGGTATGGAATGGACCTTTATTCCCCCTTCTACCCCTCATTGGGGTGGGGCGTGGGAACGACTCATACGTAGTGTAAAGACGTCACTTAAAGTCGTCTTGCACGAGCGTGCACCACGGGACGAGGTATTAAGCACGCTTTTAGCGGAAGTAGAAAATATAGTTAACAGCCGTCCCCTGATGCACGTCTCAGTCGAGACAGGAGGTGTAGAATCACTTACTCCAAACCACTTTCTTCTCGGCACCTCGTCAAATCTGCCTACCATTGGTTCATTTGACGGTTCTGACCTGTACCTGCGGAAACATTGGCGTACGGCTCAGAGGCTAACCGATATGTTCTGGCAGAGGTGGGTGAAGGAGATTTTGCCTGACCTTCTACCGAGAAGAAAGTGGCAAGAGTGGAAAGAAGCAGCTGCAAGTGGGCGACCTCGTTCTTGTAGTGGACCCGAACTCCCCTCGCAACTCGTGGCCTAAAGGCTTGGTCACACAGGTGTTTCCCGGCAAGGACGGGCGCACGCGGCTGGTCGAGGTAAGGACCACCACAGGGACGTGGCGACGGTCTGCGGCGCGCGTCGCACCTATCTCTCTGGGAGATGAGTGCTGAATCAGCACTAGGGTGGGGAATGTCAGCGACGCACGCGTTCTATTTCTCATATATTGGTTTTTGTTGGCAACAAAAGTGTTTACATAGTTTAGATTTAGAAAATAAGGTAGTTAGCAATTAGGACCGAAATATGTAAGTTTACCCTATATTGTTTTTGTTATCGCCGGCCGGGGCAGTCCGCTACCAATCGCGAGCTACCCCGCACGGCTCTGCTGTAATTTTTGGAAATAAATAACCTCATATCAGTTTTCACCGCCTTTAATTCCTTGCGTCAGTGCCTAAAACCAACACTTGTACTCAAACTTTGCACTACACGGAACATTTGTTTTTTCACACGTATTTATGTCACGTAAACACTATTTTCGCGTCCGCAACAAGACTAAAGAGTTTTTGACGATATTGTGGTCGCGAGTATCACTGACCATGACCATGTTTGGTTGACTTTACAATTTTTTACAGACGCAGTCTAATTCTTGTCTTTGCTTTTTATTTTCTGCTTGAAGCTTTTGTATGGTGTCGTTTATGTCATTAATTTTTTCCTTAATTCTGTCAGTATCGCTGTGTTGTGAGTGCCTTCCGTTTTTAAGTTGGTTATCCTTGTGTTAAGCTTTTTCATTATTGTATTCATGATATTTTCTGTAATTGATTTTGTTAAATCTATTTTCATGACATTAAATTCTGTTCTTATTAAATTGCTAAATCTCTTGTAGGTAATAGTACCAGAGGATACATCTATTAGTGCATGCGAGTTTTCACCATGTTGGTTATGTGGGTCTGATGGCGTTGGTTTTATTTTTGTATCTCCTAGCATGTTTGGTATATATCGGATTCGTTTGCGATTGACATGTCTGTTATCTGCAGGCTCTGGGTCTGGGCCTCACGCTCTGTGCTTGGGTGACTCTGTGAATGATATATACTATGCTGCCACCCTCGCTCGTATTTATTTGTAGTGCGCCTACACTACACTACACTCTCCAAGTAAGTACTTGTACTTACATACTTAGTCATAGATAGATAGTCTAAAATCATTCTATTTAAGGCTTATAGTCAATCATTCTACTCGAGCAGCCTGTGGGTAAAGTATACCAGCGTGTTCATTATAACAATGCATTCAGGATGCTGTTGGGACTGCCTAGGTGGTGTAGCGCCTCGCGTATGTTCGCCGAGGCCCGCACGGACGGTTTTCAAGCGATCATACGCAAAAAAATCGTGTCGATGCTGGGCCGACTCAGGGCAAGTACCAACAGCATTCTAAGTGTCATTGCAGACAGGTATGACTGCCCTATCTTGTCGCACTGGGTTGGGCAGACTAAGTCCGTTGCACAATTGGTGTGCAAATAGATTATAAATAATGTGTAACTAGTATATAAGACTAACATACCTAGGTTAAGTAAAATACTAACAATATATGGATACAATACAAGTCCGAAATAAAGATTTAATAATAATAATAGACCACTTTCTCTAAGATCTAGGCCAGGTAAGGTAAGATGCTAGGACGAAAATCTTTTAATTCGGCTGGATCATTTTTGGAATCGTACGGACAGCAGGCTCCTTCATGATGATTGATGACGGAACAGTGCATGTAGAAATAGAACAGTTGATTAGATCCGCCCCTTCTGTCTGTCTGTCCGTCTGTCACCAGGCTGTATCTCATGAAACGTGATAGACGTGAGACAGTGGAAATTTTCCCAGATGATGTATGTCTGCTGCCGCTATAACAAAAAAATACTAAAAAACGGAATAAAATAAATATTTAAGGGGGCTCCCATGCAACAAACATGATTATTTTGCCGTTGTTATAGATAATGGGACGAATCCCTTCGTGCGCGAGTCTGACTCGCACTTGGCCGGTTTTAAAAATAAGTTTTTTATTTCATACTATTCAGTGATAGGAACTTCATTTATTTCAGACCACGCACCATCTTTAAACGGTATTCGTTCAGCAAATAAACAATTTGTGTTGTGGCAACTTGTGGGTAAAAAGAGAAAATCTCTATAGATAGGTGTAAAAAATGGTTCTCCCTTGTTAGACCTAACAACGTTAGCCCTAATGTTTCACTAGACCATTTCTTAAATAGTAAACTTTATAGGATTATTGCAAAACAAACCTAATGACTTCTATTTGATGATAATGATGATATTCAAAGAAAACCCGAAAAGTTCACTATTTTGAAGGAAAATGCATTAAGTAAGTCTAGTGAAACATTAGGTCTAATGAAACATTAGGTCTAATGAAACATTAGGGCTAACGTTGTTAGGTCTAACAAGGAAGACCGTAAAGCATATAATTATCGTTTATTTCGTACGTTCGCTAGGTAAACCTAAATTTATTGGTTTTGTATAGCAAAATGTCAGTTGAATTGTTCTAACGCTCGTTAGAAAAGTTACGCTATCACCACACTGTCAATAGTTGTTTATTGGGAAAGCCGTCCAAAATGAAATGCGTGCAGTTGTAATTAGTTTTAAGTAATAACTTTCTTATATTATAACTTAGGTTGCTATTTACATAGGAATATGGCTATCGAAGTGGCCATACCTAGCGCGGTATGGCATGGCAGTGCGCCACCTCCCGCACCGCTCGTCATGGCCGCAGTCAAGGGGGTTACTTCCCCGCGAACACTGTAAATCAAAAAAACACATTCTAGTAGGTACTATCATTAGTATCAATATCAAATTGCTAAAAGGCGATTAGACAGTGGTGAACTAACAGAGACGTAGCTATGAGTAAAAATTTGAGGTGTAGGTACAGTCAGCATCAAAAGTAGCTACGCAAACGAAGACGTCAAGTCTTTATTAAAAAGCGGCCAAGTGCGAGTCGGACTCGCACATGAAGGGTTCCGTTAAATAAATTTCTTTCTACGATTTATGACGTATTAAAAAAAAACTACTTACTAGATCTCGTTCAAACCAATTTTCGTTGAAAGTTTGCATGGTAATGTACATCATATATTTTTTTTAGATTTATCATTTTCTTATTTTAGAAGTTACAGAGGAGGGACACACATTTTACCACTTTGGAAGTGTCTCTCGCGCAAACTATTCAGTTTAGAAAAAAATGATGTTAAAAACCTCAAAATAATTTTTGAAGACCTATCCATAGATACCCACGTATGGGTTTGATGAAAAAAAAATTTTTGAGTTTTAGTTCTTAGTATGGGGAACCCCAAAATGTATTGTTTTTTTTTTATAATTTTGTGTAAAAATCTTAATGCGGTTTACAGAATACATCTACTTACCAAGTTTCAACAGTATAGCTCTTATAGTTTCGGAAAAAAGTGGCTGTGACATACGGACGGACAGACAGACAGACAGACAGACATGACGAATCTATAAGGGTTCCGTTTTTTGCCATTTGGCTACGGAACCCTAACAGAATACATCTACTTACCAAGTTAAAACAGTATAGCTCTTATAGTTTCGGAAAAAAGTGGCTGTGACATACGGACGGACAGACTATACATGACGAATCTATAAGGGTTCCGTTTTTTGCCATTTGGCTACGGAACCCTAAAAATGGAATAAAAACTTTTGACGTCTTCGATTGCGTAGTTACTTTTGATGCTGACTGTACCTATATTACTGTCTCAAGTCTATTTTAATGACAATACAGTTCATTGACATTCTTGAGGGTCTTAATATTAGAAACGTACTTGCGGACTCTACAGAGTATGTTGGGGCGAAAGTGTCCAACTTGATAGGAATAGTAAGAGCTCGTATTAGGTAGCCTCTTCCACACCCACATACACAATGGCAAAAAAAAAAATTACGTGCCAACAGACTTCGTAATAGCAATCGCTAAAGCGATTTTCACCCCGGTGTCATAGTTCGTTAACCAGCACTCATATATTTATAGTTAAATAGTTGTAATCCGTAAGCCAACTACAATAAATACGCCCGATATTTATGTCACGTGACATCATTATTATTTTAAATACCTTTATTATTTTATATTTTAGATCTATATTTTATTAAATACCATCTATGTAACATCATCATCATATCAGCCGAAAGATGTCCACTGCTGGACATAGGCCTCCCCCAAAGAATTCCAAAGTGACCGGTCCTGCGCAACCCGCATCCAGTGGACTCCCACGACCTAAACCAGGTCATCAGGGCTACTCGTATATGTAACACGGTTAAACAATAAAGTTTTTACTATTTCTTTTTCTAAAAAAACTGTACGAGACATGTGGTATCATTTAGCCCTTTAATCGTAGGGAGAGTAAACCTAGGTCTGTCAGTCCTGAAATGGCCGGAAGTACTTGGCAGACGGTGCCAATATTGGCCACCTTTGGCTAAATTATTCCACATGTCTCGAACTGTTGTCACATGATGAATATACCTACCGTTACAATTTTCACCGGAAGTGAAGGATTTTTCAAACTTTCGGCCAATTTTAGGTGCGATAATCATTTGATTCTTGCTCAGCACAACTTTCTCGACCTGCTGCCATGCATTTTATAGTGTTGCCATGAGACGTATTGGGAGTGAGCTTACGGACTATTAATGAATTACGATCGCAGAATCAAAGCAGCGAGTGTGAACGCTGTTGAGGACTGGAGCCGTGGTGGTCCACATAGCATAGTACGGTTGACGTCAAAGATATGTGTACACTTTAGAACATTATTTATTTCTATAAGCCGAAAACCGTATACACCTTTGACCTTAACTGTACACCAATCGTAATGAGAACAAGTGGGTCGCATCTTCGTGGATTGAAGGATCTACACAGGGTTGGTACGTACAGCTTGAGATGTCATGCGACTGGTGTAGGGTCGCCAGGGCCTCGAGGAACGAGCCGAACAGACCGAAGCCCGTCGACGTGCCGTTGTTCAGCTGCCTGTAGTATACATTGCATGTTCTCTTGTTCATTTTTATGCCATGTGTGGGTACCTACGAATAAAGTTTTTATCTATCTATAGATAGATAAAAACTTTATTCGTAGGTACCCACACATGGCATAAAAATGAACAAGAGAACACGCAACTTAATAACTAACATACTACTATTAATAACAGCAAATTGAAACTAGAAGGAAGTAAAACATGTGAGCCATGATTGTGGCAAAGAATGGGCGCTGACTCGGCATATGAACATAAATGTGAGATGATGCGGAAGGAGCCAGATCGCTCTAGGACAGTTGGTTCTTAACCTTTTAGTGATGATGGACCATTTGACAACTTTTTTGTTGTGCCATGGACGACTTACTATTTGGGGGTAGCGCAACTCACGTCACGCGTCATTATGTCGACTCGTTGACACTTATTTAATATTTTTCCGATGTCTTCGAGGGCCACTTCGGGTGCTTCCAGGGACTTCCAGAGGTCCGCGGACCACCGGTTAAGAACCACTGCTGTAGGCCAACACTGTACTTCCGCTTGTCGATTAGAAGCGCTCATGGCCTAGCGGCCTCTCGGATTAACGTCAGCAGGGTTCAGTTAGTAAGCGTGGTAACTGAGCGCTTCTGTACTTAGGAAGGAAGTTTAAATCAAGTTAGGCTATCCCGTTTTTCATCTGCAACAGCAGAAGTTAAGCCAAAGTAGAGGCCTTTGGGTAGCTAGAGTCAAAGACTAGCCCAATCGTAGTTTTTTCCTGGGCTTGGGTTGGAATTAGTAGTATCCTCAGCATAATAATTCGGATGTTTATGTCACCATAAAATTGTAAGAATGGATAGTTTATAATCTATCCAGTGAGATTATAAACTGACGGGTAGGTTAATAGGTTACGAAGTTCACAATTGTACGGTGAATTCGAATCTATACTAATATTAGATTAGAAGACGGTAGGCCTTGGGATACTTCTGGTAGCAATCAGGATGAAGTTAAGATAAACGGGATACAATTTAAGAGTGTAACGGAAATAACGGATGCCTGCATGGTTTTACAGTTCTGCTTCAACGAAACTGCTTCATCCTGGAAACAGTAGATTGAAGTTGAAGTACTCACGCGTCCTGGAACAGCGTCCCGAAGAAAGCGCGTCCTTCCACCTGGACCTGTGACAATAACCTGCATTAGTGTGATCAACACAAACAACTTGTAATTTTCTCTACGTTTTACTCAAGATTATATTTCTGTACCTTATGTTAATATAGTAAAGATACGAGGAATTAAAAAATAAGCGGCATAGCCGGCTGTGTTGCTGACACTGTCATCCTAAATATGGAGAGGAGTTTGTATGTTAAGGGAAAATAAACCTTATATTGTCTTAGCGCATATGCCATTATTAATGATGCGCTTATACAAATGCAACGATTTTAGGCGAGATATGTAAGCCCCAACGACAAGAAGGTCCCTTTTCCCTGGCAACGACACATACACGCATTGTGTACAAGTGCTTCCCAAAGTATGAAAGAGGCTTACAGCGAGGAAAGTAAGAATGAGAGCCAGCGCGAGGCAGGGCACGGCACTGAGGAGAGTCATCGCGAGGTGGAGTGGTGATGTGGTTGGTTGGCACTGTTGGCAGGCAGACCTCGCGGCTAATAGCGTGGTGTGGTGGTTGTGGTAGACTTCACGACTAATAACGTTTCGAGTACGTGACAGGTGGACCGCACGGCTGATAACAGACACTGCAGTTGTAGCGGCGTGTTGGATTCTTATACATTCGAGATAAATAGGGAGGGGACACAGCAGCAAGTATTGTCTATGAGTATTTGAATATTTTTGAATTTAAATAGACGTTCTCTAACTGACAGAAGACGACCTCAAGCTCATTCATAGAATAAGGGGCGCTAGTTAGACATGTGAAAACCGATTGATTGTTCTGCTTACTTCCAAAGTACATATCTAGTTAGGGCATTGGTATTGTAAGAATACAAATTGTATGCAATATACATTTAAGTCGTCTAGATTTTCGAGTAGATATTTGATATGATGATCAATAAGAATTAGGTTAATTAGGTACAAGACAGGTTTAAAATCGTCTGAAGAAACGATTTTGCTAAAACTAGTAAGCCATTCACGATTATGCCAAAGATTTTGGGATAATCAATGTTATACCACACGAAGGGTACCCTAACTTATACATAACGCGTAAGCCAAGAAATGTGAATTCAATAGGTACATTACGTATGTAAGAAACCTACAATTGAATGAAGCTTAAGGTGGTTCGATTGCCATACAAAACGTTATTTGACATTCGCAGGCCAACGGCGTGATATTTTAAGAAACGTATGTAACAAACATTCATAAATTGGCTTCCCATTAGCGCCAAATTCCACCTTTCCTAGAATAAACTTGTATAAACTAGATTAATTTGAGAAATTGGTTTGTCACGTGATATTTTGGGAAAACTAGTTTTCTCAAATTAATCTAGTTTATACAAGTTTATTCTAGGAAAGGGGGAATTTGGCGCAAATTGATGAAAGTCTGAAACATTAGTTTCTTAAAATATCACGCCGTTAGCCTGCGAATGTCAAATAACGCTTTGTATGGCAATCGAACCACCTTAAAGTGTTTAAAATGCGAATACAAAAAAATATGACGTTTCAAATAAAATATCAAGGAGCTGTCAACAAGCCGTCGAATTTATTCATTAATTTTTTTACATAGTAGCTTACAGCGTCTGCAGTCACCAAATCGCGTAGGTACAATGTTATTTTAATTCATTTACTAACTTATTGCTACATAATTATTAATTTAAATTTATGTATTTAATATATTATCATAATTTGATTATCTAAAACAAAAAATATATACGTATTAACGCTGAATGAGGGTGGCGCAGGATCGGTCACTTTGACACTCTTTGGGTATTGTCCAGCAGTGGACGCCTTTCGGCTGATGATACAATTATAAATAATTCTATGTCATATATATTATTTTACTACATTAGTCTACTTATATATAAAATATTTAAAAATAATCTCGTCTCTAGTTATTTGCATTAGAATGAAACGCACCGCACGCGCGTCGCCGCGTGGCTCTTATTGTGTGGGCACGAAGGTCGGCAGTTGAAGAATAGAGCGTGGCGGATGGAGGTGTCCTGGAGGCTATTCGCAACGCTCCGGACGCATCGCCAACCAACCAGTATAAGTGAGAACTCCTTATACAGGGTGTATTATTCAAACGGGGCAGTGAGGGAAAATCCGTAACTATCAGAGATACGGAAATTTGCTCTTAGGAGTCACGAGACCGATTTTAGAAAAAAATTAAACTGCATTCAAAGATTTTCAATCGAACCGGGTCAAATCTGTCTAAAAATCAGAGTTCGTTTTTCTGCGTAAATGAATGGTGCTGGATATAAGGAACAATTGTTGCTGTATCACAGGAAAATGCCAAATTTCATAGTTTAATGTACGGAAATGGATCTCCCCGTACAAACAGTAGGGTAAGGCGGGGCTTAAAGGTCCGCGGGTAAAAAGGTCCACTATGCCTAACTCCGAAATTAAAACTTCGTTTGACATCGAAATGGCTGGACTGTGAGGGGTTTGCGGGGGGAGTACACGTGCCGCCTCGCGCAGTGCGCTGGCGAACGCCGACCGGTCTGTACGTGTCCGCGTCGAAAAAATTTAATGTAAGTAAAATTTTGCACTTCATTTATTTTTTGTCTATTGCTTTTATTTAAACCGTTAGAGTTGCAAGTTTGTTTTATACATGGTCATTTTATATACGGTTTCAAGTTAAGATGGTGTAATTCAAATGCAAAAAATTGTATTCTTCGTTATAACCTTGAAATTAAACTAAGTCACTACGGGGCATAAAGGTCCATCTGTGGACCTTTTAGCCCCGTGGTGGACCTTTTAGCCCCTTATGAAAACAATGTATTTAGTTAATTATTTTATTCTAGAATGCGTGTTTATAAGAGAAAAACCGAACGAGCGACGAAGTCTGTGGAGATAATGAAGCGAGCTGCTGAGTTGGTGATAAGTGGAGAAAAATCACAGAGGCAAGTTTGTCGAGATCTTGAGATTAGCAAAACCTCTTTGAAGAGATTCATGGAGCGTTTAAAGGAAAATCCTGATTCGCCGAAATTTGGCTATGGAACACCTAGACAGGTGTTCAACCAAGCACAAGAAGCATCCCTCACGGAGTATTTGCTCACGGTTGCTCAAATTTATCACGGTTTAGGATCTAAAGAGTTAAATTACTCAAAGCTAAGTGACTATTTTTGTTTTGTTTCTAAATTTATGTTTTGAAGAGACGTTACTTTTAAGTTACCCAAAATATTATAAATAACTCAAGTTGAGTGACTGTGCTTGTTTTGATTCGTTCTGATTTTATGTTTTAAAGGTTAATTTTAAAAGGGTATTCTATAACGTAGATTATATGTCTGAGACCAAAAAGTTAACCACAAGACTTAATGTCACAATCTAAAAATTGTGCCCTAGTTATAAGTTGGGTAGAAAATAATATGTATAGTTGACACTTGTTTACTATTTACACGACTGTTACATGTAAAAATATAGTTGAGTTGATTTAACATGCCTTATTTTTATTTATCCGATTTAAAAACCTATATAATGCCATACAGTTGAAGTGGTCCTTTTTGCCCTGACACTGGACCTTTATGCCCCACAGTCGGGGTAAAAAGTTCCATTCGACCCGACTTTCTATATTGTTAATATCTGTCTTGGAGTAGAAAACTGCTTGTATTCAAATATCGTCACTAATAGATGACGAATTATGCTATCCATTGCTATTAAAATCCTTTTCGTATACAATATAAGTTAGCAGTTACCACCAAATATATGTAAAATGGCCCTTTTTGCCCCGCCCTACCCTACCTACTATGGGTAAGTATGGGAATTATATTTATTTACAGTTTCGATAAGATGGGTGTAAATGATGAAAATAAATAAACAAAGCTATGAAATTACCAATTTTGTCTACTTTCAGATGCCACATCTCCCGATACTTACTAAGCGGCTTAGTATGGGAACATCCAATTCCGTACATTAAACTATGAAACTGTGAAATTCAGCATTTTCCTGTGATTGTAGATACAGGGTTCGTTAGCAACAATTGTTTCTTACATCCAGCACTATTCATTTACGAAAAAAACGAACTTAGATTTTTTGGACAGATTTGACTGGGTTCGATTCCCGGCCTTGTGCGAGGCTTTTTTTGAAAATCTTTGAATGCAGTTTTTATTTTTTCTAAAATCGGTCTAGTGACTTCCAAGAGCAAATTTCCGTATCTCTTATAGTTTCAGATTTTCCCTCACTGCCCCGTTTGAATAATACACTCTGTTATAGTTTTGTGTGTACTCGTAACCGTGAAATGTATGCTGGAGATTCTCACAATTTGAGTAGATACAATATGATTAGTGAAGGAGGCTAACACGCGTGCAGCCTCTGCTGATAGGACTATAGGAGCGACAACAGCCGTGTCGAGAATAAAGGAACGTTATTGGTTTGTGTCGGCGCCTCCGTTGAGAATGTCTGTTTATTTGTTTGTTTGCGAGGTCGCGCTCCATTTGACGCGCCGAGGACTCCTCGCTTCAATCTCGGCAGACATTGAGGAGAGGCCGCCGGTAATATATGCAGAGGGCGTAATTATTCGAGCTTGTTCCATTTGGGATAAAAATCATAATGGATGTAACATGGTGATCGACGGGGGAACATCGAAAGCTATTGGCTACGAGGGGATGGCGGTGAGAGGGGGGAGTAATGAATTATTAATGCGTCGATAAGGCTTCATTAAACATGCTAATTTGACGGAATATTTATAGAATTAGAACAAAATCATTAGCGGAAAGTCAGGCTCCTTATTGAAAGAGGCTACGCTAAGTCTATGATAACTTTCGGCCACCATTTGAATAAGTCCCTAGCTTTACAACTTTACATACAATACTTTCTTCGTAATTCATTCAATTATGAAGTGTACCCACCGAGGAGGACTCTAGACGCGCTACAGTTTCGCGAACTTTGCAATCGTTCATTTATCACCCGAAGAGCGAATCTTTACCACCGTCAACGCAAACTGAACTTAACCTCCTCGATACAAGCGCCATTTCCGATGTTTTCCCGATTGGAGGATAAGTCTTCTAGGGATGGTGGTAGGACGGGGCGGCGGGGCGGGCGCGGCGAGGGCGGCAGTGTGCCGGCCGCCCTCGGACAGGGAGCACGTGTCGCGAGTGAGTGTCGGATCGAGAACGGACCACCGGCTGCCATGGACAACCACGATAAAGTACGTGTTTACACTCTGTTACCTTACCGTGCTTATTGTAAGTTCGATGTTAGAGAAAAACACTTATAGGATCAGCGGATTGACAATTAATAAGTGTCGGAGTACTTTCTTTGAACGCGGTTCATGCAGATATTGAGGAAAACGTAGACATCGGAAAAGTAACGCACGTAGCAACGACCTCTGATTTCGTACGCACGTTTGGACGCGGAGGCTCCTTCGTGTGACTTCGGACATGAGATGTCTACATATATATTTTTTTATGCAACGACGGTGGCAAACAAGCTTACGGCCTGCCTGATGTTAAGCAGTTACCGTGGACACTTGTGACTCTAGAAGAATCACAAGCGCGTTGCCGACCCTTTATTCACTTGAGGATTCGCTGTGTTGGCAGATGGAGACATGCAGGTCCCTCACTCCCGACACAGCGCACCATATGCCAGTAGCATTGTGTTATGTTATGTTATATCCCAACAAAAACTTGCATCTCTGTTATGGGCTAATCTGAGTTAATGTCCGAGTTGTCTGATCGTTATCTTATCAAACTTTAGTCTAAGCAAAATCGACAAAATCGTCACAGAACTTGAGTTACTTTCAATGAAGATTGGTGTTTAATTGTGGAAACTTGGGCTAGTAATATGAGTTTCCCAGAGGGGTAGGCAGAGATCATGGACATTCTCGCTTGCTACAATCAAGATGAACAATTTTCGCTTTAAGTATATTTACTTTTATAACATTCTTCATAGTCCGTCGGTCTCGGAAACTCTAGGGTAATATATGCGTTGATTGTGTGAGATAGCGTAGGTAGTTGGAAACCACACATTGTTATGTCCATGGTTCCGTGACGGTGTGGTCCCGCGGCGCTCGACCGGGTCCGAACCTTTGCGTCCCGTCACGTGACGCGATGCCTTTGGGACCAATTTTTGACTTACGAGCTCGAAAAATTTAATAAAAGTAAAGGAATACGATTGTAGTGTAAAATTACATGCACTTACTTTCTACCGATAGAATAAAACACGAGTGGTCAATAACACTCTTTTTAGGGTTCCGTACCTCAAAAGGAAAAAACGGAACCCTTATAGGATCACTTTGTTGTCCGTCCGTCCGTCTGTCAAGACCCTTTTTCTCAGGAACGCGTGGAGGTATCAGCTGAAATGTATATAAAATACTGAAGTCTACTGTCCCTTGGAGCTTGGAGAAATCAAACTTCTAAGCCAACGCAATCAAAAGATACAGCCGTTTATGCCGCAAATTTTCGAAACTCGCAAGGGAATCAAAAACTACAGGGCACTTCCCGTGAACGGTACGTGAACGAACGTTTGGTATGAAGCAACGTCTTATAGCACAGATAAAGGAAAAATTGCGAAAACCGTAAATTTTTAGTTACATCACTGAAAATGTCGTGTCCAGTATAAACTGACACGCACTAAGTATGTGAATACATACTTATAAATAAATGAAATAATAGTCGTTTATGTGACTGTACATAATGAAGGGCATCAAACACGAGTGTCTTAATGCCTAATTATGTACAGTTACATACACTACTTTATCTATTCACATATCATAAGCCTCCACGATACATTCAGGAGCCGCATATTATGACCGGCAGCTGTCATAGTTTTTTTTTTAATTCAGAGACAAACTAGAGTCGGATCCAACTAGGATCGTTCGATATCTTACTTACGTGCAACATCTGTCAAATTTGTATGCAAATTGACAATTCATTTCGAACTAAACGTCATCTCGACTGATATTAGAATAGAGGACAAATCAAATTTGAATGAAATAATAGTATCGAAATCGATGTTAATATTTAGCAATAATAACATTTTCACAGATAAGATATTTGTTCTAACAAAACAGTCTATTTTTATGGTGGCCATAATAAATAAATAATAAATAAATAAATATTTGCGGACAATCTTACACAAATCAACCTAGTCCCAAACTAAGCAAAGCTTGTACTATGGGTACTAGACGACGATATAGATACTTATATAGAGAAATAAATACTTAAATACATAGAAAACATCCATGACTAAGGAACAAATATTCGTGCTCATCAGTCTCATCACACAAATAAATGCCCTTACCGGGATTCGAACCCAGGACCTCTTGCTTCCTAGGCAGGGTCACTACCAACTAGGCTAAAGCGGTCGTCAAAATAATGTGCGGTTCTTGAACGCATCATGGAGGGTTTATGATATTTGGATAGATCAACGAATTTTATTCTATAAGTAGGCCGCAATGGCACTTTTACAAGTCAAAATTCTACTAGCGTTTCCGAAAAAGTAGACCACTGTTAAGAAGAGACGCCGAAACTAACTCAACAGTCAGTAATTTTTAACTTTCGATTTAGGGATTTATGAGTATGTGAAAAAATTGTACCAAAATTGTACCGAATTAGTACTTACATAAAAAAAAATTGTACCTACCTCAATAGTTTCGAGATTACAATTATTTTGAACTGAGGTTTCTCGCCACCAACCCCAAACTTAAAAATAAGGAATTTCACATAGAATTTAAGTTTTTTGGGTAAAATAAGGCCCAAAAGAAGTTTATTACTTAACTTAATCTACTTAAAATAAGTAAACCTGAATATGAACACAAAGAAAAATAAAACATAATGCGACTAATAAGTTGGGAATGCAAGTTTTAATCAATTAAGTAATGTTATTTTGCGATATTGTTATTTATACTCAAATATAACGTTTCTTATTTTTTCTTGTTAGTCCTGACTAATAATGTTTTAATTAAAATTCCTGTTTTGCTGCGCCCTATCCGGGTCCTCGAACTGTACCTAGAGTTGCATGTGTTTGTGTACTTGGTTGCAAATAAATAAATGAAATGAAAAAATGCTTACTTGTAGGAACTGTGTCATCTAGTTCCCTAGGCGTGACAGGTTACACACCCATACAGTACAGTCGCCATTACATACATCGGAGCAAACAAGCACATCACAAACATCGGAACACACCACTACTTTCAAGGCGTTAGGGTGCATGTGCCGATATTTTTAAACACCTATAGTGTACTATGTATGTGATGGCGACTGTACAAGGACAATACCTAATTAAATTATGAATGATTAAGCTATTATGTGTTTGGTGATAGGAATAACCTTCCTTAGCACCAGAAAAAAATGCAGACAGTACAACTGCGTCAATTATTTTTTCAAAAATATAAACAGTTTCCTCACTTACGTTTTGTGGTTAGGACGGCGAATGAGACACTTTCCTTGATCCGTCTCATATTACAAAAAATATTTTAAATATCTGACCCTGGCAATGACAAATATTAGCTGCTGCAGCTGTCAATATTATTGCCAGTGTCAGTTTACCACTGATTTTTAAGATATTTTTTTGTAATATGACACGGATCCTAATTGTATTTCCTAATTGTTCCTCGCATATTCAAAATCATCGACATAGTTTCTATACAGGGTGTTACTTAATTCGTGATACAAAATAGCAAAATGTGAATCTATCCATGATTCTGAACAACTTTTACTATGAGACCAACTTCGTGTTTTGCAAGAAAAATCCAACTATTTCATACACTTTGCTCATTTTAGACTGATGAAAATGTATGAACAGCCTGTTTTTTTGCATAATACGAAGTTGTATCATCCCATAGTGTTGTTCAGAATCATGGATAGATTATCATTGTGCTATTTTGTATCACGAATTAAGTAACAACCTGTAGAACAAATTTGTTACTGTTCATAATTTTGTTGTTTTCATACTCAACGATTTGGTTACCGAGTGGAACATACAGTTCACGTTATTATGTTAGATACATAGATCCACTGACGGCGCCGAGCTGTAACCACGAACTTCGAATCTCGAACTTCGTATATCTCCGTCTCTATCGCACTCATGGTTTATGGTACTCTTAAGTTTATACTTTGAATGTAAGTACCTTGTAACATAATTCCAAAATGTAATTTTTAACTGGTTCCCCGCGACACAGGCGAAGCCTAGTGCGGAGACCTCTGGAAATTAATGTAAGAAAATATGCCAAATAAAACTTTTATTACTTTACTTTATTACTTTACTTTACTCGAGCGACAGAGACGGTGATATACGAAGTTCGAGATTGGAAGTTCTTGGTAGCGCCGCTGTGCCGGAGCGGCCGGCTTGTTGACTTCATGCCGTGAGTGGTGTGCAGGGCTCGGGCGGAACGGAGTAAACACAAGCATTTATAAGAACATTCACTGTTTACCATTTTTTTTTTTTTTTTTTTTTTTTTCGTAAATCAGTATTAAACACGCGGTTTCAATAAAAAGGCAATTCAAAAATCTAGGAAATTCGGTATTTCAGTAACTTGTAGTCCAAGTTGTTATCTATATAAATGCTTAATTGACAAAAGTTAGTCAATCCATGTAGAAATAATCAATTCCACGGGGAGCACTTGTTTGATGTACCCGATCATGGAGTCTATTCATTAAACGATGTGTTCCTACTACGTGAGCTCGTTTCTAGTTTAATTTGAATCTTTGATTTATAATAAATACAGGTAAACGGAGGTCGGGCGTCAGACAAATACCTATTGTTGTACCCACTGTCGCCATAGGGTATTACATTATGCGAGTAAAATGTAAAAGTCCCAATATTCGACACCTTAATTCTAAGCCTGAGCTGCATACGTCGCCATTGTTAGTAGCTCGGGACATGACAACCCTAGGTAAGTACTGTGGCCTTTACGCAAACATCAAAGGCGTCGGTCTACTGTTACTCATTACACTGTGGTATTGCTGTGAATTAAGAAGAATATTGGATTGAAGGTGCCAAGTGATGGGCGCCGGTGTCCGCAAACGAAACCAGTAGGTCGATCACGTAACGCACTGTACGCGCGTCAGGTAGGTCTAAATGTCACTTTTTATATAGAAAATTGACAGTTAAATTGTACCGACGCGCGTTCGGAACGTTACGTGATTACCCCTCAGATAATGAACTCATAAAAACCGCGTTGTGAAAATGTAATAACTCTCTGAGGAAACAGAAGGCGAATGAAAGTACGGAAGCACGCCGCGCCGCGCGGCGCGGGTGCGTCTCGATCCAATTTTGATGAAAGCGGCTGCCGTGACGGAAATCCCAGAGGAAGCGCGTTATCGCGGGGTAATGAGGATCGGGGGCGCAGATACGTCTGTTGGAGTTACTGGACGACATTTTGACGGTAAGAGCGGTTGCAGAAGGGAAGGGTTTTGTGCCGCACGTCGCGTTTGTTGCAACTTGCACGTGTGAGCTTGTATAGTCAACATTCAAACATTATTTATTCGTTTTAACATGCAAGTATAAAAATAAAACAGAGATATCCGGCGGACCCCAAACTAGGCTGAGCCTGTATCTTGGGGCCCTGGAGTGCAAATATGTGAAACAAATTTGGTAGAAAAAACATAGAAACAAATTAACAAGCAAAATGTTTACAATACAATACAAGCAACGGTGTGTGTGTGTGTATGTGTGTGCGTGTGTATGTAGTGTGGAGTGTGTTAAGTACGTGTTAGCAGCCAAGGAGAAGGACCTCCGTGTCATGATATGATAGTGCCACTAGCCACTTTTTAATAATCACCTTAACTTTACCTATTGCGTAGTTTTGAATGGAATGAGTTTGGCAGATATTATTATAGATGCGTAATTGCATATAGTCCGGAGAGCGCCTGGCGAGGGCTGATATGTAATTTGGCAACGGAACTCATAGTACACGGCAGTACCGTGCTGCATACAAAACATTCTACATATGACCGTATACTTATCTAGGCATTAACCGCGGATTTTCACGAGAAATCGTGTGCCTAAGTCACACCGCATTCAAAAGCTGGCTCGAGGTATGGTTAGGAAGAGGCCCTAGGTTTCAAACGATACGAAATCCAGCCTTCAATTTTATTGATGTCAACAATGGGTTCTGTGTTGTATGGTTGAGTAGGTAATACATTTTTCGGCGATTCCTCGAAACTTCAATTCACTAGTCTCACGAAGGGAAATTATATTGATACAGTTGCTACCTAAATTTTTTTAATTAATTGCCATGTTATTTTTGATCCGCCCTCTAAATTTTATTGGAAATCGAGGCTTGAGCGTCCGTTTTGTGTAAACTGCGACAACAAATGCACGGACAACATCACAATCTAGCGGACACCGCGGCGCTCGATACAGTCGCATGCACATGTAGCTACTCGTAGGTATCGGGCGTCTCGAAGAGACAATGCCGCTTAATAACGCTCAGTGTTTCTGTGTCGCACGAGACTGGCTGGCAGCGGTCCGGACTGTGTACTCGTACACGGGTGGTATTCACGACGCGACGTTTGTCGTGAAATTGTCAGGCAACCCAGCGTAAACCCGAACGACTCTGCATAGGATCTACGAGTCAAGATATTCGAGCGAGTCGTGAGATGTGAGGCTGGTTGTGAATTGCCTAGCATACAATACAACCAAATACATGTATCACATAAGAGAATACAGGCTTGACGTTCATTAATATAACACTCATCAATACAGCAGTTACATCTACAAGAAAGAGCTTTAGGTGTTTTCCATCATCAGTTTATTCGCCAGCTTTTACTAGTGCTTTAATGTCCGCTACTTCAGGTACTTGTTATTCAATACTTATACTCCATGCCTCCCGTTTTACACGTAGGAGATGATTTCAGGGATTAAAAATATTCTCCGACACTCAAACTCCATATCAATTAACTACGAGAATTAAACGTGACAGACAAACATTTCGTCTTGAGCTTTTTTAACCCCCGACGGAAAAAAGGGTGTTATAGTTTTGACGTGTCTGTGTGTCTTGTATCTGAGTGTCTGTGGCATCGTAGCTCCTAAACAAATGGACCGATTTGAATGCGGTTTTTTTATCTGAAAGCTGACGTGATCGAGATGGTTCTTAGCTACGTTTCAATTTGAAATTAAAACGTCGGGGGTTTTTCAACTGTTCTAAGACTATCCTGATGAGATCCTTAGCTACATGTTATTAGTGGCTAGAGCTAGACTGGTTACTGGTAGCCTATAGCCATGCGTTCGGTGAGTAGTGAACACAGCAGACAGTGCGGCACGGGGCTTCCCGGCGGGATCGATCCCGGGGCGACGCGGCGACGCCGGGACCCGCGCAAATACGCGCTTCCGCGCCGATGCTATCGCTGCAATCAATCCATCTCGATACTAACGGGTTCCGGACTCTGTATAGGTTTTGACTGTTCTGACAAATAATTTATTGAATCAGGCGTTACTTTGCGGAAGTCCATGATATGTTACGAGAACAATATTCCTTTGCTCTCGTAACATGTTCTGATAAGTTAGCGGCGTGTTCTGACACATGGAAGTAATTTGGGGACCTCGGCAGTGTCCCCACCAAGACAAGCAAAACAAACAAAGGAGGCTTTGTGCCGAAGATGCTGGCAGCATTTCCTATTAGCTGAATAGCTAAACATTGAGCTAAACTAATCTTACCTGCGTTGTATTTATTATTATGTCAAATATTTGACGCGTAGCAGATCGATACTGGCCATTCTGTGTCCTGCAAAATGTCCAAGATTTCACCCGAACACGAATGCATTAATTATCTCATAGAATCACAGTGTGTCGTGGGCCGGGTCCGAACACAGTCGCATACTGAATGAGTCTGATTTGATTGCGCGCTTTGAGTCTGCCTTTGTCGCACGTTGCAGCCTTTGCAAAGCGACTACAATGAGCTTCTAGCCTGTCTCGGATGCAGTGGGGTTGAAAGCCTCTGGACCTAGGACAGAACGCATTGGGCACGCAATTATTCGTTGTTAATCAACATAAATCCCCAACCTGCATTAAGCCACAGCGTGAGGCCTACAGCCTGGTTCTCGTCCGTGATAAAGGTATACATATGAGCTGAAGCTGAATGAACGTATTTGCTTTAGAAAGTTTTCTCTATTTTTATGATTATAATTTGCTGTTGTGCTCGACAGGATAATTTCAAGTAGTTTGTAGACTGTCCAAAGAAAAGTATAGGCGATCAAAAAAATTAAACTGAACAGCAACTGGTGCTACATGAAAATAGAGCGTTTCTCATACCAGTTTAATCATACCTTCACTAACACGTTCTCTCCAAGGCCTTATTGTAGTAAATCCGTTAGATCCAAGGCGGATAATAAATGAAATTGCTCCTGTAGGTAGTGTAGCCACCCCCGCCCTTCGGGCTGTCGCGTCGTTTACCGCCCCGGCGTCGCTCGCTCATCGCTGACGGATGGCTCGACGTCGCCCGACTAAATAAAAACACGCGCGACACATTCTCGCCTCATAACATGCCTTAAAAACGCGCTCACTAACCAGAATCATTTTTGCCCCCCATGATGCGAGTTTTTGCAGAAAACGCTACAGAATTTTCTGCAATAAATTGCAGGAACGTTGGAGCTGTGGGAACGGAACTCCTTTGATTTGCATGGAGTCCGAGCACAAACGACTGAACTCTGCAACAAGCGTGCTCTGATAATGGTCCGCATTTCATAACCAATATATCGACCAGTATAAAACTGACCTTCGATCACGTAAAGTGTTTACGAATCTATGGGCTCAAATACAGAAGGGAGCTCGCAGACGAGTAAAAAATGTTTTGTTAGTAAAACGGCCCTGCGTCGGATGTGGATGTCGATGGCGCGCGTAAAGCAATTAATTTTATTTGCTTCCGCCTATCTCTCATCTCCCCTCGGTAAAGTGAGCTATTCAGAACTTCGCCGGGAGGAAAAACTAGTTTATTGCACGAAGGGATACAACGTAGGAGTTTAATCGGCCGACGATTTGCTTCAAGTCAGAGAAACCGCAGACTCCGACATTAGTGGCAACGCACACATATACAGAGTGGAAAGATACGTCGGGCCCTGGACGGAAACTACCTTAAATCCTTAAGCTGGCTCATTTTACTCAAAGGAGACATTCCTTTATTTTTAAAAAGCAACAAAACTGCATTCAAAGATTAAAAAAAAAGCCTTACACACAGCCGGGAATCGAACCCGGTCGAATCGGTCTAAAAATCTGAGTTCGTTTTTTTGCTTAAATTATTAGTTCTAGGTGTAAGGAACTTTCACGACGACACATACGTGGAATGCAAATTCACTAGACTGTATACAGTGGAAATACCTCCGAGAGACAAATGGACAAATGACCAAATGGACTTCAAGGAGGGAAGCCACATTTGGTATACAGATGGATCAAAAAAAGGTGATGATGTTGGATGTGGTATCTACGGTGAGAGGCCAAAGTTCAAAGCTAGCGTCAGCATGGGGAAGGAGGCCTCAATCTTTCAGGCTGAACTCTTCGCATTAAATAAATGCGTGGAGATAAATCTTGAAAGAAACCTAAGGAACCAACATATCTACATCAACTCGGACAGCCAAGCTGCTCTGCTGGCACTAGAATCACTAGAGTCCTACTCTAAACTAGTCCAGAATTGTAAAAATAATCTAAACACCCTGGCGAACTCCAACAAAGTCATACTTAGATGGGTACCAGGGCACTCCGACATTGTAGGAAACGAAAGAGCAGATGAACTTGCAAGGCAGGGCGCAGACACGGCCCTAGTCGGCCCGGAACCGTTCTGTGGCATCACAAAACGGAAAGCATATTCTCTGCTAAACAACGCGGAAAAATCAGAGGCAATCAAGCTGTGGAAGTTCACCAAAGGACAAAAACAAGCTAAAGCCCTGATCGAAGGGTTCAATAGTAAGCTGTCTAAAGAGTTATTACAATTCAAAAGGCACAAAACCTGCGCAGTGACAAGAATCCTGACAGGACATTGCAAATTGAACAAACACCTGTTTCAAATGGGTATGAAGCAGGACACAACTTGCAGGTTCTGCCAGGAGACAGAGGAGACTGCAATGCACATTCTCTGCTCCTGCGGATCACTCATGCATAAAAGAAGTACCTACCTAGGGCGGCACATAATGCACCCACAAGAAGTACAACATATCACCGCCCAAAGAATCTGGAATTTCCTGGAGGCAACGGGACTTAACGGTGAACTCTAAAACAAGGGCTGCCACAATAGATCACTTGCTGGTCGAAGCGGCATATTAAGGCCCACAAAATAATAATAAAAAAAATAAAAAAAGGAACTTTCAGGTAAGGAAATTTCATAGTTTAATGTACGGATATGGACCTCCCCATACTAACCCGCTTAGTATGTCTGTATGTAAGTATTTGAGATGTGACATCTGAAACTAGACGAAATTAGTAAATTCGTAGTTTTATTTATTTATTTTCATTATTTACACCAATCTTTTCAAATCTGTAATAAAATATCATTCCCATACTTAGGTACCCATAGTAGGTACCTACTGTTTGTACGAGGAGATTCATTTCCGTATTTAAACTGTGAATTTCGGCATTTTCCTGTGATTGTTGAGATAGGGTTCCTTAGAAACAAGTGCTCCATACATCCAGAACTATTTTATTTACGCAAAAAAACGAACTCAGATTTTTAGACAGATTCGACCGGGTTCGATTTCCGGCCGTGTGTGAGGCTTTTTTGAAAATCTTTGAATGCAGTTATGTTTCTTTTTCAAAATAAAGGAATGTCTCCTTTAAGTAAAATGAGACGGCTTAAGGATTTAAGGTAATTTCCCTCCAGGGCCCAACTTATCTTTCCACCCTGTATAGGAGGTATCACTTAATAGCGAATATTGCACACAACACAGCTACTGTCTCCAGTCAATTTATATGTTGATCGTTGTAATCGGGCCAGCGGGATGACGAATAAGATAGTCTAGTGCAGATAGCACAAATTGTCTGGGGACATCCACTTTTACGACGACAGTAAAAGTAAATTGTATGACAATGTCTCGGTTAATTTTATTTCATGTGCCTATAAAATAATCAACTTACGCATCAGCTTTAGATAATTTTATTGCGTTGTTTGTGTTGTTGTCAACGTTTACAGCGTACCTAACTATCACATGAATGTTATTGATTAACCACTCACCATTCTTTCTTACTTCTCTGCTTATGGGGTTTGATTGAGGTTGAATCGGTTTATAAGTGCGGCTCGCTTTAACGCATTTTACGCAATTGATCACGAATAGTTCGTGAGAAGAACCGGGACGTATATACTAGACTGATAAACAAATGGAATATGTACGTATGCATTGATGGTCGCAGCATGTAGTGTTTGTAATAACGGTCGATAGTAATTAGATGGCGGCCGGACGATTATCGACAAAAGGCCAATTTGTGGCGACGACGCTTTGTCCGCCGCGCGACAATCGTACGGCGATATCGATAGAGACGCTCGGGGCATGGAAGTGATTCACAAAGGGGAAGTTGCTACTGGTGAACCATTGTATGATATATAAACTACGGATACAATGATTTCTACGATGCACACTCTAGAAGTCAAGCTGTATTGGTTGGAACTCAAAGACGAGATTGTTTAGTGAATGAAGGAAGGAGGCAATCTCGCCGCCAATACAAATGATCCCGCAATATATCTCAAAGAAAGCGTCGGAGTCAATTACGTCGTCGCCCGCGGCACAAAGGGTTTGTGGATTCGGGGCTCGTCCCCCAGCAGCCCAAAACACACTCACATACACGCACATGCACAGTGACGACACGTGTCGACACGTGTCGTCGGCAAACACGATCGAATTAAAACGTATCAGCGCCGACGCGTTCCGATATCGAATCACTTTCGCGCATCTAAAGTTGTTGGGTCAATAAAAGGCATACGTATCGAACTCAGGCGCTATAGATTTCCAAATCCGTCTTAAGTAATTGAAAGGAAATTGAAATGCGTAAGCGTCTGAATCGACCACCTGGATCGGAGTGATGCGAGTGCAGTTTTAGTACCGTTTTATTAGTTTCACATGTCGTGTCGTTACATAGTTCACACGTCGTCATGGTTTGATGCTTCAGTTCCAATATTAGAAGTTAGGATCAATGGAACTGAGAAATATGTGAAATTAGTCTTCTTGTTGTGAG
The DNA here is from genome assembly GCA_963854355.1 of Epinotia brunnichana. NCBI lineage: Eukaryota > Metazoa > Arthropoda > Insecta > Lepidoptera > Tortricidae > Epinotia > Epinotia brunnichana. The sequence goes on from OY977960.1 coordinate 111,238, forward strand.
CTATTTGTGTCGACCACGACTCGACTGCGCTGCATGTCGTTGTACGAATCAAAATGCGTTTATTCTATTAGGCATGCCTCTTCACATAATGGAAGGGAATCAATGACGGCGGGAACTACTTATTTCAATCAAATTTCACAAATATTGTAAGTGTTGACGTCTGAACGCATTTTAGTAAAATTTTCTAACCTGGTTTAAGTGTAGGATACTTTTTATTACAAAAACTATCCCCTCGGATCGAATGTAGGACGTAGTTTTAACCGAGGAATTGTCTGGGGCACGGCAGCGCCCCCGCCAAGTCGAGCAAAACAAAGAGGCACGGCCGTAGCATCCTTTTCTCGAAGCCATTCAGGCCATTTTCAACATCCTGTAATTATGTACCTACTGGCTAAAGCTAGAACCCTGAATTTTCAGGAACATGTAGGGCATAATATCGCTAACATACAATATCAATAATATTCAATTTGAACTTTTAGATTAAGAATTATTGTCCGTCAAAGTTCGTTTAGTTTTGTCACTGACTCACACTGATAATGATCACGCTAATTATGCGTAGGTATTAGGCGCTAGCACGCTAGGTATTAGGTACTTCTAGCAGACCTGCTCCAAATTTTAAACGTATTAGTTTTTTGCCTAGTAATTCATAAAAAACCTAAAAATATTGCAATTTCAGTCATGTTTCAGAGATATACAAAATGCACAAGTAAGTTTGTAATCCTATACAAATTCATGCGATTACAAAGTTACTTTTGTAGTTCCTTCCTGCAAAACTATGCAAACGTTATTTGCGGTTCGTAAAATAACATTCCCATACAAAGTCTACAAAAAAGAAATGAGATCCCATAAAAAACATTCCATGTAAAAAATAGGCCAAGTCTCGAAACTCTTTCACAGTAAAAAGTGGTGAGATATTTCGTAGAGGCATTCTTATTAATCTTTATTTGCTTGCTAAATAAAATTTTGTGACTTGGCAATCTTACTTACATGGTTTTAGGTACCTATGCAAAAATTTGTAAATGCAGTAAAGTTGTATGATTCCCAAGTTGCAGAATTTTATTTAGCAAGCAAATAAAGATTAATAAGAAGGCCTGACTTGGCTCTACGAAATACCTCACCACTTTTTACTGTGAAAGAGTTTCGAGACTTGGCCTATTTTTTACATGGAATGTTTTTTATGGGATAGTATTATCCTCTAGGATGTTGAAATTGGGCGTGGAAGATTATACATATTATAAGTGTCACGAGGATGAATCGCCGAAGTTAAAGCGCGTTGAAATATAATTTTCAACACACCTGCTCGTAAAGTAGGTCTTATTACAGCGTATTTACACTGATAACGCAGAATATTACCCATGCCGTGCCTTTTACATTACATTATCGCACTAGTGCCTTTTCATTACATATCCTTTTAAATATTAGCAAAATAATGCAGAATATTACCCATGCCGTGACTTTTACATTACATTATCGCACTAGTGCCTTTTCATTACATATCTTTTAACATTTTAATTTTTTTTTTTTCCTCGCAAATGTGTTGAAAAACGTCGTATGAAACACGTGAGCATTGGTCATTACACTTCTCGTCTCCATTAAGCCTTCGCCTTCGGCTCAGGCTTAAAAACCGACTCGAGTGTAATGACCAACATAGCACACTTGTATCATAATGTACTATTCTATTCTCAGAAAGCAAAACAATAATGCTCAGTAAAATTAAGGCAAGAGATAGGTACTTAGGTATTACATAACTATACCCCGACAATAATGCTTATTCCGGTTCTGTTAAAATATGATGGTAAGTATTGTGGTTTTATCGATTAGATCAGCTGGTCGATCACGCAACGCATTGTACGCACGTTAGGTAGATCTAAATGTCAAATTTTATATGGAAAAATGACAGTTGTATTGTCCTAACGCGCGTTCGCAACGTTACGTGATTACTCCTCTGCAGTCGGTCGATCACGTAACGCATTGTACGAACGTCGGGTAGGTCTAAATGTCGCTTTTTATATGGAAAATTGACAGTTACATTGTACCGACGCGCGTTCGGAACGTTACGTGATTACCCCTCTGCAGTCGGTCGATCACGTAACGCATTGTACGAACGTCGGGTAGGTCTAAATGTCACTTTTTATATGGAAAATTGACAGTTACATTGTACCGCCGCGCGTTCGGAACGTTACGTGATTACCCCTCAGGGGACCCCGTCTGCTAGTCCACACACTTTGTGAACTTTAATAAATAAAATTGCTCCAAAGCTAAATGTTTTTTATGAAGTTGGAGTTTCTAAACGATCCTTCAGGACGACCGAAGGACGCTTTGGTATTCTACAATTGGAAGCCAGAACCCGTAAAATGGCTTATAGTTCTACTTCCAATTTCAATTTTAGGGAAATAAATCTACGTTTTTAGGGGATTGGCCCTCATATGTAAAGCGGGGAGGGAGGGATTGGCCCCTCGAGAAAATTTGTTGGACGGAGAGAGCCGTTTGTGAAATACTTACGCGAAATTTACGGGCCTCTGCGCTCATGTAGTGACATCACTATTTTCGGATTTTTATTCAATAAAGAGACATATTTAGAACTTTGATAGCTGATCACGCGTATCAATTTGGGACCTACTCGTATCGTCTTTGGCGCGAAAAAGAATTCCCTGAAGTTAGAAAAGGTGTTAGGGTTTCCATGATGGTGTTTGACACAGACAGAACAGGGGGATACGTCTCTGCTGACACAATCTGCAAGTATCCTTATTTTTAAGGGCAATGACTTGCAATATTCTTCGTGTTTCTTCTATTTATCGGTGATCGCGCTCTACATTCGGTTACGCTACGCGTTACCCCCGAGTGTGAATGCGCGCGGACGAGTCAATTCGATTTACGTTGCCGTTGAAGCAAATATAATATATAAGCTTGAACAAGTTCGAAGTTCTACCCTCAGCATTCAAAGCAGTCACAATAATTATCGAAATTATCAATCTATCTACTCTCTGCAAGACTAAAGGGCTGTTGCGCAATAGGCAATTAACAAATGTAGACAATAGACACGCAGGAGTCCCCACAAACAGACCTTGCCTCGTTGCCGGAAGGTTCGTTACTTGTCAATTGTCGTCGACGGCACTAAGGATAAGTACTCTGCACCGCTGCACTCGAAATGATCATCACAGCATCTCAGCCGGCGACTCTCGCCGGGTAATCAAGTGTCCGGGATTACCCTCCCCCCCACCCCCCCCCACCCCCCCCCCCACCCCTCGACCCTGCTGCCCCCTCGTCTCGCCGGAGATAAAGGAACCGCGTGAGTTATCACTGCAGGGGTAATTCAGAAAACTTACCGACCGCGCTGCGTGGACCAGTGTAAGTCTGTTTCCGATTACGCATAGTTATTACGGCTCTTTGGGTCAAGTAAGGCTAGGGAAAAGTTTATAGATGAGAGAACGTTTGATGAATAGGCAGGGCCGCGGGAAGGGACGGACTTTGAAAAATATTAGCGGAGATGGCAGCGCGGCGTATCTCGTTCACACACAGTTGCGCCGACCAATCCGCACGGAACATTGAACGTAACATATCTAAATCCTTTTAGCTGTTAAACGCGGGATTATTGAGCGAGCATTAACAAGCTTTGCAGTCACTTTAATAAATAATAATGTTTAGTGCTAGCTTTGAGGCTCGCTCGACCAGTATGAGTCTTTTGTACAAAATTAATTTTACGGGACCAAGTTTCAATTTGGAGTTAAATTATTTCCAATCCTCTTCGAAGACTCTCGAGAGTAGGTATTTTGGAGCAGGGGGCCGATTTTTGACTTTCGAGCGCTCGAAAATTAAATAAGTTTCTGTCACAAATTACATTTTTGGTACAAGCTTTTATTGCCGACTGTACTTTTCTGTATACCGTCATCAACTACTCATTGAGACGATTCTAACGGGCCCAAACTCAACGGGGCTACGTCGGTTAAGTACTGAATTCCCATGGCCACCTTCTGTCTCAGATCAGCTGGATGGTACCATAATATTGAATTGTCACCCAAATTATACTTTTACCCAAAATTACAGCTCAATCGGTTGAAGATATCTGCTTCAAAATTGAGTTGCAAGATTCCACCCGAACAAATTACATACATACTTACATACCTACATTGCAAGTTAATAAAAAGCTTGTAATTGTAACAAAAGTGAATACGATTGTGGTGTCATAATTGCAGGCACTTACTTTCTACCGATATAATTGAATGCGAGTGGTCAATATCACTCGTTTTTACAAGGTTTATATTAACTTGCTTTGAGCTGAAATTTTGCAAGCATATGTATATCGCATGACAATGCAATATTATGATGACTTGGAGCTGATCTGATGCTGGAGCTGGAAGGTGGCCATAGAAACTCCGCAATAAAACGACACAACCCCATCGAGTTCGGGCTCGTTAGAATCGTCTTAATGAGTACTTGATGATGGTATGCAAAAAAGTACAGTCGGCAGTAAAAGCTTGTACCAAAAATTAAATTTTTGACAGAAACTTATTATTAAATATCCTATCACTAAGAGTATTTCAAAATAGAATTTCATCATTTTTGTCAGTTTTCGAGTGAAAGAGTCGAGCTAAAGTCAAAAATCGGCCTCCAGTGTCGTGTCAAAACAAACAAATTACTACACTCACTACTATCAGATAAATGTAATCACTGTTTTCCACGTTTGGCAGGGATATCACGGAGTTTCGAAGCAACAATGCCATCTATTGTTTCGCAAACATTGTTAGTGAATATGGGACACTTTGCAGCACACTTTCTGCATGAGCATTATCTTAAAAGTGGCTGCATGTTGCGCGAAGACAATTCGGTCGTATCGCGCGCTCGGAGCAGTTAGGTGCCGGCGGGGCAGTTAGGTGCCGGCGGGGTGCAGCCCGGGAGCAGGTGCATTAGCGATGCAGGTGCGGGAGCAGATTGGAGGGAAAATGTTTTGCAATATCTGGCGATTGTGTGCACTAAATAGTCTATTACTAAAGTGTTTTTCTCATTTTGTAGAGAATATTCCTTTCATCTTCAAAACACACACTTAATTATTTTTTAACCCCCGACGGAAAAAGAGGGGTGTTATAAGTTTGACGTGTCTGTGTGTGTATGTGGCATCGTAGCTCCTAAACGAATGGACCGATTTGAATGCGTTTTTTTTTCATCCGAAAGCTGACGTGATCGAAGTTGTTCTTAGTTACGTTTTAACAAAATCGGTTCAGCCGTTTTTGAGATATTGAACTTTGAAATGAAAATGTCGGGGATTTTCAACATTTCGAAGTTGTAGTTATATCCTGTGGATTGAACATCCACGTGTCTGACATGAATCAAATCAAAATGTATCTGCAATTCTGCAAAGAGCATATGCAGTTATGTACAATCAGGGGTATTAATATACGTACATAAATAAGGACATAATATCTGTACACGCCTTTATGACACTGACAATAGAGTCCTGTAGAGATATTTACGTCATTATTCATTTAAGTATATATATTATACATATTATAACACCTGACTGTACCTACATGGTACTACTTACCTTCCGAAGCTAGTACGGGCAGACTTGTGAAACAGTCGAGCTGCTGAATTTTGAATTGTGAAATTACGCGTTAAATTCATACGAATGTACACTCAGATATAACGACTGTCCAATCAAATAACAAGGTGCGTTTTATTCGGTTTTTGCACAGGAACCTAATATAATTTATAACCTCTTACGTTTTAAGGTTATAAACTGCACTAGGATGATAGCTAAATGGCGGGTATTCCCTTACCCCAGCAGTTTGAAAAACATTAATTTACATCTCATACTTACACCCTCGTGAACCGTGACGCATGACGCATGATATAGTCGCGGAGAAATCGGAGAATCAATATGTACTCGCGCGCGAATTAATTGCGGCACTAACCGTTTCCCTGATGAGCAAAGTATCTCCTTTCACTTGCGATTGCTCCCTTGGTTGCACTTTCCAGCAACTGCTCATTCTTGAGCGGAACATAGTTTAGATAATCGAACGAGCGAGCGAAGCGAACGAAGTTTTATTCTTCAGTTTTTGGGCTGAAAATCGTTCGTATGTCCGGTGTCTGTCACGCTGTCCGTATGTCCGTTTGTTCTCCCCTACAGGTCGCATTTCTCAACCGATTCTCGTGTAATGTTGTGAGCAGGTTCGTGAATTATAGTATCTTTTTTTTGTTGAGTATATTTTTCAAAATAAAAATAAATAAAAAAAAACCGGCCAAGTGCGAGTCGGACTCGCGCACGAAGGGTTTCGTACCATTATCAATAAAAATATTTATTTTATTCTGTTTTTAGTATTTGTTGTTATAGCGGCAACAGAAATACATAATCTGTGAAAATTTCAACTGGAACTATCACGGTATCAGTGAGATACAGGCTGGCGACAGACAGACGGACAGCGAAGTCTTAGTAATAGAGTCCCGTTTTACTCCTTGAGTACGGAACCCTAAAAAACATGCTCGCGGGATCTACAGCTCACAGAACCACTAGTTATAGTAGTAGTAATATCATGTTTGTGTGCAGCGCCCTCGCAGGGCGTCACATGTATGTGTACCTATTTTATTGTTTCCAACATCTGTACCTGACCTGTAATACTCGTACAATACAACAATACAAAATTAAATATTCTTTTCAACACATTTGCTCGTAATGTGCCTCTTATTGTGCCGCTTTTAGGCTCATAATCCGGGGTATTAAACACGCGTGTTTTATAACATTACGACACTCGTTGTAGTTATGTTTATATCCCGATTAAGACACGTTGGCACCTTGCAGCAATGTGTATGTATGGACTCGGCGCATTCTTAAATTGACCGGGTTATACAGGTTTGTTTTTAATTCTCGGCAAATGGATTCTTGCTCGACTAAACAAATTAAATCCTTCTTGTGAATTAATTGATTATTTTTTCTTGGATAGAAACGTTTCATTTAGTAAAACTATTTACTTTTGATAAAATTTTACATAAATTTATATTGAATAAGAAAATATTTATTTTATTTTGTATTGGCTGTTTAGAGATTTCATCTAAGCCTCGCTGCGGGCGCACTGCGCGAACTTCACGAAAGAAAAACAGTTGCGCGCCATTATAAATAATTTCACAAATATTTGTGAACATTGATGACTATTAAGCTCTGCCACTTTTTCAAAGTTTTCTTACGCACAAGCTTTAGTCACGCATTAACGCAAACCCCTGAACGACACAGTGCCTCTCAGCGTACAAATTATACTTTTCTTTTCTTTTCTGTTTTGCCTACTAACATTTAGCTTTAAAATTATTTTATGTACTAACAAACTTATGGATTCTATGAGTCTGAAATAAATGTTTTTTTTTATTTTTTTATTTATTGATGATGCGTGTTTGGTTATTATTAAGAATGTTGACTCGTGGTGATTAGAAAAGTGATAAATAAAATTGAAGCCACTGTACATTCTTGGAGATGTACAAATGTATGTGAGTAAAAACCTGTTGTCATCAATAACTAAAAGAAACAACTTTGGAGCCTGTAACATTTTTATTTTATGAGAAGGAATTTTTCCTCGCAAATGTGTTGAAAAACGTCGTATGACACATTTGTATCACAATGTACTATTATTGCACACCTCAAAACATGAATCACATACAGGACAAAAAAACTCGCTAACGCTCGTTTCATAAACCCACACTCGTGTCTAATGCCCTTCATTATGTACAGACACATAAACTACTATTATATCTTTTGTTTGCGTGCCGTGTAGAACGCGAGCGGAGCCGCGAGGGCAGCTAGTGTGTTAATAAAGTCTGCGACTAGGCAATAACACATGTTAAGCATTAGCTTAACATGTGTTATTGCCAAATCACGTAACCTGCACAGGTAATAACAGCTTGTTCAGGAGGCCTGTTTTCATTTGACGCTTCCCATCTTAATCACATTTCATCTGTCTAGCGCGTCCGCTGCTGCGCGCCGAGCTGACGAGTCAGAAGGAGCGAAGCTCATTGAACTCAAATTAGAATGCGATCTCAGAGCCCCTCGAGATGTTGGTACTTTTTGCTCGGAAGTAATAAATAACTCCCGGGAACTAAAGATACGTGCCGGGAATTATTGTTGTGACTGGTAAAAAGCTAATGTCTGTGCCGTGATCGTCAAAGATACTCCTAATATTAATACATACATTTCTGCAATCTATACCCACCTAAGAAGAAGGTTCAAATGCGTATCCATTTCTGCACTAAGACGGGAGTTGTGCATTTTAGATTACGGAATCAAGGAATTCAATGTATAATGGTCTGAAATAAAAATGTAGTGGTAGTAAAACTCAAAGGAGTTTATGCTTTAACGAGGGATAGTTTACGGAGCGCCCATACAAGCCGATTGCCTAAAATTTATTTTAGGTGTAGTTATTATACTCTAAACTCTTTCATAACTTTTATATTCCGCGTTGATTATCGAATTGTTTGTTGATTTTCACGAGCTGCCACTGCACTGGTAGTACCTACCTATATTATATGTGATCTACGCATCACGTCGTCACGTGAACACTGGTAGGACCATGAATGGATCCGATTTTCTATTCTCCCCTGAGTTAACAAAATGTGTGTTGGTTTATTTGCGCGAGAGGAGAATTCCACACGCGCAAATAAACCAAAACACATTTTGTTTGAGAGTGATGGATGAAGCTATTGAAATGTACACTGCACAATACACTACACATTATTATTGTATTATACTTCCCGTGTATTATTCGGAATCTGAACTATTGTGTTGTGGTCGACCCATATTGCGGACATTATGTGTGACCGCCTCCTAGTCCCGACTAATCCCACTTGTCCCGGGATCCCGGGATCCCACATAATCCCGCGCTGTCACGCTGCATCGCTTTATTAATACCGGCACCCTTGAGGCGGCAACTCAAACATCATTATCGGCGTGCGGTGCCATTACCGAGCAAACACCGCCCGTCCCTCGGTGACAAAGCAATTCTCTAAATCTCTAAACATTCAAAGCGGGAATGAAATGCGAATTTATAATTTGATAATCTTGTATGAGACTTACATTGCTTTCTTAATCATGAACTTTTAAATCATTTCTTCTCGGACCAGAATCATATTTTGGTTTTTTGCCAATGCAAAACGCCAAGAAACGGGCAGTTAAAATATCTTTATTCAGCCTCACCAACACAACCAGCTCACATGTACTTGTATTATTATAATAAACACGTGAAAATATTCACGTTAAAAAGGGTTATTGCCTCCAATCGTGTTAAATTGGAAATGTTGTTATTTAATCTGCATCGGATGGACCCCGTGGTGAATAGAGTTTGCAGTCGCGCCTCCCCTCACCCAACACATACACACACACACACACATCCACTATATCACAAAACAATAAAAACATTTAAAAACAAACGTGGGGTTAAAGATTCAGAATGTGACATCACAGGTTTGTCGCAGCGTTGTCCCTACTTTCATATCTCTGCCTTCCAATATCAAAATTATAGAGTCATGAAAGAAAAGTGATGATAAATAAAGTTACCTTTCCTTCTATTAATTGAGACAGCTAATGGCGTCACATTCACAAACTCATCACATACATTATGGATCCTCAATAAACATACATAGGTTGATCTATATCAACTGTAATTATTGTCAAAGGCCTATTTAAGCTAACAACTAATTTAATCCTTAACTATATTTTCATACCTTCAGCAGAAGCAAGAGCCCAGCGATCAGCGATATTAGGAATAATTTGCATCTATTATCAGTACGTCAGTAACGCGTTCCATAATAGGGAATATTCATGATATTTTTTTATTTTTTTTTTACTATTCTATAAGTAATTATCTGTCGTGTGGTGTCCGGCCTGAGAATAGCCCACTCCGAGCTTCTCCGTGGATGTCGTAAAAGGCGACTAAAGGAGTTAAATGACAAATACCTAAGTCAACTTAGAATTCCCAAGGAGGGTTAACGTCAGGCAGGCGGCCGGTTGTAAAAAGAAAATTGCCAAATCTTCTCACCAGCATGGATATTGAACGAAATAGGATATGTGACAGGGCTAGGGCGTACCCCACAGGCGACGCGCAGGGGCAGCACCCGGCTCCTGTGGGTAATGGACTAGGGTTGTCGCACCAGCCCGGGTGGGGGCGACGTAAGAAGCGAGCCCGGGAACCAAGGTATGAGAGACTGAGGTATGCGAGTTGGAATGTAGGGACGATGACTGGAAAGGGAAGAGAGCTAGCTGATGTACTGAAGAGACGACGGATAAATGTAGCTTTTCTGCAAGAGACAAAGTGGAAGGATGAAAGGGCTAGAGAGATTGGGGAAGGATATAAGTTTTACTATTGTGGAAGTGATGGCAAACGTAATGGCGTTGGCATAGTGTTAGACCACAGGCTGAAACAAGGGGTAACGAATGTCAGTAGAAAGAGTGATAGAATAATAGCTATGAAGTTAATGGTGGAGAACGTTATACTAAATCTTGTAAGTGTGTATGTTCCTCAGAGTGGATGTGATGACGTAGTGAAAGAGAAGTTTTGGGAGGATTTTGATGCAGTAATAATGGAAATTCCAGAAAATGAAGAAGTATATGTGGGTGGAGATTTTAATGGACATGTGGGAAGACAGAATGTGGGATATGAAAGAGTACATGGACGTTTGGGCTTCGGGAACCGTAATAGGGAAGGAGAAACCTTGTTACAAGCCGCTTCCGCGTTTGACCTGGCAATCACTAACACTTGGTTTAAGAAACGTGAGGAACATCTTATAACTTATAAAAGTGGCCACCACATGACGCAGATTGACTACTTTCTCGTAAGGAGGAATAAAATCAACTGCGTCAAAGACTGCAAGATAATCCCCGGTGAAAATTTAGTAGCACAACATAGGCTTTTAGTTATAGAAGTGACCATAAGAGTCCAGTCAAACTTTAGAAAACCACGGCCCCCTCCTAAAACGAAATGGTATATGCTGGAAAAGAGAGAGTGTGCAAGTAAATTCAAAGAGTGCGTGGTAGATAAAATGATAGAAATGAAGGATTTGGAAGGATTGAATGTGAATGAAAGTTGGAATAAAATAGCAAATTGTATACGAGGAGTAGCAAAGAATGTTTTGGGAGAATCGAAAGGGAAATGTATGATAGATAAGGAAACGTGGTGGTGGGATGAGGATGTGCAAGAAAAGCTAAAACAAAAGAAACAAGCATTTAAAGACTGGCAAGATGTTGGAAGTGAGTTTGAAAGTGTGCAAGAAGCTAAAAGAAATGTGTACAAAGAGCGTAAGAAAGAAGCTAAGCGAGGAGTTGCTATCGCCAGAGCAGCAGCACAGGACATCTTGTACGATTCGCTAGATAGCCCAAAAGGCGAGAAACAGCTGTATCGCTTAGCAAGAATGAAAGAAAGGAATGCAAGAGATATTTCTCATATAAAATGCGTGAAAGATGAGGCAGGAAAGGTGTTGGTGAAAGATGATGTCATAAAAGAACGTTGGAAAGCCTACTTTGAAAGGTTAATGAATGAAGAGAATCCTTGGAGCAAAGTGCTGCAAAACCAGCCGGTTAATATAGGTGTAATAAGAGAAATAGGTATGGATGAAGTTAGAAAAGCTGTGAGAAGTATGAAAGGGAGCAAGGCTGTAGGACCGGATGATATACCAGCAGAAGTTTGGAAGGTTTTGAGTGAGGATGGATGTAAGTGGCTGACTTTATTCTTCAATAAAATGTTGCGTGAAGAGACTATCCCTGACGAATGGTGCGACAGTTTATTAGTGCCCATTTTTAAAAATAAAGGAGATATACAGGATTGCAACAATTATAGAGGAATAAAGCTCATGTCACATAGTATGAAGGTATGGGAGAAAGTGATAGAGAGACGAATGAGAGATGAGAGTGTTATAACGCAAAACCAATTCGGTTTTATGCCGGGTCGGGGTACAGCAGACGCCATTTTCTCACTTCGCCAATTGTGCGAAAAATACAGAAATGCACAGAAAAACCTGCATATGGTGTTTGTTGACCTCGAAAAGGCATACGATCGAGTACCTCGTGAGGTTTTGTGGTGGGCCTTGAAAGAGCAAAGTGTGCCTGGGAAGTATGTGGAACTAATTCGGTCTATGTATGACAGATGTTGTACACGCGTCCGGTCAGCGGCTGGCACCACAGACAGGTTCAGTGTAACGGTAGGCTTTGAGACGATCCAAGAGCTTCGCTCTCGGACTCAATAGTACCTGAGGGCGGAACTGCTCATTTAAATTGAGAGATGTTAGCGTGATGAGATTCGGGCCCAAATAGTAAGGGTTTGAAGCTCTCATTTTCGATTATAGTTATAAGCTATATTAGCTTTGAAATTAGTAAATAAGAATGTATGTACATAAATACAGCAACGTCTGGTATATCTTTTAAATAACGTAGGTTAGCTAAAGTTCTGGGCAGCAAATGATTGCCACATTTTACATAATAATATATGAATATGATGGTTAATTAAAATAGGTATGAGAAAGAAATGCTTAGTCATCACAAGATGACTGAGCATTGTAATGTGTTGATATTGGGCGAAAATTGCTTCAAAAATGCGGTTAGTTAATGAAAGGGGTTTGGTACGTGAAATGTTTCGACTTCTAGAGTTAGGTCATGAGTAAGAGGCTTCGATTTAGATACATTAATTGTAGCTTAGACGTAAGCGGCATTAGATGCGATCATAGCCTAAAATCGAGACTGCAACAAAACATGTAGAAAACTCATTTCTCGGTCATAGTATTCTGGCTGAGTGTACTTGATGTGGGGTAGTTATGGATATAGTACTTGATGAAAACATTATACATACTAGGGTTACGGGTTGCAGTTTAATGAAGTGTAAGGTTAGGTTAATTAATATTGAATAATACATATTCACTTAGGGAGATGAGTTTTCTCGACATGTTCGGGCTTGATCAGTACGGCGCCGGCAGAGCGACGCCAGACAAAGGAAAAAGTACCTACATAGTTGTAAAAAGATGATATCGATCGGTTCGGCTCGGAAACGCGGGCGGATAGAAATATAACATTTATTGAGGTAGGGTTAAGGACTGTTCTCAGGTGGAGCTCTACTTAGTGTGGTTCTGGACACTAGAAGTGGGGAGAGCGTGCGGCTTCGCGGCGGAGCTCACTTTTGTTACGAGCGGGAGAGAAGAAGGTTGAGCCCAGGAAAGCTGCAAGGGCTAGGTACGTGCTCTTACTATTAAGAGATTAAAATCTGGTGAGTGACCTTTATAATCACTGTATTGAATGACTCTAAACTTATTAATTTGTTTTTGGGGACTATTATCTAACCATTTCAACGTTATCATAATTGTATTTGTGTGTCGAAATCTAGTTCTACTGTATATAGTTTGGGGAATATGCTAGATAAAGTACGAGCGGTTTATGTATAGGTTATGAACGGATCTAGGTCATTGGTCAAATAACTGACGATATTACAGAAATGTTGTTTTGTTCTACATATATATTACTAGTTGTTTTGTCACTGCGATATGATTGGGTTCTGTGCGCCCTTACGAGATAAAGTGATCAATTATTATACGACAACCTAGCTATAGCAATTGACTCGGTCCGTGGTACGTGTTGTAATATGAGAATAAATTGTTAAGGCGCGGATAAGCGACTAATGTTACTACAAGTACATCTTAGACCCGGTGGTTAATTATCGATATGGTTGAGGGATTCCTTAATAGGTGAACGTAGCTGAGTAATTTAATAATGTACACCTATGATTGAGTGCTCGGTGTCGCTGACTCTTGTCACCCAGAGCACATTGAGGACCTTGATTACGTCAAGAAGAGGTGTGCTCGCACCGGTGTTGATGGACTATCGTCCCTTGGACATACTTAAGACCTCGACTGTGTCGAGAGAAGTATGACTGCACTTTATGCGCTCTTCATGGATGTGTAGGCGGAGCGAGTGGCTGAGGGTCCTCAATCTTGCAAATTGGGGATCTTCCCCGGTCAAGCTTCCGTCTTAGTCTTAACAAACCTCTTAATAAGGGGTGCGGTTGCGTTAATCTATGAAGGAATCAAATATACCTATAGGTATACCGTGTGGGATTCCTTAGCCGAATGAATGTAGCAAGGTAATTTAGTTCATGTACGCCGGTGATCGCGTCGCTTGGTGTCAGGACTCTTGTTCTCAGGGCACATTGACGACCTTGGCCAATGAGGATTCGCTCGTAAGAGGTTCCTTAGTCAAGTGAGATGTGACCGCACCTTAAGCACCGTCATGGATGTGTCATCGATTAGGCAAAGGTATTTAGAGTTCCCAATCTTGCAAATTGGGAGTTCTCAGTAGCTGAGCTATCGATTTGGTTTAGTCAAAGGCCTCTTATCTAGAGGCCTTTGTTATATTGATTTTGCGAGGGAATCCAACACTTTCACTCTTAATATCAGTAATATTTAAGTAGGTCTCTTCTTAGGTGGGGCCGTTTTATTGGGATCTCAACAAAGGTCTCACGGTGGGTTGGTAATTAATTATCATTCGTCAGTTCAATTGTGCATTGTCGTATATTTAACATTGTTCCGACTATAAAGTGCCTTTGAGTTGATTGGGTGAGATTGGTTGCTAAGACACTGTGTTACATCCATTGAGATATTTTGGGGATGAATTGTATTATAAATTGCTTAGGAAAAGTCAGTACTAATTGGTATTAGATTTGATAGAAATAACGATAGGGTAGGCGGAATCAACAGATGAGGTGGGGTTACTAGCGAGTACGAGCAGCCGCGAGCGAGCGAGAGGCGAGCGCTACAGTTCGCTAACAACTCTAAGATTCATCGTTAGGGAGAATCGATATTACACTAGACATTACGCCATTCATGTACCTGTAAGTAAAACATGTACTAATATTCTATTTCAATAGACTATCATCGCATCATCATCAATATCTTGACTTACGATTATTTTCATTATTATATCATCGCATCATCATCAATATCTTGACTTCTTCACGATTATTTTCATTATTATATCATCGCATCATCATCAATAGAGATCCCATCATGGCCAACACAAGTTGACCACTATTGTATTGCGAGTCTGTTTAAAGGGCGTCACCTACCACATAGCGTAATTTATCACTTCCCACAACTTAGTATAACAAGGAATTTATGCCCACTTTAGCCTCCATAGTTGTGCATCACTTAATGAAACTACGGAATTGTAAATTAATTCTAAGGAACTGGTATAATTGTCTTACTTAAGTTATAGGTTCTACTAAAATGGGGTTAATGTACAACTTCAATTAACGTGTAACTTTTTCTCTTTATAGAAATACAAACTTCATACTTCTCGAAAAGGGCTGGGTCTACTCGCACAACGCGGGGCCTAACCACTAGACGAAATCACACGCCAAGCCACTTCACCAGCGCGAATCACGTATAGCTTAGGTCTAAATAGGTCTTCGAGGTTAGGTTCCAGAGATAATAAATTCTAGGTTAGATTACGGCATTGTAGGCCTGGAGTCGGACGGTTTTTTATTTGACCGAATCTCTTTCCGTCCGGCAATATCCTAGGAGATGATTTGGTCTGTTAAAGTACTCAAGCTCGATTACTTTAACATAAATAACGAGAGATTCTGTAGCTGTAGGATAGATTTACCTAGACTAGAATAAAACCCAACCTTTCTAGTAGGATCGGCCGGAACTAACTCGGTTTTTCTATTCGCTTTGGTACGAGTTAGTATTTATAGGAACAAAGTGGATATCTAGTACAATCGAGTCTTGATTTTACTGGATTAATTAGTCAAAGGTTCTTTAGCTTCAAAACAAACAAAATTAATTTGATATTTCTATGGTAAATAAATGATTTATTTTCTCGCTTACTATCTGTTTAATTTTATTCAATAGCTTTTCCTTCAGGTAGGATTCAATTTTCAGACGACTAGAAGCTTCTCAGGAGCTTCAGCTTTCAGATAGGGGTTAATTTAAGTTCAGAATACAAAAACATAAAAAGCCAGCCATTTAAGAGGTAGAATCGTTACAGCTTGCACCAGGGATCAGCTTGAAGTCCATACCTCTTTGTACTGATTATGGACGCTCTGTCGTCGGACATACAGGAAGAAGAAGAATAAGAATAAGAATAAGAATTTTTATTAATTCACACATAGGTTAACAGTATTACACCAAATCACTTATGTGGTAACTACAAAATACATAACATAACAAAAGATATTTATACACACTTTATGCGAAATTTAAAACATACGGTAACGATATAAAACAATAAACAAAAACTAAAATAAACTCATAAACAACTTCAACAAGAAACATGTCCCAGTTTAAATCTAAACTCTGTTATGCGATAAGAATGTTAATACTTTTCTACAGAACACACCAATACTGTCAGCAAATATGTCTATACCGTCGGCTTCCTGTATTATATGGTTTAGAGCTGTGCGCGCTCTGGCAGTAGGAGCGTTCGCACCGCGCCTCGTGCGCTCGCCGGTTACAGCGAACAGCCGCCGCGGGCGCCGCGCCGCCACCGCGCCGCCCGCGCCGCCCGCCGCGCCGACCGCCGGCCCACTCGCTCGCGGCACCTGCAGGCCCATGCGTTCCAACACGGATGCGTTGTCTACTCTATTATTTAGCAGCTGGTAATAGTGTACTATATGTATAAATTTTCTCCGAGTCTCAAGCGTGTTAAGGCCAGTCATTCCCGAAACAAACAGGGATGGGTACATGAACGGATAGTATCCGTATCGTCGCTTGTAGATATGCCTGGCGAATTTCTTTTGGATTTTCTCCAACATTGTGCTGTATTTGATCTCATGCGGATCCCACACTACTGCACCGAATTCAAGTCTACTGCGGATATACGCATTGTATAGCATGATTGCGACTTTGGAGGTTGAAAATTGGGAAGCTATCCTCATTATGAATTTTAGATCGTTTTAGATACCTTTTTGCAGGTCTTCGTAATATGTTGTCTAAAGTCGAGTTGGGTGTCCAGAGTAAGTCCTAAGTCTCTTATTTCGTCGGTCCGTTGAAGTGGGTTGCTGCGAAGGTTGTACTCAGTAGCGATTGGTGAGCGGAGTCTAGCGAAAGTAATATATTCACATTTCGAGGCGTTAAAGTCCAGTCTATTGTTATCACCCCATTCAGCAATAGCGTCTATGTCATTCTGTAGACGTACTCGGTCATTGTCGTCCCTAACACGGTGGAAAAGTTTTATATCATCTGCGAACATTAGACATTTAGCCGTGCTGACGGCGCTCGGCAGATCATTAATCATGATTAAAAACTGGGTAGGCCCTAGCGTGCTGCCTTGACTTACACCAGAACGAGTGTAGTATGTTTGAGACTCGAATCCAGTAAGTTTGACATATTGTTTCCGATCTTGTAGATAACTGGCAAAGAATTTTAAGAGCCTAGGTATAAATCCTATATCTGCGAATTTGCGCAGGAGGATATCGTTATCTACAAGATCGAAAGCTTTGCGAAAGTCAAAGTAAGCTGCATCTACCTGCACTCGAGCATCTAAAGCTTCGGCTATGTAATCGACCAAGACTACGTGATTCGTCTTTGTTGACCGACCTCGACGAAAACCATAGAAGCACCCTGGTGTATGCTCTTCGCGGATGATATTGTTCTTGTCGGTGAAGACGCATCCGAGGTACAGAGCAGATTGGAGAAGTGGCGACAAAAACTGGAGAATGTTGGCCTGAGGATCAGTAGGTCCAAAACAGAGCATATGTTTTGTGACTTCGGCGGTCTCTCCAGTTTTACAGGCATAAAGCTAGACGGCGTTATGCTCCCAGTCTGCTCCGATTTTAAGTACCTCGGTTCGCTTGTACAGTGTGATGGTGATATCGACCGTGATGTCAAAAACCGAATTAGTGCTGGGTGGATGAAATGGCGACAGGTCTCCGGAACAATATGCGATGGCAGAATGCCTCCTAGGTTAAAGGGCAAAATCTATAAGACCATTGTGAGACCTGTCGTCATGTATGGATCGGAATGTTGGGCCTTAAAGGTGACGGATGAAAAGAGATTGCATGTAACGGAGATGAGGATGTTAAGATGGATGTGTGGTGTGACGAGGATGGACCGAATAAGAAATGTGTATGTAAGGGGAAGCCTAAAAGTAGCACCTATCGCGGATAAATTGAGGGCCAATCGCCTTGCGTGGTATGGGCACGTAATGCGGAGGGATGAAAGTCATGTGACCAAAAGAGTATTAGGTATGAATGTGGATGGATGTAAAAGACGAGGTAGGCCAAGAAAAAGGTGGATGGACTGTGTGAGAGACGATATGAAGAGAAAAGAAGTGAATGATGATATGACGGCTGACAGAGAAGTATGGAAGAAAAAGACATGCTGCGCCGACCCCAAGTAAATGGGATAAGGGCAAGGAAATGATGATGACTATTCTATAAGTAATTACATATCCGGAAAAAAATATAACACTTGCACAATTTTATTAAATAGGCAAAAAAAATCAATTAAAACTACTACCATTTTCGGACGATTAAAACGCCACCATTTTGGCGCGCTCATTTAGTGACGTCACCGTGCACTAAGAATAAATTAACAACGAAGTATTAGATTCACAGTTTTAATAAAAGTGGGTGATTATAAAGCTTCTAAGATCAACTTATTATAATGGAAGAGCACACAAAAGCTTATTATAAATATTGTATTGTCCCTATGTGTGAAAATAGCATTAAAACTGCACCTGACAAGATATATTTTCATATGCCCAAAGATGCAAATATAAGGAAAAAGTTGTGAAAGGCGATGAAGAGAGATGATGTATCGTGCTTGAGTAGTTTATACTGTTGTGAAGATCATTTCGACGTGAGTATATAGCTATGTATATAGCTAAAATCTTTTTTATTAGTACTCGCGAACAATATAAACAATAACCTCACCTAAAAATATAATTACATACCTATTCATAAAACTGTTCAGATTCTCAATTTTTTTTGTTACTAATGTTACAAATATTATGATTTTTGTTGATCAACAGCTGACTACGAGTGTTGATTTCGATCACCAAACGTTTTAGCTAAGTTTCTTTGTTCGCACTGTGTTGATAAGTTCTATTCTTTTAAATTTAAGTAATTTTTTTTACTGAGTAACGTACCTAAATTTACATAAATTTGTTTTATTTATAAGCCTTGACGAAAAGTTGTTCTCAACATTTAACATTCCTAATTAATAACATAACTTTGATTATATAATATATATATGTACTAGTTTTTTATTCCACTTATTTATGAAAGACACATATTTGAAGTAGTTTAAAAGTCTACCTATTTTGACAACATAATATTATTTCTTCTTTTCAGATTGAAAAATATACAGAAAATTATATTAAATACAAAATAACGGATATGAAAATTTATCAAATATCTAACTTATTTACCTTGCAGCTTTTACTCCTCTTAGTTCAGCGGACGTAAAGTCACAATTATTTGCGAAGTACGTCGTCATCATGAACACATAAATTTTAGGCAGATTATCCGACTGTGCCTTGACAAAACCGCTTTCAGTCATTGTGGCGACTTGGCGAGTCTTCTTTAACAAGGAGTCTGAGTGATTTCAGTTAGTAATTTCCAAAAAGCACTAATAAACAGCGGCAATACAATTAAATACTCATACAAACGACCTGTCAGCAGTAGACACCGAGTGAACGGTGACGTCACCTTTCGCTCCGCCAATAGCGTTGCGTTTTGGAAATGCGCGTGGGAATTTGAAAAATACTACTTTTAAATAATTAAATTGATCAATAGAAACATGATACTTTGTTAAAATAATCATGTGTAATTACACTTTTTTTTTTGTCCATATCTAAATTACATGCATATTCCCTATTGCGAGTTCCTTTCAAATGTCGTTTATTTCAAAACGAATTGGAACCAACCTACCGCAGCCATCCCCACTTACCACCGAGCAACGCTCCCAACTCCAAATGGGACGTAACCATCAATTTGACATACTTTACTGTTGCCGCTAATCAGCATTGACATTGAAATAAACAGTAATTGTCGCCCCAACGCGTAACGAAGGGGGGAGCCGACCCCTGCGTCTCAAGTACTTACTACTTACTACAGGGCCGCAATTTTGATTCTAAAAATCCCATTTCAATTGAACATCAACCCCATTTTAATATCATCATCCCCCTCGTACACACATGACTGTGCGCTTACACAAGAGGGAGAGAAAATCAAGACGAATCACATGCGATTTGAATAAGTTGTAATGCATTCCGAAATAGGGTCCTATTCTTAAGCCGGATTCGCATCGTTGAACGCTCATACATATTATTACTCGCCCGACATTTGTAATAATTATTCGTATTTGGAGGTCAAAGTCTGGTCTTCAGTAGCGCAGCCGTGGCCAAGTTTGTGAATAGCCCAAAGTATTTAGCGGGCACTTGAGTGAGTTAATTCCTCCGGGGGCGGGTGAACTATCAACAGTAATACTTGAGTCGTTATATACATATACTCGTACATGGGTAGTCTGTCAGGTGCATTTTATTTATTTATCGTATGGCGGTTACACACTGGTACATATATGTATTCGTATAGATGTCGCTGATAGATTTCCAGTGTGCGCTGCGAGGTTCAGAAGGAACAGTGCAGCTGCCGAGTTTGTTGTTCTTTTAGCACCACGCGGGGGTCACGTGGAGGGTTCCTACGGACGTAGAACAACAACGACCTCCACTCCTAAAACGATTGTCCTCTTGGTGGCATCACTTACGAATTTATTGTAAAGGTTTTGCAGGTGGATGGTATAAGAGAGAGAGAGAGAGAACATTTATTGTTTACCATGTACAATTAGGTCTTAAGAGGGTATCCTAGCAGCATTTTTCCATACAAACGTATTCCCCTATTTCCTTCCTGGTTTATCCCTCTAGAGGACTCGTTTTTTTTTATTAAATCTAAGTGTACTGTATGTATGCCCCTGTCATTTATTTTTTCCCAAAAATTAATTACCAAAACAGATACGAATTTTCGAAAACCTAAAAAAAGCCCCATTTTTACTGTCATACTCAGATGACTACCAGACAAATATGAAAAGTTTTTAAGTTAAAACAAAATAATAGAAACATAGATCTACTCTTCCTCTAAATTTCAACACCAAACATAATTAAATCGGCGCAGGTTTGGCGGAGAAAACAGGGGAATACAAAGCATCGATCTTGTCAAGATTTTGTAGTGAAAATCGGTCTGAGCTGCGGTTGTCCCTATCGCGCATCGCACGCGGTCGCTTGGGCGCAACGCGACGGCAATAGTTTGTACAAATACCTATTTCTCAATTTTGTCGCAGACCGACTACGGTCTTAATGATAAATGTGTGAGTTACAATGGCAACCATTTTGGGCATACAATATTAACTATAAAAGTTACATAGGTATATAATTATTCAGTTTAAAAACTCAAAATATTCTTTTAAATCATAAAATACATTTTCTGTCAACCATCGTTTTAATTGGCGGTTAAATTGATTTCCGCTCAACATTTTGAGGCTAATGGGTAGATGGTTGAAGACTTTGATAGCGGTGATAAAGGTGCTCCTATAATAGGTTGCGTTTTTGATCGCTGGCAGTGAAATGTTGTACATATACTGTGATCGTAAATTGGTACGCTGTTCTGAGCAGAAGTTAAAATTATATTTATGATTTATTACATAGGAACACAGCTCTAAAATGTATAATCCAGTTAAGGTTAGAAATTTCTTTTCCCTAAAAATATTTCTAACAGACTCAGTATTGTACAAGCGGTATATAATGCGGAGACATTTTTTTTGGAGAATTAAAGTAGTTTTGACATTAACAGAATTACCCCAATAAATTACACCATAATTCAACAAAGGATAAATATTTCCATAGTATGCAATTCTTACAATATCTTCTGAGCAAGTACTTGATAAGACGGATAAAGCATAGCACTGACTGGATATTTTTTTATTTAACTTTTCTATATGAGATTTCCAATTTAAATGTGAATCTACAGAGACGCCTAAAAAGTTGGTACTGTTTATGTTTTGTATAATAGCTCCCCCGTGTTCTACATTCAAGTTTATTGGGTTTGTTTTTTAATTTCTAAATTGTATCGTTTTTGTTTTATCTACGTTTACTTTTAAGTTAATTGATTTAGTTGCCAGTTGACAACAGTTTTAAGAGTATTGTTAATTTTTTCTTGAAAATTGGATCCTGAGTTTTTTCTAGAGAATAATATGGTTGCGTCATCAGCAAACATTACGCAAAGTTCATCTATGATGTTTGGCATATCATTAACATACAGTAAAAATAACAAAGGACCAAGGATGCTGCCTTGAGGTACTCCAACTTTAATATGTTGAAATTTAGACTGTGGTTGCTATATAGTTTTAGTTTTCTTATTATATTTTTCAATAACCGTGGCTTGCTGTCTATCTTTTAAATAACTTTCAAATAATTTATGTACATTACCTCTAATACCTACGTTACTAAGTTGCGATAGCAAAATCTCATGCACTACACAATCAAATACCTGGGACATGTCTTGAAATAATGCAATACAGGGCCTTTTATTATTGATTTCATCCCATATATGTTATAGTGTGGTAAGATCAACGTCCGAGTGCTCGACGCTATACTAGTATATGGCAGGGGCACTCTATGTCAAAGTGAGATGGCTTAAATTCGAATAAAGAAAAATCCTTTTATTTTGAATTGACCTATATTGCTTTGTCATTAAGTGCCCATGCCATAAACTAGTACAGCGTCGACCACTCGGACGTTTGCCTTACTTATTCTATTTTATTTAGAACCAGGTTAAAATATATTTTTTTTGCGGAATAAACGTATTGAAGCGTTACCCAGAGTCCGAACTGATATTTTACAAATTAAACTGAAATAAATAATTAGGTAATAAAGATATATTTGTGAACAAAATCATATAAATGTAAAGCGTAATTTGATGTAGGAAATGGTTTTTATTCTGCAAGTAGGCCGCTATAGCACTTTTACAAGTCAAAAATCTACTAGCGTTTCTGAAAAAAAAAACGCCCAAACAAACTCAACAGTCAGTCATTGTTTGCCAAATAGAAGCTTATTTCTACTTACTTATTACTGTCCTACTTACTTATTTTACTAATTACTGTCCTAGTAATAAGTAGTTTAGTTAATTCTTTTAGTTGTGTATTGTAAAATTCAAAATTTACTCATTTATATTTTATTTTGTTGGTTATGTTTATTTTTATGTATATGGATATTATGGATGAATTTCTGAAATAAATTGCTATTTAATTTAATTTAATTACAATGATAGTACATAACCTAGTTAAAATAAGTACCTAAACATGAATATGAACACAAAAAAATGTATAATGCGACTATTAACTAAATCGTTGGGCATGCTTACTTGTAGGAACTGTGTCATCTAGTTCCCTAGGCGTGATACAATTACAACTAAATTATGGACGATTAAGCTATTTTTGGCTCGCTCATTTCCTTCAGTTAGATAGTCCTCAACCCTGTAATAAGCTTTTGACACCAATGATTGAAAACGCACTTGGCGTTGCCGGTCCTGATTTGAGGATATTTTGTACCAACAACTAGAGACAAAGCACTCTCTACTCAGCGCCCTTGCGGCTCTGGCGACCAGCAGGAACAACGCCACATACTTACGGAACAAGTACCATCAAATGGGGTAACTTGGAACACGACGGGTAAAGGATGAGTCACGCTAGAACGGGCCGTGTCCGGCCCGGGCCGTTTTCTAAGTATAACGACGGCGTTATTGCGCGGCCGAGCCAAACCCAAGCCCGGCCGAGCCACGGCCGAGGCTCAAAAGCGGCTCGGTGTTGGCACGGCCCAGCCGTGGCTCGGCCGGGCTTGGGTATGCATCGGCCGCGTAAAAACGCCGTCGTTTTCCTTAGAAAACGGACCGGGCCGGACACGGCCCGTTTTAGCGTGAGTCATCGTTTACTTGAGACACCGGTTTTCACCAGGAACTAGTGTGTATGTTTGTATGTCGGAATAGCATATATCTAGCTCAACATACAAACTAGAAAGCTAGATTATTCCAACATACAAAAACACACTAGTTCCTGGTGAAATTCGGTGTCTCAAGTAACCCGGTGTGTTCCAAGCTACCCCATTTGACGGTAGCGGTGTAAGCCAGTGTCTTTATCATTCCCTTCCACACGTCAGTGGCCATTGTCGGTAATGAAGCAAGTGCCACCCTCTCGCAATCACGACACAACACTAACTCCCAGTTAGCGGACACTCGAGGGCGACGCGGGACGACTAATATGTAGAGGGAAAGGTTTACAATGGGCAGAGTTAAATCAGTAGTATCTCCGCACAGGGGTAGGAAGGAAATGTTGCTCCATTGTGCACTCTATTTCAATGCGGTGAAGGTTCAAAAGTGACAAGTATTTGCCTCCCGCTGCTGTGAGTGTCGCGTGTTGTAAGTGTGCATGCTTGAACCCTTTACCGCCTCCGCAGTCTATATATATACGTCACGACGCATCATAATTGTTTATTGTATCAAAAAGTACATCTGCAACTTACAGCTAACCACCAAAGCGTCTAAGTTTACAATCACGAAGTATTATCTCAGGCATTATGAGGTGGTGACAAGGCCTTGGATGGTCGCTGGCATGATACCTACGTGCACCATATCAATATCAATGCATGCGGAAGGTTACAAATAATTACTATCGTACGACGGGAGCCTTGGCTTCGGAGTTGTACAACTTACTTTTATTTACTCTATTAACAAAGGGACGGTTAACAATCGACGTTGAAATATCACTTAACGTGAGCATCGCTCCTCGTGGTATGTTATAAGTTATGTTATAAGTTGTGATGCACGGCACTGGGCACACATTGTTTAACTTGTAAATTTATTATAGATAGTGTTTAATAGTAGTTATACCAACATAGACTAGCAATATGTGTACAAAAAAATAACAACAGCATTTGGTATCACATTTTGATTTCGAAGTTCTTCCCGCGCCTGTCCGGACACGTCAGCTCGGTACGCGTCAACTGTTCGGACACGTCAGCTCGGTACGCGTCAACTACATTGCAGCGCAAATGTCGAATCGCCTTTTTTAAGTTAGAACTGTCAGTCTTGAATCTTGATTCGATACGGAGGTCAATAGTGATTCAATTAGAAATTTTCAGTCTGAAATATTGGTGGAAACAGACTACCTATTACTTTAGATATTGCCTCGCTGAGTAAATATTTTATGCGACTTTCATTCTTTATAAATTGATCTTCTTAATTTTATACACGAAATCAACACTTCATGTTATTTAACTAAAATGTTGTAACAATCAACGAAAATGTTTACAGTAAATATTTGTGGAAAATGGCGCGCTGATTAATAACAGGAACATTTAAACAGGTACCTAACATACATGTTCTCATACGTCCTTTTAACACATCCTTTCAGTAATTCACCTCAACTTAATGTGGTTTACTTATGAGTCCCCGACAAGCTCGGTTCTCCATACAAACGTAGTTACGCTCTCGTTTTAGAATAAGTTAAGGTATATCCAGGTCCGTAAATAGTTTATGTAGCTTCAGATACCATAGTAAAAAAAATATATACAGCGAATATAAGTTTTTCAAACAAAAC
Organism: Epinotia brunnichana; assembly: GCA_963854355.1. Classification (NCBI taxonomy): domain Eukaryota; kingdom Metazoa; phylum Arthropoda; class Insecta; order Lepidoptera; family Tortricidae; genus Epinotia; species Epinotia brunnichana. Next base: position 136,828 of record OY977960.1, read on the forward strand.
TTGCTTTTGCTGTAAGTATTTCGTTTGTTTTATAAACTGGAACCATTTAAACTAATTACAGACCTAGATATACCTCATGTCATTGTATATGCAAAGTTTCGTTCCAATCCAACACGTAGTTTTAAAATAAGAATGAAACTCCATTTGTATGGGAAGGTGAAATTCGGCCGAGCTTGCGGGGACTCTTATGACGGATTTCTACGGTCCCAGGTGTATTGGAGTATCAACAACTTGTACTCCCAGACTCCCACCAAGTTAAAAGTTAGCAGACCTGTTAAAATCCGCTTCCGCATCGTCCCGTCCCCGTCCCCGGCCCCGGTCCGCCGGGACCGCTCCTCGGGCAGGAACGACTGCTAACGCCACCGGTCGGGAACTTCGCGAGTTATGGCAATTACCACTTATTTAACTCGATTTGTTTAATTAAACTTTTACGACCCTTGTTATTTCATGAGATAATATGAAAATAAGGTGTTGTATTTTTGAGAGCCTTTAGGTTTCTTTCAGTAAATGTGAGTAAACTCTTTTTAACCCCCGACGCAAAAAGAGGGGTGTTATAAGTTTGACGTGCCTGTGTGTCTGTGTGTCGGTGTGTGTGGGTGTCTGTCTGTGGCATCGTAGCTCCTAAACGAATGGACCGATTTGGATGCGATTTTTTTATCGGTAAGCTGATGTGATCGAGATGGTTCTTAGCTACGTTTTATCAAAATCAGTTTAGCCGTTTTAGAGATATTGAACTATGAAATGAAAATGTCGGGGGTTTTTCAACTTTTCTAAATTGTATTGTAGTTATATGTTCAGCGTCGTAAATACTTGACCGTTACTTATTTGTAAATATTATGTTCACCAAATTGTTCTTAAAAATAATTTACTACACATCCAGGTGTGCTAGTAAAGTAAACAAGTTCTTCTGCTCCCTTTTCCTAGTCTTTATACATATATCTACTTGTGGTCGGCCCTTCTAATATGTCGTTGCCAGGAACTTCTATCCTGGCTCGTCTGCGTAGATATTTGGGCGTTTTTCATGTCTCTGTTTACAAGCCTCATCCATGTAATCAAAAATCAAAAAAATCTAAATCAATTATTTATTCTGCAAATAGGCCACAAAGGGCACTTTTACATGTCAAATGGTATGTAATAATAATATGGTCTATCTTACACAATAATCATTTTAAAATTGCAGATTTTAACCAATTAGTACCTAAACGGTTAACAAACTAAATGTCACTAAATGAAAACTAAAAAAATCCAAAATTGTAAAATATTATCAATTACATTCGATATAAGGTCTATATCAGAATTAGCAATAAGTTTATGATATTAATTTAGTACCCCAGAGATATATAAGGTCTCTGAGCGTCCAAATATTAATAATTATTCTAATGTTCTTATAGAGATGTATACTGTCTCTAAGCGTTAAAACAGAAAAAAAGGATCATTAATGTAATATTGTCAGAGATGTACAGGGTCAATAACAATAAAACGTGTCAAGTACAGAATGATGTCTATCGTCAAAATAATGATAATAACACTAGTATTTAGGTAGTTACTATGCCCTTACAAGCATGAACAGACCGGACTCCACAAACAGCACCCGATCACGAGTATGACGCATATCTCAGCCATCGCCTCCCTCAACCATGTGTTAGGGAAGGTGGCGACCCGATCAACGACAACGACATTGTCACTCCGCTGGCCCTTCTGAGCATTCTCATCTCGGATACGTGTGATTTATTTTCTTTTCTTGGACCTTTCGTATTGGCCAGCATTCTGCCCGTACATCATGGCAGACAGCATTGCTGCTTTATGAACGTCGCCTTTAATAGGAACCGGCATTTTTTTCTCGCAGAACACTTCGGTTGGCTCCGGTTATTAATAACTAACCTAAAACAATCAGCCGCTGGAAAATCTGATCTTTGTGGATTCAAGAAATCTGATCAACTCACGGACTTTCTGAAACTCCATTATCTTTTTCGCCTGAGCTCCATACACGTGGTTGGTGGCTCTTAAACTCTGTTATAACTTAGTTAGTAATCAAGTAATCACTGGTAGTACAGTTCCCGAGGATGCAATGTGTTGAAACTGAGAGTGAGGGATCGATATTTGTCTCCAGAGTGGTAAATGCTTAAATTTTCAAACGAGCGTTAGGACATTCAGATCTACCGTACGTATGAAACGTTACGCAATCGACCAGCAACTGTTGACACCACGACTTCAGCTGTCGTCTTTACACAATTCTTTATAAAATTCTTTATTAAATACATTTACTTGAGGTAATAATCCAGGGGATGGAGTCTCCATATTGCCTGTGTTGGGAGAAAAGTCCGTCTAAGGTGGTATTGCTTAACATCAGGCTGGCTGCTGCTTCGGTGTAGTCGTTACATTTTATTTATTATTTTAAGGGCCCAAAAGTGTGAGGTGGTTCATTAACTGTCGCTTGTTTGCGTAGACGCAGGGTGTGTGGAGATGAGCAGCGGCGCCGCGCTCCCTGCCGCCCCCGCCCCCCCGCTCCGCGCCCCGCCCCGCCCGCGCCATGCCCCGCCGCCCGCGCAGCGCGCTAGCGCTAGCGCTCCTCTCTCTACTGCTTCTTGTTGGTGAGTACTAACTCTAATGGGGTCTACAGATTATATGATTTCACCACAATTTGTCAGTACAACATGTCGAAGAAGTTGGAAAAGGCAAAAGAAAGAAGACAGATAATATCCGCTATAGAAAAACGCAGAGCTAAATGCATCGGCCACATACTGAGACATGAAGGGTTGAACGTTATTATCCTAGAAGGCAAAATAGAGGGAACGAGAGGGAGAGGAAGGCCCAGAATACCATACATGACACAGATGAAGGAATGGTGCAGTAGCCACACATACCAAGAAGTAAAGACGAGAGCCCAAGATAGACTCGAATGGAGAATGCTGCAACGACAGAGGACCAGGCCCTCTTAATATTGATGATGATGAACATGTCGAAGTCATAATTGGGTGTGTCGTACAGATGTAACAATCCGACCAAATGTGCATGCAATTTCTCAGTACGACTCGTTTGAAAGTTGGTTCAGCAGCGCAACATGCCTCTAGACGATAGCAATTAGTCAGCTTCTGACAAATTGGGGCTGACAAATCATGACATGTATAGACCCCATAAGACATCGGTTACAAGCTTAATCTGGCGTCAGTTCAGTCCATCAGTATTATGAGAGAATGATAGTGTAACCGTTGTGAATGACAGAAAAAGAGGGATCATTCTGATGGAAATAAGTGACGCCAGAATTAGCGTGTAACCGAAGCCTAAGTATTTAGGTATTTCATAATGCAGGGCTACCACGGAGACGTAATTGTAACCATATTTCAATATAAATTCGTCGCGCAATAATACATTTAAGTATCGCTGTCGGGTTACAAGTTACGGTTAAGGTTACAAGTTAAGTTAAATTATCGTCTTGGAAACTTTGCGTTGTTCAATTCAGATGATTTCGTTATCATAACAACAACCACTCCCCTTCGTTAAAAGGTTTTGATAAGTGGTTCGTTCAGGAAAAGATTGTCACAAAAAATATTTTTTTGTTCAAATGGAATCGTATCAATTGTCGTCATGACTTAACCCATTCAGGGCCCATGACGACACTCATGCGTCAGAGTGCTACGAGCGCTTTTCGCTACATACGAGGTTTAATCTGCTACGGACTACGGCGTAGCGCTAAGAGATTAGCGCGGCCGTGAATGGGTTAAGGCCGAAAAACCTTTCGTCAGATCGTAAACCGGCCTCGCCTTAAGGCATTGACAGATTGTATCGCGGCAGTAATATAAGAATGACCGGAAGAGGCGCAGGCGCTGCGCCCTGCCCTGTCTCTGTCACGCGTGACGATTTACAGCATCATCTATCGCGAACATTTATTGTGCATTGGAGAGTTCGTTTAAACGTATCGCGATTCTTATCGCAAAGAGCTTTGTCAATTTCGGCTCCTATTTGAAGTTTAACCAACCGTGACTAAAATTGACTGAATGGTTATATTAGAAGAGGTCAATCTGGCTTAACATTTAGCATTTCATAATGACATCAACGTGTCAGAAATGGCTTGACTCCCAATTGCAGTTTTAATAGGTAGGTATGTTTAACTTGTTTAAGGCGCTCGCTCTGATATTGTATCACTCTGTGGAGAAAGCAAACACGCTAAATGTATTGAAATGTGATTCAAATCGAAAGGGATGAACAAAATAAATAAAGGACCAGCAGATATGTGACAAATTAAAATCAATTTGGTATTTATATTGTAAAGTCAAATTGGTCTTCTCATAATAAATGCACGTGGTCTAACAATTGATTGCCTATTGTTAGGATAATTCTGTTTGTTGTCAAATTGCTTCCTATCCTATTATAATTTAATCCATATTGTTAGGTGAACGTTTAGATTAGATCAATCGAGAGTATGACGTTGAAACCGTTGAAATGATAAAATGTTATTGTTCAGTCAAATTGTCATTTAAGCGTACATATTATCAAGTAACAGATTACATACGTGCCTACTCTTTAATCTAGAAACCTCACATTTGTTCGAACCACGGATAGTATAAATAATATATTTGTACACAATATTCTACACTCGTCTAAGGACTACCTAGGGATAGGTAGGAAAATATTGCTCCGGTAGTCGAGTATTATTAGGGATAAGCGGAAGGGTCGATTCTGGGCATCCACTAGTGAACAAAATTCAATCTGCTTTACCTCCTATACTTTGATCATTCGTCAAAGGTGTATAAAACACAATGATGCGCACGTATTTATAGTTAAACAAGAAACCTTTGAACGGACATTACTAGCATGCGGCGTAAGTCAAACAGATAACCAGCTGCATAAAGCCAGATTACACAATAGAGCTGTCTCGATACAGCTTGCAACAGTAGCCATTGTGAATAGTAACCGGGACGGGTCTCAATTTACTTCATCTGTTTCACATCTCAATCAGGTTTTAACATGTTTCCCGCGTTCGTTCTAACACATTACACGCGAGACAGATTTAATATGCGATTGGGATTGGAAGCGACGGATATAAATAGCCCTCGGGTCGCCGCGGGATTGGAGATCCATCAAAGTCGTGCGGATCATTTGCGTGCGACCCGAGGGTACAGTCGCCGTTACTTTCTACACAATTTATCATTTGCGGCTCTTTTTAACCACGATGGCCTGCTTGTTGTCAAGCAGCAACCATGGCCTAAATATGGCCACTTGCGACTACAGAGGTTGTCTGGGCCCTGCCGACCTGTTTGTAGGTATTATGAGGATTTGATGACTTCGCTTCCTTCGGTTCCTTTTCACCCAGAGTTCCAAGACCTTACTGCGGATCGCTTTTGACAAATATATTGAAATAGTGAAGCGGCTGTTTTTACGAGCTTTATTGCTAATTAATAAGGACAAGCGGAGCGATCGGAGGCGAACACCAACATACGGCGGCGTTGCCTGGGCTGTTATTCGCTACGCGTTAATGCGGCTCACCCCCCCCCCCCCCCCCCCCCCCCGCCGGTCTCCCGTTACGAAACTAGACCTCTACCCATGCTTAATTACTATGCATCGCTGTGTCAAGGTAAAATTGTTTGTGAGCGTTGAGGTGAGCTTAAAACAAGTTACAGAATAAGGGGGCTGGTGTTCATGTACGGGCGTAGGCGTTTTTATACTCGCCTGGCAGCACGCGTGTCGCGCTCCCACCTTGACCGATACACATGGTTACCTAATGCCTACTACTAAATGTATAAATACTTACATTCTTATGATGCTGACTGTACTGCGGATTTCAGATTTATGAACGCTTGAGTTTTCTCTGTCGCAGTATACATCCAGTAAACCCTTATGGCTCGTCATACATCTTCTCAAATCGTACACTGTCATGTTTTACATTGATAAATAAAAACGTGACAGCAACCGAGCCAACAGGAAAAAAAATTATTCGTATTCCGATTGATCGGACTAGTCAATCGTACCATGCGACCTAAGGGGCAATTTTCGAGTTGAATTAAATACGTATTTAACCGTTAGGTTCCGTGCAGATCCCATTAGTTAGTGTATTTTGCATAGTTTGTATTTGAAATAAAAAAGCACTGCAAGGTTATAAAGCGAGCAGAAATTTAAATATGAATAAATTTTCTAGAGAAGTAAAACTCAATCTCATTTATGTACGAGTAGTTGGTTGCACGTAGCGATGTAGCAATATATTAATAGTTTAACATTAAAAGCAACACAAATATCAATTTCATGGGCGATAGATCCAGATAACTGCATGAAGCTAGAAGTGCTAGAACCAAGAATACATTGTATAAAGCGAATTACTCGAATCCAATACAGGGCCCGCGTAAGCGTTTTTACAGCTTGTTGGGGGCGATTGAGTCGTCTCTTGGGGTCTGAGGGGCAGGGGGGGGGGGAGGCAGCCATTACTTACAGTGAGGCGTGTATACGGGAATTTCGGGAACAGATTGTTCGAGGAAGTCGATGACGTTTCCACACACGTACATGCCAGCGTATTGCGTGTTACAGGGTCAAACGACGGTATATACTGTCAAACCAGCGAAAATGAAAACATACGAGTAACCTAGTTCACAGTGAGAAGGAGCCCGGTCCATCGTGGATTGAATGTGCTAACGTGACAAAGATATTACCAGAAACATATTGAATTGTATATGACTGTGAATCAATATAGTAGATGGCAGCTCTTATCGATGTTCAGCTGTTTCGCTTCTTTAGTACCGTCTTGTGCTAAAGTTTAAATTCTCGGAATTCTACTTTTTTGTTAACTTTTAAAACTTTTGTGTAGATGTGTAACTTACTCGTGTCGCTACTTTAGGTCTGTTTTTGTGTAAGTAAGTTTGTAAAGCTTCTGATATAAATGCATTCGAAATAAGTAGCGGACATTCGCGGACAGGCGCGGCGTGGATATGTGGACTGATGACCTGGTAAAGGTCGAGGGAGTCCGCTGGATGCGGGTGGCGCAGGACCGGTCACTTTGGCACTCCTTGGGGGAGGCCTATGTCCAGCAGTGGACGTCTTTCGGCTGATATGATGATGATGATGATGATGATGAACGGACATTTGGCAGGCGGGTGTAAGTATTTATAATTAAACGGATACCCACAAACTAATAAATTTTTAATGTATAGTAGGTATAGACTGAGTAATGAAAGCTGAATACATACTTACATTCTTAGAATAATAACGCATAGAAGGATAGTTTCATACGGCCGACGCGCCAAGCGTGAGGCATAAAATGGATTCATGTAGTTGTGATCAACTCGTATTCACACGCGCCAATACGCACACAAACGCACCAATTTTGTTCCACCGATCGGCGTACTGGGCCATTTATGGCCGAGTTTTGGTGGCCTCACCGTTGCGCGTGAACTGCGTTTCTAGGCGTTATTATTCTAAGCTTACATTACACACACCTCTGTATGTCAAATGTAACATGCACTTAGATTAACACTTTTGCCGCGTAATTATTTTGCGTTCGTTTACTAGATTATTTATGGACCTTTTTTTTCTTTCTACTTCACAGGTTCGCTTTAAATCCGACGGTATAAATTACCCCGATTTTGAGCCCATCACATTGATCTATACCCCCATATGTAGATAACTCGTGGAAATTAAGGATAATTTGATCTCGCGACCCTTTTTTCAGGCCCCCGGGGGTGATCACATTTAGATCGGTCCACTGATTCAGTCAAAACTCTTAAACAACAGCAACAATTACTTACGAATCTTACGATCTTCAAAACGTCATTGTATTACTTGTCAATTTAACGATTCCCTAAGGTGTTTTTCGAATGGTGTCATTAAGCGAAGATTTGATTGCATACAATGAATATTTTACATACATACATACAATCACGCCTCTTTCCCAGAGGGGTAGGCAGAGATTACTGATCTCCATTTCCTACGATCCTGACAAACCACTTTCGCTTCAATCACTTTCATAACATTTCTCATACATGCTCGTCGGTTTAGGGGTACTTTTGACCTGCTGGTCGATCATGTAACGCAGTGTACACGCGTCAAGTATGTCTAAATGTCACTTTTTATATGGATAGTGTTATGGAATAGCGAACTAAGCGCTATCTTCAGCGCTGTCGCTTGATTGCTTATTTCATAACACTGTCCATATGGAAAATTAATAGTTAAATTGTACCGACGCGCGTTCGGAACGTTACGTGTTTACCCCCTTGGCCTTTTCGTAAGATTTCCCCAATTTGATCGGAGAAAGTTCGCCTAGGTCTTCTCCTTCCACTCTTTTTATACAGCGTATATATTTTATATAACCGCAAACTTTAGGGGGTTATAGAATAGGCACTTATTAATATAATTAGTGATAAATTATTTAAAAAAGCGAACTTTATTTTTCCATATAAAATAATTCTGCACGCAATGGATCACTAATTTGTCTTACCACATTGCTGCTCAAAAAAAATTCAAAAATTAATTACGCCATGGCAGTTAACGCTAAATTAATAATTGTTATAAATATCAGATTATACAGATCTCAGATTAACATCTAAGTCTGGCTACAATATGCGGTTATATTAAATATACACGCTGTATACACTCTTCGTTAATCTTCTTTCATCCATCCTCTCTACATGCCCAAACCACCTTAATATACGATTAATATTTTATAGCTATTATTATACTGTGACATGCTCAATCTCGTTAACGGTTGAAAATATTAAAATGATACTACTACCTATGACAAATTTAGCCCATAAACACTTTCGTACCGCTTCATCATTTCCTTGCCCTTATCCCATTTACTTGGGGTCGGCGCAGCATGTCTTTTTCTTCGTACCGCTTACCGCTCACAAATCTTGCAGTAATGAACATGTGTAATGGTACGGTCGTCGCAGGGTTCTCGGCCCCCCGAGGCCCTTCGGAGCCCCCCTATGAAGCCCGCCCGGGCCCCTGGAGGTCCCCAGGGGTCCGGATGGCCGCGATCTGTCTCGGCGCGGCCGCATACTTTCGTTTCGTCCCTCAATTAGCTTCGGGCAAGTTTCACCTTTCATTGACTGCGGATATTGCTTTTGTTATTACTGCTATCAACTTGATCAGGGTCTGCATTCTACGACAACATTTAAGATAAGTAGGTATTCAATGTGAGTTTTAGGTACTGAGAGCAGGAATGGCAGAACAACTGATAAGTAGATTGAAACCGAGAATTGCTTTTCACGAATGCAATCCCTATTGTGAAAGCATATATCATGGGATATTTGGCAGTGATAAAGTCCTGCACTAGAAATCTATCGCAAAATAAATAAATAGGCTTTCTATTGTAGCAATGAAACTTTATAATACTTGACTGATACGGAAATTATATTATTGTATACTGGTTTGAAAAAAATATACTTCGCCGAGTTTTTTACGCCGGTTCTTCTCGAGCCAGAGGTTTTATTTCCAAACTGTAATACCTACCTGTAATACCTACCTGTAATACCTACCTGTAATACCTACCTGTAATACCTACCTGTAATACCTACCTGTAATACCTACCTGTAATACCTACCTGTAATACCTACCTGTAATACCTACCTGTAATACCTATGCCTAAATTGAAGACTAAATCACTTTGACTTTGAAATGTTCTGTTTACTGAAAGCTACAGTCGCCATCACATACATCGGAGCAAACAAGCAACTCACAAACATCTGAACACAACTCTATTTTCAAGGCATTAGGGTGCATGTTCAGATATTTTTGAACACCCTGTAGTGTACATATGTATGTGATGGCAACTGTACCTACACTATGTAGTTAAGGGTAAAACGTGATTGATAAAACTAATTTGACATATATACAGCTTTTAAAAAGTTTCGTTTATAGGTAAAGTACGAGTAGGCGTCTTCGCGGATCGGACGATCGTTATGGCCATTCATTAATTATCTTCTAGGAGCACCTAAGAATCATCAGGAGCGTGGTAAAACGGCATTATGATTTCCTAAATTTTGTTAATTATTTGGGCTTCCAGAGTATCACATGGCCTAGGACTTGCTTTGGTTCATACTTTTTCCGTTTGGCGTGCTCGCGACAACACGGCATTCGGCTCGTGTGTCAACCTCATTGATCTGCGAATACTAAGCAACATTGCAGATCTCGAACAGCTTACAGATATAATAATACTCTCGACTGTATCTTAAGAGTAAAATTAGCTGTGAAGCTATAAGTATAAATATAACTGTGGTTATCGTGCTATAACGGCTTCTATCGGTGAGGGAGCCATTCGGCGGGCCGTAAAACTCGATCGTTGTTCAACACACATACTGTAAAATGTTAAATGGCTCGAGAACTTGTGTCGCACTTATGCTTGTAGGAATAGAATGTAGCATTGCATGTTGTAGCGTTATTGCTCCGCAGCACCTCATACTTATTGCGAAATATGTAACTGTAATTTACCTTCAAGCTAGTAGGTTAGTAAGACCCCCATAAGGACTGATGACCTGGTAAAACTGGGTTCTCGATGCGCGTGGCGCAGGACCGGTCATTGTGGTACTCTGGGGGACGCCTATGTCCAGCAGTGGACGTCTTTTGACTGATATGATGATGAATTTAGAAAACCGCTTATTGGTATCAGAATAGAAGCGATTAGGTTTCGAACCGTTGTCGCCATCTTTAAGCATTCGTGCGTTCATACTCCTCATTTTAGTTATCCCGGTTGCATCCCGAAGGAGCCCGGGTCCGTTCAGCTACCTTATCTCATTAATAGACGTAGGCACTAGTTTTGTAAACAAAATGTATGTCTGACATTGGTGATTGTTGGTGACACAATCTGTCTGAGAATGCAATTGGTCCGTATTCATGATCATTTTGATCCGAAAAATACACGCTCTACATCCACAAATTATAAAGATAAGTTAGCGAAATGAAAAGGTTCGTCACTTTTGGACTTTAACAGCATCAAAATCAAGTCAATAAAGTCGAAAAGGGGCCAACCGTTTCATTACTCGACTATAGATTGTATAGTAACGAATTAATTAACGAGGAAACTCCTGAGAAGTGGGGCTCCGTGCGGAGTTAACTTTGACGGCGTCTACGAAGTCTCCATATTGGAATACATCCTGAGAAATTGTTTACCAACTAAAGCTCTACATGCATATCCCCGTATGATCTCACGTAAAACATCCGAGCGCTGAGGCTCGATTCATCTTTAAGATCGTCATGTGTTCAGTTTCATAGGTAATTTAGCTTTGGTACCGAAATGCTACTCTTCTAAATGGGGCATGGGGCTTTTTTTCGGTAGGATATTCGGACGGCTTTTATCATATTCTGGCTCGTACGGATTCGATGAGATCAATAAATACATGAGATTATGGGAGCGTGAAATAGATTTAATTGGGTATCATTTCACTAACAAAGCTGAGCAAAGCTCGGTCGTCCAGGTACCTATTATTAAAACTTACATTGTGTGACTGTACAGTCACAGGAATAAATATATGATGGAACAAAGGCCGCAAAACTATCTGATGACAACTCTATTCCTAGAGCCGTAAGAGCGTGTCAGATATTTTTGATGCCGGTGACTGTACCATTTAAGCCTGCTTCCTATTTCTCAACAAGTCATATTTAATTCGCCGAAAATTACTATGAATGCTAATTGATTAATTTTGGTGTTTATACGGCAGACTACAATCTTGAACGAGTCCAATAACTACAACTTAGAAAAGTTGAAAAACCCCCGACATTTTCATTTCAAATTTCAATATCTCTAAAACGGCTGAACTGATTTGTTGAAATATAACTAAGAACCATCTCGATCACGTCAGCTTTCGGATAAAAAAAATCCGCATACAAGTCAGTTAATTGGTTTAGGAGCTACGATGCAACAGACAGACACACATACACACAAACACAGACAGACACACAGACACGTCAAACTTATAACGCCCCTCTTTTTCCGTCGGGGGTTAAAAATCGGTTACGCCGAGATATTAAAACGCGAATACCGCCCCAGTTCACTATTAGTATTCTGGCAAGTTGCGGGAAGTTACCCGGCGTGATTCACGCGCACTTTGACAGATGGCGTTAATTATATTCCGCAAGTTCACGAAGCTTCGATTCACAACAGTGTAACTTGAACCAAGCTTCGTCACAAATGCGTGTTGACGATGATTAAGTGTAAACTGGTGGACCTGTGACGGGTTGTGAAGTTTTGTGAATACCGGCCCAGCTGTGACGTGCAATCAATCAGGGGGTGATGTGTAGAGAGGAGGGGGGGGGGGGGGGGTATTAGTGCTGATACGTGTCGATTATTGGCGCGAGAATAATGATCGGCGAGAGTTTGGCGCGTTAAGCTAATAACTAACGTGGTAATCTAGAATGAAGGTAACTACATATATGACTGATATTTATTCACGATGTGATGTACATTTTGAGTCTCCTGGCCTGAAGGTTATTTTCACACACTATGTCAAAGCAATCTTTGATAGTGTAATAGTCTATGAAAGTAACTAAAAAGTTATTCTATAAGAAATATTATTCTTGGCGTAACACTTAGGTAATAAATGTACGTCTTTGAATATATAAGTATGTTTCATAAATTATTTGTAAATGAATGAGATAAGCATTACTTTTAACCCCCCATGCAAAAAGAGGCGTGATATTATAAGTTTGACGTGTCTGTGTTTGTGTGTCTATCTATGGCATCGTAGCTCCTAAACAAATAGACCGATTTGAATGCGAAAGCGGACGTGATCGAGATGGTTCTTAGCTACATTTCAACTTAAGGATGACTCACGCTAGAACGGGCCGAGTCCAGCCCGGGCCGCTTTCTAAGAAAAACGACGGCATTTTTCTTAGAAAGAAAGCCCGGCCGAGCCACGGCTGGGCCGTGCCGACACCGAGCCGCTTCCGAGCCTCGGCCTTGGCTCGGCCGGGATTGCGTATGGCTCGACCGCGCAAAAACTTTTCTTAGAAAACGGCCCGGGCCGGACTCGGCCCGTTCTAGCCGAGTTATCCTTTAAGCGGTTCAGCCGTTTTTGAGATATTGAAATTTAAATTGAAAATATCGGGGGTTTTTCAACTTTCCTAATTTTTGAATTACATATTGTTACTGTTTAAAGTACAATGTTTTACGAGTAGTTGTTTACATTTTATAGTGCACCAATTGCATGGTAGATGGCGCTTACACCCGTGAAACACGCTATAGTTGTTCTCCCGTAGATTGTATAAGGCTCCCTTCAAAATCCGAATTATATGAGTATTAAGTTGTCAAGAAAGTGTTTCATTCAATAAGGTAATAAGTGCAGTGACGTAGTGAGTATACAGTATCAAAGAGAAATCAGTCGATTTTCCAGTGTCCACTTAGGTGTTCGACATGGTAATTTAACCAACTAGGTAACAACAAAGTTTTAATCGAGAGTATAACTCAACTTCATTCATAGTTAAGTTTACTACATATTTATGTTATATATCAATGACTTAATACGTTTAAATCTTCTGTAAGGTGGAGGTACCTCCCCCAGTTGGGCTGCTCCACATACTAGCGAGATGACATTCCGCTGTGCCCTACCTCTCTTATCACCTTAACACCTGTGTACCGTGTCGCATTAAACGTCATGTTAAACTGGCATATGAATTTGTCAAACGAGTGAAAACGACAAGGTACTTAGGTGTTCAGCAAGTTATGATGCTGACTGTACGAGGCAGCAAGCGCTCACGTGAAACACCAGGAAATACGAAACCGACTCTAATTCGCGTTTAGCCCAAATAGGTCCCCTATTTTATCTCATTTGCGTCAAATCCAATTCTCCACACGAGAACAATGGCTCGCGTATAATTTGATTGCTCACATTAAAGCCTCATCAGGCTTAATACGGCCGTATAAAGGTAACCTTAAAGATTTACATAATAGCCCCCCCCCTCACCCCCTCCACTTTACGATCAGATTACTGCAACTAATACCTCACTTGTGATCCCGGCGGCAATGTAATCGAATTTCGACTTTAAGCCGATTGGTTAGAGTAGGTTTTGGGATACGTGAGCTTCCGTCGCAGTATCGCGGCTAATCCGCACAATCAACAGAATCGGTCCCGCGCAGGGTTGCCGCTGTTGCGAGGCGTGGATATTTCTGATGAGTCGGGAATTTTGCTCGTTTTTTCAGTTGGGAATTAAGATACTGAAGATATTTTGATAGGTAGGAGAAATATTAAAAATGTAGTATATATATACTACATTTTTAATATTTCTCATATATATATATATGGCGGGAGTCCGCTGGATGCGGGTGGCGCAGGACCGGCCATTGTGGCACTCTTTGGGGGAGGCCTATGTCCAGCAGTGGACGTCTTTCGGCTGATATGATGATGATGATGATGATATATGGCAATGTTTTATTTAAGTAGTAGATGGTGTTTTGATAGAGATTTGTATAGCATAAAATGTATGTACAGTCAAGTATAAAAGTGTGTGCATACAACTTACTCAATATGTCCCATCGCTCAGCAGATTAAGGTTTTGGTACAAATATCTGACCCTGGAAATGACAAATACTTATAGCTGCTGCAGTTGTCAATATAATTTGCCAGTGTCAGTTTACCACGGATTTTAAATATTTTTTTTTGTAATATGAGACGGATCGAGCAAAGTTCGCCGTCCTAAACCCAAAACCTAAGTGAGGAAACTGTTTATATTTTTCAAAAATAATTGACGCAGCTGAAATGTCTGCAACTTTTTTATGGTGCTATAAGGAAGCTTATTTCTATCACCAAAAAATATATATCATGCACTTCTAAAATTTGCATCCATTCCCAATTATGCACTACATCAGATCTGTATTATTTATAAAGCAATTCATTGTACACACTATCACACAAAATTAAAGTACAAAGGCGAACTTATAAGGGATCTCTCCCAGCTAACCTTAATGTTTTGTAATCTCTGACTGCTTCAGAAAGAGGGTTATTGTCCTCTTTATCCCCAATAACTGCTTCTAAAGTACATTTCAATGAAAAAAAACACAATAAAATTATCATGATTTAGACGGTATTTTCCAACTTCGCACCAGGCAACATTAGGCCCTTGTCGCGTCTCACTCGCACGCACGGCCTGGGCTACGCGCGTCCCTGTCGCGCGGGTTTTATTGCGCGGTAGGGCCCGCGGGGACGCGCTATCTAAAGCGTATGTCACAAAAGGGACCTTCAAGCCAGATAAGAGTAATAGATGAAATCTCGGAGGAATTTAATAGGCCAAGAAAATTAGAATTCTTCGAAGAATTAATTCCCATAAAGCTGGAAATCGTTTCAATACCTTTATTTGGCCCTAAATGCATTTAATCCGAGTTTGCACCATCTCAGAAGGTGAGCTAAACTTTTGGGAGCCCATCAATCACCCCGAAATTTTTGCTCTTTTTTCAGTTATTTGCATATAGCACAAAAACGGTACGTCGGATGGAAAATGTATTCGAGACAATATTAAAGAAGGTCAAATTTTGCGTCGAATGAATATCAAAAACTTCAAATTTGGTTCAGTGGTATAGTCGAAATCAAAGGTCTAATAAGGTAAGGAACTGGGAAAAGGGGTCTAGCAGGCTAAGCTAGTGAGAGTGGCCCCCGACGAGGGATTTGATAATCCTTTCAGGGGGTGTACTGGCAGGTCCTAAGAACACTACATGCTTAATATCAGTCCACGATCTTCTTTTGTTTTCGAGTAATATAGGATAGTATAAAAAGAATCAGGTGGTCATTTAAAGTGTCATAATAGGTAAACTGTTCAAGAGCGAGTAACCAAACAAAACGCTCATGAATAAAAATAGAATAGGCTATAAAGTGCATATATTCAATCAACACCATGTCCTTAAACTTCCTTTAAAAAAATCTACTTTTAACTTTGTTTTATTATTTTTTGACACTTTTTGCACAGGTACACCTACAAGAAAAATATCGTGACAAGCCACTAATGCCCACTACATATAGATATATAAACATTTTCAAAATCTTCGTGCGTTATGTCAAAAAAAATACAATCGTCGAACAAGTCACCATTGTTAACTAAAATGTCAGTAACCAGCAGGTCGATCACGTAACGCATTGTACGAACGTCGGGTAGGTCTAAATGTCACTTTTTATATGAAAAATTGACAGTTAAATTGTACCGACTCGCGTTCGGAACGTTACGTGATTACCCCTCTTGCCCACGACCCCCCCCGCCGACGCCAAGAAGGCCGACAGTCCCACGTCCCGCGCGCTCCGTAAGCCCAGGCCCCCACTCCGAATGGGCAAAGAAGCCAGGCTCCATTGATCTGGGCTAAGCGAGACATTCATCAAACACTCAGCGGTCTCCCTCAGCCCGAGGTCAAACGAGTCGACTTGATCAGGGTACAGCCACGTCGGAACAGTGCGCATAAAATAAGTTAATTTAGGGACCGCAAAACATATCCGTAGCAAAACCAGAGCAACCTGAGCAGGAAGGCTCCTAAGCCTGTCCCTAGCAGCTCGAAGAAGCTGCTTTCTCACATCAAAAGCCCCCAGAATAGCGGCTGGAAAAATAGGAGACCCCAATAGATTAAAGGTATGGGGAGACAACTCTTTGAGATCAGGGAGCAGATTACAGAAAGAGGGAAAGGCAGCTCGGCGCTGCAGGGGAAATATTCGCACTTACTGGTATTAACCTCTAGTCCCAGATCCTTAAAGCGTGGAAGGAGAGTACGCAAGTCTAGTTCAACAATCTCAGGCCTTCCCCCAAGGGTACCGTCATCGGTACCTGGATGACGGTACCTTTATATACATAAGTGGGGAGAGAAGCCCTGAAATAGCTTTATGTATGGCCAGACTGAACGCCACAGGTCCAAGCGGATCCCCCTGCTGCGCACCAACTTGGGAAAGGATAAGGGATCCGTTGAAAAAGAGGTTAGAGGGGGGCGAGTAAACTTGAAAAAGAAATGGATAAAGGGAAGGAACCCTCTCCTTGACTTCACTCAACAAAACATCTCGCTCAATGGAATTAAATGCGTTCTTTATGTCAAGCTTAATTATAACGCAGTCCGCCTTTCCCGGATCTAGAGCGAATGCGCGTGCTGCATGAATCGCCGCCTCACACCCCAATCTCATGCCAAACCCCATTTGGCAAGGGCGAAGGTAAGCGGCCATTTCCTCCCTTACCACTGCACACCCAAGTTTGGCGGTCAGGCGGCGAAACGTGCTGCCTACAGCAATGGGCCTCAAACCTCCATCCTTCTTCGAGAGCGCACACAAAGAAGCGCCAAAAACATACGGACGAATCTCAGCATTCCAACGACCTTCGAATAAAAAGTTGCAAAGTTTGGTCAGGCACCCCAATAACCGACGACCATTATCCCCCGCCGAGCCAGATGTGAGCTCTTTTAGATGTACCGGGCGTATACCATCCAAGCCTGCGGCAGAACCGCTGTTAAACGAGCTAAGGGCCTGTGCGACGCTTTCCTCCCTTACCTTATACGCGGGAGTGGATCCATCCGGCTCAGGCGGGAACAAAAGAGCCCAAGATGGGGCTGGGTGCTTTGTCTGTAGAGTGGCGAAAACTTCAGGGCTTGACAGTGCTACTGCGTCATCCGACATAAGCACCCTGACCGCCCCTCTCAGATCACCCTCGTATACCTTCGACTCAACTGTCTTAAGAACCGAGGGTGACCTTGAGGACCCGCCTCCCCCTATATCACCGAAAGGACATTCAACGTAAGCCGAGTCAATGTTCTGCTTCACCTTTGTCGTAAGGTTGTCCGAGCCAGTTGCATCCGGTGCCCTAAGAGCAGAATATGCAAAAGTTAAAAACTCTAACCACTCCGCAGTACCATTAAATAGTGTCTATGAGATACATTTTTATTTTGTAACATCTATGGGTACCTAATGACGATAGTTCTTAAAAACTAGTTTTTATAAATTCTAATGCATACATCTATTAGGCAACCCAATTATAATAAGTAGTTCATAATAAAACCTAATAGTTTTACGTTATGTTATAATATTTATTACAGAAGGTCATCATCCTGCATGAACTCTGAGACAGAATAGTATGGTTTTTTTATCAGAAATGTTTTTAGTTTTCTAATGAAAGAGTTATTATTTTCTATATTCCTTATATCTTATTCCTTATGTCTTCTCGGGGCGCCAAATTGCGATTCCTCCGTGCGTAGCAAACAGCCCGATGCCGATAAGTGATAAATGTAGGTTCCTGGGCTTCACTCTGGACTCTCACCTTAACTGGAAGTGCCATGTAGACAAACTATGTGATAGATTGAGTAGTGCAGTCTTTGCTTTGCGTAAACTAAAACCTATGGTATCAGACGATGCCATGAAGCAGGTTTATTTTGCTCATTTTCATTCGCTGATGTCCTACGGTACGCTCATTTGGGGAAACTCAACGGATGCCAACAGAGTGCTGCTTATGCAGAAACGTGCCGTACGTGCGATGATTGGGGCAAAATCGAGGACTTCGTGTAGAGGCCACTTCCCAACGCACGGTATTATGACGCACTACTCACTCTATATATTCGAAATTATAATGTTTGTAAGGAATAATTTTTCCTCGTTCGATACCGTAAATGTGATTGGCAAAACACTCCGCCGCACTGGGCGTTTGAGAACAGTTCCCCGTTGCATGGCACTTGCAGAAAAGAACCCGCGTGTCATTGGGCCTACCTACTACGAGCGACTACCCGCTGATCTTAGACTGGAACCATCTGCCGAAGCATTTAGACGCCGCCTGAAATACATTTTATTGGAAAATCCATTATACTCAGTTAAAGAGTATATGGATCTTGATCTGACATGTTAAATTATTGTTTTTACCTATTTACATTTGTTTTAATATGATTTGACATTAAATATCACCTATATTCTAATGCACATTACACTATATTGTAAATTGAATGACGATACCTAGTGGTTGACATATTTGTTCTTTTGATTTTGTTTTATTTTTATATTTACTCATTATTGAGTAAATTTGTTGACATTGTATTAATTTAATATTATATCTTTATTTTTTCTTTGTTTTTGACGATCGTGATAAATAATCTTATTTTTTTGACATGAAAGCAAATCGGTATTTTTTTATCATGAAATAAATAATCTAATCTAATCTAATCTATCTGATGGTAATTTGTTGTAAATAATGATCGATCTGTAATATGGGCCTTTTTTGTAAATGTCTAATATCGGTTCAGGAGCGATAAGTTGGTCTCTGCGACGTGCACTTTGGTTGAATTTATATAAATGAAGATTATTTCTGACTAACGTGGCGATTTCCAGGATGTATAGAGATGTTCAGATGGTTTAAGCTTTTCGGTAAAGAAAAACGTCGTGAGGAAACCAGTCTAATCCCAACCAGGTCTAGTTTTCCCTTTCTTTGGTTTGGAAGGTCAGGTGGCAGTCGCTCTTGTAAAACTAGTGCCTACCCCTCCTTTAGGGTAAGTAACAATAGTATAGATGATTATACTTCAAAGTCGTTCACTCTTGGCGCAGCGCTTATGACCTATCTAGCTCGTAGTTTGGTGGCGAAAAACATGAACGTTAGCCACTGTCAGTTCTTGGATGGGTGACTGCTTTGAGTTACTAACTGAGCGCTTCCGTGCTCTGAAAGGCAAATTAACCCGTTAATTAACTTCATAATAAAAGTATGATAGCGTGATTAGAAGTTCAGGTGACTTGAGGCCTGCTCACAGTTGTTACCTATTCACTGACGAAGCCTGATCCTAAGAACAACTTGTTTCCTTTTTAACCGACTTCAAAAAAGAAGTAGGTTCTCAATTCGTCTGGATTTTTTTTATGTGTGTATGTTACGCGATATCTCGTTAATTTATGAACCAATTTGAAAATTTTTTTCTTTGTTTGAAAGCATATACATCCAGATTGGTCCCGATGTCACCAAAATGCAGTTCTGATGCTGGGATCCTGGAGCAATCGAGAGAACTCTTCAAATTTTATAGGCAAAGTTGAAGCAATTTGGCTACTGATTTGAAGTCGGTTAAAACTTTGATTTAAAAAGTAAATTATTGATTTAAAAGTTCAAACTGCAGTCGCTTCTCATATAAAACTCTTGTCTACGTTAACAAATTTATGTAACCTTATTTCACTAATCTGTTCTCTTCTCACTTAGTCTTTCTGCACTGCATAGAAATATAAACTACATTGCCCTAGCATTTCATTGCACTAAGTATAATTGCCATTGTCTACGAGTGCACGAAATTGTAACTCGCGAAGACAATACGCATCACACAAATAGAAAGCAGCATCAGTGTAGCAGAAACTCAAAATGAGCTTTATTCCTTTGGCAATAGAGTTGCGCACTATGACAATAAGCATAGCTAGAGGAAAATAGCGTATTCAACTGTAGAAAGTCGAAATGAGCCTTATTCTCTTGACAATAAGGTGGATAGCAGATCGGTAACGTGTAAGCCGGGTAAACAAGTGAGCATCACGAGGGCTTATGTTGAGCCCGTGTAGCGACGACAGAGCACGGGGTTTTATTTGCGCTTTTCATTGTAGGGAGTGTTGAGTATTGTTAGTATTGTAGTGGGGGCTGATTGAGGATTCTATTTTTATGTGCATTTTACATTAGCCATGTTCATTAAATCGATATAGTCTTCCTTAATATAAACGACGTTCTATTTCAACTTCAGAAAAACATTTTGTGAGCAGGTTGCAATAATTATATAGATTTTCTGTCGATGCAGTTTTTGGATTATTATTATTATTTATTATTTTCTTAGGAAACCGGCCGCCGCATTTTACAGTTCAGAGTTACTAGTTATACAGGTTGTTGCCTTGTTATAGGAGCAATAAATTAAACGGTAGATTATTAAGCTTGTGAACAATTATTTCCACGTGGTTTTATATGAAAAAAATACATTATTATTTTTTTTTCTTCAAAATAAGTTAACTTGTATTGTTTTACTCTTCTGGAGTGCTATAAGTAACTCTTTATTTTAAAAACAAAAAAAAATAAAAAAATATATTTTGAAAAAAAAGGTCATAACTTTCGATCAAAATTTCTCCGAATCCAAAAAAAAAATTAATGTCATAAGGGGTTACCCACTGCAAATGGTCTAAGGAAGCGTCCTTTTGAATATTTGCTCCTATTACAGGCCACACCCCGTATATATAAGCAAGTGAAGTTTGTACCTACGTGTTCTTTGTACGTGTTCTTTGTACGTGTTCTTTGTACGTGTTCTTTGTACCTACGTGTTCTTTGTCACCATGACAGTATTAAAAAAAGTAAAACCCAGTTGATAGTAAGCTGTTAACGTAGCCACTCTGGGTGGACATCCGAAGTGTCATATATTGAAATGAAAAAAAAAACCTGTTCACTCCTTTCTCGGCAAAAACCCCAAATGGTATCTGATTATTTGTCAAAAAGTGGTACAGTCGCCATCACATACATCGGAGTAAAAAATCACGTCACAAACATCGGAACACACCTCTATTTTCAAGGCATTAGGGTGCATATGCCGATATTTTTGAACACCTATAGTGTACGTATGTATGTATGTGATGGCGCCCCACGGTCACCCAAGCACTACCCCTGGAAAAGATTTCCGAGGGCCTCTCCCAAGGCTACCAATCATCCTCCCCCTGTGTCGGAGAGAGCCATCGCCTTAAGAACATTGTCACTAGACAGGGGTAGTAGCCTGCCCCTCCCCACTTTGGGGAGTGAAAGACCTGCTAGCCACTAAGGCTAGCAGGCACTTTCATGCTGTTTAATTAGTTTTTAAGAGGTAGGGAAAAGATTCCGCTAGCCCATAAGGTTAGCGGGCACTCTTTTTGCTGGTTAACTAGTTTTAAGCCTTAGTATAAGTTTTTATTTTGTATAATTTTTGCTGGTTTGATCTCCTGATCAAAACACGCTGTCCGAACCGAGCAAAAGGGCCCTATGAGGCCCGGCTTGAAGAAAAGCCCATTCAAAAAAAAATGTATGTGATGGCGACTGTACATATTAAGTATATTTTTCATTTCAAAAACAAAAATGTAATAGGCAGCTTCTTAATCAAACTGGCAGGTATTCTGGACTGATTGGCAGTGATATCGTCTGAAACAAGCTTTTAGTGTTAAATCCCGTTATGGGCTTTCACTCCTTAATTGCGGTCTGGGCATCTCAGGCATCCTCCCCGAGCCGTAGCTGGTGCTACGATAGCCGTAGCCGCTCGTAATTGCTACGGCGTAGCTGCTACGAGCCTTTGACTCGCCCGATAAAGTATAATATTGGTTCCGATGCAAATGCAGGCCTATTGATTCATTTAGCCCTTTGATAAGATATTAGAAAACAGTTACACTTCGTATCGGAATAGTATACATTATGTCCGAAAACATTGCTCTTGACTCATCTGATAAAATTGACATACAATTTCTTACTGCTACTCTATAATATATAATCGTTTAGACATACCTTTTGTTATCGTTAATCAATTAATATTTATATGGCAGTAGTATTAAAATTGTTAACGATCCAGTTACGAAAGTGTAGCAATACCTTTTAAACATGTTTTCTGCAAATACAATATCATTGATTGATAAATTTATTTACGTTAGTAGCGCGGGTATATATATATATACAATATACAAATATTGTTCATTTAATAGTATAGGATAGGATTATAACAGTTTCAAGTAACTCTTAATTCAACACTTCACAAACCTAAGTTTTACAACTTCACCAGAGTAATTAACCTAACACCACTCTAGATTATTAATAATAAAAACAGTTATTGTCGCCTAATTGCTTTCACCTTTGTTGTTGTGATGGTCCCGTATAACGTTAATAACGCAAATTGTTGTCAGCACACGCAAACATCAATTACAGGAATGACACTGGAAAATAAGTGTGTTTGAAGCCTCCCTAACGAGTCCTATTCAACTGGCGACTTCGTGTGTATTAAATTTTTTTGAGCGCTTTTTGCGGAAACCACCAATATTTAGGTTTGTTTAAATAACAAACCTAATGTACGCTTTTTAGAAAATGTAGACAAAAGAAGCTTACAGTTACTGAATAAACACCATTATAACTAATGTTTCATGAATATAAAATATTAAACATTATGAGACCTCCTCTACTATTATTTTGGTTCTGACGGGCAATTTGGTAACTTTTCGAAATATTCGAACGAGCGTTTGAACAACTTAACTGTCATTTTCCCATAGAATCTACCTAACGTAGTACATACGTACGAAACCACTAGCTCTGGAGTGAAATCAAAGTAATAAAACCAGTAAAATAATATCATAATTGTTTGGTTTCTTGTTTTTTTTTGCTCTTATTACCAGTTTTTCCATATTATCGGGATCCCGGTGAGAACATTAACTCTGTTTCTAGGATAAGGTGTCAAAAGCGGTTCCCGGGCTCCTATATAACCGGGGAAACGCTTGGATAATAATGTCTCCAAAGTGTTTCCAAGGATCAAAATATAATAGTCGATTTAGAACCGTGTCAGGGCCTCCGCTTAAATGAATTAACCCTCCGTCTGCAGCCGGCCGGCGCGACTAATAGCACCTCACTTGAAACTATAACTGTGTTTGATTTCAACCTATTATTATCGACACGTGTGGAATAAGTAATGAGACAGACATCAAATGAAGTTTAACTGGAAACAGTGTAAAACCACCCCCTTCATTAATAAATGGCTTCTCGGGGGCAGGCGAGGTTAACTACTTAATTACTAACTGTATCAAGTTACTAAGTACTATTATAATTATATGTAATCGTTAGGATAATATGTTTGTTACTGAATGATGTTACACTACAACAGATGAACGAATTTGAATGAATTTGGAACAGATAGTTGATAACTTGGATACTGGTATAAAAAAACCGGCCAAGTGCGAGTTGTACCATTATCTATAAAAACGGCAAAAAATCACGTTTGTTGTATGGGAGCCCCCTTAAATATTTATTTTATTCTGTTTTTAGGGTTCCGTACTCAAAGAGTAAAACGGGCCCCTATTACTAAGACTTCGCTGTCCGTCCGCCCGTCCGTCTGTCTGTCACCAGGCTGTATCTCAAGAACCGTGATAGCTATAGAGAATACTAAAACCAAATAAAATAAATATTTTTATTGATAATGGTACGGAACCCTTCGTGCGCGAGTCCATCTCGCACTTGGCCGGTTTTTTTTTGTAATAGCGGCAACAGATATACATCATCTGTGAAAATTTCTACTGTCTAACTATCACGGTTCATGAGATACAGCCTGGTGACAGATGGACAGACAGACAGACAGACATACAGACAGACAGACGGACAGCGGAGTCTTAGTAATAGGGTCCTGTTTAGGGTTACTATATAGAATTATTAAATGTCCTGATAAAAAACCTGACATCACCCTAAAAATCCTGCCATTTCTTGTAACAGATGTAACGTTTTTCTTGTATAAGATTTGGCGTAGCTTGAACGACGCCCCGCCCCCGCCCCCGCCCCCGCCCCCGCCCCCGCCCCCGCCCCCGCCCCGGCGGCGCGTGCGCAAAATATGTACTATACTATAACTATGTTGATTATGATTAAAACTTGAAACCAAATAACAAATGTAGGTAGATTGTAACTAGAGTTTTAAGCAAAAAATTGTTTCAGATCTCTTCAGCTGTAATTTTTCCTATTTTAAATTATTTTGAAATAATTATTATTGTTTTTGTTGATTATGTACTACTTTTATGTATTTTTTCATTCATTAAAACTTTGTAATAAATATATCCAGTAAACTTTTTTTTTATGAGGTCATTCCTAAAAATCCTGACACTTGCCAAGTCCGGCCGCAATATCCGGACAAATGGTCAAAGATCCTGACATGTCCGGACAAATGGTCAAAGATCCTGACATGTCCGGACAAATGGTCAAAGATCCTGACATGTCCGGACAAATCCTGACGTATGGCAACCCTAGTCCCGTTTTACCCTTTGGGTACGGAACGGTTTAATGAACGCGGGATCTAGCATGAGCATTTATAATATTGACACCTTTGACAGGCGTTTGTATCAATTGATAGATACATCGATAAATTGAGTCGATAAATCAACAAAAACGTGTGAGTGTATCGATAGAAATGCGCTGTTGAATCGATTCGTACACTTTTGTACTGATGCAAACGCGCGTGTCTGAAGATATAGACCATGTCTGGTGACACTACAAATAAGCACAGGAGGCGGTTTAAGATGTAACAACTAACTTATCATTTCTAATTACCGCTTTTAATTATAAGCGAAAGGAGACATGAACACGTAACGCATTGTACGCGCGTCAGGTAGATCTAAATGTCACTTATTTATGGAAAAGTGACAGTTAAATTGTCTTATCCTAACGCGCGTTCGGAACGTTTCGTGATTACCTAGCTCTAGTATAAGTTTTATCGATGCAATACGTTTTCGAACACGTTTGCGTCTAGTTTCAATTTGCATGACAGCGCGAACAGCGCCTCTGGTGGTAACTATTAGGAACGTTCGTGTTGCCATACTAATAATAACTTATCTGAACGAAAACGCACTCGAAAACGTATATGTATCGATAAAACTAATACTAGAGCTACAGGACAGCTGAAACTAATACTAGAGCTACAGGACAGCCGAAACTAATACTAGAGCTACAGGACAGCTGAAACTAATACTAGAGCTACAGGACAGCTGAAACTAATACTAGAGCTACAGGACAGCTGAAACTAATACTAGAGCTACAGGACAGCTGAAACTAATACTAGAGCTACAGGACAGCTGAAACTAATACTAGAGCTACAGGACAGCTGAAACTAATACTAGAGCTACAGGACAGCTGAAACTAATACTAGAGCTACAGGACAGCTGAAACTAATACTAGAGCTACAGGACAGCTGAAACTAATACTAGAGCTACAGGACAGCTGAAACTAATACTAGAGCTACAGGACAGCTGAAACCGAAGAAAATTACACTTAGTTTTATACCACTGGCAAACTAACATGCAGCTTGCTTTATGGGTTTTTTTTCCCGTTTGGCCTGCACTGCAGCCAGCTACGGATTTGTTTCGGTACGGCCTCTTGGGGGCCTTAAAAGCCTCTCAGAGGGAGTTGCCTTATGGCGAGCATAGGGTAGCCTGTGGACGCTCGTGACTCCAGAGTATGCAGTATTCATTATGTCGACAATTAGAGACAAATACAGGAACTGGCAAAAATAAGTTTCTGTCAAAAAAAACATTTTTGGTATAAGCTTTTATTGCCGACTGTACTTTTCTGTATACCGTCATCAACTACTCATTGAGACGATTCGAATGAGCCCAAACTCAACGGGGCTACGTTGGTTAAGTACTGAATTCCCATGGTCACCTTCTGTCTCCATCATCAAATCAGCTCGATGGTACCATAATCAATCAATCAATTATTTATTACAGATAACAAAGATCCATACATTACAAAAAAAATAAAATAATTAATGTGTTAGTTCAAGTAACTTAAAAACTTATGTTAGTACGTATAAAATTTACATAACATGGAGCCATAATCATCCAAACTATACCTTTAACCAAAATTTCAGCTCAGTCGGTTGAAGATATCTGCTTTAAAATTGAGATGCAAGATTTCACCCAAACAAACATTATGAATTTATGACAAACATAGTTAGTTAGATATCGTAAGTTAATAGAAAGCTTGTAAAAACAGGAACAAACCTGTATAGAAAACGCCGGTAAGGCCCCGTCAGCGCGGACGCGATAATATCGTACCTTCCGTCTCAAATTACTCGGCTAGAGGCAATAAAGTTGCGCGGCCTTAATCCCCGCGCCACATTGCTTACGGCAGCGGCTTCTAGACTTGCGGCATTCTTTCGCAGCATCAACAGTTTTACCGAACCTCAAGGTGATTACGGTGGAAAAACTGCGTGAACGTTCCATATACAACTGGTCGATTGCTTAACGTCTCTTGCGTCCGTTAAGTAAATCTTAGCGTCCGACCGAAGGTTCGGTTTCGACCAGTTTCGGCTAAAAAATCATGTTTTGGCCGTAGTTTTGGTTTCGGCCAAAACACGGCCGAACCTTTCGGCCGGTCCGAAACTTACAAAACGGTACTTCGGGTCGCGTTCGACTAACTTCGGGTGCGCTCGTGCCAACCGGCAATATGCCGTAGCTCGCCGGCCACCGGCTCAGTGAAGTGACGCTTTCTGTGCTTATTCCTGGAATTATGCTAACTTGTAGTAAGCCTTGTTTTATTTATACAACCTTCACTAGTTTCAGGTGTTCATTGTTAATATGTGTATAAAAGCGGTTTAACGTCATTTTTTCAACGATTTTAACAAATTTACAAAAGGGTCGGTTTCGGCCGAAACTAGAGCCAAAGCCGAACCTTCGGTTTCGGTTTCGGCAAAAAAAACATGTTTCGGTAAGACACTAGTAAATCTAAATGTCGTTTTTGTATGGGAAAATGACTGCTATTGTGTTGTAACGCTTTTTCAAAAAGTTAGGTAACTACGCCGCTGATCCACTGGAATCCCGAATGCCTTTTAGTCTACTTACGGCTCATTTACTATATCATTCAGTCAACAACCAGGACCAATAGCGGAGTACTCAGTGGGATCGATCAACCATCCAGTGACAGGCGTCGGCCGACGTTGCTCTTCGCGAACCGTTGCCGATCCACAAACGTCGCTAGGGTTGCCTCTCTGAACGTCGCAGAGATGAAAGGCTTACGCGGACCAATTTCGTTAAGTGTAGTCGCCGCCATTTGTCTCCGCCATTTTCAGGATGTGATAAATTACAGGACGCTTTGTTACATGTAAAAAGTTTTAATATTTTTAAGCGGGAGTACTTTTGTGATGTAATGAAGTATAAATCTCGCACATTCAAAGACTCGGGCAGTTTTATTGTGAAAAGGCTGCCATTTCATTGTTGTCAAAGGATATTTTATTACCGAAATTCTACGCGAGGACTTTTTGACGGGGTGTTCTTTATATAAGTCCAGGTTCTACATATTGGTCATAATGTGGTTTTAATTATTAAATTTATTATATTATTACCTATTATTCGTTTTCAATTAGGTATCATTTTATTTCTGTATAAAGTGTAGCAAACCTCGGACTCTTACTCACAAACTTTATTTTTCACTGTAACATTTGAAGTAAAAAATAAGAACAAGTGCATTTTAACTAAAATAGGTTTTATGGACTTTGCTCCGCTTACTTCAAATGTTACAGTTCAGTGTAACGGCGTTAGAAGTTTGCTCAAAAATATGACGTTTTCATTAACAAAGTAGTTTTGGTAATTCTTGCTATCCAATCAGGCAAAATCACCATTAACTCCAGACGTGCCCGTGGTTAATAAAAGCGATGTAATTATTAACCACCAGTGTAACCCGCAACACAAACTTCGAGTCGCTTCCAATTTGCAAATTACAAAGCCGCCGATTCCATTAGCGGGTAGTATGCAGTCTGCTTCCGTTGTGGCAGCCCTGCCTGCGGCGTCTTGTGGCAGCCCTGCTGGTTGTCTTGGAATTATTAAGAGGAATGCCTATCTGCGATTTTCCCATACAGACGCTCTCGACTGTTTCCTCCCTGGTTTTTGAACCTAGAGCAATGTTTTTTTTTCAAATAAGCTCAATACTATCAATATCTAATATCTATGCCGCTATGTTTCGCTTTTTTGGATTTATTTTTATTTTAAAGAAACTTACAGCGCCTCAAAAGTCGCAAAAACGGCTTAATTGAAATGGCTGCTAAAAAAGGCGCAGTATACAAATATATCAACAAATATCCAAAAAATCTAAACATAGCGGCGTAGATTATTTTTTCCTCTTGCAGTTTTTATTATTATTATTTATTATTTATTTAGTTGTACGGGACACCAACAGAGTACATGTTAACAAATCTTAATTTAAATATTTGCTGTTATTTGGGTTTTTATTTAGTTTTTTAAAATTGTATGATGATTCGTTGCATTTTGGAGGAGGAACTAGTCGAGAGCGAAACCTCGATTTTTGAGTTTTTTGCGTGGAAATTTTAGTTCGAGCTGCAGTTGTCCTTATCGCATTGACAGCTCCCGCCGCCCACAACAGCGCGACAGAACATTGCGTCAAAAATTTGAGATTTCAAAAGTTGCTCAGCTGGGCATTGCTCTTAAGTAACTGGAAAGCGGACTACAGCGCGAACAGTCAACACGTGCAATGCATAGAAACTCAAGTTTGAAATCATTGTTATACAGTAATCGGGGATTCAGCCGCCCGTGTCCTTCGCGAGGACTGTTTTTGTTTCAGAAAAAAAAGATCTGCTAATTTTTGACTATTATTTGTGTGTACAAGTTCAAAAGTAAAAAACCACTTTCTTGGCTGGCATCAGCGGAATTATTCCCAAAGTTCGGTGTTTCAAACAACGTCTAGTTCGGAATTTTAATTCGGAAAAAAAACCCGATTTCAAAAAACTCAAAGCCATTTTTCACTACTTATAGGTAAAGGATGTTTGAGTAGAGCAATTGTATGCCAGAGAAAGGACATCAAAAACTTTAAAAATAGAGGAGTGTAATTTTTAGGAACTACAACGTCGATTTTAGTATGAAGACAATTTACTTACCTACATCGAAAGATTTTCAAAATATCTGTAATTTTTAAAAACAAGCTAGCCGGAAAATGAGCCCTGTCAAATTTGTTGCGTCGAAGTGTTAGTTGTAAAAAATAAACCGTTTGTGCGATCAGCGTTCGAACCGCTCGGTTTTAACGTCATTGTCGGCTCAAGATCATTTCAGCAGAGATAAAACATTTCGCGGAAACTTAAATCAAAAAAGACCCAGTACCGGTATTGGCTTACGTTTTCATCTAAAGTGGACTCTGATATTCGTCTCTTTTAATAGTATTTGCTGGCAACGACAATGACGAAAGAAAACGCCTTAAAAACGCTGAATATTCGCCCTAGAACATTCAAAATATACAACAATTATATTAGAAGTGCGCCTTCTTGTTTTACTAATAATTCCACGCTTGTGGCAGCTCTGAGCCGCGCCCTGGCGGCGGAAAGTGGCAATTTCCGACTCAACTATCACCCTCACGAACACCAGATAATATCCATATTACACACTCAAAACAGTTTAACAGACATTTATACACACTTCGTCAAAATATCAACAAAAATGCTGACAACCCGTCATCGAGTGACTAAAACAGCTGAAAGTGCAATAAATACTCGCTCACGTTGTTTTTAAGGCAGAACTAAACAAGACATGATTTTGGTACGTAATGACGTCACCGTCGCTAGCCGACTTTACCGCTCCCTGTCCGGGACACTTGCTAACTCCTAACGCGGTAATCGAATCTGCGACCTAGTTCCGCTGGAGCAAAATGCAGCGGACTTCGCGCGTGTATGGTTTATTTTTCGCTAAATAACGGGTTTTCATTTGCAGCGTTTCCTTTGCTCGCTTTTTTGTAATTAAGCGAACTGTTCCGTTGTACAAGAACAATGCTCTTCATGGAATTTGCTTTGTGTGTGAGTTGAACAACGTTGTACAACCTGTTCTATATACTTGTTAGACATGTACGCTGGCGGAAGGGCCGAAAACTTTTGCAAATGACTTAGATTTTTTTTTGTTAAAAAAAACATTTTCACTGAAATTTATGCAGAGATGTTAAGAATAGCGTGACATTTTAATACAAAAACGTACATACCTTCAGGTATTTCTAGGCAGGGATTGTAACCGGTTTTTTTTGCATGGGAACGTAACCGTTATTTTTTCGTTCTATGTTAATTATTTCATTTTCTGATTGGGCAATCTAATGATACGCACTCGTTACCTCAAAACACAACTGCGTCCTCCATATAAAGTATAAAATAGTTCGAGATATGTGGTTATTTCGAGGTTTTTGCAAAAAACCGGTTACAATCCCTGTATCTAGGTTTACCTAGAAATACTCTATAGTGCATGAAAGGTTGATGGTCTGGCAAACCGGTGGCTGTAAACGAGTTTCAGGTTGCAGCCAATCGTTATAAAACGCGAAAAATAGTGAAAATTGTAGTGACAACATTTATAATGATTCGCCCCGCGACATGATCGTCCCAAGTCCCTCGTCACCCCGCGTCGCCGCCGACCCTCCGGCCGCCGATATTTTCACAATTTATCAATCCCGGATCAGGACAACTATCTAATCTACATGTGAGCCTGGGCTTGTAGTCTAAATATTACAAGCAGTACCATACAATATTACAAGCAGTACCATACAATATTACAAGCAGTACCATACAATATTACAAGCAGTACCATACAATATTACAAGCAGTACCATACAATATTACAAGCAGTACCATTCAATATTACAAGCAGTACCATACAATATTACAAGCAGTACCATACAATATTACAAGCAGTACCATACAATATTACAAGCAGTACCATACAATATTTCAGCGATTAGTGTTACCTATTGGGTAGTAATGTCTAAGCCAAAGATGTAGCTTACTGCACTGGTTTGAAGAGGGTGGAATGAAGTCGTGCAGGGGGGCGATATTTGACTTTCGAGCGCTCGATTCTTTCACTCGAAAACTGTCAAAAACGATGAAATGCTATATTTAAAAACGATAGAAAATTTAAAATCGAGTGGTGTTGACCACTCGTATTCAACTATATCAGTATAAAGTAAGTGCCTACAATTTTGACACTACAATCGTATTCACTCAGATTTTATTTTCGAGCGCTCGAATTTCAAAAATTGGTCCCCTGTTTTTGACAAATTGTACCTACCTATAATTTATCAATATTCTGTTTTTTTTTAAATATTGTTTCTTTAGAATAATGTAAAATTCAAATCCGTTGCATAAGGACCGCAAAATAAAACTTGCTGACAGCTATTTAATAACAAAATAAATATTTAAAATTGAATGTCTTTTCACCACAATTTGAACGTGTGTAAAGCTCTGACGTGAAGCTCACATTCGGAGCTCACATTGAAATAAAAATATGAGTTATTAAGTGAAAGTAACACTTTTTAAGGCATACTGTCAAAGCTTCAACACGTGCAGCCTGTGGGTCAGATATTCCATTAGTACCCTTAATACCCTAAGGGTACAGTATGTACAACAACGCGTTTAGGATGCTGATGGGGCTGCCGCGCTACTGCAGTGCATCAGATATGTTTGCGGAGGCCAGGACTGATGGTTTTCACGCCATTTTGCGTAAACGTCATCCCTAATGCGACGCGTGCGCGCCAGCTCCAACAGCCCCCTACGCGTTGTGGCCGGCAGGCTGGATTGCCCGTTCCAGCACCACTGGATGCAACTGCATGTGAATGGGATGCGGGCAATCTAGGCTACGCATGTTTTAGCCCTAAGTTATAATTTAAGTTATCAGTGTAATTTGTGTCCACTAACATTAGTTTATTATTAAGTGTTTGTATTGTTACTGATGAAATAATACGAACTTTGTTTAAAACAAAAGGATTTAGTTTATTAAAATAGAAAATACAAATTACTATGAACGTGCTACTGCGCTTACAAGGGCGAGAGTGAGTACGTCTTTAAATAAAATATCGAGACAGTGGTCGTGCGTGTTTGCCCGCCTACATTTATCAGGCGCTGTAGTTATGCGTCCCAATTCCAACACCCTCCTCTGGACGCAAACCCATTGCTATTGCAAAGGTCAGATGCTTTGGCCGGTGCAATCCCTTTGTGAACACATCAGCCAACATGTCTTGAGTGCTTTTGTAGCGAACGGATATTTGTTTCTTGGATATACGCTCCCTCACGAAATGATAGCGTATATCGATATGCTTGCTTCTGGCATGGTAGATGTCATCACCTGAAATGCTGATAGCACTTTGATTATCGCAAAACATAACAATTGGTATACTTGACATAGTAGGACAAAAGTCCTCTTCCAATTGCTTGAGCCAGATAGCTTCCTGTGTTGCCGTAGATAGTGACATATACTCTGCTTCGGTTGTTGACAGAGCGATTGTAGGTTGCCTTTTAGAACACCAGCTAATGGCAGCGCCCTGAAAAGTAAAAACATATCCAGAACATGATCTTCTATCTTCAGTATCTGTAGCCCAATCGGCATCACAGTAGCCTACAATGTTTGCATCATCTTTCTTGAAGGTAAGTTTTAGATGCTGTGTTCCTTTCAGGTACCTTAATACTCTTTTTGATGCCATCCAGTGCTGTGTTGTAGGTCTATTATTAAATCGGCTTAGTTGATTTACAATATAGGCTATGTCTGGTCTGGTTCCTTGTGATAAATATAAGAGACACACTATTAACTCTTGATATGGAACATTTTCTAGGACCTCGTCGTCTTTTTCAGCCTTTTTCAGTTGCAGGTTAGCCTCGCACGGAGTATAGACTGGATTGCAGTCACTCATATTGAAACGAGTAAGTACTTTTTCGATGTAAGCAGCCTGATCCAGAGAAATTTCTTTCGTTGAAGTGTTATGCATAATTCTAAAGCCAATACAACACTTTGCTTCACCTAAGTCCTTCATATGAAATTTGGTGCTCAGTTTTTTCTTTATCATCTTGACAGTTTCTTCATCATTATAGAAACATAGTAGATCATCAACATAGACTGTAAGGATCAGTATATTTTGTTCGTTGACTATGCGGTGATATATACATGGATCTACTTTTGATCGTGACATTCCTATTTCTAGTAAAGCTGCATTGAGCTTTTTATTCCATTGCCTGCTTGCCTGTTTTAGACCATAAATGGATTTTTTTAACAAGCACACTTTATCGCCTTCCCCAAAATACGGTGGCTGCGACATGTAAATGTCTTCCTCAATGTCACCTTGCAAAAAAGCTGTTACTGCATCCATCTGGTGAATTTTCAAATTATATTTTACAGCCAAGCCAATCACATATCTTATGGAGGTATAGCGTACTACAGGGGCATAAATTTCATGATAATCTATACCTTTTTTTTGTTGGTAACCTTTCACGACAAGTCGTGCTTTCATTCTTGATACATTGCCATCTTCATCTGTTTTAGTTTTGTAAACCCACTTGCAAGGGATTACTTTTTTATTTTTCGGCATGTCAACTAATGTCCATGTATTGTTAAGTAGTAATGATTTATATTCTTCCTCCATGGCATGTATCCACTGATCTGCCTTATTGCTCTCTAATGCTTCGGAAAGGCTTTGTGGATCCTTGTCCAAGATACTCATAGCTGATTCGCCATTCATACACATAAAAGATGCATTTTCTTGGGGAGGATTAGCTTCGTAAATTCATTTCGACGACGTCTTGGACGAAGATTCATGTTAATTTCTGGAATATCAATGCTCTCTTCAGGATTGTAAGATTCATCGGCAGGATCTGAATCAACCGATGCTGGTGAAGAAAACGAATCGACATTTAGAGACGTTGTATTCAACTCGTCGATTATAACAGAGTCATTATCCTCTCCGATTTCATCTTTTTCGTCATTGGTATTTTCTTTATTAGCATTTCCGATATCATCTTTTTCTTCATTAGCATTTTCTTCAGAAAAAGGTAAGTAAACTATTTTAGATTCAGGTAAGTTCAATTCCTTTTTATTACAAGACATTACTTTACTATCTGATTCATGCGTACTGGTTTGTCTTTCATTAATACTTGTTTCTTCTTTTTCAGGTACAGACTCATTATTAACAATATCTCTTATTACAGTGGCCTCGAGAAATACGACATCTCTGCTTGTTACAGTCATTTTGGTTTTAGGGTCTATGAAGCGGTAGCCCTTCACACAGTCACTATAACCGACAAAAATCAACTTACGGGATTTCGGATCCAGCTTTTGACGTCGTTCTTTAGGTATATGTACCATTGCATTGCACCCGAAGATCTTTATATGGCTTAAATCTGGTTGTTTTCCTGTCCACACCTCTTCTGGAGTGACGTAAGAAAGGGCTCTTGTCGGTGAGCGATTTATGATGTGCGCTGCCGTGACCACTGCTTCACCCCAGAAGTTGTTCTGTAACTGAGCATTTAATACCATACATTTAGACCTTTCTATGAGCGTCCTGTTCATGCGCTCGCTTAAACCGTTTTGTTCCGGTGTGTATGGGTTAGTAGTTTGGTGCAATATGCCAAATTTCTTCAGATAGTTGTTAAAATTGTTATTTACGTATTCTTTTCCGTTGTCTGTCCTTAAAGCTTTAATTTTTTTGTTTAATTCATTCTCTACTCTTGTTTTATATTCTATAAATTTGTCCAGTACGTCAGCCTTGCTTTTTATCGTGTATACGTGTACTTTACGTGAAAAATCGTCTATGAAAGTGACAAAATACCTGGCACCTCCAAGTGATGCAGTTTGCATCGGTCCACACACGTCGGAGTGGATGACTTCTAGCAACTCGGTTGCTCGGGAGCCCTCACTTGGAAATGGCTGTCTAGTCTGCTTTCCTTGGATACAACTTACGCATGTTATATTTTGATTAGACGGAGATAATTTTACACCGGTAGTACAAGTTGGAACTTTATCCATATCGCTGAAGTTCAGGTGGCCCATTCGTTGGTGCCATAAGTAAGTATCATTTTCAGTAACTGCGGGCATGGCTTGAGCTTTTTCATATGCTATGTTTAGCTTATACATATCATTTATTAAGTTGGCATCGGCTACTTTTTGACCATTTTTATTTGATATTTTACAGCCATTGTCTTTGAATTGGATATTGCAACCACTTTTTATCATTTTGCTTACTGATATTAAATTTGTCGATAATTCAGGCACATAAATTACATTTCTTACCTGAATTTTATTGATATTGCCTCGTGTGTCTGGAACGCTTATAGTTACATTACCGCAACTTTCAACCCTGAGTATTTTATCGTTAGCAATTCTAATGCTTGTTACAGGTGGTGCAGTTTCGTCCTCGAGCCACTCCTTGTGTGACGTCATATGCATCGAGGCTCCTGAATCGACGTACCAGCTCAGCGCGTCATTCGATATGGTTGCTGAAAAAGCTGCAATAAAACCATTATCTTTATTATCTGTTTTATTTTTTTTATACCAACAGTTCTTACTCAAGTGCCCGTATTTGTTACAATGAAAGCATCTCGGTCCCTTTGATTTATTTTGCCCTTTTTCAATATTTTTATTATAATATTGCTTCTTGGAGTTTGAGTAAAATGCGGTTGTGTCCATTGTTTTTACTTCCTGTAATAACTTTGTTTTTATAGAATCGGCACAAATTTTCACTCCAGAACTCTCAATGGCCATGATCATGGGTTTATAGGCATCTGGTAAGCCAGCTAGCATTAATGTCCCAAGCCATTCATCATCCACTTTGAAACCAATATTTCGTAAGCGATGTGCGGATGACATTATTTTATTAACGTAATCTTCTATGCTTGAGCTATTTTCTAGCGTAGTGTTTATTAAATCCTTTAGCAGACCCACTTTTCTAGTTAAGCCTGAGTCTTCAAAAGCTCGCATTAAGTTATCCCAAACCTCTTTAGCTGATGT
Source organism: Epinotia brunnichana (assembly GCA_963854355.1). NCBI lineage: Eukaryota > Metazoa > Arthropoda > Insecta > Lepidoptera > Tortricidae > Epinotia > Epinotia brunnichana. Next base: position 173,172 of record OY977960.1, read on the forward strand.
GGCCTCTCTTACATGCACATATATTATGGGGTCGATAAGTAAAATGAGTTTCGACTTAGCTTTAATGTCCTTTTTTGCATCTACAGCCTTGCCGGTTTCTGTTTCGATAATACATTCCCACAAATCTTCTAATTGCAAGTAGGCCTTCACTGCAAAACTCCAAGTGGCATAATTTTCTCTTCCAGATAACTTTTCTATACTCAGACCACTATTTGAAGTCATTATGATCACATATACTTGAAATTATGTTTGTTTAAAACAAAAGGATTTAGTTTATTAAAATAGAAAATACAGATTACTATGAACGTGCTACTGCGCTTACAAGGGCGACAGTGAGTACGTCTTTAAATAAAATATCGAGACAGTGGTCGTGCGTGTTTGCCCGCCTACATTTATCAGGCGCTGTAGTTATGCGTCCCAATTCCAACAGTTACTAACCAAAAATATGGATGTACATGTCCGAATTTTTTTTTGAATTGTATTGAATTGAATAAGGACAAAAACAAATTCACCCCCAGTATAAGATTGTTGTACTGGCCCTAGCCAGACTGTCCCGCCTAGATCCGGTAATCCTTTGTTACTTTGTAGCGGCCGTGCCGGGACGCGGCGCCATCTTGAATAGACGCGGCTCTGTTGTTCGATACGGGATTACCCACCTACATCTAGTCAAGAGGAATCAAAACGGGTACACTTTGTACTACATTTCCGTACAGATTAAGGCACTTTAATTGTTCTTGTGTGTATGTTCATCTACGAACAAGTGCCCCAATTATTTTTACAAGCTTTATATTAACTTGCACTGTTTGTATGTGTCTAAATATGTAAGTATGTAAGTTGTCCGTCAAAATATGCAATCGTTTTTTCAGTCATTTCCCATTATCCAATTTTATTGAGCTGAAATTTTGCATGCATATGTATATCGCATGACAATGCAATATTATGATGACTTGGAGCTGATCTGATGCTGGAGCTGGAAGGTGGTCATAGGAACTCCGCAATAAAACGACACAACCCTATTGAGTTTGGCCCGTTAGAATCGTCTCAATGAGTAATTGATGATGGTATGCAGAAAAGTACAGTCAGCAATAAAAGCTTGTACCAAAAATGATATTTTTGACAGAAACATATTTATTATGTACTACGGGTTGTCCATGACGTAGGCGTGAAGGATTTCGTTGAATGTCCTCGTTCGTGTTGCCCGTGAATACTACTCGTAATTTGACTTGAAGTTCGGTTTTGATTGTTAGTTTAGGAAAATGCTATATTTTCGACCATAACTGTTCGCACGAGCGTATTAGTCAACACTTAGATTTAGAACGTCTAGGCATCCAAAACACAAATGTGTTGCTTTATCTTGTTGCTATCAACAAGATAAAGCAACACATTTATGTTAAGTGCAAAGTAAACGCTTCCCGCATCTTCCCAGCTGTTGTGTAAACGCAATCTAAACGTTGCGAGTGTAGAACAATTATAAAAGCGAAGATCTCCGCCGGGAATGGTTATTCTAAAACCAACTTTTAATCGTCTGAGAGCTTGTCTGTATTATACTAAGATCTCTAAAAGCGTTAGAATTATATTTGACGCGAGTTCAAAGGAGTTCTGGTCTTGTTGAAAGCGGAGCGGTGTAACTTTGCGAATTAAGTTGGAGACTCCATTATGAACTGACGACGGAATTTCAAACTTCATTAAGATTCCGCGAATCGGTATTTGTAATATAATTCCGACTTCCGTCCGGCTGTCACTGCGGCTGTCGATTCTCGATTAGTTCCTCAACGCTTGCGTACGGAATACAAATTGGGTGCGTATTGTAACTAAATGTTTAATTTTTCTTTCGAACACCGTTTTGTTTACACAGAGATATCATTAATTAAAATTATTACGCAATATAAAGCTACGCATATTAGGTACCTTTGTCTTATTGATTAAAATTCTGATACTCTAATAGAACAAAACCGTGGAAGATGGTTTTATGATTATTTTACTAATTTAGCGAGTACATATAATGAGTATATATATTGTATTGTATTTAGTGCGAGTATAGCGTGTTTAATACAAATGTAGCCGTTAATCCCGTATATTAATAACCCTACTGCGACCACAAATCTCTGCAACAGCGCAATCAATATAGTCAGTCAAAAGTGTCTCAGTGACTCGCACTTTCTATATTTTATTTTACAGAGCTTCTCGGTTTGACTTGCCTTAATTACAGTTTGATATTGAGACTTTTATGAAAAAAATCAATGTCTAAAGCGATGTCGAAAAACAACAGTTGAAACGGACATAATAGGTTGAGGTTATCACGACTATGACACAATATTGGTGATGTCAGGGACCGGCAAAAACAACGTTAGTTAAAAACACAAACGTTGTGTAGTTTAGTAGCGCGAACAAAAGACGACTCGGAATGTCGACTTTTGCGTCGAAGTATCTCGGGTTTAATTACGAGTCGCAGAAGCACGTGTTTCAGAAAGTTGGTCCAACTTAGTGGGGCCGGAACGCGGGTGTCAAGTCGAGAACTTTGACTTGTAAAGTTATGAAATACCCGTTTCAATGAGTTTCTTCGGATCAGTAATAAATCACTTTGCTGCTTATCATTTTTCTACGTTACTTGGACAGCTTTTTTAGGTAATTCATATTTTAATTTCGAATTTTAATATTTTGACGTATAATGAATCTAGAGCGTATAAAGTGTTTTTTTATATAATTGCAGTTGAAATAAGAACAGAACATTTAGTAAACTTGGGTAACGTAGTAATGTGGAAGTGGTTTCCTTCAAATCAAATGTTTTATCAAGGAAGAGCATAATAGGCGTTACAAGTTACTTACCAATACCTGCAAGCAAGCCAAGTATTTAGGTATATTACGAGAACAATATTCCTTTGCTATTCCGCTAGAAAACGTGCTGGTTGATCAGCGGAGATCAAATGCAACTATTTGCGTATAAATATGCAAATAATTACAGCAAACCACCACCAATAATGAAAAAACCTCGACACGTGTTTCGCCTCTCTACGAGGCATCATCAGGAGATGCTGGCAGGAGATGTTGCTAACGCCACGTCCACTGAGCCAATGAATCATTGAATTCCGCTGATCGACCAGCACGTTTTTTAGCGGAATAGCAAAGGAATATTGTTCTCGTAATATATCATGGACTTCCGCAAAGTAACGCCTGATTCAATAAAGTATTTAGGTACCTAAACCTTTCCCATTCTTGGGTATCGAGTCATTAGCACTCCGTTAACAGGGAGGCTGCAGTCAGCAGTTCCTGCTGCTGATTTAATGCCCATAATTCAATCGCATTGTGTCAGACAACGGAACTAACTTCTATGGGGCGGTCACTTCGTTTCAGCCTGTCCGATCTTAAGGGAAATGAGTCCGATTTTATTTAGGTGGGTCTTGTCTGTTTTTTGTCAAGGCACTTTGTTAGGTTCAAATCTAAAAATTAGCAATTTGTTATTTAAGTATTTATTGATCTATTAACCTATAGAACTTTATGTCGTCGTCTAATAACCATACTACTCACATAACTAGTTTGAAACTAGATGGATGTTTCCACCATAATTTTTAATACCTAGTATTGAAACTAACTCGGTTATTCGTCAGTGATCTTATTGACCAGTACTTACACGTGTTTGAGGTAGTTACAAATCCAATCACAAAATTCTGCTTGCGTAGCTCAGACCAAGCACAACTCCTTAAAGTTTGTTTCCAATTTGCCACCCCGTGTGGACACACTTCGGTCGAGAGCCACTAACGAGCCATTGGCCACAAAACTCAGCAGTTCGCTTCCTTGCGACGTCAGCGATCGGAAAATGCCTTCGTAAAATACTACTCGTCTGGGTGTCCAGTAAAACTTGACACATACCTACTATAAGTAAGCGGATAACAAAGTTATTCTGGTCCTAGAAAAGTCGTAGATAGCTTTGTGAATGTGGTTTCAGGAGCTGTGGCGCTCCCAAATGGCAGACCAAGAAACTCATAATTGAGTGTACTGAAAGGTGTTGTCACGTAATTTAATACTGAGTTTAGATGTTTCCATGACATGAAATACTACTTGAAAATTGTTGTATTGACCTTGTCTGGCTTACTGGATATCGCGGTGTTAAAAAAGCGATTTTTAAGATACTTAAAAACCGATTAATCTCCACGTATTGGTTGATCAAGTGCGTCAGGTTTACGTTTGTTTTTGTGTAGTAAAATATAAACGAATCGTTATTTTACTGTGCCTTCCATTAAATCAGGGAAAATGTATAATAAAAGGCACAATGTGCCATTGAAATAACATCAAAGTATTTTTATGCGTTTATTTGTGTAGGTACTTTTATAACAATTGCTTAGTGAAAATTGTGCTGGTTTTTATACATGAAGAATATGAAACGCGATATGGTTTACAAAGCTACAATTTAGTTATTACCATAAGCAGAAGAATATCTTCGTTGAACTCCGCAAAATATAAATTGCTCGGATGATGTTCCTTGCTTCACTTAAAGCGACAAAAGCGTAAAACCAAAGGAAGTTCTAATAAAGCTGTAAAATTCTCTAGTAAGCGTCCGTCTCGACGTTATTTCCCTCCATTCTTCCTTGAACGGGAAACAGAAGTGAATGTAATCGAGCGCTGCAATTAGCGAGGTGAGGGGGGAGGGGTGACTTCGTGATTGAAGGTCGGAGGCTTCTGAGTGATTGTCTTAAGCTGTGGAAGATGACCTCAACAATCATTCTTGTTGCTGCGGCTATAGCAGGATAAGCAGTTTTATTTTTTCTTGGCTATACCTAGATTTCATAAGATTCAGATTCATTTGTTTCATAATCAGATTTCTTTGTTAATTAAATGAGCATGTCAATTTACATGAAGTAATTATTATGATCGATGAGTCGATGTGAATATAATTTCAATGATTTGTAAATGTTGTTAAGTAAGATAACACCAACTTAGGAGTTTGGCTAGATAAAACGTAATAACAGACTTATTAGTTAGCTAGGTTTAAAAAAAGAAAACATAACATTTTATTTTTCTTAATAAGATAATAATAGAAGTTACTCTCTCCACGCACTTTCGTGACGAAACCACTAATACTACATGTAAAAATGACAGCCAATATCAACACGACATAACTCTCTTCTGTAGAGCGCTTAGCTCTCATATATAGAGTGTCACCTAGTAAACCTGTCAGCATGGGCACTCGTTACAACCTACTAGCATCTGAACAAACATTCCATCACTCAACCAAGATCATGTAATTATGAACAATGTAATGTAAGAGAATGAGGCAAGGTTTGTCAGTATCGTATCAAGAATATAAATCAGTGATAAATATCTGTGTAGGTAACAATTCGGGCAACAACCGTGATTGTTTGTGTGAATTAATAAATTAACGTTTGCTTTTATGCGGCCAGCGTGAACAGAAGTCGAAAGTCGCCCGTTACAACAAAAACATTCCTCAGAATCCGAACAACATATTCGTTTGATCGTCCGCATTTGCAAATTCGTCCCCCTGAAAAGTTGAAAGAGCGTCGTTAGAGAAGTGGGAGGTTGTGGGGGGGGGGGGGGGGGGGGGGTGATTGTTAACATCTGTAATGTATTCATGAGGCGGGATTAACAGTGGCACGGTCAGGTCGGCGTTTTTATGATTTCATTATGCGCAGCGGCGAGGTGATGGTGGGAGGCCGGTTTCTTTGGCAACACAAAATATTGTAGGTGGCAGGGATGTCGATAACAATCAAAATACTGGATTAACTTGTATGCTTAACACAAGCATAAAACTTTTACGATAGGCGGGAGAGATATAGTAGTCTGTGATGATAGCGTATCAATTTGGAATGCGAAGCGTGAGTGAGATAGGCCCGGGAGATCCAAAGCAGGCTGTGTATAAGGGTCACGTTTGTATGTCAGCTGTCTTTATGTCGTTTGATGTTGAAATGGTAGCCATTTTAATTAAATTGGCACAGGGTCAGGGCGAGATTTACAGGGCAGTTTTATCTCTTTTTTATTTGTTATTGCATTGTTTAGACTCGCGTGTTCCTTGATATATGAAAGTCGAGTTGTAACATTGGCTAAAGTTTAGTTCATTGTAAGTTACCCAAGTGTACTACAGGGAAGCTGACTACGGCGGTTCGTAGCACTTGGCTACGTCGTAGACATTTGACAACACGTATTAAATTGGAATTGGGTAATTTTTTGAATCAGTGTGATTATTTCCAACGAGCAGAAATTGAACTCGGGACCTTTGCAATACGTGTACTGCCCTTGCTATTGCCTAATTATAAATTGGTGAGCACACGCTCCTGTCTGGTGAAAATTTCGAATTGGTTCGGTGTTTGAAATAATCAACAAATTGTTATTCTGACGCGCTGTATGCCCTATTACATTATTTTCTTAGCGTTGTTCCCGGCAGTGCTCAAGCCAGCCCGGGGTCCGGTTTGACACCTAAGGTGTTTTCTAAGTATGCTGTGAATTTTCCCATAACCCATTGGCCAAGTAACGGTGCCAAAACTCCAGCATGATGCTGAGATGGAACCTCGATCATACTCAGAAAATCTCTGTGTGTATTTATGCTTATGTTTTTAGTGTCTAGAATACACGAGTATTCTATTCTATTTGGGATAAATTGATTAAAGAAAGTTAGAATGTGCTTATTTAACTCATTGGTATATGATTTTAGTGGATCTCAAATGATGTGTGATTGATGTTGTACAATATTGAAATTAAAAAAAATATATTGGTCCATTATATCTGATGAAGCCCCCTAAGTCCTAACCTCACTGTCATAGTTAGTAATGTTTTTACAAACGTATTTGTTTCATATCAGATAAATATAACGTTTCAATAAAAAAAGGCGCTTTGATTATCGAAGGCTAAATCACCGCAGAGGATAAAGTAAATTTCAATTTGACTCGTCGCGGAAAAAACACAATATTAATTTAGATTTTGTTTACATTTGTTTTGTTAACGATTTTCTTCGTCAATATTTGGAGACGGCTTCATTTCGAAGGCGCGGAGAAGCAACACACAAAATGAGAAGGAGGCCCATTTTTGTGCGTCGTTTCAGATTTCGAAGACATTTAAAATTATAGCGCGCTCGCTTTCACACACGTCGAGCTAGGCTATTTGTCAGAACGAGCGCGAAGCATAATTAATGTATAGGTAATAATTATGTTGAAAAAGATGAACTAAATTGAGGCCCGGAGTTGTAGCCACAAAGGAGTGTTTTGATCTGTGTCTAAGGAATATTACTTGACTGAGACCATAATGAATTCTTGGAAATGGATGAATACTAACCATACATTTGATAACGTGAAAGTCATTTCTAAATATTATAAGTAAATGTTTAATACATTTCCGCAACTATCAAGTTTTTATTCTTGCACGTTGCTGTGTTCGTTTTCTTAGTCATTTTAAAAACTAAAAAATAGAAATGGAATTTTTAATCTACTAACATACTTTACGTACTTAAAACCCATTCTTTTTCAATGTAAATGATTTGTCAGAATATCTTTACCGACTAAGTGAGTTAGATTAGATTAGTGTTTTACCCTGAAGAAAAGCCCCATTGAGACAAAATGCTGTCAGAGAAATGATTATTTCGAATGATGTAGATACGCTAGATGTAAAGCCCATTTTGCTATAATTATTATTTACCTTCTTATTTACTCGAAATCATATTTTTGCTAACCGCACTCGCAGTAGGCCAAGATACAGGCTCAGCCTAGTTTGGTCACTGATGGACAACCTCGATTTAATGTAAGTAATTCTTGTTTTTGTGAAATAAACTATTTTGTTTTTTTTTTTGTGTGTAGTCTTGCAATGACGGATCTGCCTCTAGCTGTCGACATACCAAGTTTTTAAACCAAAAAAGGATCCACTATACGCGTTTGTGACTGCTATCGCAAGAATCCATGGGCTATGGTGTCTACTTATTTATTTATTTATTTAATAAACAGAGTATATAAACTTACCACCAGGTTTGCCATCGTCGAACTATAAGAAACGTTACGTGTTTATTTATACCTAAGATTGCCCTGCTGACGCCAAAACCAGTTAGAAACATTCAGCAAAGCCGAGCACAAAGCCGGAGTTTAATAAAACATGACAAATCACGGCTTATGCCCTGATGGTGATGCTAATGACCGCTAATGAGCGCTGTGTCTCGCTCGCACGCACGAGTTGATCGTTATTAAGGCTGCTGGCTGCTGTCCTGTATTGTTTTGTTAATATTATTTTATATAACAAAGTGAATATTCGTAGTCATGCTTTGCTAAGCGATTCTTTCCAAGTGTTATGACATAAACATGGCAAGGTACTACAATTTTAGTGGTTATGTAAAAATTCACCCCGTATCATTGACCCTATTTTTTTATAATTTTTTTTTATACATTCAAATTACATCTTAATAATCATTTATATTCTCGCCAAACTGTTACGTTTGATGGCGAGACGCGCTCAGTTTTCATATAACTTAACCTATTAAACTCATCTTATATAAAATAAAGTAACAGTTTCATGCCTCAAGTAAAGAAAAGAAATATACATATATCTGCATACTACATACACATCCATATGTGATAAGTCGAGAGTGTGTTCTCGTCTCATCACACATGCACGCGCATATACTTACCTACATACATACATACACACTACACACTCACTTAATCATGACAAGCCGGAGAAGACAATTCTTTAGTCTAGTTTTTGTCCTAGATTTACTTAGTTTAGGACTTTGTCTTAATAAACTAATCTTGTTGAATATTTTTGGGACTAAGTATTTTGAACATCTTTCCAATGCTCACCATTCTATGTATGATATTTAGCTTCAGCCTGCCGACCAGTTAGACCGCTCACTGCCCGCCCTAATTTGTTTATCATTCTGTTATTTATACGCACGCATGGCTCAGGGGGTCAACCGACAAAGTTAGGTAATTCGATCATAGGTAACTTTGACTAGGCCGCCGGCCGCAAAGCGCCCAACAGCTGGTCAGGTAGGTAATGAATTCGCCTCGTTAATAGTTGCCAACTTTTAATTTGTAATGGAATTACCTCCTTCCTTGCCTCCCACTGGTTACGTGAGGCGCTTTCTCATTCCCTATTTTACTCAGTTCGGAAAGGCTAGTTATTAAATTAATAATTCATAAGCTATTCTATGAAAAGTCACGATTTACCTAAAATAATGGTTTCAAAACGGCTTTTTCATCGGAAACGTGGGCTGCTTACTTTTATTATTTTGTAATTTAGCTGTAATGGATTTCGGAAGGAACGCGGCGCACATTTTAAAAAGAAATCCCTAGTTGGTACGCTGTTCCAGAAATAACCTCTTTTAGCATTTTGTCAGCCATTTGTCGCATGCAAAAATGTTGCTCCTACGGCAGCTTCTTCCTTGTAAAAAGGCGAAATGGCGCCTCGTTGTCAAGTAGTAGGCTCTTTCTTTATTATGGTACCCGTCGTACGCAGCAAGTTGTGACGTTATCTAAACTTCCAAGCGTAGATAACGTCACAACTTGCTACGTACGGGTACCTAAGTATGTACGTTTGAGCGTCGGTTGCAATCAAAGTTACTGCACTCCAATATAAAAGAGAGAACATTGTACCTACCTACTGTTTAAGAACAAAATAAATAGTTGGAATACTCTTTAGTACACACATTCATGAACACACACAACATGATAAAAGTATGCCAGACCTGACACTTCATTGTTATAATTAGTTTCGAGTACCTACTTGTGTTGCCTGTCGAATAGTATCACAATTAATACTCGTCTGTGAAAGTTCAAGCCAGCGGGCCTAAGTAGGAGATTCTATGTTCCACTGTATGTATTTTTCTAAATGTATATTCACAATTTCTCGGTCAATTGTGGAGCGATTTCTAAAATTATTTTTTTAATCAAAAGAGTATACTCCTGAGGTGGTCCCATTGTCACCAAATCAGGATCTGATGATGGGATCCCACGGAAATTGAGGGCAACCCTCAAATTTTATAGGCACCCTTGAAATGATTTCGGTATTTTCCATTATAACTCGTGTATTTACCCTCGGAAATTGCAATATTCGTGAAGTGGAACTGATGATGAAGATGATTTATGGAACTGCTCAAAGATGTAAAGTACGTCGAAGATTCGGACATGATTCCGTTGAAGTAGCAACTAATGACGTGTCAATTCTGAGATCCTTGAGGAATCGACGGAACTCCTCATATATTATCAGCCCACATATAGCGACTTGGGTTTTTCCAGTAATAATCATCGCATTTGCACTTGGAAAGCAGTTAATGTCGTAAATTGGATAGGAAATGTGAAAATTTTCATGTTCCTACGTGGCTTGGCGAAGTACTGTTAGCACGAGACGGAGCGCAAGCTTTGTCGCGTGACACTTTAACAGCGAGGTTTTAACAAGGAGGCTCTTGTGATGGGCTGGTTTTCTGCTACAGCTAACCCTAACGGTGTTGCAGTACAGCCACGTTGGCCATGCTATGGCACTACAAATTATGTCATACTTGCATTAAAACTCATCTTAACTTTAGTTCGAGTGGAAAATCAGCCCAAGTATAAGGTTGTAGTGTGTTGTAGGCGTTGGGCTAGCAATCCATCATTGCAATATCGATATTTTTTCGTCTTCAAACCCACAATAGCTAGAAGTGGTACCTCAGAGCATAGAATACTAGAGAGAGGACAAACCACCGGCGGCCGTGTCGCAGCTGTTAGCTCAATGGGCATACTCTGCCATACTGTGCATGCGTGCTGATCGCAGAGAATATTACGTTTTTTCCCAAAATGCCTGATATGATGCGCGTTTATGGTCAAATAAGCGTGTAGGTATACAAGTGTGTGTGTTTTAGATGTGTGCGTGCTTTGTCTTGTCAATGACCTGGGCGTTGTGTGGGTTAATGAACTTGCGACAGGCGTACTCTATACAAATCGGCCGGCATGTCCGATCTCCTTATATTCAAGGACTGGTATTTAATTTCTCGGGGTCTGCCTAACCCTTTTTGTGAATAAAAATGTGATTTTGTTATGTATTATATGTATTACTAGCGTACCGGCCCGGCTTCGCATGGGTTTATTTGTATACCTAATACCCACATGCATGTTTTATACATATAAAGCTTCCTCTTGAATCACTCTATCTATTAAAAAAACAGCATCAAAATCCGTTGCTTAGTTTTAAAGATCTAAGCATACATAGGGACAGACATACAGCGGGAAGCGACTTTGTTTTATACTATGTAGTGATAATCCTTTTATTCAGACTGTAAGCAACACACAAATAAGATTATGATAAAATCACTCTGTTTTGACAACATCAATTCCGTTTGTTTGGTAAAGGCAAATGTCATGTACTGCTCGGTACTAATTATTCTATCCCTGAGAGAGCTGCCAAACTGCCCTTATCTTATTTAAGGCGCACGTCCTTTGCATTGCTAATAATGAAATGCCTCGGTGGTTTAGCGGTAACGTCCAACCAACCCTATTGTTAAACCGTTCCTGACAGTCTGTCTAGTAGTCTATTATAATTTGAACCCTAAATGCATTTAAAGTACACGTAATCTGATGCAAGACACAAACTGGTCCACAACACCCGCAACTGTGGATAACTTTGCGTTACGGCTCCCGTCCAGCGAAGAATCCTCATTATTTGTAAATAAACCCAGGCAATACATTATTTATAAACCAACACCTTATCTTCACGAGTCTGGACTCTGTTCCGTTGGGAGAAAGGCGCAAATCCCTTGGCAAATCGTATTGCGGGCATACTGTGCTACCCGATCTTCGTCTTCAAATAGCAGTTAATATTTCATTCAGTGCCTCATTTGCGCGCTATTACTAAACCTCTAAAGGCTTTGTTTAGGTTTTGTTTCAGACTCATCAATATTGAGAAAGCTGTCTCATATTTAGATTTTCTTCGGTTAGAATAATAATTTGATGTACAGTCGGCGTCATAAGTTGCTGAACACCTAAGTACCTTGTCGTTTTCACTCGTTTGACAACTTCATATGGCAGTTTAACATGACGCTTAATGCGACTCGGTACAAATGTGTTAAGCCCATTCTGAGGCTGACCGTATCTATCGCCTACTACCTATCTTTAGGACGTCTTGAAATAAAATTGATTAAAATTGATAATTCTGATTTCGGATACAAAACGTAGTGTAAGTACCCCCTCACTCTTGCTAGCAAGGAATTTGTAGTCGTTATTAAAAGGATTAAGACATTTTGAGGTCTTCGATTGCGTAGTTACTTTTGATGCTGACTGTACAACCTCCAGTCCCTGGGCGACCGAGTTCTGCTCGGGTGAAAATAGAGAAAATCGTTTTCCTCTACCAGTCAACCAAAAGTCAACGAATATTGCTCGTTTAAAAGTATAAGTCGCATCAGATACTAGGCTATCCGCAGCAGAACCAAGGTAACCGATATAGCGCTCTGAATCGCTAAATTTACCTAAGTGGCAGTGGAAGGCGCGGCGTGGGTAGGCCCCCCACAAGGTGGACTGATGATTTGGTAAAGGACGCGGGGGTCCGCTGGATGCGGGTGGCGCTGGATCGGTCATTTTGGCACTCTTTTGGGGAAGCCTATGTCCAGCAGTGGACGTATTTCGGCTGATATGATGATATCTTATTATTATGGTAGTAAAGTCTATATACCTATTTTGGTAACATCGTATGGATACATCTCTTTTTAGTCGACTGTACGTAGGTCAGGTAAATCTAAATGTCACTTTTTAATGGGCAAATAACAGTAGAGTTGTCCTAACGTGCGTTCAAAAGGTTACATGATTAGCCAGCCCTCAGGAGCGCGTTGCGAAATAAAGCGCCCGGCCAATAAGCGACGAAGTGTTTAACCTAAGTATGAAAATCACTTTAGGTACGACATTCCCATTTCTTTACTAAAAGGTTTAACAAAGTTCTAAATTAAATAGTACACATAAATTACGATGCTCGTTTCTTTGTTTGATTGATAGACTCATAGCTGTTGTGTAATTGATTACAATGACAAAGCAAATAACGGTCAGTCGCAAGTTAACACCTACTGCAATAACTTTAGATCTGTCCCGCATTTGTCTTGCAACGCAAACAGCGTCCCGAAATACGACAACACACAGCGCAACACGCGCGGCAGAAGCACAAAGCAAAGTAACCGATTATAATTAGTGTAACTTTGCACACACCACAGTAACACACTTTATCCGCCAAAGAAAAGTTCTCTAGAAGAGATCGATAGCAATGAAGCCACCTCGTACGTGCCTGCGTTATGCTAGGCCCTCATTGTAAGCGAAAATGGCTGGACAATCGTTGGGGGTTTAGTGGGTAGTCTGGACCTTCTGCCCTGGAGTCCCAGACACCCGCCCGGTCCCCCTCCGACTGGGCGGACGGTGCATCAACGCATTCCCCCAACTTAAAAAAAAAAAAAAGGTGTGCATAATTAAATAGCATTCTTCCAACAATTCACTGGCTGACGTCATACCATTAACCGTCACCAACATGCTTATAAAATCCATGCTTGGTTAAGGCAAAGCGTGCTTATCATCAGTGACACATATATAGCGCCTTTGTCTGACGTCACTGTTGCAAACAGTATACCGTTCCATGGTTTCACTGTGTCAGAGGGCGGGTCTGATTTACGACCCGTCCCGTGTTCAGCGTAACGCGATTTACATGCGAGTACGCGCAATGCGTACGGTCGACTTCAAATATATGTTTACAATTTGGACCTTACTCCATTGTGATAGGGCGTAAAATATACAGCGACTACAAACAGAAACACGGTACACTGATCACAAGTGGACCTTAACTCGTTGCAACAAGGTTCAAAATTGATCAGTTAATTGTGTCGTCGATGCTACGGCGTGCTTTCTGTCCGGCTCGGGTAATAATGCGAAGTTACGGGCGGGCGGGAGAAATTGTAGAAGGAATATTTTGTGTAGAAAAACATGCTTTGTGCTATCAAGCCTCTTGTACGATAAGTTAATTTGTACAACGGAAAAATTATGAATACCTAAGTGTCGTTTATAGGGCCCACAATTTGTCTGCTTTGCCCGAAGGTTGACTGGTAGAGAATGCTTACGGCATTAAGTCCGCCTTTTGTACGTTAAGTTGTTCTTTTGTGCAATAAAGATTAAATAAATGAATAATGTGTGGCCTTGGTTTTAGACAGAGCGCAAACATGTAAGATTGTCCCATAATATTTAATTATTTATTTATTATTTATTTATTTATTTATTCATTATTCACCTTCAATATTAAAATCGCAGATAGGTAGGTACATTTAAATGTGGTTTTGTCAAATAAAGTAGATGGAATACTGGCCCTTATGACATTAGGTCAGGTCAAAAAAAAAACAAAAAAAAAAACGGTCAAGTGCAAGTCGGACTCGCGCACGAACGGTTCCGTACCATTATCAATAACAATATTTATTTTATTCTGTTTTTAGTATTTGTTGTTATAGCGGCAAAAGAAATACATCATCTATGAAAATTTCAACTGGAACTATCACGGTATCAGTGAGATACAGCCTGGTGACAGACAGACGGACGGACGGACAGCGGAGTCTTAGTAATAGGGTCCCGTTTTACTCTTTGAGTACGGAACCCTAAAAAAGGCAACGAAAAGGTATAAGTAGAGGGAAATGCTTGGAACACAATTTTTGACTTCGTAACTTTTTTTGGACTATAGTTAGAAGATGAACATTATCAAAAGTCCTTGCCCGTAGCCCGGGAGGGAGTTTTCGTTTTTTCGCTTATGTCTCGGAAACTCTGCGTCTCGGAAAATCACAATCTAATAGCTTTCTAATAAAAGGCCTCGAATCATCATGTAATTTAGTCTGCCGAGAAATTTATTGTAACTTGAGAAACATAATATAATATGCAAAATAACTAACATGCACAGCTGGAAAGAGCAGTGGTTTTGTGCAAAGTTCTAAAGTCAGAAATAAAGTATTTTTCAGACATTCAATTTGGAATCAAAAACTTTAAGACAACTTCGGTCTGTTTAAGTAGATAAACTTGAGACGTACAAAGTATTCCAATCAGCGCAGTCTGGATATAGGTGCTGTCATCTTATTCCGAAACCTGTCCTAACTGTGACAAGTTGATTCATAATTTATTTTAGAGAAATAAAACGTAAAAAAATGTAAAACTGATTTCACAACTCCTTAGTATTCATTCAGAGATTAGTAATTGGGGAGGGTAATTGTATACCTTGGTCAATCTATGATGGGTAATGGATCTGAGATAATACTGTTTAATCCGGGTCTAACGCGATATTTATTTACCTTTATTTCTGACGTTTCGACACGGGTTGCTCCGGTCATGGTCGCAGATAACTGTCGTCCCAGCAAGTTGTCAACAGAGATATGGGTTTACAATGTTTCACTACCCTCCAAAAGTCGATAAAAACATGGAGGGTACACCCGAAATAAGTCCACTACCCATCCATTTTAATGTTAATTGTCTAGGGCACGGCACACAACACTTACAGTATTCGCGCACAGATCCGAAGATATACGAGATTTCAGTTTCTGAATCACTGGTCCCCAAGTCGCCGATAAATTGAAACCACCATCCCTATTGAAGTTCTTCGGGTGTTTCCTGATTTCAATTGCCTCTCGTACCATCCGCGGGTAGTAGTGGCGTTCAGTAGAGAGGATTTCGGGCTTGTGCAACTCAATCCAATAATTCGATCCACTGGTTAGTAGGTGGTCCGCTATTGCGGATTTGTTTATTTGTCGATTTTTGACTGCCGCTATATGTTCCTTCACTCTCTCTTGAACGCTTCGCTTAGTCTGGCCAATATAAACAGTCCCACAACTGCATTCCACCTTGTGGACCCCGGGATTTTGGTACGGGATGACATCCTTTGGACTGCGTAACTGATTCGCTACTTTGGATAACGGCGTATATACAGTCTTAATGGAGAATTTCTTGAGTACTGTTCCAACTTTGTCCAGGCCAACAGTTCTGCGTGCGCACACGCCTTAGCATAATCCTCCTATTACAGGTTGAAATTGGCGACGGTATTCATGTCGTCATTTTTTAAGTCGACGTTTTTCGGTATCGACATCAACCAATAATTTCGAGTTGTAATTTTTTAATTTATGCTAAATTAAAGTATATCCTAGGTAGGTTACACATATACTGGTTTGGCTGCGGCAAAGTCCATAGCATTCTTAATAAGGACCTTGGTTAACAGAATACACGAGGTCGCGATTCCGTTTTAGTTTGTGCATAAAGTAATTGAAAGTCAAACTAATACTCGTTTCGTTGAAGTGGTCCCCATTATGAATGAGCCTTGGCCAACAGATGTACGGGTGCAATTCCATTTTTACTCTCCGTTTAAATAAGGTCGTCGGACCGCGAAGACCCGCAAATGACTGCGCGTTTAAATATCCCCGAGAATTCGCTCGTTTCGGTAAATATTTGAGATTACTTTATGAAGATGGAGTGCAGGCTTTCGGGCTCGACTCTGTGATTTTTGGAGCCCGTTTACAACAAGCTCTGAAGTATTTAACCTTACATATGGAGGACTGTTTTTACTTTCGATTGTTTAAATGATGTTTGTTTGTGTTCGAGTATGTGCTTAAGTAGTTTAAATAACTAACTGACTTTAGGAAGTCTAATTGAGTTGACTTTCGACATTTATTTATGTAAGAAAGTGGGTACCATACTCGTATTATCCAGCTGATTAAGACAAAAAATTACCATTAAAACTCCTTAGACTACACGTGATAACTCGTTATTTGAGCTCGTTCAGATCGGTGGTAGGCATTGATAAGTATTTGACCACTTTTCCAAAAAGCAATAGCAATTCGTCGGCAATGCGAGACTGTCTGTAAAAGATTTTGACTGCAAATCTTTATCTACTTACACGTTAAGTAGAATTCTGCAGAAGTGTGAACGCATCCGTTCATTGAACGAATGGAGGGAGCTAGCAGTTCAGAGTGACTGGAACTGACTGAAGTCACTCTTAACCTAGCTGCGGCAATGTGAGGAGGTTGTGCGGAGAGATAGCTGAGAGTCAACTCGTCCCGACCATGGGTCATTAAACCAATCAACCTTAATCTAATACGGAGTGGCCGTCTTTCCTATTTAAAACAGGTATGTTCTGTTGGTTTGGCTCAGAAGTGTCTTGTGAGGTTATATTTTGCATTTGTGACTAAAATTGTGGAATTGTCTTTGTTACAGTATGGGTCACATGTACTGAAAGGCTGTCTGCCCTAATGACAGACGAATGCTAGCTTCAACTGCAGTTTAAAGTGTTGAACTGTCTCCTGAAACGACGGGTAAGGACTAATCCTGTAGAAAATAGATACTTCGATGTAGGTCAAACCTTGCCATGTGTGTTCGTATTGTCTAAGAAAAAGGTGGCTAATGATTTGTAATTTATTTACAGCTACAAGCCGGTCGCTCTGTCGCTCGGTTGCTCTGTCGCTCGGTCGCTCTGTGTCTACGGCCTGGAGTCGATATCTGAGGACTTGGCTTCTGCTTCTGTTTTCTTGGATGCTGTGTGCTGACATGTTGGCTGCTGAACTTGGTGACGAGGGGAGCAGGGAACCAGGCGTCACGATTGCATCATCGCGGCTGCACTGAGGGTCCCTAACCTAAAGGTGTTGGATGTGGTTGTCGACGGGTGGCACCCGGGCTCCTGAGCCCATTGCTTCGTTTTAAATAAGGTGAACACGTTCCTTTCATTATACACACACACACATACACTGCTAGCCCTTAAGGCAGACATCATCTTATGATTTTATGTGCAATTCAAATGAAGATTTGTCAAGGTGGATCTCGGTCCGGACTTAATTTTAGTCGAATTTAAGCATAGCTCTAAGGAGATATATATATATATATATATATATATATATATATATATATATTATCCTATCAAGCTGGAGGAATATGTACTGTTATTTTACATATATTAGAAAAATACACAATTGGATGAACATTTCTTGACTTTCCTTTCAATATTGAATGCCTTCGTGATTGTCTGGCAGGTCACTGACCAAATCACGTGGCGCCCATCTCTCTTTCATAGTATTTTAACAACAATTTAACACATTATCTGCAACCAGTCGCGACGGCATTTAAGAAACATTACCCGCTAGGGCACTCGCTCCCACTAGATACCCTGAGATCTAGAGTAAAAGAGAACATAGCTCTGGTACACATTAGTGTGCAACAAAATATAACATTGTTTGTTAGTTGGCGCAAGTTTTTTATGGCTCTTCCGGGACCAAGCTATGTAATGCCAGAGTTAGTTGAGACTGTAAAGCGATCATGAACTTTAATGTTTGTGCCGCAGTTAGCCTCGCTCGATCTGCCTTGACACACCGCATATCGATATGATATCAAATAAAATAAATTCAGGAAGATTCAGTTGCACTGTCAGGGTGTCGCGAAGCCACTTCTGGTCACTCTCATGGCCGCGAATAAACCTATAACACTCTAGCTTAAGTACCTTTATTAGCATATATGCAACTACATACCATTACAACTTCCGGAATCCTTTATTTATCTGACATATAGGCTGCCGCCTCGTGCGTACCAGCTCCGTATGAGGTGTGGGGACTTTTGTCCCAGAGAATGTCCTCCAACCTCCCCTTATAGACTTCTCTTACCACACTATTGAAACGTCACTCCACTGCTATCGTCGTTATTTGAGGATTTCGTAATGAAACAACTTTAGATTTCAACACTTCACTTGATATATTAATTATGAATTGATCACAAACACTCCTTACAAGTAATCGCTTACTCGTCTACCGTTCGACTGCGCTAATTCGAAAACGGACAAGCCGTCTGCCTTCCAACTTACATTATGTCCAACAACTACCCCCAGAATAAGATATTATTTAATATACCCGATACCCGCACAATAATGAATGTTACAGTCGGCCATCCGATTTCGAACGAGTCCCTTCGTTCGAGAATGAGAACAGTAGGTATTTACTAATTTCTAAAAGTATCTCCAATCAAATCAACAGGTGTACAACGTAACATTACAACAGAGTTTTAAAGTAATTACATAATTATCAAACAAGTCATTTGTACTAGCTTTCACAATTAGGTATCTATTCTAGGTCTTAATTAAGATGTTAAAGATCCGTCTTTAACACTCAGACAAGACTCACTGAGCCATGTTCAGTCATGGTTTCTATAACCATGCTCCAGACGAGGCTGGGGATTGATTCAACATCTGTTTATATGTATATTTGTTTTAAACTTAAGTAAGGTGGTTATTGATTATAATCTATCGGAATCAACAATATCTATGTAATCGAATCAGTCCTATTCTCCCGAAGAATCACTATCGGTCGAGGATTTGCTAGTGGGATCATTATCATAACTCATCCACGGAAATATTTTATCAAGCGAAACTACACCTTCATAACGCCTGCCTTTCCTTGTCAAAGGTGTGTCTTCGATGATAAAACGGTCATGCGGCAAAATCTTTTTGATCCTGTAAGGTCCCTGTAACTTAGACTCAAGTTTCTTTGACTGTCCCGTACCTCCAACTATAGCCCTGACTACTCTAACAAGGTTGCCTTCTTTATATTGTGTGCCCTTTTTCCTATGTTTATCGAATCTTTCTTTATTCTTCTCTTGATTTTTATTTATTAAATCTCTAGCCTGGTTTCTAATCTCATCCAAATGTGGTTCAACTACCCCGTCACAGACATCACTAATCACGTCATTCAAAATACCTTGGGAAGGGTTGGTAACTTTCAAGCCAAATAGCAATTCGGTTGGTGACTTCTTTGTTACCTCATGTAGGGTTGAGTTAATCCCAATTTGTACGTCTTGCACATAATCATCCCATTTATCAGGGCTTTGACCGTGACACATTGTACTAAGGGCAGATAAGATGGTGCGATTATATCGCTCCACTTGTCCGTTAGCTCGTGGTGTGGCAACCGAGTTTAAGATATGTTTAACTCCTAGCTTTTCTATAAAAGCTTTAAATTTCGCACTCGTAAAACTAGTACCTCTGTCAGTCACTAATCGAGCAGGAAGTTTGAAATAGCTAAAGTAATTTTTGAAGACTTTAATGCTTTCTTTGGACTTGGTGCTACGAACCGGAGTAAGGTTGACGTATTTGGTAAACGCGTCTACGATTACTAGGAGATACGAGTTTCTGTGCTTACTACGCACAAATGGCCCTAAATGGTCGGCATGTATAGTGTGGAATGGCACCACAACTTTCGGAATAGGATGAAGTTCTCCTTCCTTTGCTCCGGATGGCAGTTTGTGATGTGCGCATTCCAGACATGCCGATACGTACTTTTTCGTAAACCGGCGCATTTTTGGGAACCAATAGTATTCACGTAGCCGTTTTAGAGTCTTTTCGAAACCAAAATGACCTACGTCATCGTGATTGGCTTTCAGGATCTGCCAACGGACCCCTCGAGGAACAACCCAGCGCATGGTGTTCTCATCAATGATACGGAATACACGACCGTTTTTTAACTTGTATTCTTTATGGATGCTCGCGATTTTAGCGGTTGCAGGATCTTCTAAGACCTCTTTAATAAGTTTTATTTCAGTATCGCTAGACTGAACGGTTGTGATCCAGTCTTCAACGTTCACCGTGAGAACATCAATGATATGTGGTGGTTCCTCCATTTCGTCGATGGGACTCCTACTCAGTGCATCCACGTGGGCCATTTTCTCTCCGGGGCGGTACTCAATTATACAATCGTACTCCAAAAATTGTATCCACCATCTGGAGATACGTGGAACAAGATCCCTCTTTGTGAAGGTGGAACGTAAAGCGTTACAGTCAGAAACAATTGTGAACTGTACTCCGAGCAGGTATACTCTAAATTTCGCAAGCGAACTCACAACTGCTAATGTTTCGAGCTCGTAAGAGTGAAGTTTTTGTTCATCTATAGTTGTCTGTCGACTATAATATGCTACGGGACGCCAGGGATCAGAGCCGAACCGCTGTAGTAAAATGCCTGCCAAGCCCAGTTTACTTGCGTCTGTATGAAGCTGTGTCTCAGCCGTGTGATCATACAGCGCAAGCACCGGCCTTTCAACCAGACAACTCTTCAATTTTTCAAATGCGTTTTGTTCGTCTGACGTCCATTTCCAAACACTATCCTTCCTTAGGAGACTCGTCAGCGGCCTGGCTTTTAACGCAAAATCCTTGACGAATCTTCTAAAGAAGCCCGCCAGGCCCAAGAATCGGCGGACGTCATGTTGGTTCCTCGGGACAGCAAAGTTCGAAACTGCCTGAATCTTTTGCAAACCCGGTTTAATCCCCTGTTCGCTGATTTCATACCCTAGAAATTCAATGCTCTGTTGGAAGAAGTTACATTTTTGTTTTTTTAAGGTAAGTCCACTTTGATGCAATGCATTAAGTACTTCTTCCAGCCGAGTTAATCCTTCATCGACTGTAGACGCCGGTATCAAAATGTCATCCATGTAGATGACTACATATTTGATGTTGGCCAGAACCTTGTGCATCACTCTTTGAAACACCGCTGGTGCGTTTGCCAAACCGAAGGGCATCCGAGTATACTCGTACTGCCCATCCGGTGTAACAAACGCAGTCTTCTCTATGGACTCCTCTGCTATGGGTATCTGATGGTACCCTGATGCGAGATCAAGAGTCGTGAACACAGTTTGCCCGGATAATTGATCCAGCAAATCCTCAATTCGAGGCAGAGGATAGTGATCACGTTTAGTTTTATTATTAAGTGCGCGATAGTCCACGCAAAGCCGCTTTTCGCCAGACTTCTTGTGGACCAATACAATCGGACTAGCGTAGGGCGACCTCGATTCTCGGACTATCCCGCACCCAATCATAGCATCTACCATACCTTGTACAAGTTGCCGCTCTGAATGAGACATCCTGTATGGCCTATACACAACGGGTTCAGCATCTTTAAGCCGGATAACCATCTCAGCTTGAGTGGTGTAGCCCAAATCATGCAAACCAGTTGAGAAACAGGTTGTATATTTATCTAACAAATCATTCAACTTTTGTTTCTCCACGGAAGATAGATTATTGCCACATCTAATAGTAGGCTTATCTTGCTGGTTTTCTTGCTCATTGGTAACTGTCACGCTCTGAATGTGCTTTACCGCATCCAAATACCTAGCTCGTGTAACTAGTGAACCCCTTGCAATGGTCAAAGGCGTTGTTCCTAAATTTTGCACTAACAACAGACACTTTCCAAAATTTATTTCGTATTCACCTGGAAGGAGGAAATACTCACTGCCAAGACAGCCTCTCACCGAACCACCAACGTACATGTTCCCGCTCAACCTTTCATCCGAAACGACGGGAATAGCTTTCATCGTGCCTTCTGCAATTGTTATATCATTTTCCGACTTTAAAATCAATTTTTTGTCGTCACACTGATCTGCCTTCTCGAACTATAATTCTGAGGACGTTTTTATTATACGTACGTTTGGTCGTTCGGTGAAGGTGTGTCCTAAAAGTACAGGACTATTTATCAATTGGTCATCAATTACTAAAATCTCCACCTCATGTTCAATTACGCCCTGAACCTTGAATGTCACCCGAGTGCGCCCTAAGGGAATGTAAGGTATGTTGCCTAGGCCCCGCAGTAATGGTCCATTTATAGTTGACCAGTGTAGCCCCAACATTTTCGCATCTGACTTTCGAATGAGGGTAGCTTCACTCCCCAAATCTACTTGACACGCTATTGGTTTGCCGTTGATTTCAATTGCTATCTTGTATTTGCTGCTGGAATAAGCATCCGAAGAGTCACGCAAAGAGGCTTTCTCATTGACATGTATAAGAGTGGAATTTTCTAAATCTTCATTTACAAGTACTCTCATGATGCTCTTATCTTTAGATTCAGGTCTGGTGACCTTCTTGGGACAATCACCAATTGCGTGACCGATCAGATGACAATATGATCATCTAATAATGGGTTTAGGGCATTTAGAGCACGGGTGTCCCTTCTCTTTACAATTGAAACACACCACACTATCAGAGCTTTGCCGTAGTTTGAACGGATTATTTGGATCGGTCGTTTTGAAATTTTGTTTGTTTGTCGTACTGTTTGGAAATCTTCTTTCTCTCTTAAAGTCTGCGCTATTTTCTTTAGTTTGAACCTTCACAGTTTTGAAGAACTGCAAAACTTGTTCGGTCCTTTCAAAATTAGCCGCTTGAGCGCCTACCCTAACTCCCCGATCATCTACCCCATGAACAATACAATCGATTGCTTCCTTACCGAAAATTTTGCAGCGATTTAATATATTTACTTTAGTGAAATAGTACATTTCTAATGATTCGCCGAAACGGGCTCTTTTAGCCAGCATTTCTGTTAATAATTCTGCATAATTTTCGGTTGCAGGAAATGACTCCGCTAAAAGTACCTTCCATTCAGACCAAGTTCGCTTCAAGGACGGTAATCCCTGGTACCACAGCTTAGCGTGCCCACTGAGCTTTGGCAGAGCATAGTGGATGGTTTGCCTATCGTTCCATTTATATATTTCAGCACATTCATCGACTTTGCTCAGCCAAATAGTAATCGGTTGCTCTTTACTCAGGGGGTCAAAGTCCGGGATGACATTGTTCAGAACAGGAAAACTATTATGCTCGTGATTCTGTTTCTTCATTACATTTAAAAATTCTTCAAGAAAACGAGATGTTGAATCAACCCTAAGCTCGTTGTCCCTTCCAGGGCTCAGTCTCCGATTTCGGAGCTCCGTGAACCTCCCGGTTCCTTCATTGTCCCTTCCAGGGCTCAGTCTCCAATTTTGGAGCTCCATGAACCTCCCGGTTTCCTCATTGTCCCTTCCAGGGCTCAGTCTCCGATTGCGGAGCTCCGTGAACCTCCCGGTTCCTTCATTGTCCCTTCCAGGGCTCTGTCTACGATTTTGGAGCTCCATGAACCTCCCGGCTTCCTCATTGTCCCTTATGGGACTAAGTCTCCGATTTTGGAGCTCCACGAACCTCCCGGTTTCCCCACTGTCCCTAACGGAATTCAGTCTCCTAATAGCGAGCTCCGTAACACACTCGGTTCTCTCCTCATCTCTTCCAGGGCTTCGTCTACTATTGCGTAGCTCCAACTCCCTGAATCGTGCGCGTTCCCGAATCTCCTGACGCTCACGCTCGTTCTTCAGTTGACTTTCTAAAACCCGTAATCGCTGACTCTCTATCTCCAACTCCTCACGCAGCCTCTCGTTGCGCAGTGAACTTCGGCTGCGGGTGCGGCTTCGAGTGCGTTCGCTTCTCTGACTGTACGAGTTATTCCTTTCACCACTACCCCTGCGGCTGAGACTGTGCCTATCAGTAGTTGATCGAGCATTACTATTATTCTGTTGTCGACTACGACTCCTAGCGGTTACAACGTTTCTCGTACGGCTACGACTTCGCCTAGGAGTAGATAAGATTATCTCTGACCTGTTGAGTCTTCGCTTACTGGTAGTCCCTCTTGATAGATGGCTCCCAGCGGCAGCGATCCTGCCTCCTGGTAACACTGGACTTCTCGGGGATGCGTGCTTCCCCGTCCCATGGTCGTCATCGTCATCCATAGTTATTGCGAGTCTGAAACTTGAACAAGTAGGCATGTACATGTTGTCGAATCACCGTTGACGATGGAGCAACATATGGAATTCGACTTGAAAATTCAATCTGGTCCGGTCCGGTTCGATCCGGTTCGATCCGGTCCGGTCCGGTTCGATCCAGTCCGGTCCGGGTCGCTCCGGTCCGGTTCGATCCAATCCGGTCCGGCTCGATCCGGTCCGGTCCGGTTCCATCCAGTCCGGTCCGGTTCCACCCAGCCCGGTCCGGTTCGATCCGGTTCGGTCTTTTCCGGTTCTGTCCGATCCAGATTGTTCCGGTGCGGTCAGGTTCAATCTGGTCCGGTCCGATCCGATCCGGTCCTATCCAATCCGGTCCGGTCTGGCCGGTCCGGTCCCATAACCCAGTTTCAAACGACGGAACGAGAACCGCAGAAAACGGAGGGTAAAAGTCTACATAATGTATTCAATATCATAAGCACACTTTAAAGTCCACACCAATCATAACTACTTAATCCATCATCATCATCATCATGTCAGCCGAAAGATGCCCACTGCCGGACGTAGGCCCCCTCCAAAGAGCGCCACAATGACCGGTTCTGCGCCACCCGCATCCAGCGGACTCCCGCGACCTGATCCATACTACTCGTATAGGTACTCGTACCTATAATGTTTTACTACAATTTACATATTGATATATAAATGCAACTATGTTATATATTATTGCGTTATAGATACACGCTTATAGATGCATGCACCTCATTAAGTAGCGGGTGCAATTTCGAATACCGTTTAACGCTTATTTAGATCATACAAGTAGGTACCTCAAGATACGAAATGACTACTTGTTGATATAGAGGAAATCATACTTTCATCTCATCCAATATTTAGAACCAAAAATATTACACCTATTTGAAACTTCCAGCTTGTACAGTAGAATATAGTTTAATGCATTTTATAGGCTTTTATTTAACTTTCACTGTTCATATGCGAAATGTACATCTAAGTTGTTGTTCTGAATTTGCTAATTTATCTACTTATATATAAACCTGAACTGAAATATGATGTAAGTGTGTAAGTAATATATCAGTGATATAATTATTCAATTTTTGACATTATTCGGTTACAATACAACCTAATTACCCACGGTTTTATACTCAATTCACTAAGTAAGTAGAGTTTACTGTACTGTTCTGTAGCATATAGTAAGGAAATCGAATAATATGAATTTATTATCTTTTTCGGTACTAAATCAAACGATTAAGAGAAAGAGAAAAAAAACCACCAATTTAACGGTTACATACCTCCAAGTGGGCCTGTGATTTTATCCCCGCTTCTGAAGTTGAAACGTCACTCCACTGCTATCGTCGTTATTTGAGGATTTCGTAATGAAACAACTTTAGATTTCAACACTTCACTTGATATATTAATTGTGAATTGATCACAAACACTCCTTACAAGTAATCGCTTACTCGTCTACCGTTCGACTGCGCTAATTCGAAAACGGACAAGCCGTCTGCCTTCCAACTTACATTATGTCCAACAACTACCCCCAGAATAAGATATTATTTAATATACCCGATACCCGCACAATAATGAATGTTACACTATACTATTGTTCCAGTTATAATTATCCGGGTGCACCCTTGATTGATGACGATATGGCCCGAGGCTGAGACTACCGAACCTGATACGCTGTTGTTACACTTGTTACTAATCCACTCACACTAAAAAACTCCACAACAGAAACTGTCCACGACATATTATGTTACCAAGATGCAAATATGCGCCCTTGACCTACGCGACTTTTCCAAAACAGCGAATCCTCAAATCAAGGAAGGGTCGGTACTGCACTAATGATTCCTCTGGCCATAACCAAGCATACTTGATTGCGACTTTTAGCAAAGATTTCACTGCAATCACGAGGATAGTGTATAATCAAGTAGTTAAATTGCATCGTCGCGTTTGAATTTGCATTTCCCGCACTGCAGTCAGACTCAATTATAAGACGCGTGACTTCATTGTTCAGCTGCGATAGTATAAATATTATCTCGCAGACTCCGTGCCTGCGAGAAGCAATACTATTTCTGGTTAAAAGCTCTCAATTTACGTAATTCTTCCCCATACTTTTTAAATCTTGTGGGAAAGTTAAAAGCTTTCAGCATCTAGTATTTTTTTGCCAATTAGTTTATTTATACAGTGGGAGATGACAAGAGTGATATGAATACTTCAAGATTTTATGGCATGTACTAAGAAACTAGTCTTCAAAGCGGGGAGAAAATCCTATAAGACAGTGCCGCCGGTGATTTTGGGTGGAGAGCAACTCAGGATCACAAAAACCTTGAAATACCTTGGTCACTGGGTCACTGAGGACCTCAAGGATGGCCTTGATATCGAAGGGGAACGCAGGGCGTTGGCAGTGAGGGGAAATATGCTGTCTCGCAGGTTCGCTAGGTGTAATAAGGACGTCAAAAAGACGTTGTTTTAAGGCATTCTGCCAATCATTTTACACCTGCAGCCTGTGGACCAGCTACACCCAGCGGTCGTATAACGCCCTGCGCGTACAATATAACAACGTCTTTAGGATGCTGTTGGGGCTGCCGCGATATTGTAGTGCGTCCGGAATGTTTGCGCCAGAACGTACAGATGACTTTTACGCAATAATACGCAGCAGGACGGCATTACTAATGCGGCGGATGTGTGGCAGCGGTAACAGTATCCTGAGGACGTTGGCTGCGAGGCTGGATGCTCCATTACCTAGGTAACTCTATTAGGATTATAGGATTAAATTAATTTGTAAAACTAACCTTAGTTGATAATTCGTGATTGTATCCTAACAACTTATGGACATTAGTCCGAAATAAATAAATAATTTAAAAATTGAATTACACCTACACAACTCAAGTCAGCAGACGGTAATTCGTAGAAATATGAATTTCGGCGCCGACTGCCTATTAACGCCCCGAGACTAATTAGCTCCTCGACGAGACATAATTAGGCTGATTACGTCTTAATAAGCGACATTCTGTATTTTTACCCTCTTTGTAACTTTAGGAATGATGAATGAACGAATTAAATTGAAAAGAACAAGAACAAATTGAAGAAAAGGGGATAAGTTTCGAGGAGTCAGATTTGTTGAGCAGTGATTTATTAATGTTGGACTTGACGAAACGTTGATTCAGATTGCATATGCTTTGGCAGCGATAAGCCATGTACCTAAGGAACAGAATGAATAGTTAAATATCAAAGGGCATGTCGTTTCATAATCGACTACGACCTGATAACGAAAAATCTTTCATTTTAATTTCAAAATTATTTTTTTGCGTAAATTTTATTTCAAAGCCAAGATACAATGAAGATATTTAACTAGAGAGCGTTTACTACCCTGTCAATAACTTAGTTTTTGTATATAGAACCGCTGGATGCGGGTGGCGCAGGACCGATCACTTTGGCACTCTTTGGGGGAGGCCTATATCCAGCAGTGGACGTCTTTCGGCTGATATGATGATGATGATATTGAACTGATTTTGATGTTTATAAACAAGATAGATAGATTGAAACACAAATAAGCATATTAAGAACCAGTCACCAAGCAGTTCGGAAAAGAGGCCCTCTTAAGAAACAAAACACTGTAGGAGATACTGATAATTAACTTTTTTCAGTTAGATAATTTAAAAAATTTACCTGCAGAACCTGCCGTTAATTCTTTCATAATGTTTAAACTTCCGCGGTAATGTCCCGAGTATCGAGCTGCCAGTATTTACGGGGAAGCCACAGACATATATGTCAGTAGACATCGCATGTACCGCAATTTGTACGAACACCAAGCGAGGTCATTTCATCATCCTCCTAGCGTTATTCCCGGTTGTGCCCTAAAGGGGCCCGGGATCCGCTTTGACACCTAATCCCAAGATTTGACACAGGGACTAGTTTTACGAAAGCGACTGCCATCTGACCTTCCAACCCAGAGGGAAAACTAGACCTTATTGGGATTAGACCGGTTTTCTGACGATGTTTTCCTTCACCGAAAAGCTAATGGTAAATATTCCGTACGTAAGTTCAAAAAAACTCATTGGTACGAGTCGGTTTTCGAACCCACGACCGCCGCTTGGCAGCCGCATCCCTGAACCACTAGGCTACCGTAGCTTTAATTCGAGCGAGGTTATTTATAAGTGAAAAATGTAACGTTTCTGGGCTGGGACGATTTTTTTCTGGGATATCTGAGTAATGGACAAAGATTTTTACCTATTATCTGTCATCTCGTTTTTGCCCGACTACGGCAGAACGGAAAGGAAGGGATATGTTTTAGCGGTCTATGTATGTATTTACGTGTGTTCCACCGTAGCGGATAGTGAACCGATTTTGATAAATGAGGTGTCAATCGATTCGAAATTATGCTCCTGGTGACATGGGACACATTTTGTATGAATAAATAGCCCGTTTTTTCAGTTTCTTGGATTTCCGTCATCGAGTTATAATTTTTTGTTTTATGCTGGTTTCATCGAGTCATTATTCAAAGTTGGTAGAAAATAGAATCATTTTACTAACTAATGGAATAGATAGGTTTGTACACGCAAACTTACAGTGCTTCTTCTTTGTGTCTCTGGTTAAATCATCATTTGATTGGACAATCTTGACATACGACCCAAAGGAAAAATGGATGGATAGATGGTCCAAAGGTTTCCTTGGTGAAATTTAATGTATAATATGTTTTAATTTAATTTATTTGCAATTAATAATTATGTATATATCTACTTTATATGGACTAGTATGTTTCCGGAATAAAAAATAAAATAATAAATAAAAATAATAATATGAAGTATTAAGAATTTGGTGTTTGCGTGATCTATCTATTTATAGACTATACGTCTGTGGAAAGACCCGTCCCGGCCGTACTTTACACTGCGTTATTGAAATTTCCGGAACTTTCCCGGATGAGTTAAGTTACGGCAATCGCCCTGATCGCCGAGTTTCTGGATCTTCTCAGCTTTAATGAGACGATAATTCATTAGAGGTAGCTTTTAGTCAAAACACTTAACTTATTTTCTATGAATTTATCTAAAATTAATTTTATGTAATTGAAATATGGACCAGAGAGGTGAGCACGTAAAGTTTCCAACGAGCGTTAGGACAATTCAACTGTCATTTTCCCGTATAAAAATTGACATCTCATCTGGCGCGCGTACGCAATCGACCTCCTGCTGAAATACGCATAAATATTCTAGACTGCAAATATGTTATTGTCCTTGTGTTGACGTTTTCGAGTACGCCACTCATCCGGTACCAGCTACTCTTATATGTATAAGAATGATTCAGATTCAGATTCATTTATTCACAATAAAAGATTACATTATAAATTACATCTTAATTTACAAGAATCCCTATTGTGATCGTCAAGAACATTCAATAAAATAAAAATTAAAGAATAATAACAATTTAAATATAACTAACTATGTCCACTTAAATAATTTAAATTTATAATGTCATAGATATCAAAATTCACCTAAAATGATCCGTGCCTTCTTTAATGTCATTTATCCATGTCTACTCTAGCAGATGCTAGCCTTCCGTTGATCTTCATACTTATTACTTGCACATTTTTTATGGGTCTGGAATAATTCGTGGGATTTAAAGGTCGTCCATAATCACCCTTTAACCCTCTTCTTCTCGATCTTAGTCTTATCGATTGGACTCGTTAACTAGTAAAAAGTAGAGTGTATAACTCTGGTCTAAAATCCCCCTTGAACAATTTTAAAATAAACATCTCGAGGTACACGTGCAATCTACTATACTTATTCCGTTGGCTCCCTAATACTGAGATACCCTCGGCCTCCGACCCAAGAGTCCGCCACCTCTCGATTATGCGCTAACTCTTACCAACTGAGACCCCCACACCCATACCTTTGTTCCTTAAACACCGAACTCCTGTTGATCCGAGAACTCGCTCCGACTTAATTGATTGGGCGGCACTTTCATAAACTCAGCTTGTTTCGCACAAATTTAATTCGGAATGCTGATGAAAGGTTCTGCCTTGTTTAGGTTCGGAACAAAAAGTCTGTTAACATTTACAGTTTCAAAGTTAAACTTTGTCATTTCGTCTCTTATTTAAAATATCAAAGTTTGAAGGATCGTTGTAGAAATGAAGAAATTAATATTCTATCTTTGGGTACACGAGGTCGACGTAATGACAAAGTATCAAAGCCACTGGATCACCTCTAGATATCAGCGAAGTAAATCGAGACTGTTTTGCTCCACATAATTATGTGATTCACATCTACATGTGGATGTAGAGAGTACGAAAATACTTAGTACCTTCTTACTTTATGAATCGAATAAAAGTAATTGACAGGGCAACAAGACGAGCTACGCAGACACTTTCCCAACGCTAAAGAAGCGAGTTCCCTGCGAAATATGTCCGATGATAACTTCATGGGTACTTATAAATCCACCAGAATTTCGTTGGCATTTTAACCTCGTTTTATGTAGGACGTCTTTTAAGGATGTTACAAGTCCATATTGTAGCCTTCTTCTAAGAAAAACCGTCGTTTTGTCTCGTGGCTAACGGAATATAATAAAGACAAAAATTGGATTGACCCAAATACCCATAAATCTTCTTTCTTCTGGAGTCACAAGTGTCCATAGGCTACGGTACCTGCTTAAGGCCGTAAACTTGTTTGCCACCGTCGTTGCATAAAAAAAAACCGGCCAAGTGCCAGTTGGGTCGCACGAAGGGTTCCGTAAAAGGGTTCTTTAAAAATATTTTGTTTTATTCTGTTTTTAGTTTTTATTGATTTAGCGGCAACAGAAATACATCATCTGTGAAA
This sequence comes from Epinotia brunnichana, assembly GCA_963854355.1. Classification (NCBI taxonomy): domain Eukaryota; kingdom Metazoa; phylum Arthropoda; class Insecta; order Lepidoptera; family Tortricidae; genus Epinotia; species Epinotia brunnichana. The sequence goes on from OY977960.1 coordinate 204,478, forward strand.
ATTTCAACTGGAACTATCACGGTATCAGTGAGATACAGCCTGGTGACAGACAGACAGACAGACAGACGGACAGAGGAGTCTTAGTAATAGGGTCCCGTTTTACTCTTTGAGTACGGAACCCTAAAAAAGTGATGTATCTCTCCCGAGTATAAACTTAGTTGTAGTCTTGTCTCTAGTCTCTAGTGCCACTGACAGTGACAGTGTATCTAACTCCCCCGTTCTCCCGCAGCCCCCCCTGCGCACGCGTCGTCGAGCTCGGAGCGCGCGCCCTCCCCCCGCGCGCCCCCCGCGCCCCCCGCGCCGCTCGACGCAGACCTGGTGCGCGACGCACCCCTCTACCCGCCACTGCAGGTATGTAACTATTATCATATTCGCGGCCACAGATTTTGTACCGCTACGCTCGTAGCCGATACCGCGGTTTTCTGTTACCATTATTAGACTTACAACAGTTACAACTCAAGTGGAGATCTTATTGTTTTTCATATCACCGGAGCTTTAAATCCTAGTTTGGATTTGCGAGTCACTGTCGTCGCTCGCACCCATGCACGCAAATAATAAATAAAAACCGACCAAGTGCGAGTCAGACCCGCGCACGAAGGGTTCCGTACCATTATTACAACGGAGCCACGCTGCTATGTCGCCTCAGTAATTAGTTTTTAATTTTATAATTGTTTTATATGTATGTTAGTCTTTAAGGTATTTGTTACCATGGGCCTTAGATGCCTGAAATAAATGTTTTTTTTATTATCTATAAAAACGGCAAAAAAATCACGTTTGCTGTATGGGAGCCCACTTACATATGTTTATTTTACCCTTTGGGTACGGAACCCTAAATACTAGATAATCGATTTGTCAGAATGTCGCCATCAACGGATACCTCTGGGAGGACATCATTTTTTTTTCTGTAAAAGTATGCGTAGCAGGGTTCCTGGCACCAGTTGGGCACTATGCCGGAGTCAAATAAGCATTACAAGCTTACGCCTTGCCTGGTAAGCAGGCATCGTAAATTCGTGACCTACACTCACGGCTCTAAAAGAATCACAAGCGCGTTACCGGCCCTTTGTCGAACGAGCGAGCGTAGCGAACGAAGTTCTATGCTTCAGCTTGGGCCGAACATCGTTCCTATGTCCGGTGTCAGTCATAGTTGTTCTCCTCTACAGGTCGCATTTCTCAACCGACTGTCATGAAATTTTGTGAGCAGGTTGGTTGATTATATCGTTTTTTTCGAGTCACTTCTTCGTTTTTTTTTTAATAAGGTATGGTTCTACAGCTCACGGAGCTACTAGTTGATTTGCGGATACGTTGTGTTGATAGCTTGAATTCTGCAAGGACATTATTGAGATAATGTTGATCTCTTCTATCCTCGGTAGTCGGTATTCATAATATTATTTTCCAACAGCACGCTTCTTTCGACTACGACGACCCTGAAGACCCTGAAACAAGTATCGAAGACAGTAGCATTTTAGTCACGCCTGAACTCTCTGAGGACAAAACTTCTGACATTAACGACAATGGCGTCATTGGCGACTTTGGAGACATTGAAAACATTGGAGACATTGAAAACATTGGAGACATTGGGGATATTGGGGACCTTGGAGATATAAATAACGTTGGTGAGACGGGTGACATTGGAAGCCTTGAGACTGAGGAAGAGGGAGAGAGGACAAAAAGGAGTAGCAGTACTGACTGGGAGAAAGGAGCAAAGGTACAAACTTTTATGCAAACGATTTATGGTTTTTTTTAATCTCATTTATTTTATAAGCCATACATTTTATGATTAAGTCGGCTTAAAAATAATTATAATGTTACTTAAACTTTAGGTGTTACTTTAAACATTGGGATTGATACTTAAGGAGTAGTTTTATAATATTCAAATCTTAGGTTCAGTGAGTGTATAATGAAACTTATAAATATACCACTGTGTTCGGTAGTGAACCCTGAGCCCCGACTACGAAATATTCCCAAAACTTTTTCTTTGACCATCTTACCAACTTAGAGTATTTCTCAAATAATTTAAATAAAAGCAAAAACATGTTCTTACCGAGTGAATAATGTAACTAGTATCTGTAATATTTTTTGGGGTTGGCAAAAGCGAAACGCAGAATTTTGCCAGACTTTGGCACGTGTAAGTTAAAAGTTTTATGAATAAGTAGCTCTGGAATGAAATTATGAATAAGCAGCTCTGGAATAATAAAACCCCAAAAGATGTCGGTAAATTTTGCGAATTAAAAAATAGCTTACTGTCAAATTAGATTTTTTGGAAAATAATCGCTCATAAAGTCGTATTCTATCAGGGCGCGAACGGCAGACGCGTGCAGACAGCCGATACGATCCTCAATATTCGCGGCGCGCTGCGAGACGCGATCGGCGACGCGGGCGCCGCGCCGGGCCCGCGCGCCTCGTCGCGCGTCGACGCGTTCGTGATCCGGCCGGCAGCGCCCGCACCGCCGCAGGCGCAGGCGAGGCAGGCGCCGCGCGCGCAGCCTTCCACCAGCCAGGTACACAGCGGCGACGAAACTTATTCAATCCAAATACAGCTTCAGAAGACACGGCAGTTCTGTTCGTCTACCACGACTGGCTAAGTCGCGTCGCATGCGCCTCAGCAACGGACGTCTCACTTCATCATCATCATCATATCAGCCGAGATACGTCCACTGCTGGACATAGGCCTCCCCCAAAGAGTGCCAAAGTGACTGGTCCTGCGCTACCCGCATCCAGCGGCCATGTCTCACTTACAATGTCCAAATTAAAAAGAGGAGGGTAGCTTTAGTTAGTTGTGCTAGCCCCGCAGAAGGCGCAATCCAGGAGGAACCACCCACGCACCAAGAATGGGTGCTAGAGAAAAATATTAACATAATTCCAGAAACGCTGGACGAGGAACAGTGGCGTTCTTTGAGGTATCAATCAATCACGAAACTCTTCAGGCTGGGATAATGTGTGTGATAGGAAGTCTGTAATTAATATGTACCACTTAGTGATGGACGTCTTTTTTCACCATTTCGGTTGCAAACAATCGTAAGGTACGGTATGAACGAATCGTATGGTAAGCGGTATAGAAATCATACTGTAGCCTATGGACTCTTGTAACTTCAAGAATGTTACTCCAAGAGTGTTGCTGACCCTACACGTGTAAACATGAATTTTGTTCGGCAGCCAAAGCACCGAGAACTGCTGGTGGAGCCGCACGCGCGCGCGCGCATCCCGTGCGACCTCGCCAACGCCACGGACCTGCGGTGGTACCGGGACAGCGAAGTACGTTATAATACAATACAAATACTCTTTATTGCAGACATCGCATAACTAAAGCAGATACAAAAAAAAAATTGGTCACACCAATCACTCCAACCAGCAACGCTCCCAGCGCTAGACAGTGGTATACACTTGTTATGTGTTAAATGTTCATGTTATGAACAGGAAGATATAACGTAACATATTTGCATTAGTATTAACATGTGTTTTACGTGTAGCTGGTGAACCTGCCCACATCAGCCCGTGGTGGAGAAGCAATGTGGGCGGAGCCAGGCGGTGCTGTAATAGCGCGGGCAACCCGAGGGGACGCCGCTTTGTGGCGGTGCGCGGGGCGGGACGCCGCCGGTAACCAGGTGTCGGGGAAGCCGACTCAACTGCTGGTCTATGGTAAGCCATACGATGTGGGCATGAGCTTGACCCAAGAGAACGCAGCCATGTGGCGCCATTGGTAACCGAGTGTTTCGGAAGCCAATACATAGCTTCTGGTGGACAACAGAAAAGTCTTCTGTGGCGTTTTATTAAATCAATAGTGACAAGACATCCTTAGTAAGTTAGTACCACCAAGTTACTTATATGTAGTATGTAGTGACTTTCAGATTCAAGCCACTGCGATAATATATGCTTCATGGTTAAGTCACTGTAAAGAAGCAGGAACAAAAGTATTCAAATATGCAAAGGACCTTATACTTAATGTGGCTGTACACGACACATTCAGAACCAGTACAACAAGATTTGAAAGACGTCTCGTTTTCAGGTTACTAAAACTATACCATCTAAAATCAAGCTATATACAAACGAACAAGAGGTTAATTTGGGTATGGAAATGACGTAAGGCTAGCACTTGTGTTTGTGTGCAGAGGCCGTGCGTTCCCTGTATCTGGCGGTGGACGGCCGACGACTGGATGCGGGCAACACCTGGGTGCCCGTGCGGGACAAGATGGTGCTGGAGGTGCGCTGCGTGGCCGAGGGTATGTCACATCAGGACATCACCATCATCTTGTATTAACAGTATCATCATCATCATCCTAGCGTCATTCCCGGTTGTGCCCTAAATGAGTTCGGGGTCTGCTTTGACACCTTATCTCAAGATTTGGCATAGGCACTAGTTTTACGAAAGCGACTGCCATCTGACCTTCCAACCCAGAAGAAAAACTAGACCTTATTGGGATTAGACCGGTTTCCTCACGACGATGTTTCCTTCACCGAAAAGCTAACGGTAAATATTCCGTACATAAGTTCCGAAAAACTCATTGGTACGAGCCGGGATTTGAACCCACGACCGCCGCTTGACAGCCGCATGCCTTCACCACTAGGCTACCGTAGCTTACTATTAGTAGCTTGTATTGACAGTATATAGTAGCGTAAATTAAAATTGACTGTTAGAAATCGGAACTCGGCTTAACAACTGCTGCTATAGACAACAACCGGTCGCAAAGGCTTAACTTGCCCTCCAAAGCTCAAAACCACTTCAAGCACTTATAAAACCGGTCATTCATCCAAGGACTAACCTACTTGCTTGCTCTTGTCCAATCCATTCTATAACCAGAGGCATGATATATCTCATGTTGTAGGAGGCGTGCCGGCCCCGGAACTGTCATGGCGGCTGCTGGCGCTGGAGCCTTCACTCGACCACCGGCCTTATCTGCGGGTGCAACCCGCTAATTATTCTCGAGGTGACCAATTCTTTGCCAATGTCTATCTATCCAGCCGCAGCCCTAACCTACCCACTGCACCCACATACAATTGATGTTTACTGTCCAACAGAGGGCGTGACGTGGTCCCTCGCATCAGTAACTGCTGCGCGCGAGTTCCACAACGCGAGTCTGCAGTGCGAGGCCAAGCAGCGCCGGCCCGCGGTCGACTCGGAGGAGGCTGCGCCCGCTGTGCATTCCACTAAACTGGAGATACATGTCACTTGTGAGTACTAAACATAAGACTAGACCAAATGTCCATTGTGCCTCATGATACCTTGAAGCAGATACTTGCCAGCGTAATCCCCTAACTAAACTTGTTGTTGTCAGATCCGCCATCGTTCGTGATCTCCCGCTGGCCTGGTTTTGGCGTGGCGCTGTGGGCGGGTGGCGCGGCCGCGCTCCGCTGTGACGTGGATGCCAATCCGCCAGCTAGAGCGTGGTGGAGAAGGGATGATGCGCCACCAGACAGGTTAGTCACTGGATGTTTGATCAGTGTATCATAGCTTGGACAAAGCCTTTAGTGTCTCATGTATGATGTGAGAGATGCGGTAGCCTAGTGGTTCAGGCATGCGGCTGTCAAGCGGCGGTCGTGGGTTCGAATCCCGGCTCGTACCAATGAGTTTTTCGAAACTTATGTACGGAATATTTACCGTTAGCTTTTCGGTGAAGGAAAACATCGTGAGGATACCGGTCTAATCCCAATAAGGTCTAGTTTTCCCTCTGGGTTGGAAGGTCAGATGGCAGTCACTTTCGTAAAACTTAGTGCCTACGCCAAATCTTGGGATTAGGTGTCAAAGCGGACCCCGGGCTCCTTTAGGGGCACAACCGGGAATAACGCTAGGAGGATGATGTATGATGTGAGAGATGCAGTTGGGTCATTGGATGAGATCTTTCCAACTGGCGGCCGGTATCGGCGTCTGTAACTTAAAATCCACTTTATAAGTTGGTTGGAAATATATCAATCAGAAAAGTAACTGACTTAAAAAAGACACAAGTAAAGTAACTGTATCCCATCCTGAATAGTATTCGATGGTCAGTGGGTTCGCTACGCTCGGCCGTCTATAGATACTAGGCCTGAAAAGATGTATGAAATCCAATTTCAGGCCACCTCGAGATGCTGCGCCCGAAAAAGGATACTTCCGAGTCTATTATAAGGAACGTAAAGAGAATATTTAATTGCATGTTTGAGTAATAGTACATTATTGCCGTGGCCGGGAAGGAGGCAATTGCAGGCTGAGTATTTTGTTTAAACGGACGAGCTTGCGAGTCCGTTTAATTATAATACGAAGCCTGCAATTGCCATTCCGGCTGAGGCTAATATAGTGCTTTTCTCAAAAATGGGGGAATAAAAAAGACTAAATTGAAATCAAGCGTTATTATTAAATACAAATTGAGGATACTGCAAATTACATAAAATTAAACGTCATAATATATTTTTTTAAATAGTCGCAAGTGTATTTTTCCACCGAAAAACGCAAACTATTTGAGACGCGTACAAAAATGTAGCGTTTGCAACAGAAAAATACGACTTGATTTGGCTGAATACGGCCTGTGCCGCCTTTTATATGCCGGTTTCTACTTTTTAAAAAGTTTGGCACTCGACAAATAAAGGAATTTATATGTAACATTCCAGGCGGCCTGAAATGTTTTTTATTTTTTAATTTTGATCTGGCCTTTTACCTTCCAATATGTAGCGAGTTATGTTCACTTTGCGGGCCATTTTTGAGAAAAAGTATTTTGTTATAGTAGTCCGCCCCCACAAGGCGGCGCCGAGCGGGGGTCCTCGGCCTCTCTCCGCTGGCCGGCGCTGTCGGCGCAGCACGGTGGCTGGTACCGCTGCCGAGCGTCCTGGCTGGATCAGGAGTATTCCTCCATCGGATACTACCTCAACGTGTTGTGTAAGTATTACAAATGTTTATGAATCTGGTAGAGTTGGGGTGAGCAGCCACCGGGGTGTGCTCAGCTGTGTTTACAACTAACACCTTGCTGTCAAGTATGTGAGGTGTCAAATACATGCAGTTTATAACGTTTCTTCGAGGAACTTTGAAAATAGAAGAAGGATGATGATAGGGCACCTCATACGACATGAGAACTTCATACTTAATATAATTGAAGGAAAGATAGAGGGGAGGCGAGGAAGAGGAAGACCTAGAATAGACTACATGGGGCAACTCAAAAAAAGAGTGGATGTTGGGTCGTATCATGAGGTCAAAGAGATTGCGTGGGATCGGAGTAGATATAGATATATAGGTACACCGACAAGAGCCTAGCGTAAGTAAGAGAAGAAAATAACGTTTCTGGTGGATACTTACTTTCCCTTAAAGTGTGAGTTATATTACTATTAAGTGCGAAGCGAAGATAATTATTGTTAAAAGTTAATCAAGTGAGAATTAAACGTATATGCAGGCAAAGCCACCCTGATACTCTTGACTAGGGAACCTTACTTTATGAAAAAAAAAGTCACTGATTCTAAAAGTTATACAGTAGACAACCTAAAGACATTTATGATCAATGCTATGTCCAAAGTTTGCTAAGTATAACGTAGTGTTTATCAGCAGCCCCTGACGAGACCTCGCCAGTATCATCAGGTGCATCAGACGCCGAAGGCCAGGGGACCGAGGACAATGAAGAAGAGGAGGAAGTTGACCAACAAAAGGTAGATGTGCCGTTGGGAGGGAATGTGCAGCTGCACTGTCCGAAAGGTAAGGACGATACATTCTATTCTTCTTTCTGTGTCGTTCCCATACAAAAGGTACCACTTTGTTAGTAGTCAATATATAGGGACTAGTACAAGTCAGGCCGTAACGCGACGCAAAACGAGAAATCTACCCCCATATTTAACCCCGTATAACTTAAGTCCTAATCTGACGCAAATGCTTTTGCAACGACCCTGTCGGTTCTCACGACGCAGGCTCGACCTAGTGTGAGGACCACGGATACTCTAACACCAATCATAACTTGTCACACTAATTTGTAGAACTCATGCTTGTAATTGCACCTTTGGTAAATAAAGTCATTTGTTTGTTTGTTTGTATTTCTAGTTTATGCAGCGCCAGTGGGACAGGAACCACTGAATCGCATGTGACGCGACTTGAGAGCAAGTTGTGTTAGCCCAGCGAATCGTTTTTAGGGTTCCGTAGCCAAATGGCATAAAACGGAACCCTTATAGACTCGTCATGTCCGTCCGTCTGTCTGTCTGTCTGTCCGTCCGTATGTCACAGCCACTTTTTTCCGAAACTATAAGAGCTATACTGTTGAAACTTGGTGAGTAGATGTATTTTGTGAACCGCATTAAGATTTTCACACAAAAAATCGAAAAAAAACATTAAGTTTTAGGAGTCCCCATACTCAAAACTGAAACTCAAAAATTTTTTTTTCATCAAGTTCATTGAGATTTCTAACATCATTTTTTTCTAAACTGAATAGTTTGCGCGAGAGACACTTCCAAAGTGGTAAAATGTGTCCCCCCCCCCTGTAACTTCTAAAATAAGAAAATGATAAAACTAAAAAAAATAAATGATGTACATTACCATGTAAACTTCCACCGAAAATTAGTTTGAACGAGATCTAATAAGTAGTTTTTTTTAATACGTCATAAATCGTAAACCGCAATTTATTTCATGGAACTCCTCATGTGCGAGTCCGACTCGCACTTGGCCGCTTTTTTAATAGAATCCTTATGCCAACAGAGAGTTTAAGGAAATGTGGTTACAGGCAGCGTGGGTTGCTGGTGGCGGCGCGTGTTGGGCAACGCCTCAGAGGGCGCGGGCTGGGCGCCCGCCGGCTCGCATCATGCGCACGGCGTACTCGGTGAGTTACATCCATAGCCACTCTTTTTGTTTTGTCAACGTCATCATCATCATATCAGCCGAAAGACGTCCACTGCTTGACATAGGCCTCCCCCAAAGAGTGCCACGATGGCCGGTCCTGCGCCACCCGCATCCAGCAGTTTTTGTTTTGTATTCAGCCTTATTACCTACTCAAATTCGATACTTACTACTACTTTAGAGGCTCTTTCGTAGACTCCTTTTGTTTTTTATTCAGCCATATTAACTACTTAAAGATTTTAGTCATCATCATCAATGGTTATTTGGTTTGTATCGTAACTGTTGATTTAGTAAGGTCCTAAACCTTTGTAGCCTGGGCAGACTTGGGTGCGTTTGCTGGAAGGATTATTCTGATATGATAAAATATGTAGAAATCTACCTTTATTATATTTTATAGAATTAAACTATAAAAAAAATAATGTGCATCATACACTAAAATATAAACAATGTTTTTTTTATTCTGTAGGAAATTTTATTACTACTCGTATTTCCTCTAATTCATTATTTAGTTGCTGAATTGGGCTAGAAATTAATTCAATAAGTAATAGTACATTACTGCAGACGCCAGGAAAGAAGGGCTTGCCAGGTGAGTAGGTATAGATGACCGACCGTAGGGAGGCCGGATAGTGATACGAAGCCGGCAAGCCCTTTTAACGGCCAGGTATGTACAGTGCTTTTCTAAAACATGCAATGAAATAAATAAATAAAAACTCCTCAAGGCAAACTAATTTTCATGGCTGAATGCCGTGATGCTGTGCCACAAATGGTGGCATGAAAATTAAAAAAAAAATACTTCCCGGCCTAGGCCTTCAATTTTGTATGAAATTCCTTTACAGTTTTCTCAAATTGTTCCGCCAGAAACGTGATACTTTGAAGCCTGTTATGACGCACGGAATGACGACATTTCATTGCATGTTTGAGAAAAGATATATTTTACGCAGCGACACCATTTTCAGGGTATTATTTGATGATCCAGCATATTATATGACTTAATATGGTGCACAGGGATCCAAGAAGCCCTCTACCAGGAGGGAGGAGAGTATCGCTGTGTGGGCGCGCGCGGCGCCGACTTGTCGCGCCTGCGCGAACTGAAGCGCGTTACTCTGCGCGTCACGGGTAAGTTCTACTTGAAACATTTTCAACGGCACCGATTTCGTACCGCTACGCTCGTAGCCGATAACATGCAAAAAACCGTAAGTATGAAGGGGAAAGCACCTTCGAACAAAACGCCCACTTAGTGGGTATCTAGGTACTGAAGGTTTTAAAGGTCGATATTTGTACGGATTATTTCATTGTTGAGAACATCATATTTTTTATTGAATACTTCGTAAGCAGCAAATGTACAATACAGTAGATTGCAACGGAAGCTAACAAAATAATGGCCGAACCACTTGTTTTAGAAGACTTAATCTTTTAATAGTACTTGGTATTTCAAACCATCCACTTTTCGTTCAATTCCTCTCCAGTGCCACAGATCGGCCCTTCGAACCAGACAATCCGGAGAGTAGAGCTCTCAATTCTGATTCAGTGACTGAAATGTTTAGCCAGACTCTATAGTCTGGCTAAACATTTCAGTCACTATTGTGAGGAGTAATATTATATGCATGTGTCTAATTAGTGTAGTAATAAATAGGTAATGCATTTCTGAATGTACGATATTCCTACTGCTTCAAACGACTCACCGCTAATGTGCCCATCCACCGCCTCGGGTCCCAAGGGCTAGGCTGAAGGTCCAGGAGTTGTCTTCCAGCGAAATATGACGCACACAGGTTCCAAGGTCACTGGTAAGCGCACTCTTCCAAGGGAAAAGGTCCTCAACGCAGACACGAATAATATGGAGAAAATGATGCTCTAGTGGCGCCGCTAAATACCGAACTAATTTAGAGGTTGTGCGTGTCATTGTGCAACACTCGTATGTCGGCTTCCGGCGGGTGGTGCTGTTAGATGAAAGTAACGGTTCTTTTATCTTAATTATCGCAATTGAAAGTATGGATGACGAGACCTAGTACCGCTTTGAGCACTGGTACTTCTACCTTAGATGTTTGAATTTAAAATGAATAATTATCAGCTAGTAATAATTATCACTACGAACGGATCCGGTTCGGAACGGTCGCTTTAAACCGCGTTCGTGTAACACGAACACGGGTACCCGACACGATTACACGAAACCCGGACACGATCGCAAGCCCTAAAAAGTAGAAACACTCTGTATGTAGCTTGACATCATACGTCTGTCATCGGCACCAAAGTTTCGCTCCCTGATGATGATGATGATAGTTTCATTTAGTTGAACTTTATTGCACAACACACAGAAATATATGAATGGCGAGCTTAATGCCAAATGGCATTAATTACCAGATAACTATAGGGCTGAGTGATGTATAAAAGTTTTGTGATGTGTCAGGCGGTGCGACAGCGCGCGCTGTGTCCGCGACGGCGGTGGCGGGCGGCGGCTGGCGGCTCGAGTGCGGCGCGTGCGGCCGCGCGCTGCGCGTGCTGTGGCTGCTGCGCGGGCGCGCGGTGCCGGCGGCGCTCACGCCGGACCTGCCGCAGCACTGCTGGCGGGCTGTGATGCACGTCACGGACCCCGACGAGGTCTGTATTGTGATGTGTTAGGCGGCGCTGTGTCCGTGACGATTTTCGTCATTTTTTGGACGTTCTTTCCGGTCGTGCCTTAAACGAGCCCGAAGTCCGTTTTAGCACCTTCTTAAGCCTAAGATTTGGCTTAGGTACCCAGAGATAAATGTAGACCTTATAGGGATCAAACCAGTTTCCTCCGATGTTTTCTTTCCTTCATCAAAAAGTCTCTGTTTAACATCAAATTATATATCAAACATAAGTATTTTGAAATACTGCGTTGTACGAGCCAGGGTTTAAATTCTTGACCTTTAGATTGAATGTTGCCTTACCGCTTGGGTACAGTGGCTACTCAATGTCATCTTGTTTTTGTTGAAGGAAAAATAAAGGAGGCAGATTTGCTTCTAAGTCTGACTTACCCTTTAGGGATGAGATGAGATGAGATGTATTTGGTTTCATGTTCACAGGTGTGGTGCATCGCGGGCGGCGCCGGCGGCGGGGCGGTGGCGGTGTTCCCCCCGCGCGCTCCCGCCCCCGCGCGGCAGACCGTGCGCGCGCTGCACGCCCGCGCGCACGCGCACCACGCCGAGCTCACCGTGATGGTGCTGGCTCTGACCTTCCTGCAAGGTTAAACGGCGACACTTTCCACAAGGCATGGAAGAAACTTCGCTGCAGTTGAAGTCATAAAAAGTTAAAGATTTGTAAATTAACTAATCAAAAACTAGCCTCATCAGGAGTGGAAAGTGAGATTTTTAACGCCTTTGAGCCTAAAAGCGGAGTCAAATACTGAAGTGTAGTGAACGTCCAAAGTGAAAGTGTAAATAGTGAATAGAGTGCTAGAGGATTTGTGTACCCAGTAGCAAAGCTTCGAAGCTGTAAGTAAGTAAAAAGTTGGAGCAAAGATTGAAGTTTTGCAACCTAGTTACTGATTGCGATTGATCCAAAGAGAGCGAATTTAAAGTTGTGCCAACGGTTTGCATTGAGAAACAAGTAGATAACTGAACTGTTTGCGATTCGAAGAAACGTTTAAAAAAGTTCAAGCAATACAGCATGATGGAAACTAACGATGACGTAGGATAAGACTGCGCAAATGTTGCGGAAATTGTTGTAGACTTGAAAAGTTTATTGTGGTCCCTCCGGGGCAGTAGATACGTCCTCCCGCTTGCTCTTCTATATGGTGGCCCATGAGGGGGACGCATGTGACGTCACGGCTGACGTCACGCGTCGTCGCTGGCACCACACTCTGGCTCTCTATCCGTATCGTAGCTGTTCGTATCTAGGGCAACGCCCACTATCGTACGGGACTCGTCCCTTAACTTAGTCTTCGTAGGATATATATGTAACTTCGTTATACTTAGCTATCTCTATACGCCAGTACATTTCGTTATTAAGGCATCCCTTCCCTCTCTCCGATCTTTTCTTATTAATTATTAAGCTTTCTTTAATGGGTATTTTGAGAAAACAGGAAGATAATGTGCCAAATCGTTGATATTTTAAAATAGATTTTTCTTATAATTGATGAATGTGGAAGTAAATTTAGTGGTAACTTGTAACAACGGTGAGTAATGTAATGTAACACCAATCGAAATGAGATTAGAATTTATTGTAAGTTGGAGCGAGCGTTGTGCTGGCGGGCGCTTAGAGGCCTTACGAGACCGCCCGAGGCCTCGTCTGGCGTTATCCAGATGACACCGCTTAAGGTTGATAACGAAAAATCGCGTCAATACGCTTTTTAGCCTCGCTAGGCCTCGGACTCCCAGCGCCCAGCGTGACTGGCTAGCACACCGCTATATATTTTATATAGATGTCAAATTCGTAAAATTAACGTTTAAAACATTATGTATCATAGCTGAATCTAAATCATGTAAATTTCGATGTCAATTTTAGTGCTCGCGTAGCCCGGGCAGTTTTGTATGGACAAAAGTTTGCTACCACAATTTTTGCAACTAATTACACTAGTGTAAATGTGAACAAAGTTAAGTAAATTTTTATCGGATGTTTGGTGTTGATGTTGATTGTTAGTTTTGGTTGTTGGCAATTGTCCGGCGGGGTGGCGCAGTCACGTCGAGTCGCGATCAGTCGCGACCAGTCGCGACTGGCCTCGACTAGTTGCGTTTAGTTTAGTTTTAGGCGGTAGTGAGATGTATTTTTGTACAAACGTCGCCGTCAATTGTACGATGATTTGAAATTGTATTATAAAACGATGTACAACGTTTGGTTACGTACCTGAATGGAAAACCGTCCAACGGATTCGAAGTAGATTAAGAGCTAGCCCCTCTCCCGCGCTCTGCGCCCTTCAGTAGTAACTATACCTTTCTCTAGTGACGATTAGTGTCTGCACAACCAAGTTTCTCTGAGTGTATTTAATGTGTCATTCATTACAGTGTGTGTACATTTAGTAGTACTCTTATACATTAAGCAACGCGTGTGTGGAAGACAGCGGAAACGTGCCAACTCAAATCGAATAACGATGAAATGTGATCGTAGCTGTTCTAAAATTTTACGCAATATCGAAGCATTGCAACAGTAAACATGCCAAGGAAAAATGGTAGGTAAACCAATATATCTGCATGACCATTTTTTATCGTCAAGGCAAAGCAAGAAGGAGTGGGAAATTTTATAACGGCAATAGTAATTTTTCTTATATTTGCCGCATTGGTGGAAAAGCTGTTTTAGTAGCATTAAGACGTTTTTTCCTTGTTACGATAGATTTACCATAGATACACTCAGCGTAGATGGTGCACAGGCCACCTCACCAGCCCCGCCCCCCGCCGGCGTCCGCCGTCCGACTCCAATCGATACGCAACTTCCACAAACTTTCACGACTCCGCTAACTCTTTTATACTTCGCGATTGCGGATATAAGGAAATGTTTTCTCGTGTTGGGTTGTATACGGACTCTGGGTAATGGTCGTGTTTTAGCGTAGAGACATCATGAAACATTTGTCTATTTCTGACCCTACTTGATGGAAAAAGATGTACGCATTATCATCTCTCTATCACATGAAAACTAATAGGTCTTTACGAATTTAAATTAGTTCTACTGTATCGATTGCATAAATGTTGTTTCAAAGACTACTGTCGAACACGAACCAAACAAACTGTCATTAAATTATCTTTATAATTCCAGTTTGTCACACACTTATTATGACAAACATACGATGGCCTAAACCGTAAACTGCTATTTGATGCATAACAGAATAGTACTGAGAATAGAATAACGTTCTATCTAAAGACGGCTTAAAATTGAGGAAATATTTGGCAGCATTTATGTAGTCAAATGGACAGAATGCATTTTGTCGAATGCCGTTTGGGTTGGAGTCGGGCGAGCGGGCCGTAGTTTTGTTGTAAGTTCTGTACCTAGCGTCCATTTCGATACTACGTGTCACGTATCGGTGCCAACATAATTTAATAGATCATAATATATATTTACATTATTTACTAATATACATTTTATTGATTTGATATTGAATGTACAGACCATACTATATTCATCGCCATGTGTTTATGGAAACTCGTATACCGGATAAAATAAACGATATAAAATATATGAAGTTTTCTTTTCATTATTCCACTTGACTTTATTCGGTAAATTTCAATAATCCGGCTCGCTTGGGCCGTTCAGGGGAAAACGAGGCTTGGGTTGTAGGGATTAAAGTAGATTTTCCTTATTAAGCTGGCTTTTAATAAAATTAATCCCGAGGAGAGTGCGTGAGGGAGGAAGGACTGTTTCCGCACCGCTGCTCCCGATCCTGACGAAATACTCAAAAATATGAACCAGTCCCTAAAGGGCTTCGCTAAACCGTATCATGAAATATCCTTCATAGAGGAATGGTTTTGGCCTTTTTCATCTCTTTATCTACCATTTTTCTAGTGCAATTGAGTAACAGGCAGACGTTATAAACAGAGGCACGAGATTCTTCTTTGATACAGTCGGCCGCCAAAGTCAATGAACTATTTAATCCAAGTCGAAACACTACGCCCATATTTCAATTGACACGATTGCAACTCAAACAACTCATTTAAAATTTTTGATAGACAAGTAACAATAAGAGGTTGGAACCATCCTTATGTGCAGTATTTCCCCGCTTCCCATTTTTTTTCTTTTTAACGTTGCGGAAATGCATTTACACATCCCATCCTGTCCGATGCAGGACTAGTATGACGGGACTAACCGAAGCAATAAAGCTGTGGACTACAATGTCTAAAACCACCAACGATATCTGCCTTGAAAGGGGGGGGGGGGGGGAGCGCCGCAGGATCGCTCTTTTATATTATATTATATATTATATTTTATATTATGGGACAATCTTACACAAATCAACCTAGGCCCACGGTAAGCTCAGTAAGGCTTGTGTTGTGGGTACTAGGCAATGATATATATAATAGATAAATTCATATAGATACTTATATATATAATATCCATAATTCGTGATAAACACACAAATAAATGCCCTGACCGGGATTCGAACCCGGGACCTCCAGCTCTTGGCGTTCAACTGCGTACGTCCCGGCGGGCGGCCTACGCACGGTAACAGGCCGCAGACATTACAAGGCGCCAACGCGCCCACAATCCTGTGGAACCTTTCCTTGCAGGGCTTGCCCCGACTCCCTGCAAGATTCCGCTACGGTGGAGGCAATAGAGATGCGCATACTTAGCGCCTCTCCCTTTATTCCATCCAGTCCTTCCAAGAGTTCGATAGTCGAACTGTTTGGGTATTTTTTTCTAGATTGTTATATTGACGGATAGAACTATTTGGGAACGCGGATTTTATTCCAAATAGAAATACTATAAATATAATGGTACAGTCAGAATTGAATTTTATCTTCTTCTTCCTGCTAGACTTTGTCCCATTTATTTGGGCTCGGCCTTCCTTGTCCGTAATTTCCATCTAGCACGATCCTGTGCTACGTCTTTAGTTAAATTAGACTCTTTTAGGTTCTTTTCGACCGTCGTCAACTAGGTAGTAGGTGTCTTCCACGTTTTCGTTTCGTGGTAGGCAAGTCAAAGGCAAACTTCACCAAGTGGTCATTTGGACGTCTTTGGATGTGGCCATACCACCTTAGGCGTTTCTCTTTGACTTTATCAATTACCGAGGCAACCTTGAAACTTCCTCTTACGTACTCATTTCGTCCAGTAGCGTCACCCCAGCTGACCAGCGTAGCATGCGCATTTCTCTGGTGTGCAGCTTGTTTAGTTGCTGCTTGTTGGTCGCCTAACACTCTGACCCATACAGAACGGCCGGTCTAATGGCAGTCTTATATAAGTGCCCTTTGAATCAGAATTGAATTTTATATAGAGAAATAATATAATATTATTATTATAGAATGAAGGTGGGTTAGGTTTGTTAGGTATATCTTCAGATGCACGAAGGGCAAACAGACCACAAATAGAAGCCCCGCAGAGCGGGGCTCCGTCAAGACTGTCGGAATACCAAGAGACCATACATTAAAATGGAAAAAAGTCAAGTTTATCCTATGTACGGAGCCCCCCTGCGAGGCACCTTTTTATGGTCTGTTTGCCCTTCGGGTCATCTGAAGATACCTAACAAACCTAACCTAACTATACACACATCGGGGTCAGTAGTTCTAATTGGAATGAAATCCGCGTTTCCAAATAGTTCAATCTGTCAGTATAACAATTTGGAAAAAAAATATCCAAACAGTTCGACTATCGAACTACTGGTAGGAATGGATGGAATAAAGGCCTGGCTCTGCCTCCAGTCCGTCGTCAGCGTTATAAAAGTGTTATGTAATGTGAAGTAATGTCGTATCAAGAACTTAAGGCAGTCGCAGAAACAGAAAATGAAATGGCATTACTTCACCGCCAATAGCAAAGGCCTGAAATGTATTATGAAGGAAGGAAGATTGTTTTGTGACTATATAACTACCTCTAAGGTATATAAAGTAACAAATTTTACCTTGAATGTATTCCACAGCGACTCCTATCGGATTACTGTGCCGAACAAATTTCAAATCATTTTTATCTTTACTCCGTCCTACGTCCCGCGCCCCTACCCTTTCATCTTTCTTATTACGTCCTTGAAATGTTCCAAACCTTTCATTAATTATGAGGATCCAAATTGTACTCATGAATAAATATGAAAAGGTTATGTTAAACAAGCGACTAGGATATTTCGCGGACTTTGTAATTTATATGGAGGCTTTTTGCCTTATTCCCAATTACAAAATGGTGTCATGATCATTTGACACGTAGACAAAGCTTGTGGGTGGCCAGAAATAAATAATTGGAGACATTTTTGCAAAATTCGGACTAGCTAGCCCCATGATATTCTAGATAAGGCTTTTGTTTATTGTTAATTAAGATTAGCAACAGAAAATAATAGCGGTGGCAGCCGAGTGATTCCAGCCTACGACACTCAGTCGTTGATCGTACCAATCTGTTTTTAGGAACTTATGCACGGGATATCATTTAATATTTACGACTAGCTTTTCAATATGTGAGCTCATGGCCGGGCCGGTATCTGCACAACTGCACCGATTCTGCGGGCTGAGCAACCTCATCATGTTTTAAAACATGATGTAGTTGCTCGATGTCCAGCCTGGCTAAAAAGTCAGGCTGGACATAATTTAGGTCGCTTTTTGTTCAAAGCTGTAAGATGAGAAGACGTCAGCATCAAAAGTAGTTACGCAAACTAAGACGTCAAAAGTCTTTACTAAATGGGAATAAGAACTTTTGACGTCTTCGATTGCGTAGGTACTTTTGATGCTGACTGGATGAATGGAGCTCTTTAGATGCCTCGTCTCTGTAGGTATGCCACTGTCAGTTCACATGTGTTTTGTCTTCATCATTTAGGTATTAGAAATGGTCAATTAATAAAATAAAGACAAGGAAATTTAACGTTATTTTAAGGTAAACGTCCCATTGCTTGATACTAGCAGGTCGATCACATAAAGCATTGTACGCGCGTCAGGTAGATCTAAATGTCATTTTTTATATGGAAAATGACAGTTTAATTATTCTAACGCGCGTTCGGAACGTTACGTGATTACCCCTCTGCTCAATATTTAACACTTCCAATAGAGGTGAACAAAAGATAAGGTAAACGTCCGAGTGGTCGACGGTGTACTAGTATATGTCATGGGCACTCTATGTCAAAGTGACATGGTTTATTAAACCCTAATGAAGAAAAATCCTCTTAGTTCGAGTTTAACTCTTATTGCTTTGACATAGAGTGCCCATGCCATAATACTAGCAGCGTCGAGCACTCGGACGTTTACTTTCGTCATCATCATCATCATATCGGCCGAAAGACGTCCACTGCTGGACATAGGCCTCCCCCAAAGAGTGCCAAATAGACCGGTCCTGCGCCACCCGCATCCAGCGGACTCCCGCGACCTTTACCAGGTCATCAGTCCACCTTGCCACGGCTTCCGGTACGTGGTCGCCACTCGAGAACCTTTCCAAGTGTGAATCATTGAGACGTTAAACTTATATTAAATACATTTGAAGGATGTTTATGAATAAAGTTATTACAGTTCAAGCCAAAATGAGGGCTAATTTGTGTAGATTGTCAGAGACATGCCCGTGGCGTGATGCGGAGTGCCTTAAGGAGATTAGCTGTGAGCTTTGCTGCCGTTGCCGCTCGCTTAGACGCGTGTAAGGAGATATGAAGGGCGCGTGTTTAAGCCCGCGAATGGGCTTAGTGAGCCTTGCTTGGTGAACTTAACACCCGAAATAATACGCATGATAAGTATAATAAAATATAAAACATGTTGAACTTTTACTTGCGTGTTTTGATACCAAATAAATATTTTTGATTTTTGTTTTTTTTTGATTTTGAAGGTGTGAAAGAATGTATATTTAGTTGTACGGGACACCAACTGAGTACATGTTAACAGATCTTAATTGAAATATTTGTTTTTATTTGGGTTTACATGCACCCCAATGACAGGTATAGGTCCGTCGGTAGGTATGTCAACAAAGTGGTTTACCACTGGGACCCTTAATATATAAATAATACAGTTGAAATGTGGCACCACTTTCTTCGCACACTACTGCAGGGTCAACAATAGTACATTACATCAGAGGCCGGGAAAACACGGATTTCCGGCCAAGTAGGTATTGATAGAGATACGAGGCCGGGAATCCGTTTTCACGCCGAGGCATGTATAGTGGTTTGCAATGAAATAAATAAATAAAAATCCTCAAACCAAACTAATTTTCATGGCTGAATGCCGTTATTTTTTATTTATCGTATGGCGGTTACACACTGGTACATAGTTACGAGTATATGTATTCGTATCGATGTCGCTGATAGAGTTCCAGTGTGCGCTGCGAGGTTCAGAAGGAACAGTGCAGCTGCCGAGTTTGTTGTTCTTTTAGCACCACCCGGAGGTCACGTGTAGGGTTTCTAGGGTTATTCCTACGGACGTAGAACAACAACGACCTCCAAATGCCGTGATGCTGTGCCACAAATAGTGGAATGAAAATGAAAAAGTTACTTTGCAGGCCTAGGCCTGAAAAGTTGTATGAAATCCCATTTCAAGCCGCCTCGAGATGCTGCGCCCGAAAAAGGATACTTCCGAGTCTATTATAAGCATACCTCGAACAAATCATGCGGATGACGTCAAACCACTCATAGGATGATTTCAAAAAGTATTTTCATAAACAATTACTACTTATCAATTATCAACCTAGGGGGATGAATGTTGCTCACGTCCGCAGGAGAATGCTTTAGACACCCTGCACGTATCCCCTGGGTAGCGCTAAACGAGCAACAGCAATAGAGGCGATTGTAGGCAATTATATCACTATACCTTCGAATGCAATATTAACTATGCTTTAAAACATGAATACACGTACATCACAAAACCAACAGTCCCGGGATCTCGACTGGGCGAACCTCTCTGATGTGCATCTTCTCTTCGATGCTAAAGATAAGGGTACGTTTGTTTCAGCGAGATGGAAGCAAGAGTACAACCCAGATCTGACCTTCGTTAGCAAGGATAGTCTAGATCAGCCACTCCCTGCGTCGCGAACCATTCTACCTAGCTTTCCCAACAGCCAACATAGACCCATCATTTTGGAAATTGGTATCAAAATCCCCCTCACAAACTCCATGAAGGTGCCTCGATGGAACTTCAAGAAGGCGAACTGGGAATCCTTCCAAAGTAGGCTTGATCACGACCTGGAATGCGAACATCTCGAACCAAATCCATCAAACTACGGAAAGTTCGCAAAAATCGTAATTACAGCGGCTAAAGCTACAATACCCAGAGGCTTTAGAAAAGAATACATCCCTGGCTGGAACGACGAGAGCGAGGACCTTTTCAGGGATTACCAAGCCTCTGGCAATGCCGACACTGGTGCACAGCTACTTAAGACTCTGGATGAAAACAGGAGGGCTAGGTGGACGGAAACGGTCGAGAGTATGGATTTTAAGACCTCAAGCAGGAAAGCCTGGCGCGTCTTGAACCGTCTCACGGGCAAAAAGAGCTGCCAAAAGTCATTTACCCAGGTCCATCCAGACGCCATAGCAAACAGAATGGTGGACCTAACTAGAGCAAAAAGAGACCCGTGCACCACGAGACGCATCCGCAAGCAGCTAACTCAACTCAAACGCAGCACGCCGGATAACGCTCATCTAGTTAGACCCTTTTCCGTCCATGAAACTGTCACTGCCATTAAACAACTAAAACCTGGCAAAGCGGCCGGCCGTGACGCAATTTATAATGAATTCCTCAAGAACATGGGCCCTCTAGCTGTGAGCTGGCTCGCGGCGCTTTTCTCCTGTATCTTGCTGAAAGGCCAATTACCTACCGAATTCAAGACATCTAAAGTCATTGCATTGTTGAAACCGGGAAAAAACGAACAGCTTCCAGAAAACTATCGCCCGATCGCTCTACTGAGTTGCGCATACAAGTTGCTGGAACGACTACTGCACACACGAATAACCCCATTCATCGATGCTGTGACTCCTCAAGAACAGGCAGGATTTCGACAAGGGCGTAGCTGTGCCGACCAGGTGTTAGCTCTTACCACTCACATAGAAGATGGGTTCCAGAAAAAACTTAAATCCACTGCGGTATTTATTGACCTCACAGCCGCCTATGACACAGTATGGAGACATAGACTCATCTTCAAACTCTTGTCAGTAGTACCCAGCAAGGAGATAGCAGGTCTTGTAGCAAATATGCTGAGTGAGAGGCACTTTGAGGTTTGTTTGGGAGAAGCCAAAAGCAAGCGAAGGAAACTCAACAACGGCCTGCCACAGGGATCAGTTCTCGCACCTCTCCTCTTCAACCTGTATATCCATGACCTGCCCGAAACTTCAGCTAGAAAGTTTATATACGCTGACGACATCGCGCTGGTCGCCCGTTGTCGGGGATTTGTGGATGCGGTCCTGACATCGGACCTTAAAATCATGTCGAGTTTCTTTTCATCTTGGAGGCTCATACCTAGTGCCAATAAAACAGAGGTTGCATGTTTCCACCTCCATAACAGTCAAGCCACATACCAACCTGCTGTTGAATTTCAAGGATCAAACCTCAAATATAATCCCCACCCTAAATATCTTGGGGTTACTTTGGACCGGTCCCTGACTTATAAGGAGCACATCACCAAAACGTCCCTCAAACTGGGCACACGCAACAACATCTTGCACAAACTCAGAGGCACGTCATGGGGTGCGTCTGCCGACGTACTTCGTTCCTCGGCGCTCGGTCTCGTGTACTCTGCAGCAGAATACTGCGCGCCTGTTTGGTGCGAAAGCGCGCACGTGCAAAAAGTCGACACGAGACTGAACGACGCGATGAGGTGTGTGTCCGGCACAATAAAATCCACGCCGACCCACTGGCTGCCAGTACTTAGCCACATAGCGCCGCCCCACTTACGTAGAAAACATGCGCTCTTGAGGGAAGCCGGAAAAATAACAGCTCGTCCGGACCTGCCATGCCACCGCGAATTCACGGATCCACCACCGCAACGACTCAAATCGCGCCGCCCTACGAGCGATGCTGCAAGGAAGCTGAGAGCTGACGGGTTTCAGCTAGAACAAGCGTGGAAGAAAGAGTGGGTGGAAGCGACTGGCGATCAGCGTTGCCCACTTATCGGAAACCCAACTCAGAAGCCGAAGGGCTTCTCGCTTCAGAGGAAATACTGGTGCCGCCTCAACAGAATCCATACAGGTCACGGCAGGTGCAATTACATGTTGCACAAATGGGGATGGAGCAAAAGTCCGATGTGTGACTGTGGCCTTGAAGACCAAACCACTCAGCACATCGTGGAGCGCTGCCCAAAGCGACGCTATAAAGGCGACCCGGAGGACCTCTACACTAATCTGACATCTGACGCGATCGACTGGCTGTGCGACCTGGATGTTGATTTATAATAAAATAATAAAGCCTACAATATAGAATACGCCATACGATTAAATAAAAATAATTATCAACCTCTTTAATAAAACGATATGGCCACTTGACATGAGCAGATTAGGTACATAACATCTTTGACTGACATTGTCATTCAGTTGAACAATAAAGTGACTTTGTAAATATTTCGATTTTTCTTTACAATTTTTTCAAAAGACGCAAAAGAATGTCGCGTTTACAAAAATATTGTTGTAATTTTCCGTTTTTGGAAATACGTGATAAAAACGTGTATTGCTCGTGCTGTGATCAAAACACAGCACCGAAAATAAGCAACATTTAAAGTGCATTTGGAGACAACCAAACACATCAAAAACATAGAACAAAATATGTTCATATAAATGGTTCTGTTACTTCGTGCAATATGTCATACGGATGTTGCAATACAGACATCATCATGTGTGCAAAATTAGGTACGTAATTTTTACGTCATCCGCATGATTTGTTCGAGGTATGATTATAAGGAATGTAAAGAGAATATTTCATTGCATGTTTGAAAAAACGTCCTTTACAGAAAGCTGTAACGTTTGCAGCTATCGCCTGTCTAGTCTATCGCTGTGACACTCGCGCCTCCATCTGTATATTTTATCAACGACGAGAGATGTTGAGAAAACAGAACCACAGTGGTTCATGCACAGACAGTTAAGTTTTTTTGGGTTTTCTTTATACTTTGTGCCAGCTGAAAAAAAAATTAAAAATGATTTATTGGTAATCAAAAAGGTTGACAAAAGCAAGGTTGGAGTCTCCTTTTAAGTAATAAAGATACATGTGTCAGGAGACACCGCTCTTCCATAAACCGCGTAAGGGAACCAATAATTAATTAATGCGGGATTAATTATCCGTTTACTTTCAAGTACCACTGTTGATAGGTACATGTACATACAGATAGGAGTCAGGACTCCATAGATAGAAAAACAGCAAATTAATACTTGACTATACAAGTACTCCTGAATTAATACTTAATATTATATAAACTGTTGCCGTGTAAATTAGATTTAGCAATAAACAATTGAATTTATTGAATTAGAATATTTATAAAAAAGTATTATTACATTGGGTATACACCCAACAAACAAAATCAGTACTTACAGGGTGGAAAGTTAAAACGGGGCAGTAAGGGCAGCTACTAGATCCCTTGCCACCACGTAAAAATGGCGTTATGATTTCATTCCTAACTTTTTAAGTGATGACAATCTACATTCACAGATTTTTGAAAAAAAGTACAGTCAGCGAGAAAGTCATCAATTTTGACGGTTTTTTTTAATGCCTTTCTACTTCCTACGAGTGAAGCTGTATCAGCCGAACTAATCCAACTACACTCGTTGCAACAGTCATCTGCCAGGGGTGCAGTGGCCATTGATGATGATGATGATGATGACGTTGTACGTAAGTATAGTTATGTTTCTGACAATTCTGGTTAATACGGTCCGCACACTATCAATAATAATGATATGTAATATGCTATTGCTATATTTCATATAATAATATAACATGAAATATAGCGGTAGGAGTTAAGGAATCAACGATAAAAACGAAGAAATGACAATACGTATTATTCATGTCATCATTACTGAAAGTGTCCTAGACTGATTCCATGCTTGCATGCACTTTAATATTGTACATTCAAAAGTAATTAATAACTTTGTCTGTGCGTTATCTGCTCATGCGTAAATCAATTAAAATGAAGTTTGCTATGGAGTTAGCTTGTAACCCGGGGAAGAACGTAGAATAGTATTTATCCCAGAAATCATCCCCTAAGGGGTTGAAATGAGGGCCGAAATATTTTATAATAGAGGCACGATATAAAGTAATTCCACGCGAATCGGTACCACGAATGCACACTAACGCCAAAAGTCTCTGTCAGAATGAGTCTGCATCGACGCAAGTATTGACGTGCATCGATTACTATGTATGAGCTGCCCGAGAACTACTTAATTCAGAGCAAGTTCGATTGCTTACGTAAAACACGAATAGCACTTGAGGTGGCTTGGTCCATAGAGTGAACATTAATGAACAGGGGTCGGTCTCAGAGTTAAGTTTCACGTTCCTATTTGATTCACACGACTCAGCAATATTATACAATGATAACTAACGCCAAAAATCTGTCAGAATGAGTCTGCATCGGTGCAATGATGTGCATTGCTTCGAATTAAGTAGTTCTCGGGGAGCTCATAAATACATAGTAATGTATGAGCTTCCCGAGAACTACTTACAATACGATTAAAATCAGTTAACGATTCGGAAGTTAGCCTCGAGTCACCTCACGCATACCCGTCCGACCCCTCTGACACTAGTACGTAGCTAACATCAGAATCGTTAGCTGATTTTAATCGTATTGTAATTCGAAGCAAGTTCGATTGCTTACGTAAAACACGAATATACTTACTTGAGGTGGCTCGGTCTGTAGAGTGAACGTTAATAAACAGAGGTCGATCTTCGAGTTACGTTCTACATTCCGATTTGAATTCAATGTGTTTTAGAAGATTAAGAAATAAAATCAGCGTTTACGATCCCGTTATAGGGTGAGTGCACCAGTGAATGAACGGATCCAGTGAATGAACGAAAACCTGCGTATTTGCTTAAATTAAGAGTTCTGTATATTTCTAGCATACCGGGTATTTTTTTCTGGATTAGAAGCATTCACTGTAAGGGTTTTGTAACATTTATATCAACTCAGTCGCAACAGTTACTAAATGAGCGACGCTTAAAGTTGACGGGCTATGGGCGTGGATTTTTTGTATGAGCCGGTAATAAGGGGACAAGATTGTTACCTTTTATTTGATGTGCCATTGTACTAGTTTTATAAACTTGTAACTTATGGTGTGTGGTTTTAGGAAATCATAAGAGCGAAATTGTGCTATTCAAACATCGTTTTAAGTTATTCAAGTTTAGATTCCCGTTTTTTAGAAGGTGTTCTGTAACTAGAATCAAAACCGCCTAAATCCAGTGAATGAACTGGAGTGTTCATTCACTGGCAACGCGTGTTTTGATGTTTTCGCAAAATCTTATGTTCTAGTAATTGGCTGCGCCAATACCTACACATTACTATTAATTTTACTCATTTACTTTATTTATATTTTTATTATACAACCACACATTTTTGAACGCATCCTATTACACGCCATACCTGGCAACTTTCCTTAACCCCCTCCCCAAACCTCAGTGCACTAAAAATACCCGTCGCGCGCGCGCTAACTCTCACTCAAAAACTGTTGAAAAACTCAAAAAGCCTACAAGTGTGCATACAAAAACCACAAGTGACTATCAAAGTACAAGTGTTTTACTGTGAAATAACAAAAGTCTTTCGTGTGTGCTGAAACACGAACGCAATACTGGATTGCTGGCTGGCGCCGATTAAAAGGTTTGTCCCGCTGCACCAAGTCGTGGTCCTACGATCCTGATCCTACCTCATACACATAATCTCATTTCCAATCACTCATACACAAATTATATAATTATAAAACGATTATTTACGTAATTTACCTTATACAAACACGTTTACGCACCGCCATTCTACCAAACTTTATTTGTTCGCATCGCCAACATATTACGTTATTTTGCAGTAAATCATTCTCAAAACTCAATTATTATACCCATTCTATAAGTTTGTATATATATTTCTTGTAGATCACTCATATTTCGAAAAAAATAGTGTAAACTAGTTTGATCGCTTGCGCGCTAAATACCTACCTACCTGCCATTGCTTTTTACTTCGCGCTCGCGTATTTCTCTGACATTTGAACGTTCAACTTTTTTCGCTTTAAATTGAAACGACGCATACATAACTAGTAATTAATTTACCTACCAATATGGGCGGTAATACTGCTAGTGAAGATGAAGATTCTGTCATGATAACTTTTTTGGAACACAAAAAACAATGTTTGTTTCAAATAATCCAGGAGATTTATAAGTTAAGCCTAAAGGTATCCAATGATGTAACACGCATACAATTTCTAGCTAGGGCTCAATCTATCGACAAGACGCGTTCAGATTATATAGACACTGTAGATAAACTTATGATTGAGAAGATCAAAGAAAACCCCGATGTTCTACCGAGTTACAGTATTCTCAATACATTTGATGAGTTATATTGTTTTATTAAGCAGACAGAAACAAATCTGAGACAGGAACTTGAGGACAAAAAGAAAAATGATAATTATAACACAAAATTGCCCCCACTCAATCTCATAGGTTTTGATGGTACTCCTTCTAAATGGCCTATATTTTATGAAAATTTCCTCAGTGTTATACACATTAATACTCGCCTCACAAGTGCTGAAAAGGTCCAGTACCTAATTGGCTGTCTCTCCGGCAAGGCACTAAATGTGTGCTCCGGAATCACCGCTACCTCAGAAAATTATGACATCATCTGGCAAGCTCTTCTATCTAAATACCATGATACCAGGGTGCAAGCTTCTGGCTATCTAGATCAAATGTTACAACAAAAGCCTGGGCAGTCAGCTGATAATATGCTTGACAACTTTTGCTCCGCTGAAGCAGCGCTGCAACGCTTAAAGATTGACAATTTGTCAGATTTCATTATAACTCATATTGCATTAAGCAAGCTAGAAAAAAACTATGCTTGACTTATTTGAACAAGCTCATAGACATGTCAATATACCCCAATTCAGTGATTTGAAAAAATTCCTAACTGAGCAGAATAAACTCCAACTAGGGTCGTTTCGCCGGTAACGCGACCACCTTCGGTTAGCGACCACTTGACGGACTAGGCTGCTTCAATTAAAGATATTAACATTTCTACAAACCCAACAGAAAAAGAATTAGTTATTAACTATTCTTGAATAGTGTCAGAATAAGAATAAATACACTTTAAAACCCCTTTGGATTACAAAGCAAGAAAAAATAACCTCAATTCACACATTTCACACATTGCTTCCGAAAAGTGTTGACGTGCAGTGAATCTGTAAAAAAAATAACGCGACAGTTGGCGCGAAAACTTTAGTTATGTCACTTAATTTTATTATTATGCTGAAATTAGTTAATTGATCGTTTAAATGATTTAGCTGTTGTAATAATTTCGTTGAGATTCGGCATATTTAAAAATAGATTTAAATAAAATAGGGTGGTCGCGTACCCAAATACATAATTAACAAAGAAGTCGGATAGCGACCACATCGTTTTCTTTTTCTTTCCTTATGGATTCTTATGCGGCACCCGCGATATTTAGCTTGGCTAGCAAATTGAGTCGGTATTTTAAGCCGCGCCAATCCATGCTATGTCCATAGTATATATAATATAATAATAATATATAATTATATATTATATTATATAATAATAAATAATTTATATGAGATAGTTATATTATAAATTCGAAAGTGTGTATGTCTGTCTGTCTGTTATCTCTTCACGCTTAAACCGATGGACCGATTTTGATGAAATTTGGTATGGAGATAGATTGAGTCCCGGGAAGAGACATACCTAGGATAGTTTTTATCCCCGAAATAATCCCCTAAGGGAGTGAAAGTTTGTATAAAGCTACGATATAAACGATTTCCACGTGGACAGAGTCGTCGGCAGACGCTAGTGTAAGTAGAATATAATCTAAAAGTTAAAAAAAAGCTTGTAAAAAGGTGGCATTTAGATACCTACTATGAATGACATGTGTGACTGTAATAGCAATATATATAAAAGCACTATGGTGTGAGCGAGATGGCGCGCTTTATTCGATTCTATTCTTCATTGACACAGCAATGTAAAGTAGATTTAGGAGAGTAACAATTTAGGGGTGTAGACACTAAATAAAATGACCTATAATGATGAATTTTCTCTAAAAGGATTAAATGTAACGTCAAATGGAGAAAAAAAAGAGCAGGGGAGTAAGTAATCACAAAGTTATAGTATCCAAAGTTTTTAGAGGGGGTGTATTCTATCCCTTTTCCGCAAAACGCACCTTCATATGAAATTATTGTCATTTACTATGATGCTCGGGGATTGTGACGTCACGATCCACTAGCGTTTTCTCTCTCTAACAAGCAATATTAAAACGGTTGTAGCTTCGTAATTTTTGCAGATATATGAATGGGATTTTCGTCACTTAGGCTTATCATTTTGCCTTCTTTTTTTGGATTAATAATAAATGGTTAGTCTACACTCCTATTTGTAGTGGTATAAGGGCAGTTAGGTAGGTCAAACTTTGAAAGAAAGAGGTCAATCGTCGAATCCGACTCGTCTGGGTAGCGTTCGGGAAGCTACGCTATGGCACATCTTTTCGTCCAATATTCCGCAGTGTCTCAAGGAGAGTCTTTGACCAGTGTGTGTTGCCAGTGATGACTGATGACGTATGGCACTGGAACGTGGTCGCTTATCTTATCTTATCTTATTTTATCTAGGTGAGGGCCCTTTCGGATGCACTTCGACCCAGTGGGATCTTTTGTGCATTTGATCTCTCCTTTATACCTGCTCCCAGGCTTGCTCCATCATTTCCACAAAGCGGATGATGCAGTTCACCGGGAGCACTTTGAATTCCTTTGGTTGCGGGTAACCGTTACCAAAGTAGTTCATTCTTTGTCTGGCAAGGGCATGACATTCACACAATAAGTGTTCCATAGTCTCATCTCATTCTACAGTCTAAACTATCAGATAGTCCCATCTTGGCCAAGAGATCCTTGACCCCGAAGTGACCAGTGAACACCCCAGATATAATTCTGAGTTGCTTCCTACTGGATTTCCAGAGTTTTCTGGTCCAGCCCGAGTCCACTCCTTCTATGAAGAGCTTAGAGTGCCTTAAGCCAGCCTCATTCCTCCACTCGTGTTGGTGTTTGGTTTTGGCGTAGGCTTTAAAGGCCGATATTATGGTCCCCTGCGAGAGTCCCACAAATGGTTCTGGACCTACAAAGTGATTTGTAGAGCCCCCTCTTGCAAGCTCATCTGCTCTTTCGTTGCCGATGAAGCCCTTGTGCCCTGGTATCCAAACTAGTTGCACCTTATTGTGCCTTCCAAGTCTGTTTAGTGCTTGGACGCCATTATAAATTAGTCTAGAGTCCACTTTCGGCGCCGTAAGCGCTTTAAGGGCCGCTTGACTGTCACTGAGTATATAGATAGTCCGCCCTTTGGTTCGCCTGTCTATATTCTCCTGTACACAAGCAATTATGGCGTATGTCTCCGCTTGGAAGACAGTTGCCAAACTACCCATGCTTACACTACTACTATAGTCATTTGCATAAATGCCTGCTCCCGTACGTGGTCGCTTACTATGGGCCTCATAAGAAGGCTAAAAGTCACCCAAAGGGCAATGGAGAGGGCTATGCTGGGAGTTTTTATGCGTGATCGCATCAGAAATGAGGCTATCCGCAACATAACCAAGGTAGGTAACCGATATAGCCATCCGAATCGCTAAAGTTAAGTGGCGGTGGGCATATTGCACGTAGAATCGATAGCCGTTGGGGCGGAAAGGTTCTCGAATGGCGACCACGTACCGGGAGGCGCAGAGTGGATATACCCCCACAAGGTGGACTGATGACCTAGTAAAGATCGCAGGAATCCGCTGGATGCGGGTGGCGCAAAACCGGTCATTGTGGCACTCTTTGGGGGAGGCCTATGTCTAGCAGTGGACGTCTTTCGACTGATATGATGATGATGATGATAAATCGTTTTATTAACTACTTAAACACTATTTGCAAGAGTGGTCGCCAACTAGCTAACAGGTGGTCGCAAACCGACTAAAGCGGTCGCTATCTAGCGAATTCGCTATTTTGTAACCTTTTCTATATTTTTTCCTAATCTATGGATGAAAGTGCTATATTTTATTGTAGGTTTCAAAACTTGACTATACTCAGAGCCTTTACGAATACCATCTATTATGTGTGTAAATTGAATAGGTATACATTTACTAATCTAAAGTGAGCATCTCGGCTAAGTGGTCGCTAACCGGCGAAACGACCCTACTCCACGCACCATCCCGCTCTCAAAGTAATAATACTCGCACCCAATTTTCTAAACCCGCACCGCAAATTAACAAAACAAAAACGTTTTGTACGCAATTGAATACCGCTCCTCAACCTCAGACTTTCTATAAGTCTGACAGATCTGACACTACTTCTCAGTCTCGACCATGTAAAGTGTGTAATTCTCAACAAGCTCATCCACTGTTCAAGTGTGAATATTTTCTAAATCAAAACACTCAAACGCGCAACGATATCGTACGTCAGCATACGTTCTGTATTAATTGTTTAGGTTTTCACCATATAATTCGTGTAAATCAACAAACAAATGCTCAATTTGTAGCCGCAAACACCACTCGTTACTGCATTTCGATACTTATTCAAATGCATCTCATTTCCCGCGATCAGCTGATAACACTGATAATAGCAACTCGAATCGCGTCCCGCGCTCGCCTACGCCGCGAACGTATGATTCCGCGCCTTCTCACTCGCACTCGCAGTCACAGTGCTCGCCTGCGGTGAGCACCGCTCGCACTCACGGCGGCCCGCCGCCGCGCGCTCACACAAGTAATGATAATGATATTAAACTTCGCGCTTTCTGTTACTGTTCCCGCGCGCATTTCAAATTGTGATACGACAGTATTATTGCCCACCGCTACCGTTAACGTGCATAGTAATAATAAATCAAGTCAAATGCGTTTATTTCTTGATACGGGATCAATGAGTAACTTTGTTACACAATCATGTTGTGAACGCTTAAATTTAAAGGTAACACCCGCGCCCTCTGTCGTCAAAGGTATCGGTCAAGTAGAAAATCATTCTCTCGGAATAACGCAATTTCAAATACACTCTCGCTTCGACTCGCGCTGTACTTATACAGTGTGCGCTCGAGTTATAGACACAATTACGGACTTTTTACCCAACGCGGAAGTGGATAGAACGGAATTAGTTCATCTACAACATTTGCCGATGGCTGATGACCATTATTACTCACCAGGTGAAATAGACTGTTTAATAGGCAACGAATTATTCCCGCTTTTACTCGGATCGAATAAATCGACCTCGCCGAACTCCTCGGTCGTAGGTATTGAAACTACTCTCGGATATGTAGCCATGGGTAAAGCCCAATGTTTTCCGCGCTCATCACACGCTCATTCTCGCACTCTCGACGAACCCGCTACTCACTCGCACAACTCTGACAAGACATTTTTTTGTCAAATGCAAGACAACTCACTCGATCAATTAACGCAACGCTTTTGGGAAATAGAAAACGTCCCTGATAAAAAACATTTCAGTCCCGACGATGAAGCTTGTGAAAAAATATTCCAAGCAACTTACTCACGCGATGACACCGGCAGATACACGGTTGACCTCCCGTTCAAACATTCGCCTACCGAATTAGGTTCTTCTTATACTGCAGCGAAATACCGTCTGTTAAATCTAGAAAAGAAATTAGACTCATCGGACTTGCGCGCTGATTATAACGCAACTATTCAAACATACATTGATCAAGGGTATTTAACCAAAGTTCAAAACGATTTTCAAGAAACTCACGCTTATCACTTATCCCACAGAGCCGTTTACCGTCCTGATAAAGAAACATCGAAAACTCGAATTGTTCTGGACGCTGGTTGCAAGACTACGTCAGGCAAATCTCTAAATGATTTGCTTTATGTAGGGCCTATTCTACAAAATAACATCGTCGAATTACTTGTCAATCTCCGCATGTTCTCAACCGCCATAACCGCCGATATTGAAAAAATGTACTTTCAAGTTAAACTCTCCGCAAATCATCACACGTTTCAACGAATCCTGTTTAGATTTGATCCCAATTCACCTATTGACGTATACCAATTCAATAGAGTTTGTTTTGGCGTGTCAAGCTCGCCTTATCTCGCCATGCGTGTCGTGCGTCAGCTCGCAGCAGACAGTCGCGATACTTACCCGCTCGCCGCTTATGAAGCCGAAAATCATATGTACGTAGATGATTATATCACCTCCGTCGATGGTGTAGACACCGCTGAAAATACTTATAAAGAAATGATCGCTATGTTCAAATCTGGAGGTTTCAATTTAATAAAATGGATCTCGAATGATAATCAACTCATGTCGCGTATTCCATCCGCACACAAAAGCCCGCTCGCTATTAAATTTGATGATGATCCCAACGCACATACTAAAATCGTAGGTATGCAATGGCAACCTGCTGATGACAATTTTCATTTTAAAATCAACATAGACTTCCCTGAAACTTGTACTAAACGCTCGATTCTCTCTGTCACCGCGCGCTTATTTGACCCGCTCGGTCTCATTAGCCCCGTTGTCGCTTACATGAAGCTCCTCATTCAAGAATGTTGGAAATTACAACTTTCTTGGGATGACGAGGTGCCTGATTTCATTATTTCCAAATGGAAACAGTTCCACAAGGAACTACCGCATTTATCGGAATTAAAAATACCGCGTCATATAGGCATAACTTCTACAAATAAAATAACTTTACTCGGATTCGCGGATGCCAGTCAGCAATGTTACGGTGCTGCCATCTACATCCGCGTTGATAATGATGAAAACGCGCCCGCAGACTCTGTGAAATTACTCACCGCTAAATCTAAAGTCTCCAATCCTAATAAAACCCTCGCTCGGTTAGAACTCTGTGCCGCAGTTTTGCTTGCTAAGTTAATAAACTCAGTTCGCGATGTCCTCAACAAGCGCAGTAACATAAATAAAATATACGCATTCTCTGATTCCACTGTGACTCTTACCTGGATCCACTCGCCCGCTCATCGGTTTCATACCTTCGTAGCTAACCGTATAGCTCAAATAAACGAATACTTACCCGCATCCCACTGGTTCCACGTTCGTGGTGTACAAAACCCCGCAGATATTGTCTCTCGCCCTGTAACGCCGACAGGATTACTAAATAACACGCTCTGGTTCCATGGTCCGCAGTGGCTGTCCGCTCCCGTTAGCGACTGGCCTGTAAAAGAATATAAAATTAATCACAACGAAACAATAGAGTTACAGGAAACTAAAACTACATCGCTTCACACGCAAACTACATCTATAACAGAAAATACTCACCCAATTCAAGATCTCGCCAAACGATGCTCGACGTGGATTAAATTCATTCGCTCATTCGTATACTTACTTCGTTTCTCAAAATTACTCAAATCTCAAGGAGATATCACTTTGAACGATTTAGAACACGCAGAAGACTATGTGTTACGCCACGAACAATCTAACCACTTTTCTCAAGAACTCGACGCGCTTAACAATAATAAAATTTGCCCAAACAAATCAGTGTTAAAACTCCGCCCCTTTGTTGACGACAAAGGACTCATAAGAGTAGGAGGCAGACTGACCCATTCTCAGTTGGATTTTAATCAAAAATATCCAATATTGATGTCAGCTAAAGGTAGAATAGTGTCACTTTTGGTAGATTATTATCACTCATCGAATTTACACACAGGACCCGCTCTCCGCTCGCAATTTAATTCGCCAAAGAGTACACAAGTGTAACTCTTGTTTTAAACTTAAACCGCTTTCTACTAATCCACCCATGGGTGACCTTCCGTCCATTAGGGTTTCTCAAGTCAAATCCTTTGTGCATACGGCCGTCGATTACGCCGGACCTTTTTACGTTACGCACATGCGCAAGCGAGGCGTAAAAAGCCACAAAGCTTATATCTGTTTGTTTGTTTGTCTAACAACAAAAGCGCTTCACTTAGAGCTGGTCTCCGATCTAAGTACAGATTTATTTCTTGCCGCGTTCAAGCGCTTTATTTCACGCAGAGGTCCAGTCTCAATATTATATAGCGACGGAGGTTCCAATTTTATTGGCGCGAAACGCAAATTGAACGAAATTTACCCGCTTATACAGTCCACTGATTATAATAACTATCTGAGTCATTATCTCACACAAAATAAGATTCAGTTTCAACACAGCCCGCCTTATGGCCCGCATTTTAACGGTTTGAGTGAGACTAATGTCAGATCGGTTAAAACTCACTTATACAAAGCTATCGGAAGTCAAATTCTCACATATGAGGAACTTAATACAATTTTGGTACAAATTGAAGGTTTGCTAAACAGCCGTCCAATTTGTGTCTTGTCGTCAGATCCTTCTGATCCGACCGCATTAAGTCCCAGTCACTTTTTAAATATTACTCCACTCAAATATCTACCTGCAGAAAATATAGACCCCGCTGTATCAGAAAATAGATTAACCCGCTATCAACTTCTAAATAAAATAGTACAAAGTTACTGGAAACGCTGGAGTATGGAGTACCTTACTTCGCTCCAACAACGCAACAAATGGAATTCACCCTCCAAACCTGTGAGTGTGGGAACAGTTGTCATTATTAAAGATAATCATTCTCATCCTATGTTTTGGCCTCTCGCTGTTGTCTCAGAAGTTTTCCCCGGAAAAGATAATATCATTCGCGTTGCTAGAGTTAAATCTTCTTCAGGAACTTATGTACGCCCTGTAACTCGGCTCTGTCCGTTACCTACTCAATAAACTAATTTTTAATTGTTTAAACTTAGTTCTTAAGAATTAGAAATATTATAATTTCAACGCAAATAACGCAATGTAGAGGAAACCTCTAGGCCCCCCGAAGTTGGCTGCGCCAATACCTACACATTACTATTAATTTTACTCATTTACTTTATTTATATTTTTATTATACAACCACACATTTTTGAACGCATCCTATTACACGCCATACCTGGCAACTTTCCTTAACCCCCTCCCCAAACCTCAGTGCACTAAAAATACCCGTCGCGCGCGCGCTAACTCTCACTCAAAAACTGTTGAAAAACTCAAAAAGCCTACAAGTGTGCATACAAAAACCACAAGTGACTATCAAAGTACAAGTGTTTTACTGTGAAATAACAAAAGTCTTTCGTGTGTGCTGAAACACGAACGCAATACTGGATTGCTGGCTGGCGCCGATTAAAAGGTTTGTCCCGCTGCACCAGTAATAAAATTGTAATAAGATTTAGTTTTTAGTAACATAACCACCAATGGTTTGTCCATCGTTGGTCCAGTGTTCGAACAAACCTCATTTTCGAGAATAAAGGTAGTTCATTCACTGGTGTATAGATTTCCAGTAAATGAACATCGACCGATAATTACCTAGTTCATTTATTGGTTTTTTGGAACCAGTTAATGAACGAACATTTGTTACAGTTTTTTAATTGTTTTAGAAAAAGTAAACAATTAACTACTATCCCGTGTGTTGGTATATAGAGATACTCCAAAAAAAATCGCTAAACAGCAATTTAAACCAATAAACTATATTTATAACAGTAGTTCATTCACTGGTTTTTAGTTGTTCATTTACTAGAAAACAGGGTTCATTCACTAGTGATTTTAAATTTTTCTACCTTAAAGGTCATATAACTTAAAATTATGGTAACTTATTGCAAAAGCAAAGTGATTTAAGCAAACTAGAATACTTGTTTGAGCTGTACAAACAGTCATGGCCGATATTAAGTATAGCTATCTTACATAAAACAATTTTTGAAGTCAAAAATATCCTTAACCGTTAATTCACTGGTGCACGTACCGTAGACAACCAATATAATACATACAATACAAATATTGAATTGAGTTGCGAGTGTCCAAAATTGTCTCAATCCCATGCCCTCTTACTCTTAGACATAAAATGCGACATGTGCCCAGCAGTGGCATGTAAAAGCTGATGTTGATGACAGAATACTGAAGAACAATTAATCAATGAAAGAGATAAGGCCCCTCTTTGCTGGATGTCGTGATTTATTTATTTATTTATTAGGTCTGTCAACAGCGGTTATAATCTACATTTAACACATGTTTAATGGTTATGTTTTCTAAAACTAACTGCACCGCTAATTATATACAAACGCCTCATGCATAATGTAAAAATTAAAATAGCATTACTACGCGTTTTATAGCGGAATAGCAAAGGAATATTGTTCTCGTAATATATCATGGACTTGCGCAAAGTAACGCCTGATTCAATAAATTAATTAAAATAGCAATTGAGAAAAGGAAAACAATTTAATTTAATTTAATTTTGGGTGTTAGAGCGGAATCTGATCTGGTAGATAGAAGTGGATGTCACTACTACTGCCACTATTTTTATTTAATAATCTGTTTAGACGCGGGATTAGTAATTTATGCCAAGAACAGTCTTTCTTAATGGGGGTGCTAAAGGTTTAATAGCGGTACGTGGATACCTATGGCGTGCTTTGAAGTAAATAAAATGCTGCGGTTTTCTGAAATGCCGTTTCGCCTTCGGTTTTGAACTCCGATTTCGCATCTAATCTTAGTTTTAATATAGCATCAGTAAAACATGGACTTTTTCTGTCTTTTGTAGTTATTTCCTCGCAAATGTGATGAAACACATTGTGTATATTATATAACACGGGCAAGAATATTGCAAACTCGAGTCATCAAAAGCCCTCCGCCTCTGGCGTTGGGCTTCTGATAGACTCTTGTTTGCATTATTCCTCTTACGCCCCTTATTAAACAATGTACTATTATGCTTGTTCATAAATAAATAAGTAGTGAGTAATATAGACGGTAATCTCCGGAACTACAAATGCGATTTAAAAAATTCTTGCACTAGTATATAGAATTATAGAGGACCTTCGGTATAAACGTTTGGCTATATAGGGTGGCCCATTTAGATCGGTCAGTATGGGAAAGTCTGAAACTATAAGACATTAGCGAGGCGTAACTATGCACTACTAACGGTTGGTTGTAAAATTCTAAGAGGTGATTCAGACTGCCCTGAACTGGTGGAGCGGATAGTGAGGCTGCACACTCCGTTACAATCTTGGATGCATCTACGTCCGCGAAACCGACCACTGCTTGCTCCTCCGGAGGCGCGAACTGTGGCTCATAGTAAGTCGCCGCTTATTCGAGCTCTTCACTGCCTCAATGTACTTCTCGCATCTGCTTCTGACTGCGATGTTGTCGCTTGTAGCTGGGTAAAAGTCTGCCGTGAATGCTTGAGGTTCAGCGAGACGATGGATGACCGTCAGTCTTCGATAGTATATTAAGTATGCTGGTAATGTTAATTCTAAGATTCACAGTGCATTAGTTCTGTAACTGTAATACTGTGTAATAATTGTTTGGATAAATAAATAAATACGAAGATCTCTTCTTAGGAACCCTGTCATCGATTGTAGTACCTAACAAGAAAAACCACATTCATACATTAAAAAAAATTGTACTCAGCTCGGGAAACTAGTGTTAGTTAAGACCTACACAATCAATATTTAAATTGAAAAACTAGTGTATTTCTATTTAAATATCGATTGTGTAGGTCTTAAGCAGTAAATGTTACTATGAGACGTGATGTCTAAAATGCATTGATTTCATATACTTTAATTTATTTTAGTAAGATTCCGAAACAAAATATTTTACTTATTGAAGAAAATGGTGGTCTGAGTACAAGTTTTTTTTAATGTATCAATACAGTTTTTCTTGTTAATAAAATCGATGTCATGGTTCCTAAGAAGAGATCTTCGTATGTCTTATAGTTTCAGACTTTCCCATACTGACCGATCTAAATGGGCCACCCTGTATATACCCCGCGGCTCCGCCCTGGTTATCTACAATACGTGGGCAGAGTATAGCAGTGGGCGGGGCACATTGCACGTAGAACCGATGGCCACTGGGGCGGAAAGGTTCTCGAGTGGCGACCACGTACCAGTGGGTAGGCCCCCCACAAGGTGGACTGATGACATGGTAAAGGTCGCGGGAGTCCGCTGGATGCGGGTGGCGCAGGACCGGTCATTTGGCACTCTTTGGGGGAGGCCTTTGTCCAGCAGTGGACGTCTTTCGGCTGATATGATGATGATGAGAGTATAGCGCTATAATTTTAAAATACATGTAACCATTTCCCACTAACAAGTAAACAGCGGCGTGCGAAGCATTTTATTGAAAGTTCCACAGCAGTCGAACGGCCATAAATTCTGTCTGTTTGTTCGTCGGCGAAGTTGTGCGCTTATTTAAATAGTTCGATTCTAGTTCCGGCGCCGACCGCAGTGGTGGAACAGTGTAAGGCGAGGAACCAGTGTCTTGACTGATTTTTTTACCAATCGGAAACATCTGCTCACAGCTGCAAAAAGGAAAATTGATGCAAGAAGCGGGATTTTCCTAAGCTCGGAAAGAAGAGCTTCATACGTTTCGAGCAAGGTATAAGTACATCCAAAATACCGCATTGGCATTGAGAAGATCCAAGAAAAGTGTTCTATTGCAACTTACATCAATTTTCTGCAACAAAGGCAAAGGAAACGCTGCACATCCTTGGTGCGCAGGGTCAGGTCTAGCTCCAATAGCATCCTGGGGGCATTGGCTGAGAGATTTGATTGTCATTACTTGAATCATTGTCATATGATTCATGTAATGACATACAAATCTTAGTAAACTGCGTCGGTAGTGGGGGGTAAGTGACCAGATAATGTGGTCATATGCGTCCAGCTGTCGCCGTACTTTACATATTTAATTTTACCTATTATATACATTTTTGCTGTGTTTTGTATTTTTGTAATTTGTATGATCCTAGTTGGTCGAAATAAATGAATTTATTTATTATTTATTAATGTCTACTTATTTCTTCTGTTCGAGGGTTGACCACGTAACGTTCCGAACGCGCGTTAGGACAACATAACTGTCACTTTCCTATACAATAAGTGACATTTAGATCTAGCTGACGCGCGTACAATGCGTTACGTGATCGACCAACTGTATAAAAGCATTAAAAGTACCTAGTTGCGTCATGGCATAGTATAGCGTGTTATGTAGCTAAAGTGAATGCGATTTTATCCTCTCATTAAGACCACGTAATTCGAAATCGACCTATTTTACATTCAATAATAAACAATGAAATACTGAGTTTTTTAATGGGATATTGAGATATGTTATAGTTTAATAACTGCCCTTGATTGTAATCAATGTTCTTCTGATTATTTTCATGCGATTTTGCACCTTAGTAGAAACCGTATAGAGTTATTATAACATTGTCAATCTAACGTAGGTACTAGGTAGCATTGACTTTTCAATTGTACGTCACCCACCGAAATATATCTAATAGACCGTAAGCCCACTCCTAATACGCCAACGTTTCATGACAACACGATAAAATGCCAGGCACCTTTGACACCGTCTGCCAAGTACTTCCAGCCATTTCAGGACTGACAGACTAAGTTTTACTCTCTTACGATTAAAGGGCTAAATGATGCCACTTGTCTGGTACTGTTGTCACATGACGTAAACATACCTACCCTTATAATTTTGACCGAAAGTGAAGGATTTTTCAAACTTTCGGCCAATTTGAGCTGCGATAATCTTCTGATTCTGGCTCAGCACAACGTTCTTGACCTGCTGCCATGCATTTGATGGTGTTGTCATGAGACGTAGGCGTTTTTGGAGTGGGCTTATAGTCTATACGAAGCATACTTAGAATAAAATACGAAAATGTCAATAAGTCTCTGTCATTTTCCAGTAAGATGTTTTGACGGTTTTGATAATTTAAGTTTCTCTAAGGAGGTTGGTGACTGGTTTAAATTCTTTATATCACTAAAAATTAATTAAATCTGAGGTCAGTGACCTGTTACAGTAAAGTCAGATAGTGTGCGTAAAATGTATTAGTGTGCGTTACTGGGAAGAATGCGAACGCGCCGGGTATTTAACGACGAGTCAATTAAATTATTTTATATGGACATTTCTAATTATGATTTTAATTTTGTGTATGATAATAATTTTGACATTAACGACAAATTTAATAAGTTATTTAATATTTTAAGGTATAACATTGACATACACTTTCCGATAAAATTAATTAAATGTAAAAACAATGCCACAGTGTCCTGGTTGAGTGACGAATTGGTAGAACTGATGCGTAAGCACAGTGATCTCCATGACTTGCGGCGCCAGTATCCCAACAACCCCATACTTACCGAGTGTATCGAGCACTATGCTGCGCTAATAAAGTCCACGACAATTGATACCCGTCGTACATACACTGAAAATAGACTAGCGGCGAGCGGCAATAAACCGAAAGAAATTTGGAAGGTGGTAAACGAGGAGGTGGGAGTGAAGGCGAGATCTCAAAGTATTTGCCTCCGTAATTCCACAACAAACCTAGAAGTACAGAAGAAGGACATACCAAATACTTTGAACTCTCATTTTCTCGGAGTGGCATCTAAATACGCTATACAGAGCGACATGCTAAAATCCACGCAGTTCCTTCATAGGCACCTGGCAGCGTCAGACGTGCCCGTTTTTACCCTACCACTCGTCACTCGCGATATGCTTGATACGGCTTTTCGCCCCATGCTGAAGAAAAGTAGCACTATTGATATATTTGACATATCACCTAATATTCTTCTTTGGATATGGCCACTTGTTGTCGACGTACTTATTGTCCTTATAAACCTTATGTTTGAAACTGGTACATATCCTGATGTTTTAAAAAATACAAGGGTGTGTCCAATATTCAAAGGGAAGG
Organism: Epinotia brunnichana; assembly: GCA_963854355.1. Classification (NCBI taxonomy): domain Eukaryota; kingdom Metazoa; phylum Arthropoda; class Insecta; order Lepidoptera; family Tortricidae; genus Epinotia; species Epinotia brunnichana. Next base: position 245,621 of record OY977960.1, read on the forward strand.
GTAACGGGTGCGACGTTAACAACTATAGGCCAATCACAATAGTACCCACTATTTCCAAACTAGTGGAATCTATCTTATCGTCTCAGCTAATGCGTCATCTGGAGTCGAATAACCTGTTAACGGACAATCAATTTGCGTACCGACAAAAAAAGTCGACAACCACCGCGGCGTATAGGATGTTCGACTGTATCATGACTGGGCTGGACGATAGGAGCAAGATGGCAGGAATATTATGTGATTTGTCAAAGGCTTTTGACGTTATTAACCATGAATTACTTCTGAATAAACTAAATCGATATGGAATCCAAAACAATGCCTACAATCTATTCACCTCATTTTTGTCAGGCCGAAAACAAGTCGTGAAATTACTCACTGACGGCAAATCACTACAATCCGATGCAGGGGACATAAATATTGGTATTCCTCAGGGTTCTGCCCTAGGAAATACATTATTTTTATTGTTTATAAATGACCTTCCGTCGAACATTGTGGCTGGTTTGTCTGTATTGTTTGCCGATGACACAACTGTGCTAGTTAGTGCAAACTCTTATGACCAGCTAAGCCATACGATTGGTGAGGCTTGTAGTCAATTAAGGAACTGGTTCTCGGCAAATGGGCTTCTATTAAATTGTTCAAAATCTAACATAATGCTATTCTCTGGCCGAAAGATTTCGCTTCCGCCGTGTATGGCCAGTAGTCCTATGCCACTATGTAACGAGAGCAAGTTCCTTGGGTTCATAGTTGACTCGAATTTGAATTGGAAGCGCCATGTAGACAGTTTGTGTGATAGGTTGGGTAGTGCCGTCTTTGCCTTGAGAAAATTGAAACCATTGATCTCCCGGGAGGCATTGAAACAGGTGTACTTTGCTTATTTCCACTCAGTTATTTCTTACGGCACAATCCTCTGGGGAAACTCTACAGACGCAAAGAGAGTGTTAATTGTGCAGAAACGAGCAATTCGTACACTTGTTGGAGTAAAGCATAGGCACCCCTGTAGAGAACTTTTCAAATCTCAACGCATTATGACACACTACTCACAATACTTATTCGACTGTTTAATATTTGTAAGAATGAACATTTCTCAGTTCCAACGCGTGGACTTTCCAGGGAAACAGCTTCGTTCTACAGGGCGGCTGAGAACGGTTCCTCGTCGCATGGCGCTTTCAACAAAGAACCCCCGCGTCATCGGCCCCACATACTATGAACGATTACCCGCCGATATCAGAAATGAACAATCTGACGAAACATTTCGGCGCAAGCTGAGAAATCTTTTGTTGATCAACCCTCTGTACTCCGTGAACGAGTACATGGAACTTACTTTTTAAATGATGTACCTAATAAATTGACATTGCCGCCTGATGATTGCTTTTAATTGTATCAAATGTTATTAAGTGTTATTAAGTATTATAATATTCTGTTTTAAGTTTTAGTGATAGTATTTATTGAGAGAATTATGTTTTGATATTTTTTTTTATATATTTCGTTTTTATTATGTTGACATGAATATTTTTTAAATTTTATTATTATACCTACTGTATAACAAATGACGATCCTTTTTGGGAGATAGAATTATACTTTATTTTTACATTTCAATTATATTGACGATCATGGTAGAAATTCTTGTAATTTTGACATTTATGCAAATTTATATTGTAATTTTTATCCTGAAATAAATGAAAAGAAAAAAAGAAAAGAAAGAATTACGATAACGTTGCGCCGCCAGCGGATTTTTTGTGTCGCGTATGTAGTTTCATTCGAATAAGAAAGCCTTAATATTTTACCGCAAACCTTAATCCGCTGAATAAGAGCGATGGGGCATATTTATGAGTAAGTTGTGTGTATGCATGAACCCATATTTTTACACTTGACGGCACATCTGCGAAAAAAATCAAAGGTGCAAGTGAACTAGTGAAGTCCCCAACCCGCACTGGGCCAGCGTGGGGACTCCTGCCCATTCCCTCTCATCCATGAGAGGAGGCCTGTGCCCAGCTGTGGGACGTATAGAGGCTGATTTATTATTATATTTATTTTATAATGAGAAATGACATTTCGATGTGGACGACGAGTTTTCTCAGATACTGGTGGAAACCTAGTCAAAATACTGTAACTGCATACACCGTGGCGACCGGTGCGCGAGGGAATAAATATCCATGTTTTATCCGAGCGCAGCGAGTGTCTCACGCGCGCTTAGCGCCTTGTTACGTAACTACCCCGACAAACACGACTTGGCTGCGGTTTGTTCAGGTAACTAGAACAAGTTCTTTATGCGTGTTTTCTGATTTCATGCCGTTTAATCGAAACTTTTGACAATTTATTCGTAACTCTGGCCAAAGTTTCTACGTAATAGTATTTGGATGCGGGTGGCGCAGGACCGGCCATTGTGGCACTCTTTGGGGAAGGCCTATGTCCAGCAGTGGACGTCTTTCGGCTGATATGATGATGATGATGAATAGTATTTGATCGCGTTTGATATTATTATTTATTTTCAATTTTACTCTTGACAGAGTGGATACTCAGTATTGTTCTGCAGTAGGTATTCTGCTCCAGAGGCGCGCGCATTAGCGCGCAAATACTCTCCGTTCGTCAGAGCTCTATACTGCCTCAATGCGCTTCTTGCATCAGCACAGGATGTGGACGTCTTTGGAAGTAGTTGGGGAATGGTGTAATTGGTGTATCGTGAATGCTTAAGGTACTATTAGGTGATGGATAGATCTGCCGTGCAGAACCTAAAGTGCAGTAACTCGAAAAAGTCCATTTCGAGATAAACGCAAAAAACACTTTAAAAGTAGTTTATTTCCGTTCGTTCAAGCGGTATATACTTATAATTTATTGTCATGGAAAGCGCTCAACACATAGAATACGATGACGTTAAAAACAATGGTTTCAGTGTACACTGAAATTAATTATGAGGCTTTTTCAAAATTTCAAGCTCGTACTGCACTCTTTGAGACAGGCAAAAACAAAAGAAATACCGCTTAAAACACAGTAAAAAGTCGGGTTACTGTCCATGTTTTGCATTCACTTACACAGACAAGTGATGAATTACCGTTTAAACCACAGTACGCGGAGCTATACTACTGCGTTTTAAACGGTATTTTGCTTGATTTTTAGTGCTACGAGCATCCGTTACTGCATTTAAAACAGGTTTTTGTAAAAAAAAAGTATGACTGAAGCCTTTTTGCCAATAAAATGATTTAATATTTAATTGTCTTCAAAACTACATATGCTCAGTAAATTTTAAGTCAATCAGGCTTCTTTAAGTGGGAGAAAAACGACTAGCAAGATTTAAATAAATTTATTTGTGATTTATTATTGGAGATCCTAAATAAAACACATATTTCGTGAAATTGTAAGCAAACAATGTTTATTACACATAGTTATGTATCCCTTCTAATAAAAAAGACGACTATTTCAGTATAATGCTACTATTTATTCTTATGTACTGTTAAAATAGCACTTTAATCTTATTGTTATTGTCCGTTTAGTTACTTTGTCAGATATTAAACTATAACTAATAAGATCGTTATTACTAATAAAATGGACGGCACACATATATAACCATTCATTAGGCTATTAGTAACAATAAAAAATACAACAATATACAAAAATTACTACAACTAGAGCTTTTTCCAGTTAGAACTTAGAACAATGTGACTTCTAAACATAATTACATTAGAATACTTTGGTAACCCCTGGGAATAAAGATATATTTTTATTATTCTGTGTATACCCTTATAAAACAAAGTAAAATTTTAGCTGGGATTAGGTGTATTAATTTATTTCAGTAATGAGGTATACGAATAACATTTGTTTTTAATAACTCACTTCTAAACTGTTTTGTAAAATATTAAACTAAAACTTTTCAATATAAAACGAATTAAAAAATGGTCAAGGCTTGGAAAACTTAACTGTGTCAGCTCAGGCAAACAAGAAAAAACTAAAAACAGGTATTTACATTTAAATATGGTGATCATTATTATTAGAAAATACCCCACGTACTGCCGTTGTCAGACGGGTAATCACGTAATGTTCCAAACGCGCGTTAGTACAATCGAACTGTCATTTTTCCATATAAAATATGACATTTAGATCTACCTGACGTGCGTACAATGTGTTAGGTGGTCGACCTGCTGGTGCAGATGAGACAGGTAATTGCCTACAAAACACAAGCCAGTTTTTGAGCATCAAGGTTTTGCTTCTTTAAGTAACTGATACCAAGCAAAAGATCAAGAGGTGCAGTTTTTCTGACCTATATTTAGTGATTTTCATGTTTAAGACGACCAGCCTACATAATAAATAGTGATACTCTCAAATGCTCCAGTAAAACTTGGCTCCAGTTCCGTAAGGAAGCAATGCCGTCTTAAGAAACTGCAGGGTTCATTGATGCCCAAAAATCGGCTCGTGTTTTGGTGGCATTTACCTGTCTCATCTGCACCTGATAACGCATTACGTGGGGTATTCCCTAATAATAATGATCGCAATGTTTAAATTAAATAAATTTTGTTTATCTTATTTGCCTGAACTGACACAGTCAAGTTTTTTTGGTGAATTATTTTAAGAAAACAGCTTGGAAGTAAGTTTTCCAAAAAGAATTTGATTCTTGTACCTTGCTAATACATATTATTAATTAATAAAATTATCCCAGCTAAAAATTTAAGTGGTTTTATGAGGTATATCTTTATTCCCTGAGGTTATCCAAGTATTCTAATGACATTATGTTTAGAAGTCACATTGTTCTAACTGGGAAAAGCTCTATTTGCAGTAAATTTTGTATATTGTTGAAGGTTGTATTGTTACAAATAGCCTATTGAATGGTAATATATGTGTGCCGTCCATTTTATTCGTAATTACGATCTCATTAGTGACAGTTTAAAAACGTGTCTTGTTTGTCCGTTACAATAAGATAAAAGTGCCATGTAGCTACATTAACTGAACAATGTATTATACTGAAGTAAAGTAGTCTTTTTTATTACTGTCATACATAATTATGTTTAATAAACATTAATTACTTACGATTTCAACAACTAGGTATGTGATTAATTTACTATCTCCAAAAATAAATACCAAACAAGTATATTCCAATCTTGCTAGACGATTTTCGGCCACTTAATGTGGTGTGATTGACTCGACTTTTACTGAGCAAATGTAGGTTTGATGACGATTAAATAATTTGATCAATTGGCAAACAGGCCCCAGTCATTTTTTTACAAAAACCTATTTTAAATACAGTAACAGCACAAAAAATCGAGCAAAATGCCATTTAAAACGCAGTAGTTAAGCTCCAGACACTGTGGTTTAGGCTGTAAAAACACACTTTCTGTCCACGAGTACAGTGACAAAAAACAAATGCATTGAAAATACCATCTTAAGTGCAGTACCTCGGCTTGCTACTGCACTTTAGATGGCAATAAGAGTAATATTTAAATAGGGAGGGGTACCGACTAAAGTAAGGTAACATACTTTTCACTGCGTTTTAGTTAGTAATTATGTCTAAAATCAAAGATATTCGAAACACAGTACGAAGAATTTGGAACAAAACTTTGATACTGCAGTTTAGTTAGTTTTTCACGAATAACTTATTGAGTTCATACAGGCTAAAACATCTGATAAATTACGATTCTACTGTGTTTTAGTTGGTAATGGTCCAATATTCGTAGCCGTAGACGTTTTAACTGCGGTTTAAGTAGTATTTTGTGTTCTACGCTAGTCCATTACTGTACTTTAGGAGATTTTTTTTTACATGTTCCAGTTGTCCAAATGAAATACCGATTAGATACACATGTGCATCTTGAAATACTGATCACAGATCATCAAAAAACAAAAAATCCCAAATTAGCCCGATACTGCACTTTAGGTTCTGCACGGCAGAGATGTAATCCTTCTGTCATATATTAAAATGTACATATCTAATTTGTAATTCACAGTGACTTAGTTTTTAACTGTTATGCTGTGTAATTATTTTAAATAAATAAATAATTATTCTTATTTATATATAAATATAATAATCTCGATGTTTCATTCTTCGCAATTTTAAATAGTACACAGCATTTCATTACTGTTTGTTACGGATACAGACATTCAAACTTAAGCACACTCTAGCACAGTAGTTCCCAAACTTATTTTTCTCGTGGACCCCTTCCAAAATTTTACTGGTTTCGGTGGACCCTCTGCTGCTACATTTCTACCACATTCTTAAAGTCACCAAAAAATAAAAATTGTGTCGCTTCTGAGTTCTGTCCCTTTATTCCGATAGGTAAAATAAAAACGAAAAATGGTACATTTTATAACACTTTATTTATTAAAAGAATATAATTACAAGAAAAAAATAATAAGGTAATATACTAATATACCTAGGTTCAGGTCATAATTTTAATTAATGGGAAGGATGTATTTGATGGAGTGTCAGCAAACGATCAATGTTTGGCTTTATTTTTGTGAGCAATAACCGCAAATCCCCCCGTTCTGTGATGTTTAATTTGCTCCTTTTTTTTGTTAAGAGGTTTGTAACTGCACTAAAACTCCTTTCGACAAGGTATGACGAGGGAAAAGCTATTAAAAATTTCCTTGCGATTTCCCACAGTCCAGGATATTTTTCGGGTATTTCTGCTTGCAGCCAAAATGTTTGGTAGCCTTTTCTAAATTTCACCTTCAGCTCCTCATTGGTGCTTAGCTCGAGCAGCTCCTCTTGTAATACAACATTAGCCACTTCCGTTTCATCAAATGGATTTATGATCCATGGTGGTATATCCATCGTCAGCATATCTTCAAACCTGGTTTCAAAGTCATCATGCAGGGCACTTAAATGTTGACTGTAGGTATGGTTATCCTCATCAATACATTCTACCTGCGACAAGTTTGGAAATTGAGAGAATTCACGCCGACTAATGTTTTGCTTCATAAATTTCAATTTCCCAAGAAAAGCCGAAATTATCCCCTTTGTTTTAATTAAATTCAGGCTGTCCCCTTGTAACTGCAAGTTAATATGATTAAATTTTTTAAACAAATCTGTCAAATACGCAATGTCTGCTTTAAATTTGATCAAGTTTTCTTTTAAATCTGGATCTCTACTTTCTAGGAACTCTAATACGGAATCGAAAACAGAGTAAAATCTCGTTAAACATGCACCTTTTGACAACCAGCGTACTTCAGTATGTAAGAGCAGTCGTTTGAAGTCTTCATCATTTTCGTCGCACAATTGAGCAAATAAACGCGTATTCAATGCATTGCTTCTGATTTTGTTGACAGCTTTTATTACAAAATGAAGAGATTGGTTCAACCTGTCACTTAAATGTTTTGCCACAAGATGTTGTCGGTGGATTACGCAATGAATAGCTGTAAGTCCTGGTATAATTCTTTTGAGATGACTTATAAACCCACGATATCGACCGACCATTGCAGGAGCTCCGTCTGTTGCCGCTGAAATAATGTTTGTAAATGGAATCGATTTTTCCGTAAAAAAATTACTCAGGACATTAAATATTGATTCGCCTTTAGTGTCAGTCTCCAAAGTTCTGGCAAATAGCAATTCTTCGTGAATTTCTTCCTCCATAATAAATCGAACATATGCTAATAATAATGCTTCATTACCGGGTAACGTTGACTCGTCCAGTTGTATAGAAAAATGAGTTTTTTGCAGATGATTGCACAAAAAACTTTCGGTATCAGAGCTCATTTCATCAATGCGTCTTTGAACAGTATTGTTACTTAATGGAATTCTTTTTAGTACGTCAAATGGAGATTTGTGCAAAACAGTTTTTAAAACCTCTTCAACAGCGGGTAAAATTAATTGTTCTCCGATAGTGTGCGGTTTTCCAGATTTTGCTATTAGTAATGAGATATTGTAAGATGCCCGCAAGCCATCATCGTTACTTTGAGATGTTGAAGCGAACATACTGTGCATGGTGGGTCTCTTTTCATATTTTTCCTTCAATGTTTGAAAATATTTCAAATCTTTACCTATTTTATCAGTATGACACCTTTTTAGATGATCTTCGAGCTTTGATGGTTTCATAGAGTCATTGCTCAAAACTTTGTTGCATAATAGGCACATGGGCAATTGTTTGTCTGCCTCTGATGGAACAAAACCATATTTCAAATAATCGACACTATATTGTCGACATTTTTTCTTTGCTGTAGCCATGTTTCGTGTCAGTTACCTTACCTGTAAAAAAAAATGTTTTAGTAACCAAGTTTTTTTCTGAATATAGGTATCACACCGCAGCCTTTGTCACCACGCGGTAATAGAATTACGGCTTGTAAAGGGACCAACTAATAAACCGCTAAGACAAATACAGACGTTTTCACAAAACGGTATCAATTTTAAAGTACCTAATTTACCACAAATTTTTAATAGTACAAATAAAAATTGGTGTACTCAGTATCAAATACTGATCATATTTGTGTAGAAAAAAATAAAAGTCGAAATCCCAAAATTGTCCATAAAAGCGATAACTAACATTTCATCAAATCAATGAGTTCACGCGCTCCGTGTATTTGCGTATTTTTTGTCTGCGGCTTCATTGTTAAAACGTGACAAACTGGCATCGAAGCTCAAGACCTGCTCTTTCCAAAAAGAAATAGTTTTGATAAAATAGTTACTTCAAAATCAATTTAAAATGATTGTGAAATTACTGTTTTATAAAATTAGTAGTCATTTGCAAGAAAAATTACAAAATTAATTGCTCTGCAATATTGCTTATTCGGCCTTTTTAGAAAGGCAGTGCTTCTGTCGTGAAAAAAACAATTGAATAAAACGTGCTCTTTGTCTTCAAATCAAAAGAGGACAATTAAAATATCTGTAAGTTACGAAGTTACCTATCTACAAGGTGTTTTTTTAACCGTCTTACACCAAAAGCCCATTTAATGTATCCATTATAAGAAATTGAAAGGTATACCTATTTATTAAATTTTAACTCTTTTTTCATAAAATAACGTATTTAATAAATAACAATTTTAATTTGAATCACTTGTTTAGTTTCAGTCAATAGGTGATAGTACCTAGCAATCGAGCCTGCTAATCAATATCCAATAAAAATAAGTCCACGTGGACTACCGTCCAATAACGTGCGAGCGGCACCTTTCAACCCCGCGCGTAATCCCTATTCTAAGGCGCTCGCGCTTCCCTTTGTGAAATGCCGCCTCAGTGACCTCAGTCACATTTTGGTTTTCGGCTAATGCACATTATGCACAAGTGCTGCTTTGTTATTGGCAAGTGTCCGATCGCGTGTGACGATGAGTGATAGCTGTGGTGATAAGTGATAGTGATAATCTGGATTATTTACAAATGGTTGATTCCAATCTTTTAAATACGCCTGAAATCCCTTACTTTGTTAAATACGTATCTACCACTAATGTTTTACATCGGAAAATTGTGTCAGACAGTCCTAAGCCTGTTTAAGTATGAAGGAAAGATTGGAATTAATCTCTTCCGACCGTCGCAGTGTTAGCGATACCTACCTATTCGGTTTAGAGTGCGTTGCCCTCACCGTTTGCGCCTGCATATTATATACCTACCACTTCCCGATTTTTTAAAAGCACACATGACACATGCCAAAAAATACATTGTCCGAAAGTGCACTTGATAGGTAGGTACCTACACTACCTACGCGCCATATGATCGCGGCCGCTATCTTTGTAGATAGGTAAGAACTCTAATCACGCGCAATTCAGGATGTTTCAAACATAATTTTTCGAATATTACTTTTTATGCTTTTTATGCACTTTAAAACTCAACTAATAGGTACCGTTTATATTTTGCGAATGATAAGTACGATACGGATACATTAAGTGGGCTTCGGGTCTAAGACGGGTAAAGAAACACCGTGTATAGTTGTATACAAACAGTTGTGATCAACCGACTGGTACACGTAAACAAAATACTTAAGTACTATAAAACAAAAAAAAGGTAGGTACTTACTTTTCTCCGGCACTAGCAAACACTGATATAAATTTTCTCACACCTTCTTTTCGTAATTCCGGAAACAAATGAATGAGTTTGCCTTTGGCATCAAGTATTTATAGTGGTGATCAAATTCATGTCTGAACAAGCATTAAGCATTGTCGGGCGGATAGCGCTTTGCAAGTCTGTACACGAAATTGTACCTACGTAATATCGAATACGCAAGTTTGAACAAGTAACAGTCGCTTGCCTTATTAAAATATAATCTGCTTAGTTAGGTACTAAAAACAATGTAGGTAGGTAGTAGGCCCTTTTAAAAACTATGCTTACATTTTTGCTCTTTACTATCAAAACCAGATAAATTTTCGTGGACCCCCATTAACATTTTATGGACCCCCATTTTTTGTTCACGCCTACGTAGACCCCCAGCAAGTCTCCCGTGGACCCCTGGGGGTCCACCTGGACCACTTTGGGAATCACTGCAGTCTAGCAGATCGGTAGTTCTACTCGCCTTTTTATCTGCTTTTAGTTTACTCCAGGTGATGTTGATATACATATAATAATACCAAAATTAAATGGTTATTGTGTTATTTTTCGCACGCACGTATCGTCATTTTTAACTTCAGAATATGACAGTTGATTTGTCCTGAACCGCGTTTGCCCATAGTTATAGCATAATAGCATACAGGTAGGTACTTATAGTAGATAAGACAAATAATGACATTCGCCAACAAACTGCTTCGCAGTTTGGCGAAGTTTTTGTAGTAATAGAGTTTTAAGTGGGTTTTTTTTATGTGAGCAATAAATATTTTTTTAAATAAATAATAAATAAATATTTGCGGACAATCTTACACAAATCGAACTAGGCCCAAACTAAGCAAAGCTTGTACTATGGGTACTAGACGATGATAAACATACTTATATTTAGATAAATAAATACTTAAATACATAGAAAACATCCATGACTCAGGAACAAAATTAAATATTCGTGCTGATCACACAAATAAATGCCCTTACCGGGATTCGAACCCAGGACCTCTTGCTTCGTAGGCACTCTTCAAAATTGATGATTTTCTCGCTGACTGTACATTTTTTCTAAAATCTGTGAATGTAGATTGTCATCACTTAAAAAGGCAAGGGATCTAGTAGCTGCCCTTACTGCCCCGTTTTAATTTTCCACCCTGTATTTCATATATAGTAGGTGAGTAAGTCTTTTAAGAATAATCCAGCTACATTAATGCAGAAGACATGCACAAACAAGTCACTCTTCCATGACAACCAATATATAAAGCCGTGCACAAGAAATAACACAACCATGCAGCCAGCCTCTACCTTAAGCCGTTCACACAGGGTATATTATAGCTTGTCTCAAGCGCACTAGTGCTAAATTTGTGTGGCTATTGTTGCTCAAAAGTTGTACGGAAGCGACACGGAAATGCGTCTGCGTCTGTATCTACCTATGGCATGGCGCCAGGACCATTCACAAGTTATACTTAAGGCTATGTAGGTTCATGCTCTTCTCTCCCTCTCACTGAGCATAAGCGTGAGCGAGATGGAAGTGCGTCTTCGAAAGTGTGTAACATAACTTTTTAGTACATAATTATTGATTTTTGGAATACTGGATAATTCATTAAAAATCTATACGGTATGTGTTAGAACAATAAAAAACCTATTCTTTTTATAAAAAAAACATAGATTGTCGTTGAAGATTACGAAATCGTGAACACGAAAGTTTTTTTTATGGTGATATATATTTATTATGTTTTACAGAGTTACCAAGCCATCTTTTAATAGTATGTTCGGTTATTGTGTTTCTTTGTTCCTTTTTCAGTCTACAGTAATTTTCTGTGGTAGAATTCTTCATTATTTCTTCACGCTGGAAGCTCAAAAATCAATCTTTTCGTCAGATCGTGAACAGGCCTCGCCCTAAACTGATTTAAGTTGGCCGAGTTGGATCCAAGTAATCCGTTCCTAAAGTAACTTTACTGTGCAAGTTAGAAGATTCAAAATCGAATCACAATTTCGTAAAACATCGTCCAGCAAAATGACTTTTAAGTACTTAGGGAACCGATGATGCAGTATGACTCTGAGTTGAGACTACTCATAGTTATATATGTTAGAAATCCCAGAGTCAGGATAAAGTGATGTAGTACTTTTTGGTGTAAAATTACATAAGGTTTAATTTTTAACCGACTTCAAAAAAGGACTTTACTTCGTCTGTATTTTACGGGACGGGAAAACGGGACACTATTACTAAGACTCCGCTGTCCGTCCGTCCGTCCGTCCGTCTGTCTGTCACCAGGCTGTATCTCACTGATACCGTGATAATTATGTATTTTATAGGCAAACTTGAAGCAATTTGTACTGATTTGAAGTCGGTTAAATCTTTGTTTTTAAAGTACAATTATGTCATATATTTTTCAAGGAAAATGCAAAATTAATAAAAATTAAGTATACTTTTCAAGATAGCGGTTAACCCCTATGGTCCCCTAAAGTTAAAATTTTAAGATAGATTATAAACAGAGGTTTCGGTGTGTGGTAGTGAACTTGACAACTGTCACATGCATTTTGCCCCATTTACCCTGAAATCTGTTTTGACCATTACATTACGAAGTTCCAGTAATAGGTAGATACGCCCCGCATCAGGTACTACGGATGGATGGTGACCTGGCTGGAGTTGAGGTGCATTATAATTACAGCCCAGTGTCCTAAATCAGGGCTTAAATAACGTTATCTATACTGATATTATAAAGAGGAAACGTCTGTGAGATGGAGCTTTGTAAGTTTGCATGTAATGGGTAATCTCCGGATATACCTACTAATCCGATTAAAAAAAAAACAAGTGTCGGTCAAAAAAATCATTTTTTGTACAAGCTTTTATTGCCGACTGCACTTTTCTGCATACCATCATCAACTTTGAGACGATTCTAACGAGCCCAAACTCGATGGGGTTGTGTCGTTTTATTTATTTATTCGTATGGCTAATTCAATCCTTCTGTCCCCTGGGTGGCGCTAAACGAGCAACAAACTTGGCTGCTGTACATGTCGATTAATTGCGACCTCACAGCGCTCCTCAATCGTTCTCTTCTCACCTGCTATAAAAGATGTCGTTTTATTGCGGAGTTCCTATGGCCACCTTCCAGCTCCAGCATCAGATTAGCTCCAAGTCATCATAATATTGCATTGTCATGCGATATACATATGCATGCAAAATCTCAGCTCAATTGGATAACGGGAAGTGACTGAAAATTAGATTACACATTTTGACGGACAACTTACATACTTACATACTTGTACATACATATTTACACACTTACATATTTACATACATACGAACAGTGCAAGTTAATATAAAGCTTGTAAAAACAAAAAAAATACTGTACTATTTTACCCCGCGGATCTGCCTGCGTCTTCTGCAATACGTGGATGAAGCCGCGAGAGTAGCTATGTTAATCTCCACTTATAATAAATCTCTAAATTAAAAAAAGAATCAGCCAGTTTGAAACTAAGCTTTGCGCGGTTCGAATGTTCTCAGCATCCCATGAACGGAAAAATATGAAACATTTTATATAGGTACATTATTATTCTAGCTGCAACTTAGGATAGTTTTTATCCGACTGCGACAGTTAATTAATTTTCCGAAATATACGACTTCATTTAATTTTTCATTTATTTTTATTGAAATCAAACGCTGCTCCAACTGTCAGCTATAAGAACCGTCAAATTTTGGTCAAAATGGCGGAATTGCTTTGCCTTTCACTTATTAATAATTTAAATCCCGTCTATGATAGACCTTTACGAGACAAATGCTAAAATATAAACCATAAAAAAATATTCGATTCTGATATGAGAACTTATATGCGCAAATGTCGTTTTATGTCGTAATTTCAATAAATGAAATCAACAAATTTGAACAATATAATTAACACGAATTTGTTTTTTTTGAATGACAATGGCACGCGCTCGGCGCATTCAGCCAAAGTACCTGCGGCGCTACCACGAAAACCGATACTCAATGTTCATATATTTGCATCCCTGTCACTCGAGTATGGTTAGTGCGATAGAGATAGAGATACCCGAATATTTTCGAATTCCGAAGTTCGTGGTTATAGCTCAGGAATCGAAAATATGGTAAATAATCATAATGTATTTTCTCGAAAAAGAATTTAAAATAAATATAGTCAAATGGAGAAAAAAACAAAGCAAGAGGTTATATAGGTAATGAATAAGAGTCCAAAGTTTTAAGAGGGGGTATGTTCTGTCCCTTTTCCGCAAAACGCACCTTCATATGAAACGATTGTTTTTTACTATGACGCTCGAGTATATTGACGTCACAGTCCCTCATCGTTTTCTCACTCTAACAAGCGACATTAAAACGGATGTAGCTTCATAATTTTTTGAGATATTTGAATGGGAGTTTCATTATCTTCTATCTATTTATACATAATAAATGCCTATGTCCTGACTGACTTATTCACTCACTCACTCACTCACTCACTCACTCACTCATCAACGCACAGCCGAAACTACTAATCTTAGAGAGTTGATTTTTGCACAGTATGTTGCTTTTATAACGTTGGCTAGGGATAAAAAGGGATTTTTGAAAATTCTACCCCTAAGGGGGTAAAATGGGGGTGCAAAGTTTGTATGGGAGAACCTTTTTTTTTGAGCTATAGACTTAAACTTTGTAGAAAAATTATTTATTAGAATACAAATGAAACACTTTCAGCGTTTCGGAAAATTCCACCCCTACGGGGGTAAAATAGGGGTGCAAGGTTTGTGTATGGGGGAAACATTTTTTTTTTAAATAGAGACTTAAAACTTTGTAGAAAGATCAGTCATTAGAATACAAATAAAGAACTTTCAGGGTTTTAGAAAATTCTACCCCTAAAGGGGTAAAATAGAGTGCGAAGTTTGTATGGGAAAAACCACTTTTTTTAAAATAGAGACTTAAAACTTTGTAGAGAAATGATTCATTAGAATACAAATAAAGTACCTAGATTCAGTGTTTTAAAAAAATCTACCCCTAAGGGGGTAAAATAGGGGTGCAAATTTTGTATGGGGGAAACAATATTTTTTTTAAATAGAGACTTAAAACTTTGTAGAAAGATTAGTCATCAGAATACAAATTAAGTACTTTCAGCGTTTTTGAAAATTCTACCCCTAAAGATAGGGGGCTAAAATAGGGGTGCAAAGTTTGTATGTGGGAAACTATTTTTTTTAGCTAGAGTCCTAAAACTTTGTAGAAAGATTATTTAAATACAAAGAAAGTACTTTCAGCGTTTTGGAAAATTTCACCCCTAAGGGGGTAAAATAGGGTGCAAAGTTTGTATGGGAAAAACATATTTTTTTTTAATAGAGACTTAAAATTTTGACGAAAAATTACTTATTAGAACATGAAAAATACTACATTCGGCGTTTTACAAAAATCATTCCCTAAGGGGGTTAAAAAAGGGTGCAAGGTTTGTATGGGGAACACTTTTTCTGAGCTAGACACTTAAAACTTTGTAGAAAGATTACTTATAAAAATACAAAAAAAAGACTTTCAGCGTTTTGAAAAAATCTATCCCTAAGGGGGATAAAAAGGGGTGCAAAGTTTTTATCAGGGAAAGTTTATGTTTTTGAGTTAGAGACTTGAAACTTTGTAGAAAGATTACTTATTAAAATACAAAAAAAGAACACAAATCGTTTTAGAAAATTCCACCCCTAATAGGGTTAAAAAGGAGAGCAAGCTTTGCATGGGCAACACTTTTTTTTGAGTTAGACTTAAAACTTTGCAAAAAGATTACTTATTAGAATACTAAAAAAGAACTTTCAGCGTTTTAGAAAACTCCATCCCTAAGGGGATCCTTAAGATCCTTAAGAAGGGTAGCCAGTGTTGTGTGGGAAAAACTTTTTTTTTTACTAGACTTAAAACTATTCAAAATGTTACTTATTAAAATTAATAATAAAGTACTTTCAGAGTTTTAGAAAATTCCACCCCTAAGGGGGTTAAGAAAGCTTTGTATGGGCAACACTTTTTTTGAGCTAGAGACTTAAAAGTTTACGAAAAAAGTTCTTTCAGCGATTAGAAAAATTCAACCTCTAAGGGGGTTTAAAAGGGGGTTCAAATTTTAAATGGCAAGCAATAAAATTTTAAAGTGTGAGTAAGAGATTTTTAACTTCGGTCTTATTCTGTACGTTAAAAGACTACAAAACTGATTTCAGAGTTTTTCCAAATTCATCCCCTAAGAGTGTTAAAATTGGTTCAAAGTTTGAGTATTTCAAGGCATTTTTAAAGTATGAGATTTTTAACTTTGGTTTTAGACTGTTTGTTCACAAACTAGAAAATGAACATCAACTTTTTTTTTAATTATCCCCTAAAAGAGGGTTCAAATTTTGTATTGAGAGAAATCATTTTCTAAGACGATAAAAAGTTCTACGCGGACGAAGTCGCGGGCAACAGCTAGTATGTATATAATTATGCTGTATGTTATGTTATTTAACTATAAGTAAACTAAACTTTTTAAAGATCCTAAACAAGTGTTAAATATTACAAAAAGTTAAGAATTTTTAATTATTTATTTATCGTAATGGCGGTTACACACTGGTAGATATATGTATTCGTATCGATGTCGCTGATAGAGTTCCAGTGTGCGCTGCGAGGTTCAGAAGGAACAGTGCAGCTGCCGAGTTTGTTGTGCTTTTAGCACCATCCGGAGGTCACGTGTAGAGTTTTTAGGGTTATTCCTACGGACGTAGAACAACAACGACCTCCATGATGTTTTAGACCTATAATAAGACCTTGCCAGGAGGAAACGGTCAGGAGCTGAACCTGAAAATTACTATTTTATATAAATATAATTTTATATTGACCGGACTGACCACAGATTGCTCTGAGGGACTGACCAATAACGTAACACAACATATATAAATTAACTGTTGTTCATTTCAAAAGATTTCTTGATTACGAGAATCTGAAACCAATCCCTCTCCGAATTGACTTCCGTTCAATGAAAGGGCAACAACAACATATTGACAAAGGATCCTGTTGACAAATGTACACGGATACTGCTTCTTCGGTTTTTTATGTCTGTGTTATTGTGACAACGATGCTGGGGGGTTTTATAGATGTGTTTTTTTCCACGATATATTAGATTAGAATATTAGATTTATTTATTACACAATACAGACTTCATTATAAATTACGTTAATGTCAATTTAAAATAATCCCTATTGTGGTCGTCTAAACATTTGAATACAACAAAATTTACGATATAGGTGACGTCAAATATATGTACACAATTTTTGCTTTATTCTGGAATAAGGTGCAAAATTGTAAACATATTTTTTGTGTCGACGCTAAGCGTAGATTTTGGACGTCACAATAAGAAATAGATAAGGCCCAGAGATAAGTTCGACCAAATCTGGATTTTAGTAGATTGTTATTGACTCTTATGAGTTACTTACTTCTCCTCATCTCATGAATGTGCGAACTATAACTATTGGTTCATTAATTAACCGAGAAAACAACGGCCAATGTGTTGTGTTGAAAAACATTAGCGGCGCCGTACAGTCGGCCAAAAATCTGGTCTATCACCCTACGGTCGAAGTTCATTTGAACGTCATGAAACAACAAAGTCGACTTCCACTATTTTCCACTTGCAATAATATTATGACAGTTACCTTAGCGACCATTAGATCTCACATAAACTTTTGTCAAAAGTGGTAGACCACTTTCTTGGCCGACCGTACCTAAGTGAAAATCGCTTAGATGTAGCGAAAATTGTCCGTCGTCCTCACACGCATGTCTGTCGTGATTAGGTATGTTTCGTGGCCAAATAAAGGATGACTCACTCTAGAACGGGTCGAGTCCGGCCCGGGCCGTTTTCTAAGAAAAACGACTGCGTTTTTGCGCGGCCGAGCCACGGACGAGGCTCGGAAGCGGCTCGGTGTCGTCATGGCCCAGCCGTAGTTCGGCCGGGCTTGGGTATGGCTCGGCCGGGGCTTGGGTATGGCTCGGCCGCGCAAAAACGCCGTCGTTTTTCTTAGAAAACAGCCCGTTCTAGCGTGAGTCATCCTTTACACGTAACGTAAAAACAATAGTTCGAGAAAACGTTATTTATTTTAGTAGACATTTTTAAAGTCGGTAATTTTTGTGTCATATAATATAACTACACGTGCGTAGCATGGATGTCAATTTATCACTTATCGCTGTGGGTAAGACATCCGTCACGTTCTGATAAGTATGCGAGTGCGAGGGTGACAGATGTCATATGCACAACGATAAGTGAAACGTGTGTTGTTTACAATTTGAAACGGCGACAAAGACAACTGACAAAGGAAAAACCAATTACGCAAATAATGATCCCAATACTGCCCCGCTCTTCCTTTAAAACCTTTTAATTGGGATATAAAAATAAATAAACTGGTGTCACCCCCTCTCCCCCCGGGGGAGATTAATGTTAATCGCCTCAGTGAGTAGATTCGCCGGGATTCCTTTGGTGGTATTCACAACAGACTATTCGCCTCAGTCAAGCCTTATCTTCTGGACAGTTTACCAGAAACTATCAGCCGTGAAAGGATAAAGAACGACTTTAAAAGAAATTACTTAAGTATATATTAACCCCTAGGGCATAACTGTATGCATTCTATGTAACATGTATTTAACCTAAACCTATTTACAAATTAACCCAGTTACCTACTATGTTCACACAGACAAACTTATCCGACAGTTTTGTGAGACCCAGTTAATTGTTAAGTTTATATACTCTGTTTATTAAATAAATAATAAATAAAGAAGCCACTTACACTGTCAGGTATACTTATTTCTGTCCATGTATTTTTTTATAAATATTTTATTCAAATTTGATGTGTAAACAACCACAGTTGAAGTACAATTTTGGTACAATTTAATCGTCCAGCACAACGAAAAATTCATTGAAATCAATTAATTTCTAACGTACGTACCTAGGTATTGTATTTAAATTGAATGTATTAATTTTGTTTTTGCATGCTGGAATAAGCCAAGTGTGTTGAACAATTTCACATCTTGACGTCTCATGAGTGAGCTTGATATAACCGCACTTAACTCAAATAAATAAGATTTCATTTAATTGTTGCTGACAATGGCCCAAGTCTCAATGTACCCGATGTATCTGGATTTTGACGATCCAACCTGATTATCGCTGCGCCACCAAAAGACTTGTTGACTACAACGAATTTTTGAAGCGGTTGTGACCTCTGTAGCTTTTTGTTTGAAAGATTTACTACTTTCACCTCACTTATTGTAATTCTTCTGGAGTGTCAAGCGTCAATAGGCCGTAGCCAACAGTGACTGTACCACCAGGCAAGTAGTATGGTTGTTTGCCACTGGCATAAGATAACAAAAGTCCTTTAGTTTCGCCCAAGTTCAAGTTACACTAGCCAGGAGAGGTGAGGCGAGTCGCGTGGCTTCTGGACAGCGGAGCCAGCGTCCACAGGTTCATTATGGAGATTTTTTCGGTGAAAGCTGTTTGCTGATGTATTTTATTTTGCGTCAACGGTGGCGGGACGAGGGTGATTGCGATTTTGAAGGGGACGTCGATTTGTGTGATGTCTGACATATACATAATGTGACATTACATAGATATGGTTAAACATTGTTTTTTTAACTAGACCGTGATCGCTTCATAATCATAAGGTTACGTTACGCAATTTCTGTGATGGTAAAGAATAACACAATCAAATTTTCACAGAAATTACGATATTTACACACACTAATTTCACTCGTATCCATATCATTGTCTTCTAGTGTTGTGTTCTTGTCTTTCTTGTAAGTAGAACTTTAAAAGCTCGTATTAATCAATACCTAATCAGGCCCCGTAGCATGGATGGCCTTATCACGCGATAAGTAACAAGATAAGCGCGTCGTGTCGTTCTATCGAACGGTGTCAGCCAGGGACGGATGCTCTATCATATCACTTATCGCGTGATAAGGCCATCCATGCTACGGGGCCTGGTATGCCACTAGTACGACTTATCAAAAAGGAAATGTTTTGGCAAACTTTGTAATGATGAACCATTCAAAGCTGAATTAGGTACTTAGAATCAGTTCTTATTATGGGGGCGACCACACCGATGCGTAACGCTGCGTATACGCGTTGACGTGTCGTATGCATCAAGTCTTTTCCATACATTTTGCTGCATTTACGGTGCGTCAGCGTATTTTGAGCTGCGGTCTGGTCGCACCTTACCTCAGCTAATAACTTTGCAACATATGCCTAATTTATTCAGTTTAACAAAAGTTGAATTAGTTGCAATTTTACGTTACACCAGCAGGTCGATAACGTAAGGCATTGTACGCGCGTCAGGTAGATCTAAATGTCACTTTTTGTATGAAAAATTACAGTTAAATTGTCCTTACGCGCGTTTGGAACGTAAGGACCGCTTAGCAACTTCTGCTGCTGACTGTACCTACGTACAAAGCGTTACGCAATCGACCAGCTGGTCAGCAAGTGGGAATTGCCGCCCGTATAGTATAATAATATTAACGAATTCTACAAGGCATGCAGGCATGGCAGGTATTGGGCAAGCTAGCAGGAATATTCTTGTTGTATACAAGATGTTTCATGAAGAATAGTTATTTATGATACAAGTGCGGATAGGTAATTCCCAACTCGTGTCGATCAAAAACACTCCCTGACGGTCGTGTTTTTGGTCATCGCCACTCGTTGGGAATTACCTATCCGCACTTGTATCATACAACATTTTACAATGCATCATGCGAGGAAATGAAAAATATGGATAAAAGGTGAAATTTTAATCGTCACGAAATCTCATTATCGCACAGTATGCGGGAATTTTGGCCTGAAATCCATTCCCGCACGGGCTGTTCCCGTTCCGCGACGCAGTGCTGGCATCGACCACTTCCCGTGTTTATGTTGAACCATATAGAGGGGCTCATTCAGAGCAAGTGCATTGAATTGAAAATGTTTCTTATTGAATACGTAGAATTAGCGTAGGTAAAAAAGCCAGGACACAGAGGTACCTATTAGAATGAAGCACCTTTCAATTCAATCCGGATGGGATCGGAAAAGGGTTTTGAGGTTGCAAAGCCGGGAGGACTCAATCACCCCTCTAATAATGAGGATGTTTATTTTGTATAGTAAACTCCCGTGAGACACGGACATATTAATAGTATTTTTCACAATCGTGTTATAATAGAGAGCTTTTTAGTCGAGTACCGTGTTTAGGCCACGAAGCTTGCTGAGTGGCCTAAGTAAGGTACGAGATTAAAAAGCTTAATTATAACACTATTGTGAACAATACTTTTTGTACGAGTTCATTAAAATTAATTTTCTACGAGTCAACTGAACTAATTAAACAAGCTCGATACTGTTGAAACGAAGTGCAGCTCATCGCTCGTACGCTTGTTGATATCTTAAAAGACATCAACGAGCGTACTCAAAGCGATTCTATTGGTCCAATTCATTACAGTTCAGTAAAGCAGCCACGTGATTGGTCGAATTTATTTTAGTTGTCTGGAGCGTATCGAAAAGTAGTTATTTCGATTGTTTCGACAGTAACATGGACTACAACTATGAAAAGAGTGACGTTGCAGTATTCTCTATGAAATCTTAATACACATATTTTAATCGTCGAGTACAAAAAAATATATTTTAAACGGGTCACTCACGTATTTTAGGTCGAGTGACGCTCGACATGTTTTGAACCGATTCGCGGTTCCTAATCATGAGCCGTTGCCGGCGCACAGTGTGTTTTTTGACCCAAAAAAGTGACATCCTCTTTTTATTAGACAAATATATTGCTTGTATCGTTACAAATGCGAGACGAGATGTCCCGTGTGCCGATTTTCAATATTTATTCAAATATATATTTTTAATTTTGTGTGACTTTGTCACGAATGGAAAACGAAAATTAATTCCCATAAAAAAACTATGGTCAGTTCATCGTTTAACGTATGCGCATATAAATCCGATTTCACTTGCTCTTAAATGTGAACAGACTCGTCGCAAAAAAAGAATTTCTCCTTTTTGGTTTTTATTTTTTATTTCCATTTCTAGATCGAAGTAGAATCTCTGGGTGAGTGGTATTCCTTATAATTGGTAGTATAACGTCTATTTTTTTTCACATTCTACATACGCGGATGTTCAGAGAAATACAGATTTTTGTATTGATTAGGTTTTTTCTTATGGTTCCCTAGGGTAGTGACAGCCCTAGAACATTTTTAACCCCCGACGAAAAAAGAGGGGTGTTATAAGTTTGACGTCTCTGTGTGTCTGTGTATCTGTATGTCTGTGTATCTGTGTGTCTGTGTGTGTGTGTCTGTCTATGGCATCGTAGCTCCTAAACGAATAAACCGATATGAATGCGGTTTTTTTTATCCGAAAGCTGACGTGATCGAGATGGTTATTAGCTACGTTTCAACAAAATCGGTTCAGCTGTTTTTGAGATATTGAGATTTGAAATGAAAATGTCGGGGGTTTTCTACTAATCTATTTTTTTCTAAACATCTGCGTATGTTGAATTAAAAAAAATAGACGTTATACAACTAATTATAAGAAATATATTGCACTCATTCGGAGATTCTACTTCGACCTAGAAATGGAAATAAAAAATAAAAACCAAAAGGAGAAATTATTTTTTTGCGACGAGTCTATTCCCATTTAAGAGCAAGTGAAATCAGATTAATATGCGCATTCCATTTCCACGTAAAACAATGCCAGGTTAAACGATCAACTGGCCATAGGTTTTCTAAAGGAATGAATTTTCGTTTTCCATTCGTGACAAAGTCACACAAACTAAAAAACATATATTTTTATAAATATTGTAAATTGGCTCACAGGACATCTCGTCTCGCATTTGTAACGATACAAGCAATAGATTTGTCTAATAAAAATAGGATGTCACTTTTTGTGTCAAAAAACACACTGTGCGGCGCGTTTTGCAAAACAACAATGAAATATGTCGAGCGATACTCGACCTAAAATAGGTACGTGAGTGATCCGTTTACAATAAAATGTATGAACAGCCTGCTTTTTTTGCATAATAGAAAATTGGTCCCATAATAAAAGTTGTTCAGAATCGTGATTAGATTAATATTTTACTATTTCGTATCACGACTAATATATTATTAGGATGTAGGTATATTTTATTAGGATGTTCATTCTTTTTTTTAAGTTGAATTAAGTTACTTCCTGTCATGAAAAAATGTTTTGAATTGAATTGAAAAAAAAAAATGTCTTATTCGCTAATTGAGAAATGGCTATGTGACTATCCAAGTGTGGTGGGTGTCATAAAAATTGACTATTGAATAGGGCTAGAGTGTAGTGTAGGCCATAGGTTAGCCTCTTGTCACTGCAATAAACTATAGACATGGTGGAGTATATTCACCAGAAGACTGGGTACTCGCTGAGGGTTTTCCAGCTGCGTTCGCGCCACTACGTGCACTGCAGCTCGTCTGTGGTGCGCGTGCCGCGGCCGCTGCAGGAAACCATCGCGTGTGCTGACTCCTGGCCGAAGGGTGTCGTGTTTCGGCGGTTCCGGGGCAACCTACCGAATGCTACACCGGACTTGACGACACAACGGAGCCACGCTGTTATGTCGCCTCAATAATTAGTTTTTAATTTTATAATATTTTTGTATGTATTTGTCTTTAAGGTATTTGTTACTATGGGCCTTAGATGCCTGAAATAAATGGTTTTATTTTTATTTTTTTATTTTATTTATAGTCTCCGTAACACCCACAATTGCAAGAAGTAACAATGACAATTAAATTTCTTGTGCGCTGCCTACCCCTTTTGTGGAAAATGAGGAACCACTTTTCAGTTCAGACTTTACGAATTCTTAAGTGCACGTAAAGTCTCTTCAAGTTTCGCTTGTGGCAAATACAATTTTTAATTATTTGATTTATAAATTATGTTTTTTGTGGAAAATTCTTATGCGTATCTGAATCAGAATGTTTTACTGCAAGAATATATGTGTTGAAAGATGTTACACTAAGAGAGTATAAATGGTAGGTACCCTTTCAATGTCGACGGAATTACCCCATAATATTAATCCGTAATACAAAAGTGGTGCCACGTGGCCATAATAAGCGGCTTTGAGTTAGATGGTGATTTCTCAAACATGTTTGAAATTATTCTTCATCAATCATACATCGTTATCGCGGGGGCAAAATCAAATCAAATTTCATCAAAACAAAAAAAAATAATCAAAAAAAATTAAAGAACGTGTATAACAGAATGTCTATTGAGTAAAAACAGTATATTCTGCCTACGCATTCTAAGCCTTCAAGAAGTTTAGTGTACTTGACTTAAAGGTAATCGTACAGTGGAAGACAAGGTTGATTGACCTTTTACAGCATAAATTTCGTGTCTTGTAAGACATAATATTTAGTGTACTAAAGACACGAAATTTTTGCAGAAAAAGGTCAATCAACCTTGTCTTCCACTGTACGATTACCTTTAAGTCAACGCCTCAACTAGGTATAATAAACCATGAATTCATCACACGTTATTTTCCTTCGAGGCATTTTTAAAAGCACTAGGTTCCTACAAAATCCTGTATTAGTTAATTATGTTGCTACAAACCAATCAGGGACTGACAAATGTCTAAAGTAGCAGAAAAAGTGACTGAAGAGGTTGCGTAGGTAATCTATATACTTAAGTATGTCCTGTAAATCAAGTCAAGTACGAAGGTAAGATATTTGAAAGAAAATTTATGAATTTTGAACTCGTAGGTATAAATGTTTCCCGATGCGAGTGTCACTTTTGTTATTGACTATTTGTCATAATCTTTCAGTACTGTCAAATCGTTTTTGCTCCCGCGATAACGGTTCATCATGCCAGTCATTAAGTTAGTGATAAATCTTCAAGAGACTGAAACGCCAGTAATGGATTCTTATTTTTACATTGCCAGTGAAGAAGTGAGACCATAGCGTTTGAAAGCGCTTTTAGACTTATTCGGGCAAAGGGGTCTGACCGCAAAGCCGGCGGACTCAATCATCCCTCTAATAACGGGACGTTTTAAAATGAAATAGGGTCTGCTAAGCGGATGAAGGTGTACCGCTACTAGGTGTTCCGTAATCGAGGAGACCGCGAAATAATGTAAAAACAGACTGTGAGTGTTAGTTTACCATTAATTGGTTTATGTTTTTACAAGCTTTATTGAACGAGCAAATTAAGTCGACGTGAGCTCAGAGAACGGATTTTTAAAAAGTCGTAGCTATTGTTTGGATTATAATTTTTTTGTAGGACCAACTTTGGTAAGCACTCGCCTGTACCTCGCCTGTCGCGTGCTTACAATGGGGATGGGCTTACAAAATCAGGGATTTGTTGTTGAACCTTGAAGCATAGTCTGACTGATATGATTTAGTTTATTATTTATAAGCCTAGATAATTAGTTTATTAATGCTAAAAATTGTAACGCAACGCATGCTGTGGTTACCTATTATTAGGGTTACAATTATTCATTACAAAGTGCTTGTTTTTTTCTTTAAATGTTACATTGTGAACTCCGTTCGCAATCCTTAAATAAAAAAAGAATTAAAATTAAAATAATACGGCTGTCTTAAATTTAATTAGCAATCTTGAGGCTTTGCTCGAGGGACAACAGCTACTGTAACTTCCCCCCCTTTAAATTAACTTTAACTAAGTATTAATATAAATAATAATTGTATTGGCCACCTGATCATCTAATACTACGTTATTCCGAAGCAACCCAAATTCTTTTATGTGTAGCAAATTGGACCTTCACTCCTCTCTATCTATCTACCTACTCCTTCGTTCACCTACTGCATCCTAATTCAAAATAATGTACCTGTCAAATTAATTAATATAAATATTTTATATGTTTTTGTTAATTTACACCAACCTCCTATTAATCATTCGGATAAGCAAGATCGTAGCTCTTAGATTTTCTATTATCTTGATTATTTTGACACCTTAAACATACTAATATTCAGCCTATGTATTCATATTTTGAACAAAGTCTTAGCGACGGGTTGTGTGGTAATCTTTTACTCACACAAAGCTACTTTCTTGCCTAGGATGGAGTATGAATGATCCTACCTTATTTACCTGCCTAGTTACCTCATGAGTTTAAGACTCTACGAGCGAATCTACCAGTATTTCGTACCTGACGGTTTGAATAAGAAGAAATACCGAAACAAACTCAGACAAACCTCTTTATTTTAATATTGCTGTGTTATAAACTTAACAATACAGGCAATATAACGCCTATTTCTCTATATATTTGCCTTTATATCGTAGGCATTTGAAATATCGAATTTATTGTAATCGAATGTGTATTCCACAAATAGTTATGTACGAAATAGCTAGTAGTTATAAGGGTATTATTTCGCCCGTAACTACATTCATCAGCGATCTGCTCTGCCTGTCACTGGTCCCTATAACAGTCTTGCTTCTTTCTCCGAAACCAAACTGTTTCCCTAACCAAATAAAATATGAAATTATATTACCATACCTGAATGCCACATTCAACTACACAAACTCTACATTTCTCCTCATTTAAGACCAACCATTAATTTCTCTACTCATAATAATCAAATGAATCCTACAAATTAATATTATTGGATGAATAAACCTTGTTTCCTAAGTCCCTAATACCACGTATGAATTTATACCTAATCCTACCTACCACTAGACCCTAGGCTATTGTATGCAAAACTCCCATCATTACTTTTATTAGTGTTATGTGATGTGTAGGCATTTGAAATATCGAATTTATTGTAATCGAATGTGTATTCCACAAATAATTAAGTACGAAATAGCTAGTAGTTATAAGGGTATTATTTCGCCCGTAACTACATTCATCAGCGATCTGCTCTGCCTGTCACTGGTCCCTATAACAGTCTTGCTTCTTTCTCCGAAACCAAACTGTTTCCCTAACCAAATAAAATATGAAATTATATTACCATACCTGAATGCCACATTCAACTACACAAACTCTACATTTCTCCTCATTTAAGACCAACCATTAATTTCTCTACTCATAATAATCAAATGAATCCTACAAATTAATATTATTGGATGAATAAACCTTGTTTCCTAAGTCCCTAATACCACGTATGAATTTATACCTAATCCTACCTACCACTAGACCCTAGGCTATTGTATGCAAAACTCCCATCATTACTTTTATTAGTGTTATGTGATGTGTAAAACCTAAGCTAAGAATCTACGCTGTAAATCGTTCGGCAGGCTAATCCGAGAAGGCAACCTATAGCCGGTGTAATGTACATTTCACAACGGTCCGTGGACAAGGTTCTGTGAAATGCACTCCCTATTGCGTGTGTATAACATATAAATATATATTCAATAAAAGACCCAAGCCTTAAGCACACACAAAACCTAACCTCGCTTCAGTCCTGCGGCAAACCTTAAGCCAAGGAAGAGGCCCATTTATGATAGGCTACACCATCTATGCAAATAAAGAAGACGGTGCCCAGGTATCTCTGAGCCTGGCCTACTTCTAACAGGATCCCATTGTATACGCTGTTGGCACCGTTAGGGAGCGTGTACAATGTTAGATTGACATCCAATCAAGGCATTGATCTGGTTCGAAATATTAATAAAACTTTCCAAAATAACCTCAAAATCTAATAAGGATCAAAATTGTTCAGTACTATGTAAAACAATCACACAATATTGAACCTTCTCGCCTTCACAATAAAGTATCTATGAATGTCTACGTTATGAATTTAGGCTCGATCCAGCTTCAATGTCAATCCAAAATATAGCTAAAAACGAATGGCTTGAAAGTATCAGTCAAGATTCTCCTAACCCCATTAAAACACTAATTTAAATTAAAGCAAACTCCATCAAACTATTATACTTTAAACCAATTAACTCTAGTCAAAAATAATCACTATTAAGCACTGTTATTTGAACACAAAGTATTAACAGCAAGAGATTCACTAATAATCAACTTCACAATAAACTTTAAAATTTACACTATTTAATTGAGATTAAACCACCAAATTAAGTATGTAAGTACAATAAATATTTACGAATTGAAATCTCCCTTTAAATTACCATATGTTGTGTCTGATCAAAGACTAAACCAGCGCAATCGAATACTAGCACAATACATGCCCAGACACAACTTAGGTATCCTAGATTGAGACCTATTTACTTCGACAGAGATCCCCGACCGATGCCCTCAAGCTCCAAGATTTGAATGTCCAGCCCCACGCTACCCCGTCTAAACATCAGCTCTGAAAACACTCCCCCCAACCCCCGCACAACTGGCGTCTGAAACTAGTTGACAAATTACCAATTAAATATAGCCATGTCTAATTTAAACTCTATTCCCTTCATTAAATACGACCAATACAATACCATAATTAAATTTGTACAAAACAATCTCACGCGGCACTTTGCGGCATCATCAACGAACAGTGTTTGACCAGCACTTTCTGCCGTCTTATGCAAAATATACCAATTCGACCACCTTCGTATCGTCATAGTGATAAGGTTTATTTTGATTTAAATAATCATACGCTTATCTCAGATTTGACAGCAATATTAAATTTGTCTTTTTATGGATCATATTCCTAGTGTCGGTACTGTTTATGTCGCCAAGCCATAGGCTTCACAAATCAAGATTGCGATTGCTCCACAAGATGTGGACGTTATGAAGTCCGTTATTGCTTCGTAATAAGATTCAGTTTTGAATAAAATATCTTTGCTTTCCACGATTACAGTAACAAATTAAGTTTGCAATGTAATAAATTTTAACCACTCAAGACATGTATGAAGTACTAGCTGTTGCCCGCGACTTCGTCCGCGTAGAACATGTTCTCGTCTAAATGTTTGTTTAAGAAATTAATTAAAAAAAAAACATTGAAATTAGTTTTGTAGTCTTTTTGTAAACAGTCTAAAACCGAAGTTACAAATCTCTTACCTTCAAAATGTCTTGCTCTCTATACAAACTTAGAACCCGCTTTGAACCCTCATAGTATAAGTCTGAAACCGTAGTTACAAATTTTTTACTTTAAAACCGGCCAAGAGCGTGTCGGGCCACGCTCAGTGTAGGGTTCCGTAGTTTTTCGTCCGTCACAGTAAGTGTGTGAAATTATTTTGTAATTTTTTTCAAAAACTATTCAATTTATCAAGTTCAAAATAATTTTCCTAGATTTTTTTTATAAAATTCAACCTGTGAGATTTTTTTCATATTTTTAAAATTTATGGTTCAAAAGTTAGAGGGAGGGGGACACATTTTTTTTAACTTCCGTAGTGATTATATCCGAAAGTATTAACATTATCAAAAAAATATTTAAGCGAACCCCTATTCCTTTTTAAATACCTATCCAACAATATATTACACGTTAGGATTGAAATGAAAAAAAAAACACTCCCCACGTTACGTATAGGGGAGGTACCCTAATAAAAATAAAAAAATCACTTTTTATTTTACCACTTTGTCGGCGTGATTAATATACATATTAGTACCAAATTTCAGCTTTCTAGTGCTAACGGTTACTGAGATTATCCGCGGACGGACGGACAGACAAAGCGAAACTATAAGGGTTCCTAGTCGACTACGGAACCCTAAAAATGTCTTGCTCTCTACATAAACTTTGAACCCCCTTTTAACCTTCTTAGGCAATAAATTAAAAAAAAACGCTGAAATAAGTTTTGTAGTCTTTCAGCAAACAGTCTACAACCGAAGTTACAAATCTCTTACATTAAAAATTACTTGCTCTCCATACAAACTTGGAACACCCTTAAAATCCCCTTTAGAGGTTGAATTAAAAAAAAACGCTGAAATAAGTTTTGTAGTCTTTTAACAAACAGGCTAGGATCGAAGTTACAAATCTCATACTTTAAAATTTTCTGACTCTCCATACCAACTTTGAACCCCCTTCTATTAACGCTTTTCAAGAAAAAATTAAGAAGAAGAGTTTTTTTTGTCGTAATAAGCATTTTTTCTACGAACTATCAAATATCTAAGCTCAATAAAAGTGTTTCCCATACGAATCTTGCACCCTTATTAACCCCTTAAGGGGTGGAATTTTCCAAAACGCTGAAAGTACTTTATTTGTAAGCTTTCTACAAAGTTTTAAGCTTCTATCTCAAAAAAGAGTTTCCCTCATACAAACTTTGCAACCCTTAGTAACCCCCTCAGGGGTGGAATTTATCAACACGCTGAAAGTACTTCATTTGTATTCTAATAAGTAAGCTATCTACAAAGTTTAAAGTCTCTTGATAAAAAAAGAACGTTGCCTCCATACAAATTTTGCACTCCCTTTTAACCCCCTTAGGGGTGGAATTTTCTAAAACGCTGAAAGTTCTTTTTTGTATTTTAATAAGTAGGTAATCTTTCTACAAACGTTTAACCTTGTATCTCAAAAAATAATTTTCCTCATACAAACTTTGCAACGATTTTAACAACCTTTAGGGGTGGAATTTTCCAAAACGCTGAAAGTGCTTTATTATTTTTCTAATAAGTAAGCTTTCTACAAAGTTTTAAGTCTCTAGCTAAAAAAACATGTTACCTCCATACAA
Source organism: Epinotia brunnichana (assembly GCA_963854355.1). NCBI lineage: Eukaryota > Metazoa > Arthropoda > Insecta > Lepidoptera > Tortricidae > Epinotia > Epinotia brunnichana. The sequence goes on from OY977960.1 coordinate 276,032, forward strand.
ATGTTGCACCCTCTTTTAACCCCCTTAGGGGCGGAATTTTCTAAACCACTGAAAGTATTTTTTTTATTTCAATAAGTCATCTTTCTACAAACTTTTAAGCTTGTATCTCAAAAAAAAGTTTCCCTGGTACAAACATAGAAACCTTTATTAACCCCCTTAGGGGTGGATTTTTATCAAGACGCTGAACGTGATTTTTTTATTTATTTCAATTAGTAATCTTATAATTAACTGAAAGTAGTTTATTTTTATTCTAGTTAGTAAGCTTTCCACAAAGGTCTGAAAATACTTTAATAATATTCTAATAAGTAAGCTAATTACAAAGTTTTAAGTCTCTTGCTAAAAAAAACGTTGCCTCCATACAAATGGATGCACTCCCTTTTAACCCCCTTACGGGTGGAATTTTCTAAAACACTGAAAGTTCTTTTTTGTATTTCAATAAGTTATCTTTCTACAAACGTTTAACCTTGTATCTCTAAAAAGAATTTCCCTCATACAAACTTTGCAATGATTTTAAACCCCCATACGGGTGGAATTTGCCAAAACGCTGAAAGTACTTTATTTTTGTTCTAATAAGTAAGTTTTCTACAAAGGTTTAAGTTTCTAGCTAAAAAAACATGTTTCCTCCATACAAATATTGCACCCCCTTTTAACCCCCTTAGGGGTGGAATTTTCTAAAATAACGCTGAAAGATGTTTTTTTGTATTTCGATAAGTAATCTTTTTACAAACGTTTAAGCTTCTATCTCAAAAAGAGTTTCCCTCGTACAAACTTTGCAACCCTATTAAACCCCTTAGGGGTGGAATTTTCCAAAACGCTGAAAGCACTTAACTAATAAGTCAGCTTTCTACAAAGGTTTAAGTCTCTAGCTAAAAAAACATGCTTCCTCCATACAAATGTTGCACCCCCTTTTAACCCCCTTAGGGGTGAAATTTTCTAAAAAAACGCTGAGTTGTTTTTTTTATTTCAATAAGTAATCTTTCTACAAACTTTTAAGCTTCTATCTCAAAAAGAGTTTCCCTCGTACAAACTTTGCAACCCTATTTAACCCCTTAGGGGTGGAATTTTCCAAAACGCTGAAAGCACTTAACTAATAAGTAAGCTTTCTACAAAGGCTTAAGTCTCTAGCTAAAAAAACATGTTTCCTCCATACAAATGTTGCAACCCCTTTTAACCCCCTTGGGGGTGGAATTTTCTAAAAAATCGCTGAGTTGTTTTTTTGTATTTCAATAAGTAATATTTCTACAAACGTTTAAGCTTCTATCTCAAAAAGAGTTTCCCTCGTACAAACTTTGCAACCCTATTTAACCCCTTAGGGGTGGAATTTTCCAAAACGCTGGAAGTACTTTATTTTTATTCTAATAAGTAAGCTTTCTACAAAGGTTTAAGTCTCTAGCTAAAAAAACATGTTTCCTCTATACAAATGTTGCACCCCCTTTTAACCCCCTTAGGGGTGGAATTTTCTAAAAAGCTTAAAGTATTTTTTTTGTATTTCAATAAGTAATCTTTCTACAAACTTTTAAGCTTGTATCTCAAAAAAGAGTTTCCCTCATACAAACCTTGCAACACTTTTTAGCCCCCTTAGGGGTAGAATTTTCCAAAACGCTGAAAGTTTTTATTTGTATTCTAATAAGTAATATTTTCACAAAATTTGAAGACTCTAGCTCAAAAAATAAAGTTTCTTTGCACCCTTATTTAACGCCTTACGGGTGGAATTTTTCAAAACGCCGAAAGTGCTTTATTTTTATTCCAATAAGTAAGCTTTCTACAATGTTTGAATTCTCTAGCTAAAAAAAATGTTTCCTCCATACAAATGTTGCACCCCCTTTTAACCCCCTTAGGGGTGGAACTTTCTAAAACGCTGAAAGTTGTTTTTTTGAATTTCAATAAGTAATCTTTCTACAAACTTTTAAGCTTCTATCTCAAAAAAGAGTTTCCCTCATACAAACCTTGCAACCCTTTTTAGCCCCCTTAGGGGTAGAATTTTCCAAAACGCTGAAAGTATTTTATTTGTATTCTAATAAGTAATATTTCCACAAAGTTTGAAGACTCTAGCTCAAAAAATAAAGTTTCCTTCATACAAACTTTGCACCCTTATTTAACCCCTTACGGGTGGAATTTTCCAAAACGCCGAAAGTACTTTATTTTTATTCCAATAAGTAAGCTTTCTACAATGTTTAAATTCCCTAGCTAAAAAAAAAATGTTTCCCCCATACACATGTTGCACCCCCTTTTAACCGCCTTAGGGGTGGAATTTTCTAAAACGCTGAAAGTGGTTTTTTTGTATTTCAATAAGTAATTGTTCTACAAACTTTTAAGCTTCTATCTCAAAAAAGAGATTCCCCATACAAATTTGGCAGCCCTGTTTAGCCCCCTTAGGGGTGGAATTTTACAAAACGCTGAAAGTACTTTATTTGTATTCTATAAAGTAATCTTTCCACAAAGTTAGAAGACTCTAGCTCAAAAAATAAAGTTTCCTCCATACAAACTTTGCACCCCTTTTTAACCCCTTTAGGGGTGGAATTTCCAAAAATCCCTTCTTATCCGTCGCCTACGTTATAAAAGGTAGTATGGGTGTAAATTTCAAGTTTCTAGTTCCAGTAGTTTCGGCTGTGCGTTGATGATCTGTCAGGAAGTCTTCTTTTATATATATAGATTATTCTCTAGAATGCGTCGATAGTTAAAATCGATAAATATTAAGTTTTTTGCTATGCGTAAACGTTGATTTAACTATGTTTTATTATATTTTAATCCCAGTTGTATTGAATTAATACCTCATTTAGCATTCATTAAAAACTATAGATAAACGAGATATACTTAGTCATAGTTCGAGTTACACTACCTATTCACATTATTTGTCACATAGACAGGGTTTGTTTTAATAACATAAACTATGCTGATGACATGGTACTGCTGAGCCCCTCGGTTGGTGGTATGCGTGTACTGATTGAGAAATGCGAATCCTATGCTCTAAGTCACGGTCTGAAGTATAATGTGCTCAAGAGCGAGTACATGGTATTTAAGGCGGGGAACAAGTGCCCATCTCATATCCCACCCATTCGTTTGAATGGCGAGCTACTTAAAAGGGTTTATTCATTTAAATATCTTGGGCACTTGGTCACCGATGATCTGCGTGACGATGCGGATATCGAACGCGAGCGTAGGGCATTGGCCGTCAGGGCCAACATGATAGCCCGGAGGTTCAGCAGGTGTACAGCGCAAGTTAAAGTAACACTCTTTCGAGCGTACTGTACTTCGCTGTACGCCTGCAGCCTGTGGACGAGGTACACGCAGCGTGCTATTAATGCCATGCGTGTACAATATAACGACGCCTTCAGGGTATTGTTGCGGCTGCCGCGATACTGTAGCGCGTCGGGCATGTTCGCCGACGCGCATGTGGATGGATTCCACGCCACGCTGCGCAAGCGCTGCGCCGCGACGCTCCGCAGAGTGCGCACCAGCCGCCACAGTCTCCTGGCTGTCGTGGCAGAGAGATGGGACAGCGCCCTAATCAGGCACTGGACCTCTCAGCACTTAAGTTTAGGTACTAACATAGTTATTTAAGTTTATTGTAATACTAACATCTATGGATTATTTTGTCCGAAATAAATGCTTTTTATTTTTATTTTTTATATTTTATTCGAATCCTGAGTTTTTGACTTTCGCTCTATAGAGAAAAATCACGAACATAGGTCTATAATACACTTTATCTACGCACATATTATCATTAGTGCTCTAAAATGCGTTCAGAAACCGTCGGTAATGACCAGCATTATTACAACCAATTTTACTATGACAACTTTCTTGTCTGTGGTAGTAGGTAAAATCTGTACTGTAATGTTATTACAGTACAGATTATCGGTATCGTTATGATTTTAAATTTGGAACAGCTGTCAAAACTCAAGTGGTTTTTCTCTCTTTAATTTTTTTTCTTTTTACTTTTTTAACTTTTTTTTTACTTCTTTTTACTTTTTTTTTCCCTTTTTCACTTTTTTTTTTACTTTTCGAACTTTCTTTTCCGCTTTTTAACTTTTTTCTATTTTTTGCACTTTTTTTCTTATTTTTTAAATTTTTTGCACTTTTTTTTACTTTTTGTCACTTTTATTCCTTTTTTTTCATTTATTTTGCTGTTTTTTACATTTTTTACTTTTGTTTTACTTTTTCTAACTTTTTTTTATTTTTTTTTAAATTTTTGTCGCTTTTATTCCTTTTTTACCTTTTTTTTACTTTTTTTCACTTTTTTTCACTTTTTTTCACTTTTTCTCATTTTTTTTGGTGGTTTTTACTTTTTTCACTTTTTTTTTACTTTTTCTAACTTTTTTTACTTTTTTTTCAATATTTTTTTTAAATTCCCTTTTTTTTTTTTTTTTTTCACTTTTTTGTTTTTCAAAGATAACTTACAGGTTGCACTCGTAGCAATGCAGGTCATTTTCCTACGGCTTCTGAACCCATCTTAGAGTACTTATGATATGTGTTTAGATAAAGTAGTGTATGCAACTGTACATAATTAGGCCTTAAAACACTCGTGTGATCCTATTATGAAACGAGCGTCCACACTCGTATTTTAAGGCCTCTCATTATGTATCAGTAGCATAAACTACTATTAAAAAATCGTAACAAATTATGCACAACAGCTAAACATATTAAAATTGGTTCTTAAAATCGGCAATATCATGTTTGAGGGAACTTAGGTCTTAGCTATTACTTTTTTATTTATTAAAAGGCACATTAAATTAAAATTAAAAAACATGATATCCGTGCTTCCGAACACGCACTTCCATCTCGCTCACGCTTATGCTCAGTGAGAGGGAGAGAAGACCACGAGCCTACGTGGCCTTAATATCAATAAGTTTAGCCCAAAGTCACTATTTGCAAAGGCTTATTGCATGAAATGTTTATGTATACACCAGGTGGCGGCGCGTCAAAGTTTTCGATGGGCAACCCGGAACAAGCAAAGTTATGAAAGAGTTTTAGAGTATATAAACTATATAGGCTTGCCTAAAATTAAAATGTAGGAAAGCCGGTGGGAATCGGCTTGTATGGGCACTCCGCCACTGGTATACACGACATACGATTAAATAAATAACATTGAACGAGCGAGCGAAGTGAACGAAGTTCGTCGTTTCAGCTTGGGCTAAAAAAAAACGTATGTCCGGCTGTTTTTATCTACAGGTCGCATTTCATAAACGATTCTCGTGAAATTTTGTGAGCAGGTTCAATAATAAAATTGTATAGAATGTTTTAGTCGATTCAGTTGCTCGAAATAAAATAAAACTTCAAGAAAGGTTGGCGCGCGATTTATATTTAAAGCTCAACCGCTTGTATTAAGTTGCACTGTTTGTGATTATACTCAACTCATGTAAAATTGGTGACGATGGTTATTAAATCTGGGGGCACGGTAGTGCCCCGCCAAGACGAGCCAAGCGAATCGCAAAGGCAGGCACTAGACGGAACTAGATACCTACCTTTTCTCGTAGCGCTTCGTCGTTTTTTTTAACATTATTATGACTTAAAATATAATTAAATTGCAATTGAACCAGGCAACTGTTTGAAAAGATGGTTTGGACATTTTATAGGACATTCGTCGGGTGACAAGCAAAAGTCACTACCAAAACTGTCACTGCTCTTCAAAACCTTGTATCTCGGTACGTAGTCGATATCGAGATACGACCTTTGATTTAAGTAGGTAATTGTTACTTAATGAGTTTTGATTCTCACCCGATGATATGTTTTTTTACTCTAACACGTGACCAGTGCAAGCTTGTAAAAATCACAATTGAGTATGATAATTTTATGGGTGCGTAACGAATTAACGATAGCTATAAATATTTTTGATATAATATTACTCACAATAACGCTCATCTGATATAACTCTCGAGTTGTATAACAACACTTAATATATTTTCTTATGGTATACTTATCATTTTATGTAACGATCATTTGATATAATAATATTTAGTATAACATACATTAAGTATAATACATATTTGCTATATTGAACATTGGATATAATGCTCATTCCGTCTAATGTACAGTTGATATAATCAAGCCAGAGTAGCCAGAAAAAGGGGGGACACGCTGGCGGTTGGGTTAGGTTTACGTTAAAAAAAACGAAGAAACGGACGGAACGGAAAAAAGTAGTTTATGAATGAATGAATGAATTAATAAGTTTATTTCAGAACCAGGTTCCATATTGTTAGTAACAAATGTCTTAATAATAATGTTAAATATTACACAAAATAAGTTTTCATCACATAGGTAGATTTTAAATGTTTAGCTTAGGTAAATAAATTGCACATAAAAATTACACCGCTTTATCATTATACAATATGAGATGTATTTGAAATAAGAATTATACTCTATGATGGTTATAAGAAATAAGCGTTATACCGAATGATAGTTATACTAAATAAAAATATATATTTTGATGTTATACCAAACGTTTATTATATACGATGAATGATTCTACCCTTAGAAATTATATCAAAAATGGTTATATCCAATGAAATTATATTATTTGTTTTTATACCGATCATTACACACCCTAATTTTATTTCTCAAGAAACAGTTATCTGATGTAAATTAAAATATACAATAAACTGCCTAGCAATATTCAAGAGTCACCCTTCAACTTATTGTCGAGAAAGCTCCAGCAATGGCTATATAGAATTGTTTGTATTCAATAAAAGAATATTTTGACATTTAAAGGACTTATGCATATTTTTCTTGGTAATATTTTGAAATGTATTTATTATGTAACTGAATGGTACCTTAATTTATTGTAAATATTTAGGATAAGTAATTTAAATCTCCTTGACATTAATTTTACGTTGTATTTCAGTAATCATGTTATTGTTAAACTGATGTACCTATTTTATTAATTATTTAATTTGCATGCCTAGTGTTACGGGATCTCAGAAGGGAAACAATTTAAAACAATAAGACACATCATAAGTATTTATTACAAGAAAACACAAAATCAAAATGTCACCAACCTTATTCAAAGATGCCCCGTTCCGAAGTGAGTCAACAGACAAGTTAGCTACCCGTTCATTCACTTTGACATCAGCAAATACAGTGTTGCCATTGCCACATTCATATTGAGTCAATATTATTGATGGGTATTATTGATAGTCACGTTACAGTCGGCCATCCTTCAGGAACGAGTCTCTTCGTTCTAAGTTTTCTATTTAAGGGCTTACTTAATATGCTTACACTACAACAACAACAACTTTAGTTAATTAAGTAACAAATAGAATTCCAGGGAATAATAGGAGAAAAAAAAATCATAATGGATTAACAATTGATATCTAGAGGCAAGGTTGACACCATTCGTCAATCAATCAAAAGGTTTTTTTTTTTTTTTTTTTTTTTTTTTTTTTTTTATCAAATTTATACTATCCTATACTGTCTTTCTAGCTATAGCCATGAAGTGAGATAGTTAATTGCCTCTCAAACCGTCCCACTATCATGACCGCGATGCTTGGGACCACTCCTGGGCGGTGAGTTCCTACACCAATCATGCCCGGTCCCAAACACCCTCACTGTTCATCAGTCAGTAACAGCGTGGGAGCTACTTCCTTCGCAAACACACTGTCACTGTTAATGGAACTTGAGCCAATCCAGGGCGGCGAGTTCATACGCCAGTCATGCCCGACTCAATATTCCTCACTGTCCTTAAACTAATTATGGAACTTGAGCCAATCCTGGGCGGCGAGTTCATACGCCAGTCATGCCCGACTCAATATTCCTCACTGTCCTTAAACTAATTATGGAACTTGAGCCAATCCTGGGCGGCGAGTTCATACGCCAATCATGCCCGACTCAATATTCCTCACTGTCCTTAAACTAATTATCATTCGAACTAATCATAGAGTTTGAGCCAATCCTGGGCGACGAGTTCATACGCCAATCATGCCCGACTCAAACGTCCTGCACTAAACCGTCAGTATAAATCAAATCACGTTAATTATTAATTATTCCAATATTTCATTATGCTTGACATGTATTTATCATGATGATCTGATATTCGTTAAATTATATACAAACAATCAATATCAAGGTTATTTGTTCACAAATTCCTCATTGTCGCTATCCGTATCAGTTGAAGAGCAAGCAGCGGTATTGAAACTGAGCCATGGGAATATTTTGTCGATTGCGACGACTGTTTCGTACCTAGCTCCCCTTTTGGTCAATGGGGTGTCCTCCACGAGAAAACGGTCGTTTGGTAGAACCTTTTTGATTCTATATGGACCTTTACATTTTGCCTCTAGCTTTTTAGATTGCCCTGGCCCCGTCACTACTGCCCTAGCAATCCTCACTAAATCGCCCTCTTTATAAATTGTACTTTTCTTTTTATTTCTATCATATCGATTTTTCATCTTTTCCTGATTTAGTGCTATCCTTTCTGAAGCCTCATTTCTAATTTCTTCTATCGACTTATCTTCTGCGTCATCGTTTTCAACTTCGTCTACTATTTCGTTTAAAATACCCTGTGATGGATTTGTTATTGTTCTACCTAACAGAAGTTCAGTGGGCGTTTTCTTTGCTACGTCATGAATTGTCGTGTTCAATCCTAACTGAACGTCAGGGAGAAAGTCTTCCCAAGTATTTTGGTTTTTGCCATGCGCCATGGAACCAAGAGCAGCCAAGATCGTTCTATTGTAACGTTCTACCTGCCCATTAGCCCTTGGTGTGGCGACAGCATTAAGAACGTGTTTCGTACCTATTGACTGTACAAAGGTTTTAAACTTCCTACTTGTGAAGCTTGTCCCTCTATCTGTTATCAACCGAGTTGGAGACCCAAAATAGCTAAACAGAGTTTTTAATGCCCTTATACTTTCTTTAGTTTTAGTGCTTCTAACCGGAAATAGACTTACGTACTTTGTAAACGCATCCACTATCACTAATATGTATGTGAAACCTCGTCTACTCCTCGGGAAGGGACCGAGGTGGTCTGCGTGAAGCGTATGGAACGGTATGTCAACCTTTTGGATGGGGTGAAGTAGTCCCTCTCGCGAGCCTGCGGGCAACTTATGGTGCGCACATTCTAAACAAGCAGATACGTATTTCTTGATGAATTTACGCATCTTTGCAAACCAGAACAAAGAACGTATCCGCTCTAGTGTCTTATCAAAGCCAAAGTGGCCCACGTTATCGTGGTTAGCTTTTAAAAGTTGCCAACGAACCCCCTTTGGGACAACCCACCTCGTTACACCGTCCTTTAATACACGAAAGACCCGTCCATTTTTAAGCGTATACTCCTTATAAGTATTAGCAATTTTAGGTGTCTCCGGGTCTTCTAAGATATCCTTTATGCGTTTGATTTCATCATCAGAGGACTGTACCGTGGAGATCCAGTCTTCGGTACCAACTGATAAAACATCTAGTGTATGTATTTCTTCCGGCTCCACTGATACAGGTCCTCTGCTGAGGGCATCAACGTGGGACATTCTTTCACCTGGGCGATACTCAATAGTACAATCGAACTCGAGAAACTGTATCCACCAGCGGGATATGCGTGGGATTAGGTCCCTTTTGGTAAAAGTAGAACGTAGGGCATTGCAGTCACTAACAATTGTAAATTTTATACCAATCAGATATATACGAAATTTACTGAGTGAGCTAACGACAGCTAGTGTCTCAAGTTCAAACGAGTGAAGTTTCATCTCACCGGGTTGAGTTTGGCGGCTAAAGTAAGCGACTGACCGCCATGGGTCAGATTGTTTTCTCTGCAACAATATGCCTGCTATGCCAAATTTACTAGCGTCAGTGTGCAATTGTGTTTCTGCGGTATGATCGTATAATGCAAGAACGGGTCTATCTGTCAGTTTATCCTTTATTGTTTGAAAGGCTTGAGCTTCTAGATCGCTCCATTTCCAAGGTGTATCCTTCTTCAAAAGGCTCGTCAGAGGCCTCACTATCATTGCAAATCCCCTGACGAACCTCCGGAAGAAGCTCGCAAGTCCGAGAAATCTCCTCACTTCGTGTTGATTAGTCGGCGTTGGGAACTTGGCCACAGCCTCGGTTTTAGAAAGCCCAGGCCTGACACCGTTTTTATCTATCTCAAACCCAAGGAAGTCTATTCGCTCTTGAAAGAAATTACATTTTTCCATTTTTAGAGTGAAACCCGCCTCTCTCAACAACCCAAGTACCTCGTCGAGACGTTCAAGCCCTTCCTCAAAAGTTTTCGACGGTATTAAAATGTCGTCCATGTAAATTACTATGTAACTGACTTTAGATTTACTAAGCACTTTGTGGATTGCCCTTTGAAAGACTGCAGGGGCGTTTGCCAGCCCAAATGGTACCCTATTGTACTCATAAAGACCATCGGGCGTGACAAACGCAGTCTTTTCGCGTGATTGCTCAGCTATCGGGATTTGGTGGTAACCCGAGGCTAAGTCCAGGGATGTGAATAACGATTGGCCAGAAAGCTGATCTAACAAATCTTCTATACGTGGTAAGGGGTAATGATCTCGTTTGGTGCGACTGTTGAGAGCGCGGTAGTCCACGCAAAGACGCTTCTCTCCTGATTTCTTTTTAACCAGTACGATGGGACTGGCGTATGGTGATTGGGACTCCCGCACTATACCATGGTCCAACATATCTCCCACCATATCCTGGACTAACTTTCGCTCAGAATGGGCCAACCGATATGGCCTATAAACTACCGGGGTCGTATCCTTGAGATGAATTTCCATCTCAGTCACATTAGTGAATCCCAAGTCATGCATTCCCGTGGAAAAACTGTTTTTGTATTTACCAAGTAGTTCTTCGCATTGTTGTACTTGGTTTGGTGATAGCTGATCACCACACTTGGGACTCACGGGTGTCTGAGGGGAAAATTCACCAGAAATTCTCATAACGCTATTACTGGTGCCTATGAATCTAGCTCGAGTTATTAGAGTATTTGCTTTGAATTGTACCGGTGTTGTGCTAACATTCTGGATAAGCAGATTACAGTCGAGGCCCGTGACTTGATATTCGCCCGGCAGTAGATAATATTCATGACCAGCGGAGCCTCTGACTGATCCACCAACATAAATACTACCATGGCACGAAATGTCGGACCTAACGGGAGCAGATATCATCTCACCTACATCTATAGTCACATCACAACTTGTGTACAGTTGCAGCTTCAAATCATGTTCCTGTTCCGTCCGTTCAAATCTCACATCTGTTGGCGTCTTAACAATCATAAGAGAAGGTCTTTCTGTAAAGCTATGTCCAAGTAACACATTACAGTTAATCAAATGGTCGTCCACTATAAACACTTCGACATCCCTTTCCAGTATGCCCTGAACTTCGATATTAACTAACATGGAGCCCAATGGTAAGTAAGGTATGTTACCCAATCCTCTTAGGTAGGGACCAGTAACATCCTTCCAAGTCATACCCATATTCAAGGCAGTATTTTTACGCACTAGAGTAGCTTCACTACCTAAATCTACTTGGCAGGTTATAGGAAAACCGTTCATGTTTATGAGAATTTTATATTTATCATTCGTGTTTTCAGAAACGGAAACTTCAAGAACGTTTTTACTATTATCCTTGGGTGCTAGATTTTCCTTTGTTCTTGAGCAATGTGAGGAGTCATGACCAAGAAAACCACAATTGTTGCACTTAACTACTGGTTTCGGGCACTTAAAGCTAGGATGGCCTACGCCCTGACAGTTAAAGCATCTAATAGGCCCCTTATTACTTTTATTTTTCGGCGTACCGCTATTGGTGTCAGTGGACCTCGTTGGGTTATTACCCATACGTTTGTCGCGGTTCATATCCCTGAAACTGTCTACTTGGTTCCGGTGGTTTGATTTCACAGTTTTAAGGAATTCTAGTACGTCTTCAGGCTTATCAAATTTAGCGGCCTGAGCACCTACACGTACACCCCTATCATCAATTGCATAAAGTAAACAGTCCACTGCTTGCTTTCCAAATATTTTACATCTGTTCAATAGATTAAGTTTCGCAAAATAATAAACTTCAAATGATTCTCCAGGGCGCACCCGTCTATTAAGCATATCTGTTAAGAGCTCAGCATAATTTTCAGTAGCAGGAAATGATTCTCTCAACATTTCTTTCCACTCACTCCAGGTATGCTTAATTGAGGGTAAACCCTGGTACCAGGTTTTAGCAAGTCCAGTTAATTTAGGCAAGGCATAATGAATCGTTTGTCTTTCATTCCAGTTATAAATTTCTGAACATTCATCCACTTTGTCAAGCCAGATATTGATAGTTTGTTCTTTAAGCATTGGGTCATACTCTGGTATAACATTATTTAAAGATGCGCCCGAGAACGATTCATTATTTCTTGTCTTAGCTTTCAATACATTTAAAAACTCCTCAAAGAAATCCGCTGCAGATCTACGTTCAGTCTGTTCCCTATTATCATTACGGTCAGCAGGTTTACGTTCTTTTGTTGGTGTTCTCAGGCGACGGTCATGAGTGTGGAGGTTTTGACGCGCAGTTTCATTTGTACGGCCAACAGGGCCGGGTCTGGATGTTAAAGATCGCGCGTCACTTTCGTTATCACTAATACGTGCACGTTTTCTACGTACCTCGTTTTCAAGGGTCCTTACTTGTTCGCGCATTCGTACCAGCTCTCGCTCAGTGCGGCTGTCACTCCGGCTTCGGTGACGGCTGCGGCTGCGACTCGGCCTCGTTCGCGAAGCTCGATGATCATGACGACTGCGGCTGCGACTGGGCCGCGTCCACGAAGAGCGAGGATCACGATGGTTGTCACTTCCGCTTCGGCGACGACTACGGCTGCGACTCGGCCTCGTCCGCGAAGCTCTATGATCATGACGACTGCGGCTGCGACTGGGCCGCGTCCACGAAGAGCGAGGATCACGATGGCTGCTGCTGCTGCGCCGTGTTCGCATGTCATGGTCAGCGCTACGGCTACGCCCGCGACTACGTCGTAGACTTCCCCGCAAACTTTCTCGGTCGCTCATTTTCTGAAACTCAGATTTATTTATGTTAGCAGGTGCTTGCTAAAATCCTTGCCACCTACGTTTTAGATGAAGGAAAAGCGAAACTAATTTGTGTGTCGGTGGTTATTATTCAATTTTTTTTTTTATTTCCGCCATATTAGTTTTTAATCGATTTCCATCTGCTTAGTAGTAGCATGTTTTCGTGACTAAAGGTATTTTATTAATAGAAATACCACTGTTCTTCCTATTTTCACATGTATTTTTAATATTTATTTACATTTACTCAAGGTAAACATTTATCATATTTTAATTCGTAATCTGATTTCATCTGCCTATAAATGACTTATTTTAACCTAAAATAGCTTTTAGTTTGTACAATCACGACTAGTTATTCTATCTATTTCTGTACCTAATTATTTTTACATTAGTTCAGAAAAAAATACAGATAAGTAACGACCGTCGTTTTGTTTTTATATTTGTAATCCATTTCCATCTGCTTAATGATAGATTCTTTTCACCATTAACAGTTACTAATTTGTTAAATCATTACATGCCATTCTATTTTAACGTTTATTTTGTACCGTAACGTGATTTTTTTTTTAAACGGTCGAGCTTAAAATGGCGTGGAACGAACGTATTTATTCGCAAAATCCCACTTCTGAGATGTTACGGGATCTCAGAAGGGAAACAATTTAAAACAATAAGACACATCATAAGTATTTATTACAAGAAAACACAAAATCAAAATGTCACCAACCTTATTCAAAGATGCCCCGTTCCGAAGTGAGTCAACAGACAAGTTAGCTACCCGTTCATTCACTTTGACATCAGCAAATACAGTGTTGCCATTGCCACATTCATATTGAGTCAATATTATTGATGGGTATTATTGATAGTCACGTTACACTAGTTTCAAGTAAATTTAATTATTTTGCGTGCCGACATTGTTGGCGAGATTAGTATATGGGCCGTTATTATTGTGAAATTATTCTACCATCTAATGTAACCATATATCTAGCGAAATAAACCATTTCATTTAATTTCAAGAAACTTCGCCGGTCACTAACCTTTTGTAGTATAAGTAGAACAATGTTTTACATAGCAACAAAATGAGGTATTTCTACCTCAAAGGACCCTCCCGTCTGTCTCATTTGGGAGTCTAAATAGATTGTGATTGGCAAATTATTTAGCATTTTACTGGCGGCTTTGCACTGTCTTATCTGGCTTCCTAAAAATGCCTGACGAGGTGAAATTAACTTAATTTGTCTATTCTGTTAGCTTTTTACCTACCTTTTATAAATGTAATCAATTATTTTACAACAATGTTGTCTTTGAGAAAATGTAGGTTTGAAAATAATGAAGGTACTTTTTAATGATGCTCGTGGTCTGGAACGTTGTTATTTTTAGAACTAATTAGAATATTGCTTCTATTTGACGCTAGTATTCCAAACGTATACAAACAAAGATTGATTTAATGGTGTTTTCCTATACGAGTATATCATTGGTCGACATTTGACATAAATGATAGCATACCTCTTCAGTGAATGAATGAAGAGAAAAATGGAGGAAGTTTTTGGGCGAATGCGATATCCATGCAGACAATGTCGTGGACAAAAACTTGTATAGAGCACGTGAACTGGCGCGTTTTAATTGAATCAGTGATACCTACTCGTACTTATAATTATCTAAGTATGTCCGCGTAAAGAAATGGTTGCATCACGTAGTGTCAATGCATCTTACAGAACACACACATAAGTTATACACCACTATTTGATCGTTAGGTACCTATTTGACGACCGCTTTAGCCTAGTTGGTAGTAACCCTGCCTACGAAGCAAGAGGTCCTGGGTTCGAATCCCGGTAAGGGCATTTATTTGTGTGATGAGCACGAATATTTGTTCCTGAGTCATGGATGTTTTCTATGTACCTATTTATGTATTTATTTATCTATATAAGTATGTTTATCTTCGTCTAGTACCCATAGTACAAGCTTTGCTTAGTTTGAGACTAGGTTGATTTGTGTAAGATTGTCCGCAAAATATTATTATGTTATATATTATATGGTCGTGGTCGTGGTATTGAGTCCTGGTTATGATCAAGGTCGCCAGAGCTCCCGAGGTAATGAAATGAAATTTGTTGAGGATGCGCTGTGTTGATAATAAGTAACCTGCATTCGTCTCTAGCTGCGAACATCTCAACAACGATGCACATAAATCACTAAAGGGTTGGCGACGATCATCATCCTCCTAGCGTTATTCCCGGTTGTGCCCCTAAAGGGGCCCGGGGTCCGCTGTGACACCTAATCCCAAGATTTGGCATAGGCACTCGTTTTACGAAAGCGACTGCCATCTGAACCCAGAGGAAAAACTAGAACCTTATTGGGGGATTAGACCGGTTTCCTCACGATGTTTTCCTTCACCGAAAAGCTAACGGTAAATATTCCGTACATAAGTTCCGAATAACTCATTAGTACGAGCCGGGATTCGAACCCACGACCGCCGCTTGACAGCCGCATGCCCGAACCACTAGGCTACCGTAGCTCTAAAGGGTTGGCGACGATGAGCTGTTATAATATCACCTTATCCTTCATCATAATCAGTCCATGAGGACTGTAGCTACGTTTGAGGCTGACTCAGGCTAACCTCACAGTAGTCAAGTGTAGTGAGCCCGGGGGCACAACCCCGCGCGCGTGTTAATTCTTCCCGGCTATTTAATCACTCGGGTATCGCTCCCCGGGCGCCCGGCGAATTACAAACCCCAGTTCCGATGAGATTGGCTGGGGCTATCCGAATTAAGGTATTGATTTGGAATTTGGTCTGGGATTTCATTACATACTATCGGATATTAACAGATGTAATTTACAATTACTGACGGTTTGGAACAACCGCGCCATAGTTGTAACCTATCGCATTATTTCCTTAAAGGTTGACTTGTTATTTTCGTATTTAGGGTTCCGTCATGTCATAAACCCTTAAGGTTTCGTCATCCCTGTATGTCTGTCTATATATCACAGGCAGTGTTCCATTTTATTGCCAAATCTTTTCGGTTTTTAAAAACGTAATTTATGTTATCAACATGCAAACCATACACTCAGTCATGTCACTCGCCATCCCATTCATACACACACTATTTTGTATATTTGTCTCGCACTGGGGTGGGAAAGTTTACGATCGGAGATATTCGGCCATCTCCGGGCTTGCGTCGGCGCAACCGACAGGACCAGAACACTGTGAAAACTCGTGAACGAAACATGACTACTGTCTTATCTTATCTTATCTTATCTAGGTGAGGGCCCTTTCGGATGCACTTCGACCCAGTGGGATCTTTTGTGCATTTGCTCTCTCCTTTATACCTGCTCCCAGGCTTGACTTTTGTCTTGACTACTGTCAAAATGTGAAGCGACCGGCCGGTTAATTATTATGAAGAAAAAGTGAACTAATTGGGGTGAGTTTAGCCATATTTATGTATATATTTCATCATCACACGGCTTGTAGGTACTCCGGTGAACTTTTCGATGCAAGGCTAGGAGAATTTTGAATATATATATCTAGAACCAGTGCAACGACCACATCGAATCCCATCTCTTTACACCGGCAAAGAGAAGATTTGAAACCAGGCAGTATACTCAAAAACTATGAGGTGTATGTATGAAATTTGGGTGTATTTTGTAATACACCTAAACACACAATGAAGCAAAGAAGTTGGCTTGCAGGCTCTGCAAGGAAAGTTATATGCAGTGGGGTTACTATTCCGTGCATCTGACTATACCTACATACATAGAAACTATAAAAAAAACAAAAATATATAGTACCATTGCCCCTTTGTGGTATGATTGGCGGTGTAACAAACCTGCAGGCCTACCGTGCCATTCACAGCCTATCTCGATCGACTCATCTTACCACTAATCCAATATCTCCTGACCCCAGGTTGGTAACAACTGTTTGTAACCGGAGATCACACTTATTCTGGTTAGCCTAGGTTGGAAACCTTTGTGAATGCCCTGAATCGTAACGAATCGTACCCGTGTGGATACAAAACGAGTGTAGAGGTTTTAAACGAACTCTCTATAGTGGTCGTCGCTGCCGCTCGGTGGAAAAAGGGCGTTGAAAGATTTTTATTTATTGTAATAGCTGTTTTTTTAGGCACAAAACGGACTGCAGAGCCACCTCGTTGAGAAATGTTTCCGAAATGTCAGTCGGATTCGTTTGGTATTAGAGTTGAAAAAAAACTTATCAAGCTATGGCTGAAAGCGATCAGATTCGTTCATTATACAAAAATTGCAGTTTAACACGTTAGTTGCCATATCACGCGAACTCGCGTGAAGCGGCTGTATATGTAGTGGCCGCTCACGCGAGTTCGCGTGATGATCGAATACAATATTGTCCGATGCCACAAAATTGCGGCCGTTGCGTATTGGCTTCTGATTTTTCCTTTGGCCACTAGGGAAGGGAATTACCTATTTACTAGGGGGCGTGGCCTGTGGGTAGCCATGTTTAACGAGCACTTGACAGTTCGCTCGCCGCAGCCGTACTGTGCGGGTGTGTTGTTTGTGTGGCCATCCATATAAATTCTGCATTTTCGGCTTGGCAACGAACGTGTTAAAATATCCAGATTATCATTGTAGGTCGAGGGGTAATCACGTAACGTTCCGAACGCGCGTCGGTACAATTTAAGGCGACGTAGGTTCGTGGTATTCTCTCTCTCTCACTGAGCATAAGCGTGAGCGAGATGGAAGTGCGTGTTTGGAAGCGCGGATATCATGTTTTTTTAATTTTAATGTTTTGTGCGTTTTGTAATTTCCCTCAAACATAACATTGTCGATTTTCAAAACCAATTTTAATATGTTTAGCTGTAGTGTTTAATTTGTTACGATTTTTTAAGTGTATTTCAGACCTATGTTCGTGATTTTTTTCTATCGAGCGAAAGTCAAAAACTCAGGATTCGAATAGCTGATTTCCCTCGAGAAAGGCTAATTCAATTTAAGGCAGCCGTATTATAATACAATCAAGAGTCTTTAAAAATCCGTTTTCTGAGCTCACGTCGCCTTAACTGTCAATTTTCGACATAAAAAGTGACATTTAGACCTATCCGACGTTCATACAATGCGTTACGTGATCGACCCACAGGCAACGAAAAGGTATGTAGAGAAATGGTTAGCCCTTGAGCTGGGGTGGATTTGAAGGTCCCATTTTTCGGGTTTTCACTTATTTCTCGAAATCTATGCGTACAAAATGAAAGCTGATTAAATTTGCTACAAGTTTTACTGTGACCAATTTTTCGATATCTTGTATAGTTTTTGGGATATCTTATCATGAGGGTCTGTGTTCCGAGGATTTTCCTCTATACCTTTTTTTGAGCATTCGTTGCCTAAGTATCTGATCTCAATAGATCAGATACTAAATAATATACTTCGTGTTTCATTAATGTATGATCAAAAAACAAATATCTACAGAGTGCAATCGTTTTCGACTCTATTCCACCGTTTCGAAGGTTGATAATTGCGAAACCTTTTCACTTTGCGTCTGTACAGGTAGGCATAGGCAGTGCGTATTTTCGGCCGCCCCGCCACTGTCAGACAAAACTCAAACTCAAACTCAAAAGTGTTTATATGTTAAATATGCACAATCAAGGCGTTCAGCGACCATTCTCAGGATGCTGTTAGGACTGGCCCGGATCCTGCGTACCAGGGATGAACACCGTTTTCGCATCGTAGCATGGAAACAGTCCACCCTTGCCTCCGCGAACATCCCCGAAGCACTGCAGTAGCGGGGCAGTCCCATCAACATCCTGAAGGCATTATTGAACTGAACTTTGAGAGCATTGTATGCTTTTTGAGTATAGTTCGCCCACAGACTGCTAGTGTAGAAGGATGTACCTAAAAAGGGTGACTTTTGCTTCTTTGGAGCACTTAGCGAATCTGCGAGCAATCATGTTCGCCCTTACAGACAATGCTCTCCGTTCACGCTCAATGTCCGTATCATCTTTAAGGTCATCAGTCAAAACGTGTCCGAGGTACTTAAATTGTGTGACTACGTTGAGTACCTTACCTTCCAGTTTTATCGGCGGCACTTCTGGTGTGACTTTATTCCTAACCTTAAATATATATTTTTTCAATTCTTTATTTGTTTCGGACTAGGTAATGTCCATAAGTTGTTAGTTGTAGGTACATCTGGTTACAGTGGTGCCTTTTGGCGTACAAAAACAAGCTTACAATATGGATTATATTAGTATTAAATTTAAATTAAAAAAAATGCTTGTTTACTTGTGGACTGACCGAAGCTAACAGAGTAGTAACTTAGTCACTACGCTACAACCGATTCTAGTAGCCTGTTAGCTTGATTGCAAGGCCGTTTGCTAGTTTGTAAGGATATCCACACTTTTTTACATGTCTCTGCCCTTAAAATCAGAATTCCAGAGATATGAAGCAGTAGCTATTTCTTACTTACTCTATTAATTAAGACACGTGGAATCGTGGTCCTGGAGGTCTGTATGGATCGACGCGACGCGCATTGCCGCCGCACCGCGCTTTAGGACTTATAGGTTATAAATAGATAATAAACAACAATGTATTTAATAGATATAAATACCTGAATACATAGAAAACATCCAAGACTCAGAATCAAATATTCATGCTCATCACACAAATCTTTGCCTTTACCGGGATTCGAACCCAAGACCTTCAGCTTCGTAGGAAGCGTCATGGGTCAGGTAAAATTCCCACTTTTCAATAAGCCTCCGCGGCAATGAACATTACGTCATTACTGATGAACTAGACACTTAAGAGACTGTCTCTCTGCAGTTTTGCGGTGTACATAACATGTCTAACAACATACTAAAAGTTCGTGCTGGTTTCTGGAAAATAGTAATTGCGATAAAATTAACCTTGTAGGGAAAACTCGCTTTGCGTTGTTGGTTTTATGAGCACAATATTCCCAATTTTGCTTTTGGCTTAAAATAAAAAAATAAAATGTTAAGCTGAAATACTAAGTATCACTTGTGTTGTACGTTACATTCGTTTATCTTTTCCAGTGTTGCCGCAAAGTCTGAAAGTCTTAGATTTTGCTTTGATTTTTTTAAACTTTTGCTAATAGTACTTAAACTAGCGTATATATTGAAATGCAATGTATAAATTAAGTATTAACAATTTATTCAGCTTTCATTTGGTATCCCTTTTATGCATAATTGTTGCATGGTTTGGGTGTAATTTAAACTTTTCTAAGCGCCGCCGTGGCGTTTTTGATGACGTCATTACAGGAGAGACAGACTCCTTAGAGATTGTCTCCTGGCAGTTTTGGAATCCAGGGGACATGCTTAACAACATACCAAAATATGGCACCGGTATCCGAAAGTGAAGTATTTGTTCGACGGAATCCCCCAACAACACGCACTACTAGGCTAACCTGCCGTCGTCATTGACTGACATCTTCCATACAAGTTAGTAGTTTTGTTAATGCACGATGGATATTTTATAATATGTGAGGTAATGCCATTTATTCGGGTAATTTACTCTCACACAGTGCCAACACACTGACAGTTCACCATTTTACCATATTTTAGTTACTTTCACCTGTCCCGTTGTCTGTCTGTCTGTAATCAAATCTTAAGTTAAATTTGACCCACTTCCCGGTTTCCTATTGAGCTGAAATTTTGCATGCGTATATGTATATTGCACGACGACTGGATGAAAACAATAATAGAGGGAAAAATAGAAGGGAAAAGAAAAAGAGGAAGGCCGAGGATATCTAACATGGAGCAAATAAAAGAGAAATAAACGCTTCATCGTATAAAGAAATAAAAAGAAAGGCAGAATGTAGAACAAGTTGGAAATTACCCCACCGATAAGAGCCTAGCTCTTAAATAAGAAGAAGAAGAAGATTATATTGCATGACAATACAATAGCACATTACTTACCTAGGGCGGTTAAACAAAGAATGTCTCAGATCGCAGGTATTTGACGCCCGAGCCGAAGGCAAGGGCGATAAACATGCGGGGCTGAGGCTTTCTTTATTACCGCCCGTGGTGAGTACAAAATTTTACATCTCTATCTGGCCAGGAAGTGGGGTTTTCCGCACGCATAGCGTGCGGTAATTTCTACTTTATGGCCAGGTATGACGTAAATATTATTATGACATGGAGCTGATCTGATGCTGGAGCTGGAAGATGGCCATAGGAACTCCGCAATAAAAGGACACAACCTCATCGAGTTTGGGCTCGTTAGAATCGTCTCAATAAGTAGTTGATGGTGGTATGCAGAAAAGTACAGTCGGCAATAAAAGCTTGTACCAAAAATGACATTTTTAACAGAAACTTTTGAAGATGCTGATTACGTAGGTAAGATACGCGGACGTCATGAGCTGTCGCGGGAATGACTAACCTTGTTCTATTCTACCATGCTACAGTGATTCCAACAGTCAAAAATCATTGCAGTTCATTTATGTAGGCGTGCAAAGTTGACACTGACGGGTTTCTTACAGATACCACGCCGTGAAATGCGGACGCCTTATCTTCGCAAATACACTTTCAATGCACTCTCCCAAAAACCCAAAACGTCCAGACGACATGTCTACAAAACGCTACAAAAACTCCCCAAAGTTACTTGTGTCCGCAACTTCCCCCTTCCCCCCTTTCAGCCCCTTACCCCCTTGCGATAGGGATGATTTATATCTTCGCAAAAACTCGCGAGGACAGCAAACAGCGAGATATTAAAGCGTGTGGATGCGTCCGGAATTCAATTTATGACTCTGATTTGAGTTTTTCTGGAGTAACTGCTTTCATGTTGGTTTACTTGCCGACCCAGCAAAGAAAGTAGAAAGAAAGAAAATAACACTTTGTTGTTTGTCTGACTCGACACATTGCTCATACATTCTATTGAATACGATTAAAATATTACACCTTCCGACGGCTGTTTTTGAAAATCAATGTTTTGTCAATTCTAGTCGTAAGGTGGAGGTGGGCACCTATACAACACAACGGAGAAAAACGCTAGGAGGACGATGATGAAAATATTATTGATTATAGATACTTAAGAATAATGTCCGAAGCGTTCATAGCCCAGCGGCGCCTGCGAGTCGGAAACGATAACGCAGGTTAAGCAAAGATGGCAGCGGTCAGTCTTTGGATGGGTGACCGCCTGTTTGAGTGGTTACTATAAATGAGCGCTTCCGTGCTTTTATTTGGAAGGCACGCTAAGCAGTTGATCCCGGCTGCTGTCTATGACAGTAGTCGTTAAGCCGAGTCAGAGGGCTTCGGGCGGCTTAAGAACCTCTAACAGTCGAGTTGCCCACTCACTTGACAAAGGAGGGACAACTGTCACTTGCGTCCGCAGGAGCTACCTACCACAACCCTGCACGTGTGCCCTGGGTGGTACTAAAAAGTGACAAACTCAAAGGCCAAATAATGTATGCCATACGATTAAATAAAATAATAATGTCCCTATTGTCAAACAAACAGCCTACAGAACAGAGGAGTCTCCTTGAAATAAAAATATTTATAGATATAAAACGCCTCGTGTACAACTATAGTCTCAAAATTGAGCCCCAATGAAATTGCATTTCAACCTACACTGTACTCCTCTCCAAAAGCCTCCACAAATCGAACGTGAGGCGTTCGTGGCGC
Source organism: Epinotia brunnichana (assembly GCA_963854355.1). Classification (NCBI taxonomy): domain Eukaryota; kingdom Metazoa; phylum Arthropoda; class Insecta; order Lepidoptera; family Tortricidae; genus Epinotia; species Epinotia brunnichana. The sequence goes on from OY977960.1 coordinate 298,575, forward strand.
GAGGCGGTAGCAGCGCGGTTGACGCGAGATATATTTATGTCGGCGGCCGATCGTAAAATCCGGCAGATCACGAAATTCCTAGGCATATCGTGAAATGCCGCTATTTCATGATACGCCGCTCATGATTTGGCTAAACGATGACCAGATTTATCAGATGTGCCTGATAAAAAATACGGCAGATCGATTTAGTGGCAAAACTGACTCGGATCGCGGATAGGTTAGAAGACGAGGTTTTTTTTTTATAAAAGAGCGGAAGAACTTAGTTGCTAAAAACTAGTTACGTTTAACCGGGAGTATTTGACGATAGGGCTACGTTTCATGATATGCCTAGGAATTTCATGATCTGACTAAACGTCACTGGTGGGTGTTACTTAGCCAGATCATGAAATGGCGGCCTTTCATGATATGCCTAGGAATTTCATGATCTGCCAAATCGACAAATCTTTGAAACGTTAAGTTTTGAACGATATGGCGGATGTCATTTGGCCAAATCATGAAATGGCGGCGCTCTACAATATCCCTAGGAATTTCGTGATCTGCCGGATTTTACGATCGGCCGCCGACATATATACATATACACCGCAGACGGGTGGCGGGTGGCGGGTCGTGCGCGTATTTAACGCGACCGCGGTGCGACCGCGCTGGACACGCGTTGGTCCCACGTTCAAGGGTACGGTAACTTTTAACTCTTTAATTGATGTCCAGTTACGTTGGTGCTGCTTTGATTGGCACAATGATCCGCTCCACGCTCACCCCGCTTTTCCCGGCGCCTCGCACGTGCCGCGACCGCGCCGCCCGAGTTGTAGTTTGGCGGCGCGGTCGCAGCACATCGCGATCCGCGCTCGTTGTGCGTTTGATGTGCGTATAGGCCTGGCCACATGTCTGAGACGCAGACACGCAGACATGTATCGAGGCCCTACGAAGTGTAGTTTCAATGATTTACAACTCGTACCCTACCCGGGCCCGCACTCTACCCGCGCTCGCGCTGCAACCGCGACCCGTTTGTGGAGGGCTATACCTATACTTTAATAAAGTGCTATGTGATCGCAACACCATTCTGCCGCGGCAATAAGAAGCGCGTTATCCGATCTAGACTCGAGAAGAACACGGCTTCCTGTAATTGTATCGTAATCTGTTTTGTTTTAAAATGGCAGGCAGTGTTATTGGCAGAAGATACGTGTTACAATCCTGCCGTGGAATATAACTGGAGTAACTTCATAGTATATGTCTGTTTCTTTTGTGTATTAGATTGAATTTCGGTGAAACAGCGTTAAAAATGTCCTCCTTCAGATTTTTGAGTTGGCCGAGTTGAATCAAAGTAATCCATTCAAAAAGCAACTCTACCGTCAAAGTTACAAGATTCCAAGTTTGACGAAATAACAAGACTTTAAATACAACGATATATTAATGAAAGTAATTATATAGTACAACATAGGCACAATGACGCGAGAAGATTACAGAGCAGAAAGAGAGCCTAAAGTAGACGCGCAGTAAGAGCGACGGCGCAATACTTTGCCATACATTTTATAGCAGGCTTTTTTGGGTCTTGTGTTCATACTCCAACAATTTTCAATGCCACAACCACAATAGCCGTTGAGGCCAATTTGCCCCATGTGCTAACCCTATACAATAATTTAAAATTCAAAAAGCTGAAAAAAGTGTGTTTCCATATCATCATCATCATCATATCAGCCGAAAAACGTCCACTGCTGGACATATGCCTCCCCCAAAGAGTGCCACAATGGCCGGTCCTGCGCCACCCGCATCCAGCGGACTCCCGCGACCTTTACCAGGTCATCAGTCCACCTTGTGGGGGGCCTACCCACGCCGCGCCTTCCAGTACGTGGTCGCCAGTCGAGAACCTTTTCGCCCCAACGGCCATCGGTTCTACGTGCAATGCCCCGCCCACTGCCACTTAAGTTTAACAATTCGGAGGGCTATATCGGTTACCTTGGTTCTGCTGCGGATAGCCTCATTTCTGATGCGATCGCGCAGAGAAACTCTCAGCATAGCCCTTTGAGTGACTTTGAGCCTTCTTATGAGGCTCATAGACAGCGACCATGTTTCCGTGCCATATGTCATCGCTGGCAACACACACTGGTCAAAGACTCTCGTCTTGAGAGACGGCGGAATATTGCACGAAAATATAGTGCCGTAGCTTCCCGAATGCTGCCCAGCCGAGTCGGATTCGACGATTGACCTCTTTCTCAAAGTTGGACCTACCTAACTGGACAGTCTGTCCTAGGTATACATAATCGTCTACAACTTCGAGCGTAAAGTGTCCGATTGAAATGGGAGTTGGTACTACATGGACGTTTGACATGATCTTCGTCTTATCCATGTTCATCCTTAGACCAACTCGCTCGGAAGCTTTACTGAGGTCATCGAGCATAGTACTCAAGTCCATTACCATCATATACTTAGTTCAAAGTTTCAAACCTCGCGTGACTTTTGGAACCCCCTGCATTGGTTTAGATACCTACTAAAAGCGGTATATAAAAATGATTATACGCGTGTTTTCGCGCGCTTTCAAAATCAGAATCAGAATGAAAGAGATACTATGATATAAAATAGGCATCCTGGGGATATCTACTTATGTAGTACCGGACAAACAGGCAGACGTGATTAGACACGTAACACGCCTGAATAAAACAGCAACTGCAACATTCAGCTATCTTACTGGTCCGTCTGTGTTTAACGAAACGAAATGTATAGGATAGAAGGTGCAGGGCTAGTTGGTTATAGGCCTTCCGGTCCTATCTCCGTTTGGTTGCGTGTTCAGGTTGCCTTTCTTTAATCTCGGTAAAATTATGATTGCACCATGGAAATTAAATAATAAATAAAGATCCAATTATTTTTCCCAAGCTTTTCAGAACGAATAAAATTCATATGACAGACTGTCATTTAACGAATTCTTAGCCAGCCTGTTGTGCAACAAGTTGCCACACCTGTAACTATACTACTTGTTCTCTGTAAGTAAGTACAGTCAGCATCAAAAGTAGCTACACAATCGAAGACGTCCAAAGTCTTTATTAAAAGTGAAAAACCGGCCAAGTGCGAGTTGGACTCGCGCACGAAGGGTTCCGTACCATTATCTTTAAAAACGGCAAAAAAATCACGTTTGTTGTATGGGAGCCCCCCTTAAACATTATTTTATTTTGTTTTTAGTATTTGTTGTTATAGCGGCAACATAAATACATAATCTGTGAAAATTTCAACTCTCTAGCTATCACGGTTCTTGAGATACAGCCTGGTGACAGACAGACGGAAGGACAGCGAAGTCTTAGTAATAGTGTCCCGTTTTACTATTTGAGTACGGAACCCTAATAAGAACTTTTGACGTAACTTTTGATGGCTAACGTAGGTGGAATCGAAGCCTATCTCATGAGACGACAACTTCGCTGGGGCGGCCACGTTTCAAGGATGGCGGCGGGTCGAGTGGCAAAGCACATCTTTTATTCGGAACTTGAGGAGGGCAAGCGAAAGCATGGCGGACAACTCCTCAGGTACAAAGATGTGCTTAAGCGTCACATGAAAAATTGTGAAATTGACCCATTGCAGTGGGAGAACCAGGCAGCCAACCGCCAGAAATGGAGATCTTCAGTTAAAATCAAAACATCCACCTTTGAATCCCGTCGACGTATGGCTCTTGATTTCAAACGGGACGAGCTGAAAGCCCGACCACCTGCGGCGGTCAACTATAACTTTGTGAATGGTGTGCTCACGTGCCCGTTGTGTACTCGGGTCTTCGTAAATAAGATCGGCTATGTGAGTCACACCAGAGCACATGAACGACATCAACGCCAGAGTTGAGGCAGTCGCCGAGGCCGAAACCGGTCAGGAGAGATTAGATTAGACGGAACCCTAATAAGAACTTTTGACGTCTTCGATTGCGTAGTTACTTTTGATGCTGACTGTACCTATTAATTGTCATGAAAATTAAATTGGAATCGTGTTTGTTAGTTCATTCTCGCTCACATAAACATTTATCTATGATTCTGACTGCATCAATCAATACCATTCCAATGTATTCTCATCGTCTGCGTGGAACCGAACCTCTTGTCATTGGAATTTATGTTTTAATAAAAATACACTCTGGCTTATGACACGGCCTTCCATCTCTTTCAACTTCGTAGGTACACAAGTGCTCCGTCTCCGTCGCGTTTTCAATCAACTTGGCGAGTGAAAAGTGAAACGATTTCCGAGACGATCGGAGACCCGTATTATTATAATAAATCACAAAATATGTCGTGAGAAATGGGTCAAATTCAGGAACAAAGTAGGTCTTCTTTGTTCCTGATTTTGCTAGCAGACTACATAGTACACATCGGGTTTTGAACTCTAAACGAAGTAATGAAGGTTGCAAATGCAAAATCGCAATAAAACAATCTAGGACCAATAGCGATTGCTATTCAACGCGGGAATGCTGCCTCTGTGATGGGCACCCTGCCTAAAGGGCAAAGTTTTGATACGTTTCTGTAATTTTATTTTATTTTTAAGTCGTTTGCAAATAAGTAAGTACTGTAATAATAGTTTTATGAATTGACGATTATATCGTTATATTTCAGGTGGCTACATACGTGCGGTGTCATTTAGACGAATACTCGATACACGGTCGTAACCTGCGTAACGCTAATAAACTTGTTGGTGTTAAACATAGACTGGCGAAGTCTGGCAAACTAACACATGTCATGGGACCAATGGTGTACAACCAATTACCGGCACATATCACAGATGCACCATCACTGGCCAGCTTCAAATCACGACTCAAATTATGGCTTATCGAGCACACTTTCTATAGATTTAGCGACTTTAGTACGCAATAGGTCGCACTTTATTTGTGTAATGTGTACAATTATGTACATACAATTCGTTGTACCTATGCTTTAATTTTATTTTTTGACTTTTATGATTATTTATTATTTTTACAATTATGATTAAAATTTTGACATGTAATATGAAATATTATGAATAAATATGATTATGATTATGATTATGATTATGATTATAAATATATATATATAAGGATTTAAAAAAAAAATCTAGGACCGATCATGCTCCTAGCGTTTTCACGGTTGTAGAGTCAGGAGTAATTAATATAATTATGTACATAAATAAGGAAATAAATATCTGTACACGCCTTTATGACATTGACAATAGAGTCCTGTACAGATATGTCCTTATTTATGTAGGTACGTGTGTATATGAATGCCCCTCACTGTAGGTACCACTCAGGGGCAATAATATACGTTCATAAATAAGGACATTAATATCTGTACAGACAGGACTCTACTGTCAATGTCATAAAGGCGTGTACAGATATTTGAGTCGCTTAATTTCAAACTCGGGTAAATCCAATTCTGAAATGTTTTAAGATTCTGATATAGATGTTTTAAGATGATGATAGCATGCTACAGCGTTGACGAATTTGTTGAGACGTGCACTGGCCCTAAGTATTAGGAGCACCTACATAACCTTACAGTTAAGGCATCACAATTTAGTAAATAATATTTTTGAATTGAAACTTCCTGTATCACTCAGACATATAAAGCTATATGCGACCTTATTTGACATCCGATGTAATTAATAAATAATACTACTTATTATGTACATACCTGACTTGTAAAACATTGACTTTTATGAATAAATATCTTGTATCTTGTATCTTGAAGAGTTTTTAACGAAATTATCGATTAAGTATAAATGTGTGGTTTTTGAGAAAAATACAGTTAAAATCATATTATTTTACCAAAATCAGATAAATAAATCCATATCAACTATAGGTAATTTGACTGACGTGTGTCAAGTGTCACTGAGAAAAATATTTTCGAAATTATCGTTTTCTAGGCGTTTTAGCGTAATTTTTTATAGTTTTTACCTTAATTACATATTACAAATATATATTAAATCAATTTTACCGTGAATAAAAGACCAGACAGTCGTCATATTAACAAAATTACAAAGAACAATGAACGATACTTCCTCAGGCAGCTTTGAAAATAGCCAAGATAATACACTGCTCCCCTGTCATATATGCTCGAAATTATTCAAGGGACGCGGTTTAAGCATACATATAAGTAAGTCGCATCCTCAAACTCATGTGAGCCGCCAAGACAATGAACAACCTACTAGTACTTCATCAAACCAAAACAACAATAACCCACTAGACAACATATTCAAAGACGGTTTTGGAGCAAAAATGATAAACAACGAAGGAGGCCAAGACTCTCCATGGAGACTCCGCTGGAAGAAAATCATAAAATTGTCGGGGAAACAATACAATCTTCCACAAGGAAATGTTGGCCGTCATTTCATTGACCTCCTAGCAAACGAAATCAATAAACTAGTTAATGAATTACCAACGAATGGCTTCTCTGAACGTATATTCTGCTATTGCAGCACAGTTCTTCAAAGGGATAGTCTAGTAACTAAAGGCCCGGATATCAGACGTTTAATAAATAGGAGACTGGAAATGTGGCGAGAAAGTCAATTTGATGATTTAATACAGGAAGCCGAGAGATGCAACAAAACGGTTAATCGTTATAAAAAACAACAAGACTGTGATCATATGTCGCGTGTGTTTAATAGACTGATGCTACAAGGAAAAATAAGACAAGCCAATAGATTTATCACAGAACGCAATGGAGGTGGAATATTAAACCCCGATGACAAAATTGGTGACAAAACTATATTTCAGATCCTAGAAGAAAAACACCCGAACCAAGTAACACCAAATATGTCGGATTTTGACCAAACCACACAACTTCCAAACCTTGTCGATGTTGATATAACTTCCAGTCATATTGAAAAAGTAGCTAGAAGCATCTCAGGTGGTGCAGGCCCAAGCGGCACTGATGCTGATCAATGGAAAACGATGCTTTTACGCTTTGGCCCACACAGCCTCAAACTAAGAGGATCAATAGCAGCCTTAACAAGAAAACTAGCAAACGAAATAGTAGAATGGGATGCAATAAGATCGATGCTGGCCAGAAGAGGCATCGCCCTTGACAAATGTCCAGGCGTCCGCCCGATTGGTATTGGAGAAATACTTCAACGCATCACAGCAAAAGCTATGGCTTTAGCGACAGGCATTGACGTACAACAAGCATGTGGAGCAGATCAACTATGCAATGGAATAAAAGCGGGTATCGAAGGTGCAGCACATGCAATGTCACAAAGTTTCCATGAAGACGGCACCGAAGGTATACTCCTCGTCGACGCTACCAATGCCTTCAATGCTCTCAATCGTTCATTAGCATTATGGAATGCCAGACTTATGTGGCCTCGATGCTCGAGATTCCTCTTTAATACCTACAGAGGACACGCAGTCATATCATTTAGAAATACTAGTAAATACATATTAAGTAAAGAAGGAACAACCCAAGGCGACCCATTAGCAATGCAAATGTATGCGATTGGAATATTACCACTTATAAAATCATGCAAAAACAAGAATAAATACATTCAGAACTGGTACGCAGACGACTCTGCATGCTTAGGTAAATTTGATGATTTACTAGAATGGTTCAACCTACTAATGACAGAAGGACCCAGATACGGCTATTACCCTGAGCCAACAAAGAGTTATCTAATAGTAAAAGAAGGCCTCACAGAAATTGCCAAACAAAAATTCGATACATTAGGAATCAAAATTGTAAAATCACAACGGTTTTTAGGAAGTTTTATTGGGCCTACAAACGATAAAACCGACTATATACTACAAAAAGTGAAAAACTGGACTGACTGCATCCCTAAAATCACAAAAGCCAGTGAAAAATATCCTCAAGCTGTCCATACTGCATTTACTAAATCACTGCAATATGAATGGCAATACCTACAAAGAGTAACCGGTGGAACAGACGAAGACTACAATGACCTAAAGAACGCAATCAAGACTCAGTTAACGCCCTCCATACTAGGCAGAGAAGTAACATCAATAGAACACGAACTCTTTGCACTTCCAGCAAGGCTGGGAGGCCTTGGAATTAATGATCCCACAAAACAAGCCAAAACCTCACATGAAATTTCATCAAATGCAAACAAAATATTAATAAACGCAATTCGAACCGGCGAAGAAATTAACTTAGTCGACCACCAAGAGCATGTATATAAAGTTCTGAACGAAGAAAGAAAAAAGCGAGAGAAAAATGAACAACATGAACAAGAATCAATCCTTTGTAAGCTGACAACAAAGAAACAAAAAAGCATTCAAAGGGTGATTAAAAAAAAAACATCACAATGGCTAACAGTAATACCGACCAAAGCTGATGATACCGACCTAACAGCAACGCAGTTTCGTGATGGCCTTGCGATCAGATACGGTCATGAACCCTCTGGCCTGCCACCAACTTGCGATGGTTGCGGAGAAAATTGTTTCAACCTCAACCATGCACTTAATTGCAAGAAAGGAGGGCTCATAAAAAGAGGCCACGACCAACACAGAGACGACATCAAAAACTGGGCGGAACTAGCATGGGGTTCGGCTACTACTGAGCCAATAATGCGAGCCGCAACCCTAGATCAACCAGGGTTAATAAGCGACTTACTAATCGAAAGTGTATGGGAGCCAGCGAGGAAGGCGTTTTTTGACATTCGCATCGTAAATGCCGACGCCGCTTCGTATGGCTTACTCACATGGCCCACAATCGCACAAAACCACGCTCGCGAAAAACATCGCAAATATGACCTGGCTGCAGAAGATCTTAGAGCCTCATTTACTCCCCTTGTGGTCTCCTGTGATGGCATCGTCGGAATGGAATATGAATCCTTTATAAAGAAAACATCTCTAAAGCTATGTGAAAAATGGTCCAAACCATACTCACAAATAATAAGCTGGATCAAAGTCAAAATACAAATATCTATCATCAGAGCAGTCTCTATGAGAATTAGAGGAACGAGAAGAAGAATAGGAAGATTTGGATGCGAAGACGGCTGCGGAATACCCACCATAGAACACTAGATTCCTCTTCTTGTTTTATGATATTGTATGAGCTAATATTGTATTATTTAACACAACAATAATAATGTACTTATCTATATATATAAAAGAAGACTTCCTGACAGATCATCAACGCACAGCCGAAACTACTGGAACTAGAAACTTGAAATTTACACCCATACTACCTTTTATAACGTAGGCGACGGATAAGAAGGGATTTTTGGAAATTCCACCCCTAAAGGGGTTAAAAAGGGGTGCAAAGTTTGTATGGAGGAAACTTTATTTTTTGAGCTAGAGTCTTCTAACTTTGTGGAAAGATTACTTTATAGAATACAAATAAAGTACTTTCAGCGTTTTGTAAAATTCCACCCCTAAGGGGGCTAAACAGGGCTGCAAAATTTGTATGGGGAATCTCTTTTTTGAGATAGAAGCTTAAAAGTTTGTAGAACAATTACTTATTGAAATACAAAAAAACTACTTTCAGCGTTTTAGAAAATTCCACCCCTAAGGCGGTTAAAAGGGGGTGCAACATGTGTATGGGGGAAACATTTTTTTTTTAGCTAGGGAATTTAAACATTGTAGAAAGCTTACTTATTGGAATAAAAATAAAGTACTTTCGGCGTTTTGGAAAATTCCACCCGTAAGGGGTTAAATAAGGGTGCAAAGTTTGTATGAAGGAAACTTTATTTTTTGAGCTAGAGTCTTCAAACTTTGTGGAAATATTACTTATTAGAATACAAATAAAATACTTTCAGCGTTTTGGAAAATTCTACCCCTAAGGGGGCTAAAAAGGGTTGCAAGGTTTGTATGAGGGAAACTCTTTTTTGAGATAGAAGCTTAAAAGTTTGTAGAAAGATTACTTATTGAAATTCAAAAAAACAACTTTCAGCGTTTTAGAAAGTTCCACCCCTAAGGGGGTTAAAAGGGGGTGCAACATTTGTATGGAGGAAACATTTTTTTTTAGCTAGAGAATTCAAACATTGTAGAAAGCTTACTTATTGGAATAAAAATAAAGCACTTTCGGCGTTTTGAAAAATTCCACCCGTAAGGCGTTAAATAGGGTTGCAAAGTTTGTACGAGGGAAACTCTTTTTGAGATAGAAGCTTAAACGTTTGTAGAAATATTACTTATTGAAATACAAAAAAACAACTCAGCGATTTTTTAGAAAATTCCACCCCCAAGGGGGTTAAAAGGGGTTGCAACATTTGTATGGAGGAAACATGTTTTTTTAGCTAGAGACTTAAGCCTTTGTAGAAAGCTTACTTATTAGTTAAGTGCTTTCAGCGTTTTGGAAAATTCCACCCCTAAGGGGTTAAATAGGGTTGCAAAGTTTGTACGAGGGAAACTCTTTTTGAGATAGAAGCTTAAAAGTTTGTAGAAAGATTACTTATTGAAATAAAAAAAACAACTCAGCGTTTTTTTAGAAAATTTCACCCCTAAGGGGGTTAAAAGGGGGTGCAACATTTGTATGGAGGAAGCATGTTTTTTTAGCTAGAGACTTAAACCTTTGTAGAAAGCTGACTTATTAGTTAAGTGCTTTCAGCGTTTTGGAAAATTCCACCCCTAAGGGGTTTAATAGGGTTGCAAAGTTTGTACGAGGGAAACTCTTTTTGAGATAGAAGCTTAAACGTTTGTAAAAAGATTACTTATCGAAATACAAAAAAACATCTTTCAGCGTTATTTTAGAAAATTCCACCCCTAAGGGGGTTAAAAGGGGGTGCAATATTTGTATGGAGGAAACATGTTTTTTTAGCTAGAAACTTAAACCTTTGTAGAAAACTTACTTATTAGAACAAAAATAAAGTACTTTCAGCGTTTTGGCAAATTCCACCCGTATGGGGGTTTAAAATCATTGCAAAGTTTGTATGAGGGAAATTCTTTTTAGAGATACAAGGTTAAACGTTTGTAGAAAGATAACTTATTGAAATACAAAAAAGAACTTTCAGTGTTTTAGAAAATTCCACCCGTAAGGGGGTTAAAAGGGAGTGCATCCATTTGTATGGAGGCAACGTTTTTTTTAGCAAGAGACTTAAAACTTTGTAATTAGCTTACTTATTAGAATATTATTAAAGTATTTTCAGACCTTTGTGGAAAGCTTACTAACTAGAATAAAAATAAACTACTTTCAGTTAATTATAAGATTACTAATTGAAATAAATAAAAAAATCACGTTCAGCGTCTTGATAAAAATCCACCCCTAAGGGGGTTAATAAAGGTTTCTATGTTTGTACCAGGGAAACTTTTTTTTGAGATACAAGCTTAAAAGTTTGTAGAAAGATGACTTATTGAAATAAAAAAAATACTTTCAGTGGTTTAGAAAATTCCGCCCCTAAGGGGGTTAAAAGAGGGTGCAACATTTGTATGGAGGTAACATGTTTTTTTAGCCAGAGACTTAAAACTTTGTAGAAAGCTTACTTATTAGAAAAATAATAAAGCACTTTCAGCGTTTTGGAAAATTCCACCCCTAAAGGTTGTTAAAATCGTTGCAAAGTTTGTATGAGGAAAATTTTTTTTTGAGATACAAGGTTAAACGTTTGTAGAAAGATTACCTACTTATTAAAATACAAAAAAGAACTTTCAGCGTTTTAGAAAATTCCACCCCTAAGGGGGTTAAAAGGGAGTGCAAAATTTGTATGGAGGCAACGTTCTTTTTTTATCAAGAGACTTTAAACTTTGTAGATAGCTTACTTATTAGAATACAAATGAAGTACTTTCAGCGTGTTGATAAATTCCACCCCTGAGGGGGTTACTAAGGGTTGCAAAGTTTGTATGAGGGAAACTCTTTTTTGAGATAGAAGCTTAAAACTTTGTAGAAAGCTTACAAATAAAGTACTTTCAGCGTTTTGGAAAATTCCACCCCTTAAGGGGTTAATAAGGGTGCAAGATTCGTATGGGAAACACTTTTATTGATCTTAGATATTTGATAGTTCGTAGAAAAAATGCTTATTACAACAAAAAAAACTCTTCTTCTTAATTTTTTCTTGAAAAGCGTTAATAGAAGGGGGTTCAAAGTTGGTATGGAGAGTCAGAAAATTTTAAAGTATGAGATTTGTAACTTCGATCCTAGCCTGTTTGTTAAAAGACTACAAAACTTATTTCAGAGTTTTTTTTTTAATTCAACCTCTAAAGGGGATTTTAAGGGTGTTCCAAGTTTGTATGGAGAGCAAGTAATTTTTAATGTAAGAGATTTGTAACTTCGGTTGTAGACTGTTTGCTGAAAGACTACAAAACTTATTTCAGCGTTTTTTTTTAATTTATTGCCTAAGAAGGTTAAAAGGGGGTTCAAAGTTTATGTAGAGAGCAAGACATTATTAGGGTTCCGTAGTCGACTAGGAACCCTTATAGTTTCGCTTTGTCTGTCCGTCCGTCCGCGGATAATCTCAGTAACCGTTAGCACTAGAAAGCTGAAATTTGGTACTAATATGTATATTAATCACGCCGACAAAGTGGTAAAATAAAAAGTGATTTTCTTATTTTTATTAGGGTACCTCCCCTATGAAAAATCCCCACGTTACGGGGAGTGTTTTTTTTTTCATTTCAATCCTAACGTGTAATATATTGTTGGATAGGTATTTAAAAAGGAATAGGGGTTCGCTTAAATATTTTTTTGATAATGTTAATACTTTCGGATATAATCACTACGGAAGTTAAAAAAAATGTGTCCCCCTCCCTCTAACTTTTGAACCATAAGTTTTAAAAATATGAAAAAAATCTCACAGGTTGAATTTTATAAAAAAAATCTAGGAAAATTATTTTGAACTTGATAAATTGAATAGTTTTTGAAAAAAATTACAAAATAATTTCACACACTTACTGTGACGGACGAAAAACTACGGAACCCTACACTGAGCGTGGCCCGACACGCTCTTGGCCGGTTTTAAAGTAAAAAATTTGTAACTACGGTTTCAGACTTATACTATGAGGGTTCAAAGCGGGTTCTAAGTTTGTATAGAGAGCAAGACATTTTGAAGGTAAGAGATTTGTAACTTCGGTTTTAGACTGTTTACAAAAAGACTACAAAACTAATTTCAATGTTTTTTTTTTAATTAATTTCTTAAACAAACATTTAGATGAGAACATGTTCTACGCGGACGAAGTCGCGGGCAACAGCTAGTCTATATATATAAAAGAAGACTTCCTGACAGATCATCAACGCACAGCCGAAACTACTGGAACTAGAAACTTGAAATTTACACCCATACTACCTTTTATAACGTAGGCGACGGATAATAGGGGATTTATGGAAATTCCACCCCTAAAGGGGTTAAATAGGGGTGCAAAGTTTGTATGGAGGAAACTTTATTTTTTGAGCTGGAGTCTTCAAACTTTGTGGAAAGATTACTTTATAGAATACAAATAAAGTACTTTCAGCGTTTTGGTAAACTCTACCCCTAAAGGGGGCTAAAAAGGGTTGCAAAATTTGTATGGGGGAAACTCTTTTTTGAGATAGAAGCTTAAAAGTTTGTAGAAAGATTACTTATTAAAATACAAATAAATTACTTTCAGCGTTTAAGAAAATTCCACCCCTAAGGGGGTTAAAAGGGGGTGCAACATTTGTATGGAGGAAACATTTTTTTTTTAGCTAGAGAATTCAAACATTGTAGAAAGCTTACTTATTAGAATAAAAATAAAGTACTTTCGGCGTTTTGGAAAATTCCACCCCTAAGGGGTTAAATAAGGGTGCAAAGTTTGAATGGAGGAAACTTAATTTTTTGAGCTAGAGTCTTCAAACTTTGTGGCAAGATTACTTATGAGAATACAAATAGTATACTTTCAGCGTTTTGGAAAATTCTACCCCTAAGGGGGCTAAAAAGGGTTGCAAGGTTTGTATGAGGTAAACTCTTTTTTGAGATAGAAGCTTTAATGTTTGTAGAAAGATTACTTATTGAAATACAAAAAAAACCACTTTCAGCGTTTTAGAAAATTCCACCCCTAAGGGGGTCAAAAGGGGATGCAACATTTGTATGGAGGAAACATGTTTTTTTAGCTAGGGACTTAAACCTTTGTGGAAAGCTTACTAACTAGAATAAAAATAAAGTACTTTCAGCGTTTTGGAAAATTCCACCCCCAAGGGGTTAAAAATGGTTGCAAAGTTTATATGAGGAAAACTCTTTTTTGAGATAGAAGCTTTAAAAATGTAGAATTATGACTTATTAAACACAACACAACACAAGCCTTATTGAGCTTACCCTGGGCCTAGGTTGATTTGTGTAAGATTGTCCCGTAATATTTATTTATTTATTTATTTTATTTTATTAAAATAACAAAAACACTTTCAGCGTTTTGAAAAAAAGACTTCCTGGCTGATCATCAACGCACAGCCGAAACTACTGGAACTAGAAACTTAAAATTTACACCCATACTACCTTTTATAACGTAGGCGACGGATAAGAAGGGATTTTTGGAAATTCCACCCCTAAAGGGGTTAAATAGGGGTGCAAAGTTTGTATAGAGGAAACTTTATTTTTTGAGCTGGAGTCTTCAAACTTTGTGGAAAGATTATTTTAAAGAATTCAAATAAAGAACTTTCAGCGTTTTAGAAAACTCTACTCCTAAAGGGGCTAAAAAGGGTTGCAAATTTTGTATGGGGAAACTCTTTTTTGAGATAGAAGCTTAAAAATTTGTAGAAAGATTACTTATTGAAATACAAAAAAAAAATTCAGCGTTTTAGAAAATTCCACCCCTAAGGGGGTCAAAAAGGGGTGCAACATTTGTATGGAGGAAACATGTTTTTTTAGCTAGAGACTTAAACCTTTCTGGAAAGCTTACTAACTAGAATAAAAATAAAGTACTTTCAGCGTTTTGGAAAATTCCACCCCTAAGGGGTCAAGTATGGTTGCAAAGTTTGTATGAGGGAAACTCTTTTTTGAGATAGAAGCTTAAAAAATGTAGAATTATGACTTATTAAAATAACAAAAACACTTTCAGCGTTTTGAAAAAAAGACTTCCTGGCTGATCATCAACGCACAGCCGAAACTACTGGAACTAGAAACTTGAAATTTACACCAATACTACCTTTTATAACGTAGGCGACGGATAAGAAGGGATTTTTGGAAATTCCACCCCTAAAGGGGTAAAATAGGGGTGCAAAGTTTGTATGGAGGAGACTTTATTTTTTGAGCTGGAGTCTTCAAACTTTGTGGAAAGATTACTTTATAGAACTCAAATAAAGAACTTTCAGCATTTTAGAAAATTCTACCCCTATAGGGGCTAAAAAGGGTTGCAAAATTTGTATGGGGAAACTCTTTTTTGAGATAGAAGCTTATCAATTTGTAGAAAGATTACTTATTGAAAAACAAAAAAAAATTTCAGCGTTTTAGAAAATTCCACCCCTAAGGAGGTCAAAAAGGGGTGCAACATTTGTATGGAGGAAACATGTTTTGTTAGCTAGAGACTTAAACCTTTGTGGAAAGCTTACTTACTAGAATAAAAATAAAGTACTTTAAGCGTTTTGGATAATTCCACTTCTAAGGGGTTAAAAATGGTTGCAAAGTTTGTGTGAGGGAAACTCATTTTTGAGATAGAAGCTTGAAAGTTTGTTGAAAGATTACTAATTGAAATTAAATAAACAACTTTCAGCGTTTTAGAAAATTCCACCCCTAAGGGGGTTAAAAGGAGGTGCAACATTTGTATGAAAGAAACATGTTTTTATAGCAAGAGACTTAAACCTTTGTGGAAAGCTTACTAACAGGAATAAAAATAAAGTACTTTCAGCGTTTTGGAAAATTCCACCCCTAAGGGGTTAAAAATGGTTGCATAGTTGGTATGAGGTAAACTCTGTTTTGAGATAAAAGATTAAAAGTTGTAGAAAGATTACTTATTGAAATACAAAAAAAATAACTTTCAGCGTTTTAGTAAATTCCACCTCTAAGAGGGTTAAAAGGGGGTGCAACATTTGTATGGAGGAAACATGTTTTTTTTGCTAGAGACTTAAACCTTTGTAGAGAGCTTACTTATAAGAATAAAAATAAAAAACCTTCTAGCGTTTTGAAAAATTCCACCCCTAAGGGGTTAAATAAGGGTGCAAAGTTTGAATGGAGGAAACTTAATTTTTTGAGCTAGAGTCTTCAAACTTTGTGGAAAGATTACTTATGAGAATACAAAAAATATACTTTCAGCGTTTTGGAAAATTCTACCCCTAAGGGGGCTAAAAAGGGTTGCAAGGTTTGTATGAGGTAAACTCTTTTTTGAGATAGAAGCTTTAAAGTTTGTAGAAAGATTACTTTTTGAAATACAAAAAAACTACTTTCAGCGTTTTAGAAAATTCCACCCCTAATGGGGTCAAAAGGGGGTGCAACATTTGTATGGAGGTAACACTTTCGGCGTTTTGGAAAATTCCACCCCTAAGGGTTGTTAAAATCGTTGTAAAGTTTGTATAAGGGAAATTATTTCTTGAGATACAACGTTAAACGTTTTTAGAAAGATTACCTACTTATTGAAATACAAAAAATAACTATCAGCGTTATAGAAAATTCCACCCCTAAGGGGGTTAAAAGGGAGTGCAACATTTGTATGGAGACAACATTCTTTTTTTAGCAAGAGACTTTAAACTTTATAGATAGCTTACTTATTAGAATATAAATAAAGTATTTTCAGCGTGTTGATAAATTCCACCCCTGAGGGGGTTACTAAGAGTTGCAAAGTTTGTGTGAGGGAAACTCTTTTTTGATATAGAAGTTTAAAACTTTGTAGAAAGCTTACAAGGAGAACACTTTTATTGAGCTTAGATACTTGATAGTTTGTGGAAAAAATGCTTATTACAACAAAAAAACTCTTTTTCTTAATTTTTCTTTGAAATGCGTTAATAGGGGGTTCAAAGTTGGTATGGATAGTCAGAAAATGTTAAAGTATGAGATTTGTAACTTCGATCCTAGCCTGTTTGTTAAAAGACTACAAAACTTATTTCAGCGTTTTTTTTTTAATTCAACCTCTAAAGGGGATTATTAGGGTGTTCCAAGTTTGTATGGAGAGCAAGTATTTTTTAATGTAAGGGATTTGTAACTTCGGTTGTAGACTGTTTGCTGAAAGACTACAAAACTTATTTCAGCGTTTTTTTTTTAATTTATCGCCTAAGAAGGTTAAAAGGGGGTTCGAAGTTTATGTAGAGAGCAAGACATTTTTAAAGTAAGAAAATTGTAACTACGGTTTCAGACTTATACTATGAGGGTTCAAAGAGGGTTCTAAGTTTGTATAGAGAGCAAGACATTTTGAAGGTAAGAGATTTGTAACTTCGGTTTTAGACTGTTTACTAAAAGACTACAAAACTAATTTCAATGTATTCCTTAAACAAACATTTAGACGATAACATGTTCTACGCGGACGAAGTCGCGGGCAACAGCTAGTACCTATATATAAACATAAAAAAATGTTAATTATTCAAAAAAAAAAAAAAAAACTATAGGTAAATGTGATAAATCCATAAATGACAGTGTTTTTCAAATGTAGGTAAGTCCATCCAAGCCAATCAGCGAAAGAAGTTTGTTCAACATGGCTGACAATTTCTAATTGTACTTTTTTCCAATCTAGAGAAATCCAGGTTTGTTAAATCAAATTTATACAAATCCACACTGAGCTTTTTCAAAGATATTAGATACATTGCAATCGTTAATATCAAATGAAGGTAAATCCAATCTAAATTTTATTTTTTGTAAAGAATAGATGGTTTTAATGCGGAATTTGCCGAGCAGGATGGCTTTATTTAATGCTCTAGCCATAATAAAAAAATACTGCCTTTCAAATCACCGAATTAACGTTATTATCACATTTTCTCAATTCTCTCGGAAGTGGTTAAAGTGGATTTATCTGAGTTTGAAATTAAGCGGACACTGTCGCCACGTTTTCATAGGGGATCATGGCACACACTCA
Source organism: Epinotia brunnichana (assembly GCA_963854355.1). Classification (NCBI taxonomy): domain Eukaryota; kingdom Metazoa; phylum Arthropoda; class Insecta; order Lepidoptera; family Tortricidae; genus Epinotia; species Epinotia brunnichana. The sequence goes on from OY977960.1 coordinate 316,378, forward strand.
CTTCAAATTGCCCTGGTTCTTTATTTAACTAAATAGATGATATAACAGTAACTCTGGTTTATTTTATCTGCTTCGCTAAATTGAATGATTAAACAAATGGTCAAAAATATCCTTGATTCAAATAATAAACTATTGAAAGAGAACAGATTTATACCTTATGTGATTAGTTATCCAGAACCGATGAAATGTTGGCAGTCATTCGTCAGCTACCCTGAAGCTCACCAGCTTCAGAGGATATTAACATATGTAGATCTGTGGAGAAAGATATCTATGACTTCTCCGATATCACTAAATATACTATTGTTGTGTATGAAATATAGTACCATCTTTTATGTGAAGTTAAGTATAATTATGGTAAGTTAATAAATACTTCTGATTAGAAATGTCATATGAATTTAATATGATTGAAGTTACTGACTTCCTCAGAAGAAGAATTAATGTCAAACATTATATGAGATCAGTTTCCTCTTACAGGACTGAACACATTTATCAGGATTTAGGTATTGTATTGAATAATATCCTGTATACATACAAACACACTTACAAGAGCTGTTAGATCTCCTCGCAAGCGAGATCAAACACATGTAGATATAATCTCTTATTATCATCTACAAACCATACATACATACCCACGACTTATGCTGGACCCCCTCGCAAGAGGGCTCCAACGCATCTGATCCCCTCGCAAGCGGGACCAGACACATGTAGATATAATCTCTTATCATATCCACGTACCATACAAAGTACTAAAGGAGGAATCTTTCACTCACTTCAACAAAGGGTATTTACCTGGCATGCACTTACGGACGGGCCCACACCCTCATTATGAATAATGGAAAAACATCATTATCATGTTGGACTGCCTCCCTCGCAAGAGGGCATCCTGGTACAGTTGGACTGCCCCCCAAAAGGGCATCCTGGTACCGTTGGACTGCACATCAAGTGTGCATCCAAATATAAATGAATCGTCACCCCCGTGACATCCTCAAGAGTTGGACTGCCTCCCTCGCAAGAGGGCATCCTGGTACAGTTGGACTGCCCCCCAAAAAGGGCATCCTGGTACCGTTGGACTGCACATCAAGTGTGCATCCAAATATAGATGGACCGTCACCCCCGTGACATCCTCAAAAGTTGGACTGCCCCTCGAAAGCGAGCATCCAAATAATATGGACCGACACCTTTGTGACATCCTCAAGTTCAGAACAGATATACAAATTGCTAAGCTAAATATGATTGGCACAAAGTAAGTTTCAAAGATTGCCAACAAGAATAAGAAATATTCATGTACTCAATAGTATACTTAGCTCTTAATTCACAGTTCCTCCCATCAGAGCAGGAACCACACACTGACTAATAATATCTGATTAACTGAACAAAAAATCAAAAATCAAAATCAATTATTTATTCTGCAAATAGGCCACAAGGGCACTTTTACATGTCAAATGGTGTTCTACAATATAATATTAATAATCTTACACAATAATCATTTTAAAATTGCAGATTTTAACTAATTAGTACCTAAATGGTTACAAACTAAATGTCACTGAATGAAAACTAGAACAATCCAAAATTGTAAAATATTATCAAATACATTTGATATAAGGTCTGTATCAGAATTAACAATAAGTTTATGATATAATTTAGTACCCCAGAGATGTATAATGTCTCTGAGCATCCAAATACAATTAATAATTATTCTAATGTTCTTGTAGAGATGTATACTGTCCCTAAGCGTTAAAACAGAAAAAAAAGGATCATTAATGTAATATTGTCAGAGATGTACAGGGTCAATAACAATAAAACGTGTCAAGAACAGAATGATGTCTCTCGTCAAAATAATGATAATAACACTAGTATTTAGGTAGTTACTATGCCCTTGCAAGCATGAACAGACCGGACTCCACAAACAGCACCCGATCACGAGTATGACGCATATCTCAGCCATCGCCTCCCTCAACCATATGTTAGGGAAGGTGGCGACCCGATCAACGACGCCACCGTAAGCAAAGCCCTTTAAGCGAGCATGACATATTCAAGCCACACTGGACATTGATAATAGCAAAGATTAAAGCTACTTGTTCGGCGAGAAAAAGCATTACGTGCTCTCATGTTACATAAAACGGAACAGCTATTTCCGGTACTTATAATAATTACAAAGGTAATACGCCAAGACAATCATACTCGAAGGTATATTAATTCTAATACAATTTGACTGCTACTGGCTTAAAGGCATTTTTGTCGTTTATGAAATCGTTGACATTATAATACGCCTTGCTTAGCAAATATTTTTTTATATGAGACTTAAATTTACTTAACGGCAAATTAACAATTTCGGTAGGTATTTTATTGTAAAAACGTATACAGTTCCCCACGAACGACGTGCTAACCTTGCGAAGACGACTGTACTGCACTGCGATCTTGTGTTTACTTCTGGTGTTGTAGTCGTGGATATCACTGTTGAGATTGAAGTCCTGAAGGTTTTTCCGCACATACATAATATTCTCAAGAATGTATTGGCATGCTACAGTAAGAATATTAATAAAAACTATATGTTCCAAGATGAACATATATTATTAAAACAATGCATTTCAAAATGGCTCAACAAAATAACGTAAAAGGTCTCTTACCATAAACTAAATAGAATCATCGCTTCTAGAATCAACAACAGGATACGGAAGCGTTTGGTAGCATTGAGTCTTCTTTTATCATAAATTATGTACAGATCATTATAAAGGTGTCGCTACACGACACGGTCTTGATGGATTCGCGATCTTCGCGACAGACACATTTATGTCCTTATTTATGTACGTATATTAATACCCCTGACTGTACCTACAATTGCTGTCAAAGATGTTAACTATTTTGCACCTCATCCGTTCGTTAATAAAGGCGATAAAGATAAACATGTCTTTGACGATGTCTATCTATACGCTAAAGGAGCCCGGCGTTCGCTTTGGCACCTAATCCCGTTTTGGCGTAGGCACTTGTTTAAAATAATACGAGTATACTGATCATACAGTCTAAAGCTCTAAAGCAACAAAGGAGAAACACATTTATTCTCAAAAAAGGATTGGCAAGGCAACGCACTTGTGACTCCTCTGGAAAGTATCTATTATAGGTAGGTACATATTTTCCAGAGTCTATTTCTCATGACGCAGGTAATTTTATCGTTTGTCAGGGTATAAAAAAACATAGATACGGTTAATTTCACTATACCATTGACCCTGTATCGGCTTGTAGTCAATATTCAGTCTGTAATTTATTGCAACTTGCAAACTCATATTAACTAAGTTCCCTCTACCTACCCTCCCACATTATACTGCGTGAGTATATTCTGCCCGATCTTGGGAGATGACCGCCGTCAGCAAAACTGTCAATACCGAATCAAATTGATATCGCTTCACCGATTTACATTGACCTCCCCTTTTCTAAGAATACAATTCGCTCAACCATCCACCTATACACCATATTCTGACCAGTGTAACTCCAAGTTCAAATGACACGTATTTATTACGATTCTAGAGATCAGGTTATGCTGGCGAAGAATCGTAAGATAACTTGAGACCGGTTTATGAATGAGGATGATGTTAAAAGTAAGGCCCACATGGCGGCAAGGGACAAAGGTCAGAGGTCGGGTTTGTTGGACGCCATGTGGACGACGGGTCCGATTTGGGATATTTTATTATTCGGGAAATTCGCACACATTTAGGGAGCTGTGTGGAATTTTAGTCAAAATCTTAAATTGGGAATGGATTTCTTTGAGTTGAATTTTCTAAAAATAAGTTAGTGCAAGCAATAGAATTAAGCCTCACTTGGGTACTCTACTCGTCAGTGTGCAAAAATAGAATAATTTTAAATTTAAGGAACTGTACTAAGTTCTGGAATGCGCTACCGGTAAAGGATGACTCACGCTAGAACGGGCCGTGTCCGGCCCGGGCCGTTTTCTAAGAAAAACGACGTCGTTTTTGCGCGGCTGTACGCAAGCCCGAACGAGCCACGGCCAGGCCGTACTGTCACCGGGCCGCTTCCAAGCCTCGGCCGTGGCTCGGTCGGGCTTGGGTATGGCTCGGCCACGCAAAAACGCCGTCAGTTTTCTTAGAAAACGGCCCGGGCCGGACACGGCCCGTTCTAGCGTGAGTCATCCTTAAATTGGAAATATCTGACACGGGTCTATTTCTAGGCCCGTTAGGACGTGTTAGATATTTTGCACACTTGGTTATGGCATATACCTATTTAATCCTGATGACTGTACACTAACTAATTAAATATAGTTAACCGACTTCAAAAAAGAAGGAGGTTCTCTATTCGACTTGTTTTTTAGGGTTCCGTACTCAAAGACTAAAACGGGACCCTATTACTAAGACTCCGCTGTCCGTCCGTCCGTCCGCCTGTATGTCACCAGGCTGTATCTCACTGATACCGTGATAGTTCCAGTTGAAATTTTCACACATGATGTATTTCTGTTGCCGCTATAACAACAAAAACTAAAAATATAATAAAATAAATATTTTTATTGATAATGGTACGGAACCCTTCGTGCGCGAGTCCGACTCGCACTTGGCCGGCTTTTTGTGTGTTTGTTACGCGATAACTTGGTAATTTACAAAACCGATTTGAAATTTTTTTTTTGTTTGAATGCATATACTTCCAGATTGGTCCCGTTGTCACCAAAATCCAGTTCTGATGATGGGATCCTGGAGAAATCGAGGGAACTCTTGAAATTTTATAGGCAAACTTGAAGTCCATTGTGTTGAGTCCATTTCGTGGCAAAATGTGTATTATATTATTTCTTTTGTATGTGTAAATTGTGTGTCACGAATATATATTTGAATTTGAATTTGAAGCAATTTGGCTACTGATTTGAAGTCGGTTAAAACTTTGTTTTTAAAGTAAATTTTCAGAGAGGTAGGGCACAGCGGAAGGTCATCTCGCTCGTATATGGAGCAGCCCAACTGGGGAAGTACCTCCACCTTACAGAAGACCGCAACCATAATAGCACCACTGCTTTGTAGTGTTGCTATAATATTGCATGCAATGAAGTATCTGGTGTTGTGTTCCTGGTGGTGAGTAAGGTTGCCAGAGCTCCCTAGGGTGCGCTGTGTTGGGAGTGAGGGACCTGCATGTCTCTATCAGCCAACACAGCGAATCCTCATGTGAATAAAGGGTCGGCAACGCGCTTGTGATTCTTCTGGAGTCACAAGTGTCCATAGGCTACGGTACCAGCTTAACATCAGGCAGGCCGTAAGCTTGTTTGCCACCGTCGCTGTATAAAAAAAAATTGAATTTAACGGTAGCGCGTTCTAGAAATTCCCACTTCTTCGTCGTTTTCAGTCTCGACTGAGTGGTCACTGGTCGTGGTTATCATTTCAGGTGTTGGTAGCAAGTTTCACAATACGCAGCCATTCCTCTCTAACAGTCGCCTTCCTTATGGTTGCATGTAGTGATGCATCTACTGCAGCTCTCTGGTCTGTCCGTCTAATTTGTGACCTGCCTCGCGGTGTGGTGCCCTCGACCTTTCTCTGGACCACAAGTCCGATAGCTACGTCTTCTTGACTTAGCACAGTTACCTCTTTTATGTTTTTGCGTTTTTAATTTTTTTTTTTTTATATAATCCAGCATTCATCATCATCATCATCCTGGCCGATTTCATCCACGGCGACTGGAAAAATGGCTAATTGGAGCGTCGTTCGTGAGCTCTCTTCTTATGATTATTTTTCTGATGTTATACTCGTATGCATTTGAAATCTGCACGCGCCGGCACCCCCCGAAAACACTCTATATTAAACGGGCTTACGCTATGACGTCACAACATATATTCTCGGCGCGTTTACTATGGAATATTTGCAATTATCTCCACAACATTTGCGTTTAAGTCTATATTTGTCATACAAAATATCGTTTCTAATTCAATATTCTGTGTAATTGTTAAGTACCTATGTTATTTTATCGAAAAAAAACATTTTTTTTCTTCATTTTAACGTGAGATAAAACTAATACAATTTTTTTTTCTTCTGTTTGATATTTCTACGTATATCCGCATCAATTGAGTGCAATCTATTCGAAATTGAAGTCCTATGCAAGTTCCCCAATGACACATACTAAATAGCCACTACCCAGTAGCACACATTATAATCAATAACATGTTTGCAGTGTCGATGACCCTCCACGTTGATTTAACACGGGTGTGCACGACACGGCCCATCATCGCCACATGTCGGCCAATTGTAATATATCGATATGTACGCACATGGCCATGCGAGGGTCGCGCTCGCTTGCTGCATATGGATACGTATTGCCGTGCGTACGAGGGCGATACGTGGAGGATATGGACCATAAATAGTTATTAATAGGGCGGTTTTGGGATACATGATAAAGGCGGGACAATGAATACTTGTATGTGCGCATAAGAAAATGCAGCAAGAGACTTCTCATTTACTTAGACATTATTTATAATACCAATCCTACTTAGATAATATGTAAGTTTCGATGTTTTTTACTCAAGGTATGATTTGTATGAAATTTAGCATACAGGTGGTTCATAACCTGTATTTCGATCACGTAACGCATTGTACGCGCGTCAGGTAGGTCACTTTTTATATGGAAAATTGAAAGTTCAATTATACCGACGCGCGTTCGGAACGTTACGTGATTACCCCTCAGGATAAAACCACAGTAGGTATCATCATCATCATATCAGCCGAAAGATGTCCACTGCTGGACATAGGCCTTCCCCAAAGAGTGCCAAAATGACTGGTCCTGCGCCACCCGCATCCAGCGGACTCCCGCGACCTTCAATATCCATACACTTACACACACATACACACACATACACGCACAATCACACAGAAACTCGCTTGCCTACCTGTTTTACAAATAAATTACTAGGAACTTTTAAAATTTTGAGTACAAATATATTTATTAAGTTTTCGGTTTTATACTTTAAAATAATGTTTGTCACAGTTTATAAACTTTCTTTTTTATAACACAACTTCTCTCTTGCGGCTCATTACTCATTATAATTATAGATAACAGATGTAACTGATAATTCCATGAGTTCCAAGATACAGGCTCAGCCTAGTTTGGGACTCACCAGATATCGCTTTCCTATTATGTAACAGTGTCCTTTTGTGTAATAAAGTTATTCTTATTCTTATTCTTTACCAGGTCATCAGTCCACCTTGTGGGGGGCCTATCCACGCCGCGCCTTCTGGTACGTGATCACCACTCGAGAACCTTTCCGCCCCAACGGCAATCGGTTCTACGTGCAATGGGGGCCCACTGCCACTTAAGTATAGCAGTAGGTATACTTTAACTTATTTCAACTGGGCTCATGAATGGTTCTTTGTTAGCCAGCAGTGGGGTAATCGTGTAACGTTCCGAACGCGAACCGTTAGAAAATTCAAGTGTCATCTTAGCCAATTCTTCTACACTTTGTTCAACCATTTTAGCTAGGACTTATCTAAGCTTTCCATATATGTAGCTATGTAACACATACCTAAAACATAATCTTAATTTTCTGATGGAATAATCTACGTGGATACAACCGACTACTATTTGGCGATGCGTGATGTTTTATTCATGAAAATGTGTATTTAATCAAACACATTTTTCTGACATGGATGTATAACACGAGTATTTGGCAGAAGTGGCCATATGGGATACATTTTAATATAGCGGTACAGTTTCCTATTCCATATAAGATTAGATTTTTTTTCTAAATTCCGTTCCTATTTACATTGTTATGTTTGAAAAGTACTTAATAATGATCGAAGTAAGTAAAACCAGAACATTATTTTCCTTTGATAGCGTCGATAAACAAATTTGAAACGTCGGCAAAGTGCGTAAAAAATCTAATTCAATTCAATTCAAATTATTTATTTCAGACTATGTCCATATCATGTTAGTAACAATAAAAACTTATAGAACTATGTTAAGGCAAAGAGTTTAAATTAAAGGTCATATTAAAAAATTACAAATGTCACAAAATAATTACATACTACACTAAGAACATACCTACACATTACATTAAATTATATACTGAACCTCTTGAGCCCATGTGCAGGGTGTTCCAGTGTCTCCACACTGCGGAAGCCGGACTGTTCCAAATCAGCTGAAGAAGGTTGTTGGAACTATCACGCACACGACGCATGAGGAACTTATAATGGCACTGAAACCGTCGACCCGTGCCTCTGCGAACATCCCAGATGCGCTGCAGTACTGTGACAGTCCCATCAACCCTCTGAAGCCGTTGTTATACTGGACACGCAGGGCATTGAGCGACTTTTAAGTGCAGTTCGTCCATAGGCTGCACGTGTATACGGATTGACAAAAAGCCTTAAAAAGAGTCTTTTTGACATTCCCGTCACATCGTGCAAACCTACGTGACAGCATGTTACATCTAACCGCCAAAGCCCTGCGCTCCCTCTCGACATCTGCATCATCCTGGAGGTTGTCAGTGACCCAGTGCCCGAGGTAATGTCATATTGAATGAGGTACCTATAGGTCCGTTTGACTTTAGATGTTTAGTCTCGAAGTCAAGTTCTGTAGGTCATATTTCGGACAAAAATATTGTTTTATTGTTATTAAGCAATACAATAAGGTTAATACAAGCTCTACTGTCTTCATCAATATTATAGTGAAGACGCTCTTAACTAGATTGGATGTAATTTACTACCAAACAGAACGAGAACTTAAACACTCCTAGTATTATGTAATAGTAATATTGCCGGTGAGTGTCCCAAGAGTGCTATTACCAACTAATACGCTGGGAAATGAGATCGTATTGGCAGCGGGGCCAGCTTACTCGTAGTTTTCTATTTGTTATATCATATCAATTGTGCTTATCTATATTATGCCTTATTGCAGGTACGGCTGTTTAGGGACTATAATAATATTCATAAATGATTGAACAATAACGTCTTATAAATTGTGTTCAGCTTTAGTCTAGACCTCTAGAATCTCTAGATGTTTACAGATTTTAATTGTATGCACGCTTAAAACAAACTAGTAATAAAAAGTTGTGGGGTGACACAAAATTGGAATATTGCATTTGCCAAACGGTATACGCAAAAACATATACACACCACGGGGAGTAAAAAACGCCGTAATAGTCGTAGCTCCTTACCGCGTATAGCTTAAAAGGAAAACTCAAGTATTGGCAACGCAACGCACTTGATTCCTATCTCATATATTATGTGGCGAAGAATCAAAAAGATCTAATTAGATGTTTATTAGGGTCAATCTACTTTTTCTTGTTAGGGTTCCGTAGCCAAATGGCAAAAAACGGAACCCTTATAGATTCGTCATGTCCGTCCGTCTGTCTGTCTGTCCGTCCGTATGTCACAGCCACTTTTTTCCGAAACTATAAGAGCTATACTGTTGAAACTTGGTAAGTAAATGTATTCTGTGAACCGCATTAAGATTTTCACACAAAAATCGAAAAAAAACATTAAGTTTTAGGGGTCCCCATACTCAGAACTGAAACTCAGAAAATTTTTTTTTCATCAAACCCATACGTATGGGGTATTTATGGATAGGTCTTAAAAAATGATATTGAGGTTTCAAATATCATTTTTTTCTAAACTGAATAGTTTGCGCGAGAGTCACTTCCAAAGTGGTAAAATGTGTTCCCCCCCCCTGTAACTTCTAAAATAAGAAAATGATAAAGCTAAAAAAAATATATGATGTACATTACCATGTAAACTTCCACCAAAAATTGGTTTGAACGAGATCTAATAAGTAGTTTTTTTTTAATACGTCATAAATCGTAAACCGCAATCTATTTAACGGAACCCTTCATGTGCGAGTCCGACTCGCACTTGGCCGCTTTTTTGTTATTCTGTCCCGGTAAGCCAAGAGACAACAGTGACAGAGTTTCTTAGAAAAAATACTATACACCGGACTCCTATCATGCTAAGGAGATGTCCTACCATGGAATGGGTTTACCAATATAACAAAAACACGTGTTTATTGGATTTAAATCACATAAAATCATAGTTTTAAAGAGTGATCCAGGAAATGTAACCATGGCAACGAGCAACAAAAAATAGTTGATTGACCCATTACTATGGGGTGGCCGCTTATCTGGGACGTAACCTGCGTTGATACCCTGGCACCATTTAGCCTCCACGTCCTTGAGGGCAGGTGGGGCGTTGGAAGTGCAGAAGCCGCGAAGCGCCGTAAATATGCTGGCCGGACAAACAATGAAACAGTCACATATTTGCAGCCTTCGCGGTAGAAGCTCTCGGTCCTTGGAGTCCGGACACCCACAGGCTTTATAAAGCTATTATTAAAGGAAAATCGTAGAGAACACGGTCGACTTTATGACTGGGTACTTTCTCGGTCAACGCCTAGGAATAACTAACCAACAGCGACCTCGGGGAGTATAATTTATATTAGTAATTCGTTTTAAGTGTAGGTATACGTTTAAGTTTTGCTTTTGTTATTTTATTGAATATCTGATAATGTATTGGAAAAGTGTATCAATAAACCAAAAGCTCTCATCATTAGATATTCTAACTGTGCAATTAGGTTGAAGTATTACATTTTACACAAACAGCGAAATCACCATTGCGTTACTTGAAAATAAGGATATCAATATCACCAACTGTTGTAGTGTAGCCTCTTTAATAAATGTCAATGCTTTTGACGCACGACATGGTGTCAGGTGTGAAAAAATGTTATTCAAAATATAATTAATTAAAATTGAGTGAATTTAATATAAAAATGCCGGATCAAGTAGATGATACTAAAAAAATGCAAGCGCAAAATAGTAATAGTGTGTATGCTGCAATACAGCAACCCGGTCCATTGTAAGACCACGGGAACATGGCGGTCAACTGGAAAGAATGGAAATCCGCTTTTGATTTCTTTCTTATCGCTTCGGGCAGAGATACGGCTACGTCGAAGGAAAAGTGCGCATTATTCCTACACGTCATCGGAAAATTCGGTCGAGAAACTTTAGAGGAATTTGAACTCAGTGTTAAAACGGATGACTATGACAAGTTAGTAAAAGCATTTTCAGAGCGTTTTGACCCGAAAAAAAACGTGAACTATGAACGTCATACGTTTTTTGAAACTTATCAAGACGATTCTTTTGATAAGTTCCTTAGCGACTTGAAAATTAAAAGCAAAAGTTGCGAGTTTGGTCAGTTGAAAGAAAGCTTAATCTTAACCCAGATAATAAGAGGTCTAAAAGACGGACATATGCGTGAACGATTACTTTCGAAGTCATCACTAGACCTGGAGCAGGCTGTGACCTACTGTCGCGCGGCGGAGCGAGCCAGCGTGCAAGCGGCAACGTGTCGGAGTATGAAATTTGATCACACCGCGCCAGTTGCGTTAGAGGAACTAGCGCGAGGGCGTGGTGCGCCTGGCGGTAGCGGCTACGGCGCCGGGATGAGGTCGCGTAGTGCAGGAGCACGAGGACGCGCAGGCCGTGGAGGCTTCGCTCGTGCTGCTCGTTCAGGCCGAGCACCACGTTATGGCGCCGAGTGCGACAAGTGCGGTGGAGGACACTCCGCCGATGACAGATGTCCAGCATTTAATGTTCGCTGTTTCAGGTGTGAGCGCGTAGGACATTTTGCTAAAACCTGTCGTGAGAAGCTTATAAGAGAGGTTGAGATTAATGAAACACAAGGTGAGGACTATACAGAGAACAATGGTGAGTTTTTTCTTCATAATATTATTGTCAACACGTTGGACTGCACTGGCACCTTTTGGTCAGAGGAAATATTAGTCAACAATGTGTCAATAAGGTTTAAATTAGATAGCGGTGCTGAGACGTCTGTAATGTCATTGAGGTGTTTTACACAGGCAGGTTTTGATACTAGTATATTACGTAAAACAAATACAGTGCTTAAAGAAATCAGTCGAAACAACTTGCCTGTTGTAGGATACTTCATGGCAAATATGAAGTACAAAACTATAATTTCATTGCAAAAGGTGTTTGTTCTTGATATAGAGTGTAACAACTTATTGGGACTGAAGGCATGCACCGAATTGCCACTTATCTCGCGAATTAATGAATTACAAAAAAGTGACGAGTCGGTTTATGAGGGTATAGGTTGCTTGCCTTCAGTTATTAAAATATCTATTGATGAGACCGTACCACCTGTGATTTCGGCTTCTAGGAGGGTACCGATGTGTTTACAACCTCGTCTGAAGGAAGAATTAGATGAGATAGAAAGTTTGAACATTATTAAACGTGAGGAGGGCCCTACGGATTGGGTGTCTCCTATAGTTATTGTGGAGAAACCAGACAAAAAGTTGCGTATTTGTCTAGATCCTTTGCATTTAAATAAGGCTGTACGCAGGAGCCACTTTCAATTGCCGACGCTCGACGAAGTCGCGAGTGAAATGAGTGGTGCAAAGTACTTTTCGAAACTTGATGCTTGTAAAGGGTTTTGGATGTTAAAACTCGATGAAGCTAGCTCCAAGTTTTGCACATTTGCGTCTCCTTTTGGCAGGTATCGCTTCCTCAGGATGCCTTTTGGAATAAACTGTGCGCCAGAGATTTTTCACAGTGAAATGGTAAAGATTTTCAAGACAGAAGGAGTTGCTGTCTATATTGATGATTTGATAGTGTTCTTCGGTCGCACTAAAAATGAACATGATGCGAGATTACTAAAGGTGTTTGAGAAAGCCAAGGTCAATGGTGTTAAATTTAATAAAGCAAAGTGTGTCTTTAACACTAAGGAAGTACAATACCTTGGTCATCTGTTTAATGCTGAAGGGATGCGTGCCGATCCAAAACGAGTGAAGGCAATAAATGACATGCCTGCCCCTAAAAATAGGAAAGAGCTGGAGAGATTTTTAGGTGTGATCAACTATGTATCCCGTTTCATACCTAATCACTCAAACATAGTTGCACCATTGCGTGATTTGTTGAATATAGATTGTGATTTCAAATGGTGTGGTGAACATCAAAGGATTTTTGATGAGTTGAAGAGAAGAATTTGTTCCGCACCAGTGCTGCGGTACTATTCTCCACACGAGGAGGTGACTGTGTCGGTGGATGCGAGTTCACGGGGACTTGGTGCTGTTTTACTACAAGACGGGCGGCCTGTGGCTTACGCGGCTCGAACACTCACACTAGCTGAATCGCGGTGGGCACAGATAGAAAAAGAACTTCTAGCGATTGTGTTCGGTTGCACGCGTTTTCATCAATACATTTACGGTCATAAGAAAGTTATTGTTGAGACAGACCATAAACCACTGGAATCAATATTTAAAAAACCACTGAACAGCACTCCGGTGAGATTACAGCGCATGCTTATGATGTTGCACAGTTATGCGTTTAAAACAAAGTACAGGCCTGGGAAAGTCATGTACTTGGCAGACACATTATCGCGTGCCCCCTCAGAACAGGGTTCGGACGATGACGTGCATGCAGATGTCACAATACATGTGAATAATTTAATAGAGTGTCTTAATGTGTCCAAGGATAAACTTACCAAAATTAGGGAAGAAACAAATAAAGATAAGATCCTACAGCATGTAAAAGAGTACTATTTGAGTGGCTGGCCTATAAATAAAAACCAAAGTCAAGATATTACGGGGCCATACTGGACAATTCAAAATGAGATACACGTGATCGACGGCATAGTATTTCGCAATCACCAAGGAAGGAAGGAAATTATTTCAATAATCCATGAGGGGCATTTAGGAATCGAGAAAAGCAAGCGGCGTGCTAAGGAGCTGGTGTGGTGGCCTGGAATGGGAGTCGACATCGAACAAGCCGTACAACGCTGCGAGTCTTGCCAGCGACACCGCGCGGCGCAGACACGCGAACCGCTGAGCCCATATCCCATACCAAATTTGCCATGGGAAGTAATCGCTGCTGACCTCTTCGAATTTCAACAAAAACATTATCTAATTGTCGTAGACTACTACTCGAAGTTTTTTGAAGTAGCGTCGTTAAACAGTTTGACGAGCGGTGTTGTAATTATGCACCTTAAAAACTTTTTTGGTCGATTAGGAATACCACAGAAAGTAGTATCTGATAATGGACCTCAATTCTCTTCGCAAGAGTTTAAGCAGTTTGCTGCATATTACGGTTTTGAACACGTCACGAGTTCACCTATGTATCCCCGTTCTAATGGGTTAGTTGAGCGCAATGTACAGACAGTTAAGAGATTGTTTATTAAGGGTCAAGAAGACAACACTGATTGGCAATTAGCTCTGCTTAATTTTAGGAATACCCCCATTTCAGGAGAGAAGTATTCGCCAGCACAACTACTGATGGGTCGCAAACTGAGAACAAGGCTCCCTGCTACTGATGAAAGTATAAGACCGGAATCAGTTGACCCTGCTATGGTTCAAAAAACTCGTACAGAAAAAACTTCGAAAGTTAAAGAATATTACGATAGAAGTGCCAAAAAGCTGCCGCAGCTCACACCCGATGAGCAGGTTCGCATGCGAGACAATAACGTCTGGGTGCCCGCAAGGGTAGCAGGACTAGCAGGCGTCGCGCCTAGAGAGCGCTCATACTGGATCACTACGGACAATGGCCGGTCGTACCGGAGAAATCGTGTTCAGATTCTAAAAGGTAACAAAAAAGCGTCTTCGCCTTTGTTACGTTCCACAACAGCGCCACTAGTCTCGAACAGATACAGCGATCTCGATTTTATTCTTCCAGACACAGACGAGGAAGTGACACCTGTATTTTCCACTCCAATTTCAAGTCCTGGGTCTCCGCAAGGGTCACGCAACGCAGGTGCGGCAGGTGGTAGTGGTCTCGTCACTAGGAGCGGAAGGCTAGTTCGTCCGCCAAAAAGATTCAGCTTTGACTAAATATAAACTTGGCTTGTAACGTAACTTAGATTTTCTTTTTGTTTCTTTTTTCTTGTTTTGTTTTATTTAAGGAAGATGTAATGTTAGTTAACATATTTTTATATCTTTCTGAAATTGTTAATTGTTCTAATTGTATAAGAAGGAAGATGTTGTAGTGTAGCCTCTTTAATAAATATCAATGCTTTTGACGCACGACACCAACGAGCCATAATCTATAATTTGAAGCCAAGCAAATGGCCACACTCATTTATTTGTATTATTATTATTTTGTTTGTGGGCCTTAATGTGCCGCTTCGACCAGCAGGTGATCTATAATCACATTTATTTGTAGGCAATTATGCGAACATCATCATGATAGTCGAAATATAAGAATAGGAATTAATTTATTTAGCACACAAAACTAAAAAAAAAAATGCCATCAAAGAGGGTAAGCATAATATATAATGTGGTAAATAGGACCTTCACGCCGCATGTTCTCACGGATACGGTGACGTTGAGATGTCCACTGGACATAGACCTCCCCCAAAGAGTGCCACAATGACCACTTGACCAGTCCTGTGCCACCCGCATCTAACAAACTCCCAGAGGTTATGAGAACATTGATAACACAAGCGGAGTTATAATGAACATTACGTTACATTTGGATACCATTAGAGCTTCAAAACGATGAGCGGCCTGCCTCGACGCGCCGGTGTAAATTTTTATTGTAACTGTTACTTTTAAATTTTATTGTGTATTACTGTGTCTTTATGGCATCAGCACAACTGTTGGCATACATGGTTTTACCGACGCGACGCTCCAACAGTTCAGTCCGTGTGTTTTATTGAACGAGCGAAAAGAGAGCGATGTAGGCTAGTACCTGGAGGTCGTTGTTGTTATACGTCCGTAGGAATAATCCTAGAAACCCTACACGTGACCTCCAGGTGGTGCTAAAAGAACAACAAACTCGGCCTTCCTTCTGAACCTCGCAGCGCACACTGGAACTATATCAGCGACATCCATACGAATACATACGAGTATGTACCAGTGTGTAACCACCATACGATAAATAAATAAAAAAGCTGGTACCGTAACCTATGGACACTTGTGACTCCAGAAGAATCACAAATTAGCTTGGGCCAAATGTCTGTTCTACGTCCGTTTGTACAGTTGTTCTTGTTAACAGGTCGCATTTCTTAACTGATTCTTGTGAAATTTTGTGAGTACGTTCAATGATAAAATAGCATTTTTTTTCGATTCAATATTACAAAATAAAAAATAAAAAATTTACGATATAAAGCCATGCTTCCCCAATACTACAGCAAACAGAGCCACTAGTTTAGTTTTTGAAGAGAAAACTATGAACATCAACCTATATAATATGTAGGTCGGCCGTAGGTACACGTCCGCTGAGCACTCCATATAGGCCTCTCATAGATGAGAAGAAATCTCAGTGCGGAATCAATGAAAGTGTACTGAAAAATAAACAAGCTAAGTTAAGTTGGTTTGAAAGTCAATTAAATAAAACGAGAATATGATGAAATTTTACTTACCTACTTAGGTACTTACACCGTTGGCTCAACGACCTAAAGTGAGTCATGGCCTCCGACTCAAGGGTGCATCACTTTTCTCGGTTCTGCCACAGATTATATAATAGTTCTAAGTTCTGCGCTAGGTCTTGCCAATTGATTACTTGGAGAGTTGGAGCTCACGCAGATCCGCCTGTACCTACCATGTCACTCCAGCGTATAGAACTAGGACGGCCAACATGGCGTCGATCTGTTAAAAAGACGAAAACAGTAGGTGATATTTTTATCATGTCAGTTTTAACGCCACGTACCGGAAGGCGCGAGGTGGACTGATGACCTGGTAAAGGTCGCGGGAGTCCGCTGGATACGGGTGGCGCAGGACCGGTAATTTTGGCACTCTTTGGGGGAGGCCTATGTCCAGTAGTGGACGTCTTTCGGGTGATATGATGATGATGATGAGTTTTAACGCTGAGGCTCCAATAAATCACTAAAAATACTCTCAACTCTCAAGCCATATCATTTGCAATTTTAAAGCAACTCAATTGGCACTGCGTCGGTGTGATCGATCCAACGCAACAATTTAGCTGACAGAGACGAAGTCGGTCAAATTTAACTTTGTAAGATTTGACCCACATACGGTAAATTAACAACTTAACTTGTAAACTCACTAACAGGTGAAGTCTTATGAAGTCGTGTTAGGTAAAGTTGGGTTCTGAAACTAGATACAGGGACATATTTGCATTAAAAACTCGCAAAGCAAGTGAACTATTATTTTGAGCGATACTTTCTGTAATCGAAAACATGCCTCGAAGCACGGGAAAGTTCAAAATAGACTCTATTCAAATCATACGGTCTTGGACATAAACGAAGAAACCTATTTTAGGTAAAATGCCGTTACCATTTGTTTTTCATTATCTGTCACTTTGACATTTGTGTGTGTAAGAAAAGTACAAAACACATTTCAGCAAACAGATGTTTGTTAAGTTATATAAATGAGGGGTTAAGTGTTTTCATTCTATCCGATTACAATCCTAGCCAAGAAATAAAAGAAAGAATAGAAAGAAAGAAGACATTTATACACTACACAAAAGACACACAGAGACAAGGGAGTAGACATTAATATAAATGACACATAATTGTGTGTGTCTTCGCGGCAGTGAAATAACTCGCCGTCATCCAACTGTTATTCCACACATCCTAATGGAGTAATCGTCGATGTCACAGACAGACACAGATACACGTGTTAAACTTATAAAGTTATAACACCTCATTTGCGTCGGGGGTTAAAAACAAGCTGATATCGAGATATCAAAGCGTCCGCGTCATATATTGTCGGCCCAAGGCTACGTTCAGTATGCGGGGCGCGCGATGTTACACGCGCTTTAACCCACGGCGTTACAAGATACAGCGGTGGTGCTACTAGGTAGAACTAGATTTTGCCCGCGACTTCTTTCATCTTTAAGGTCGGCAACGCGCATGTTACACCCCTGGCATTGCATGCCTCCAAAGGCTGCGGTAACGGGTTACGATGAGGCTGGGTATTCCACTGACGTAATATAAAAAAAAAACTTCTCTGCGTATCGTGTGCCTTAAGAGATTAATATCATTGCATTTGCATTCTGCAAAATCTAATGGGTAGCAAATATGCTAATTAGACTTCTTACCGGCGCAGCATCAATTATTACACTTGTTTTTGATGTTGGCCCAATGCATAATCCAAGTTTGTTACCTCGAGCGCCGAACGCAACTTTGTCAAAAATTCCTAAAGCACTCGTTTTTAATATAACCTTGCCAGGACGTTTTTAAAGTAGACTAAATTTGCTAAAATGAGAATAGAATTGTGTCTGTAGACCAATCAGTTTCCGAGATAAAGCATTTCAAAATTCATAATTTTTTCCTACTTCGCAATTTTTAGACGTCGCTAGAACAACTCTAGCGGGGTGAAGTTCTACGTACCCCCGACGAAGTTTGCTAGTGTTGCGAGTTCGAAAAATTATTAATATTCGTAATAAGTTTATTATTATTATTATTTTGTGGGCCTTAATATGCCGCTTCGACCAGCAAGTGATCTATTGTGGCAGCCCTTGTTTTAGAGTTCACCGTTAAGTCCCGTTGCCTCCAGGAAATTCCAGATTCTTTGGGCGGTGATATGTTGTACTTCTTGTGGGTGCATTATGTGCCGCCCTAGGTAGGTACTTCTTTTATGCATGAGTGGTCCGCAGGAGCAGAGAATGTGCATTGCAGTCTCCTCTGTCTCCTGGCAGAACCTGCAAGTTGTGTCCTGCTTCATACCCATTTGAAACAGGTGTTTGTTCAATTTGCAATGTCCTGTCAGGATTCTTGTCACTGCGCAGGTTTTGTGCCTTTTGAATTGTAATAACTCTTTAGACAGCTTACTATTGAACCCTTCGATCAGGGCTTTAGCTTGTTTTTGTCCTTTGGTGAACTTCCACAGCTTGATTGCCTCTGATTTTTCCGCGTTGTTTAGCAGAGAATATGCTTTCCGTTTTGTGATGCCACAGAACGGTTCCGGGCCGACTAGGGCCGTGTCTGCGCCCTGCCTTGCAAGTTCATCTACTCTTTCGTTTCCTACAATGTCGGAGTGCCCTGGTACCCATCTAAGTATGACTTTGTTGGAGTTCGCCAGGGTGTTTAGATTATTTTTACAATTCTGGACTAGTTTAGAGTAGGACTCTAGTGATTCTAGTGCCAGCAGAGCAGCTTGGCTGTCCGAGTTGATGTAGATATGTTGGTTCCTTAGGTTTCTTTCAAGATTTATCTCCACGCATTTATTTAATGCGAAGAGTTCAGCCTGAAAGATTGAGGCCTCCTTCCCCATGCTGACGCTAGCTTTGAACTTTGGCCTCTCACCGTAGATACCACATCCAACATCATCACCTTTTTTTGATCCATCTGTATACCAAATGTGGCTTCCCTCCTTGAAGTCCATTTGGTCATTTGTCCATTTGTCTCTCGGAGGTATTTCCACTGTATACAGTCTAGTGAATTTGCATTCCACGTATGTGTCGTCAGTGGGCATGCTTAGGTTTTTGTTATCAAAAACAAGGGCCTCAAGTTTGCTTAGCGCTTGAAAGCGCCATTTTGGCCTTGTTAGTGTGCATATCCTGTAGATGCACTGCTTCGCCTCCTTTTGCACTTGCAGGTGGAGTGGCGTTAGATCGAGCAGTGCATCCAAGGCTGCCCCCGGTGTTGAGCATAAAGCTCCTGTTGCTGTTAAGCAAGCTGTACGCTGAAGACTGCTTAACTTTGTGATGGCTGTCTTTTGGTGGACTTTGTTACACCAGACTGCAGAGGCGTATGTGATTATCGGCCTCACTACGGCTGTGTAAAGCCACAAAGCAATTTTGGGTCTTATGCCCCATCTTGCTCCTGCAAATGAGCGTTCCAAGTTAGCCTTTGGTCAAAGGTAACTCCTAGGTACTTGACCTCATTTGAATAGGGTATTTCCTGTCCATTCAGTTTTAATTTGGCAAGCTTATCTAGTTTCCTTTTCCTAGTAAAAGGAACTAGTACTGTTTTGCTCGCATTGATGGACAGGTCATTTTCTTTGCACCATTTGTTTATGGTGTTGAGCGCTCCTTGCATTAGGTTCGAAATTGTGTGGAGGCAGGGACCTTTGATTATGACTACAAGGTCGTCGGCATATCCTTGCGTGTCATAGTCTAGGTCCTTCATAGTTGCTAGGAGTTGGTCCACTGCCAGGGTCCATAGTAGTGGGGATAGTACGCCTCCTTGAGGACATCCTCTTGTGGTGTAAAATGTAAACTCAATTGCATTGAGGGTCAGAGTGACTATTCTATTTGATAGCATGCTCTGGATCCATCTGATGGTGTTTTCGTCCACACCCTTTGATGCCAATCCCTTAAGGATAGTCTCTGTGGGTGTGTTGTCGAAAGCTCCCTCGACGTCAAGGAATGCACATAGAGCTGTTTGCTTATCCTCTAGGGTTTTTTGCACTTTGTCGACCAGATCTAGTAGTGCAGTTTCCGTAGATTTCCCCTTTTGGTAAGCATGTTGGTTCAGACTCAATGGTCTGACTACCAGGTATTTCGCTCTTATGTGCTGATCAATGACTCTTTCCATCGTTTTCAGTAGGAAAGATGATAGACTAATTGGTCTGAAGGATTTGGGCTGTGAGTAGTCCTTTTTCCCTGCTTTTGGTATGAAGCGTACCTTGACTTTGGTCCATCGTTCTGGTATAGTACCCCAAGCAAAGCTAGCTCGGAATATTCTTACCAGGTGCGGGAGGACTAGATTTTGTCCTTGTTGTAGTAATGCAGGAAAAATACCGTCTTCTCCCGCCGATTTAAATGGTTTGAATTTCTTAAGTGCCCATATAACTTGGTTTGGTCTGAAAATGTTTGCAGCCAAATTCCAGTCGTTGTTATGTGCCCTCCGGTCTTGTGTGCTCCTTTGGGTGCATAACTGGGTATTACTGGTGGGATACGAGCCTGGAAAGTGGATAGTTCTAAGCAAGTCCATTGTTTCCACCTCCGTGGTCGTAAAGCTTCCGTTAGGTCTCTTAAGTAGACCTAGGTAATTGGTTGGAGTCTTGGAGAGAATCTTGTGAATTCTCGCTCCTTTGTGTGTTTGGGCGATCTCTTCACAAAATTTCCGCCACGACTTCCTTTTGGCTTTCCTGATCTGTTTGTTATATTCAGTCAGTGCTCTACCGTACCTTTCCCACTCGTTTGGTCTGGTTGAGTGATTGAATATTCGACGGGTGGAGACACGGAGCTTTTCTAGCCTTCTGTTCCACCATGTCGTAGTGTAATTTGTGGTTGATTCTCGCAATGGGCAACTCTGTTCGTAGGCCTTGTAGATGCCGTTGGAGAGTTGATTTACTGCTATATTGAGGGAATCTGGATTTTTAACATATTTTGGGATATCCTTTAGAAAGTTCTCCAGGTGAGCTCTGTAAGCTTCCCAGGACGTTTCTCGTGGATTTCTCCGTGTTTGTGGTTCCATATCTAATGGGCCCTTAACACTAAATATTATATGTTTATGGTCCGACATTGAATTCTCGCAACTAACGTGCCAGTTATCTAGGCAGTTTGCCGCCTTTTCAGTTGCGAAGGTTATGTCTAGTACCTCTTGTCTTGCCCTGGTTACGAAGGTCGGCGTGTTGCCCCTATTTAACAGGTGTAGACAGTTAGTAAAAATAAAATCTGAGAGTAACTCACCCCTTTTGTTGACTCCGGTGCTCCCCCAGATGGTGTGATGAGCGTTTGCGTCGCAACCCACAATCAGTTCTGCCTTTTGTGCTTGAGCGTACTGTACAACTTTAGCCAGTTCTTCTGTGGGGTCTTGTTTTTCTCCGGGCAGGTAGGCGGAACAAATCAACACCTTTAGTGAGCCCCTTCCTTTGAGATCTACATACGCAGTTACAAGATCGTCGCTGCATAGTTCTGTAACAGGTAAGAAATCCATGTTTTTGTTAAACACGATGCAGGCCCTTGGTTTGGATCCTTTTTCGTGTATTAGTACTTTACCTGCTTTGTTGAGTCCTATTCCCATGGTTTTGGTGTTGATCCATGGTTCTTGTATGAGGGCGATGTTCAGGCCATTTTCGCCGAAAAGTTTTTCCACGACCGCTGTGGCCGCGATGGCGTGGTGTAGGTTGGCCTGCAGGAACGTCACCCCCCCGTGAGCTGCGTCTTTAATGTTCCCGGCGCTGGGCATTGGCATACCCTTGCCGGCCCCCTCTTCTTCTACCCCTGGGGTGGTTGGAGCCCCTATTGCCCCCCCTGTTGGCGGGAAACCGCCGTAATCCCGATGTACCCGCTACAGGATTGGATGGATTGGATGCGGGATTGGTAAGGACTGCCCTTTTAGGTCCCGGGAGGATCTTTCGGGCGGGTGTTGGGTTAAGGTCCTTAGATGTTGACGGGTTTTGCGGTGGTGGGGTTGGGGAGGTGTCAAGTTCAGGCTGTTGGGCCTTGGGGGTACCCTTTATCCGAAACTGAACCTTTCGGAAGCCTAGGCTTGCCTTTAGTCCCATTTTTTGGAGATTCTCCACTGATTGGTCGTCTATGGCTACAGTCAACATGACCCCACCTTTCTCGACCTTTGTGTGGAGAATCTTCCAATACTCTGTGTACAACCCGGAATTCTGTGCACAGAGTAGCGACAGGGACATTTTCACGTCCTTGTCGCTTAAATCTGGGATGAACACCATCCCTATGTTTGGCTTCGGAAGCTCATTTTCAGGTATGACCCTGAGGTTGGCTTCCGGCCATGGCTTGAGGGATGGTGTCATCTCTTCAAGCCAGGCTTTGGACCGCTGGTCTTCGCACGTGATGAGCAACCAGCCTGGCTTGTATGCGTAGCCTGTGAATTTAGGTCCTTCGGCCATCTTCAGAGTTGATATCTTCTGCAGGATGGTGTAGCAGAGTGACCCCAGTTGAGTGTCCGCCATCGGACTGGTGTCCTTGATTCCGACTCTAGTTTGGCTCAGGACCTCGCTAAAGGCTTGCGCTTGTTGGGATTGGGTTGTGGGTTGGGCCGGGGGGGTTTCACTCACCCTCGGGTTTTTGGGTAAATTACCCTGCGGCGATTCCTCCTCCGAACGGAGCCGTTTGACCGGCTTTTGCCCGGGTTTGGATTGTGAGCCCCCAAATTTGTAGCCCATCTTCTTGAGTTCCGCAAAGCTCTTTTCGGACAGTTGGAAAGCCTCTTCAGGCTTCACTCCCAGTCCCACTAGAGCTTTGTAGCGGCCTCGCGTGGAGCCTACCAATTTCTTGCGAGGCTTCCGTGCGTCGGTGTGCGGATTCTCCGTTGGTGGGTTAGGTCGTTTAGCGTCCTTTTCCACCGTGTCGGCACTCTCCACCACCTCCATTGCTTGCTCTGACGTTTGGGCGGTTTCTTCCGCGCATACTGTCAGGGGCAGTAGTTCCTGGCATAGGTCTTCCAGGGTACCTTCTGTTTTTTTATTAACTTCATCCATTTTTAATCCCACGAGAAGCTAGGGAAATTAGGTCCGTTCCAGCAGAGCCCCGCTTGCTGAAATAAGGCAAAGGTTCTCCTCGAGGTTGCCCGGTATCGAGGGTCCACCGTTAGTGACTGAGCTCCCCCTCAGTCACGCATCTCTGGGCACGGTAGGTTACACCTGTAGATTGGGGTTTTTGGGGTTGAGGTTGTCTCCTCCGGGAAGGGGCTTGGGTAAGGAACAAAGGATTTTGAAAGGATGGTGATAGTGGAAGGATTGGATGTTTGGAGTGACAGGATGGCGGGTAAAGGAGTACCTGAAGGGCGGGAGTGCCTATCCAGGTATCGCCTCTCATACTTAGCTGTCTCAGATCCGGGGTAGATGGTAAATAGTGCGACGCCCGTTCTCGATCTTCGACATTTACCAGGGTGCACGACCCACGCGACCGACTGGTGGGTTCGCCTCAGGTCTGTACGTCGGCAGTGCCTGAGGCGACGGGGACGTGTATGAGCAGACTTGGAAGGTAAATCGATAGCCCAGCGTCACATACCAAGGCGTATTCACCTTCCCGCACCCCTTCGTAATAAGTTATGCACAATAGCTAAACATAATTAATATGGTTACAAAAATCGGCAATATCATGTTTAACACATTCACGGCCAAGCTAAGCTAGCAGCGCTACGCCGTAGTCCGTAGCAGGTTAAACCTCGTATGTACGCTACGGCGTAGCGCTACGAGATTAGCGTGGCCGTGAATGTGTTAAGGGAACTTAGCTATTACTTTTTTATATATTAAAACGCACAAAAAGTTCAAATTAAAAACCAGGATATCCGCGCTTCCGAATACACACTTCCATCTCGCTCACGCTTATTCTCAGTGAGAGGGAGAGAAGACCACGAGCCTGTTGGAGAAGCCGGGGATATTCATTATAAACACCTTCTATGTTCCATGAATTTATTGATAGTACGACTGAACACAGCAAAAGCAAACGGACAATGTAAGTGACATCTGTCTGACTATAAAAACAAACCTAAACAGATTAAAGAGGTTAGATTGGTCCATAATATGTTCCAACACTGGCCCTTGAACCAATATAAACTCAACACAAAAAGTTAACACAACACAATAAATAAATAAAGCACTAAGTAGTAACACATCTGCTGTCCTTACAACAAAACATCACAGTAGCAAAAAAATAAATTAGAAACAGTATAAATTAATAAATATATCCGTAACATATAAAACAGTAAAATAAACTACAAGCGATATATGAAACGGATCTAAAATAATTTATACTAGTTCTATACTAGTACACTACTTAGAAACCTACAACATCTCACTTATTAGGCATAACAAATAAATGAGATAAAAACTTATCGTGTTTTTCTTTTGCCAATGGTTTGGTCAACACGTCGGCCACCATTTGGTCAGTGGAGAGATACTTAAGGGTAACTGTACCCTCGTCAACAATTTCCCTAATGAAATGGTGTCTGACGTCAATGTGTTTGGTTCTGGCGTGGTACATGGAATTAGTGCATAACTTTAATGCCGACTGATTGTCATTGTACAAAGTTATGTTGAACTGTACCCCGTAAATTTCAAACAGGAACTTGCGCAGAAACAGAGCCTCTTTGCAAGCATCTGACAGAGACATATACTCCGCCTCCGTGCTCGAAATAGCGACCGTTTTCTGCTTCCTACTCTCCCAAGAGATGGTAGAATTTCCAAGTTTGAAAACGAAACCGGTATAAGATCGACGATCGACCTCGTTCGACGCATAATCAGCGTCAGCATAAGCGACGATGTCTAGCCCTGACTTCTGAAAAGTTAAACAATAATTAATCGTACCTTTCAAGTAACGAAGGACGCGTTTTGCCGCCTTCCAGTGCGTCTCATCATATGCTTCGTTGAACTGGCTCAGCGAACTGACAGCATACGCGATGTCGGGTCGGGAACAAATCGCGATGTACATGAGACAGCCTATCAGGCCTCTGTAGTCGTGAGTACAATCCTTCGTTGTAGACTTCACGTGCTTCAGTCCTGTTTCCATAGGCGTTCGCGCAGGGTTGCAATCAGACATTTGAAAGCGTTCTAGAACCTTCTTTATGTAACTTGACTGGTCTAGAGTAATCTCATTATTCTGTCTGCAAATCCTCATGCCGAGAATGTGGTGTGCTGGCCCTAAATCCTTTATTTCGAAGGCCTTTCTCAAGTCTTCTTTGATTTCTGCCGTTCCTTGGCATTCCGCTGAAGAAAACAGCATTATGTCATCGACATAGAGCGCAATTATAATCATAGATTTCCCGCTTGACTTGACATATACACAGGGTTCAGAAGATAAACGTTTAAATTTCATTTTATTCGTTAAAACGTCATTTATCTTTTCATACCATGACTTCGAAGCTTGCTTCAGTCCATATATGGCTTTGTTCAACTTATAAACCTTATCCTCTTGACCTTTTATTTTGTAACCCTCTGGTTGCTCCATATAAACGGTTTCTTTGAGATCTCCATTCAAAAATGCCGTTTTTACATCCAGATGTTCGATATTCATGTTATGTTCTGCAGCTAAAGCCAATAACGTGCGTATAGTCGAATATCTTACTACAGGAGAAAATGTTTCTAGATAGTCTATACCATACTTCTGTGTATAACCCTTTGCAACAAGGCGCGCTTTGTACCTTAGTATTTCCCCGTCGAGGCCAAGTTTTCTTTTAAAAATCCACTTGCATTTGACAGGCCGTTGCTTCATACTGCGATCAGTCAGAGTCCAACACTTGTTATCGATGAAGGATTTATACTCTTCCGCCATTGCGGCTTTCCACTTACCCGCTTCTGGGCCGTTCAATGCCTCGCGAACTGTCTGAGGGTCCCCCGCGTCACTGCACAGAGTGCGCGCTACACTCGCAGACTCAAACGTGCCGTCGCAGTCTTCCAGTGTCGAATCTCCTGGGGCGTACGTTTCATCCGCAGGGTCATCTGGGGTCTCACTACTGCTCTCAGAATCATCTTTCGTGATGACGCTATCGTCATGACTGATTTCACTACGAGTAGATGTTTCTGTGGGCTCAGGGGATAGATCGGGTTGCACTTGAACATTGTTAGTGACACTTACATTCTTGCTAGTTAGTTCGAACAAATTGTAGCGTGAATTGTCATTCTCACTTTCTGATACGTCATTCCAAAAAGCATGTTCCACAAAGGTGACATTTCTAGCTTTTATGACATTCTGTGGATGCGCCGGGTCTATTAATCTATAACCCTTTGTATCGTCACAATATCCAGCAAATATATATTTCTTGCTTTTGGGATCCAATTTGTCCCGTTTATGCTGTAGAGCGTAGGCTTGACAACCAAAAATGCGCAGGTAACTAAGATTTTCCCTTTTACCTGTCCATTTTTCTTCTGGAGTACACCCCATCACAGCCTTAGTTGGAGAGCGATTCTTTAAGTAAACAGCCGTGTTGACCGCTTCTGCCCAAAATTCCTTTTTCAAACCCGCATCCTGAAGCATGCACCTGGCCTTTTCCATGATAGACCTGTTCGCGCGTTCAGCAACTCCGTTCTGGGGCGCTGATCTCGGAACTGTGGTCTGGTGTCGGATCCCGTGCTTCTTCAGGAATCGCTGAAAATTAGAATTGACAAATTCACCACCTCCGTCACTGCGGAAAATCTTTATTTTCTTATTAGTTTGGTTTTCTACGAGAGTTTTGAATTCTGTAAAAATCTCGAAAACCTCACTCTTCGCTTTAAGAAAATAAACGAATGTTTTTCGTGACCAATCGTCGATGAACGTCAAAAAATATCTTTTCCCACCAAGGGACGGGCATGGCAGTGGTCCGCACACGTCACTGTGGACCAAACCAAGAATTTCCTTAGCCCTGGTCTCTGATTTCTTAGGAAATGGCAATCTACTCTGTTTACCTACTATACAGGAAACACACGATTGAAAGTCATTGTTGTCATAAGAAATACCAGTGACCATACCTTTTCGCAATAACTCCATGCTTCTAGTATTCAGATGTGCTAGCCGGCGGTGCCAGACATGTTGTGTCGACTGGCTTCGTGGTGCTGCAGGAGACTTCGCTTGTATAACATTCTCAACAGGACGATCTTCATCCTTCAGTTGAGGCGCTGACGTCACGCTGTCACCTGTATCTACAGACAAAGACGAACACATCGCTTGCGGAGGTGGCTCGCTACACAAAACAGACACTGTTTCTATGGCATCGAGTTGATAAATACCATCTCTTAGAGTAGCGGTGGCCAAAACCTCCCCGTTGTCAGTAACCGTACACACGCCAGAACGAAACATAACTTTGAAGCCTTTATTAACCATGGCACTGACAGATAACAAGTTAGCAGTTAATTTAGGAACTAAATATACATTACTAATTGATCGTATACAATTGTCCTTCAAAACAACTTGCACTGTGCCTTTTCCAGCCGTCATCATAGCCTCACCGTTGGCTATGTACACTTTCTTCGGTTTGTCGCTTGTGAAATCCGACATCACACTGCGATCATTGCAAAGATGAAGCGAAGACCCGCTGTCTACGTACCAAACATCGCGCTGAACTCCTACAGCCAACGCCGTAAGAAGCGACGTATTTTTCCGGCCACTCTTGTTGCCGTCAGACTTTTCAGGGCAGTCCTTCATGCAGTGCCCAATCTTCTTGCACTTGAAGCACTTAATGGGTTTACGTGCTTTATGAGCTTTAAATGCCGTTACGTTTTCATCTTTTTCATCTCGACGTAAATTTTCTTGAAGCAATTTCAATTTGACAACTTCACTTGACAATGACACGTTCGAATTTTCTAGAGCCATAATTAACGGATCGTAATCGCTTGTCAAACCGCTAAGCAATATTACGGCCAGGAAGTCATCTTCTAGAGCCGATCCAATATCGCTCAAAAGTTGCGATGTATCCATGATCCTGTTCACGTATGCCTCCATACTCGCACATTCGCTCAATTTTGTTGCGAATAGCGTTCGAAGTAAGCCGAGTCGTCGACACAGACCTCGATCTTCATATGCCTTCTGCAGGTTCTGCCATGCTTCACGCGCCGTCTTCGCATTTCGAATTTGTGGAAATACTGTAGGCTGCACAGACAAGGCGATTTTCGCGAGCGCCTTTTCCTGCTTCTTGGCGTCTTCACATTTATTTTCCGTTTCTCCTATACAATCCCAGAGATCGTCGTGGATAAGCACCATCTTCATGATGAATTTCCAGGAATTATAGTTCTGAATTCCCGACAATTTTTCCACGGAAACATTCTGACTGGCAGATGCCATCTTTTGTTTCTTACGCGAAAATTTGGAAAATAACTTGATCGAAAACTATACGAATTCACTTCAGGAACTAGGTGAATTTTGAATGGTCTGCTACCATGTTGGAGAAGCCGGGGATATTCATTATAAACACCTTCTATGTTCCATGAATTTATTGATAGTACGACTGAACACAGCAAAAGCAAACGGACAATGTAAGTGACATCTGTCTGACTATAAAAACAAACCTAAACAGATTAAAGAGGTTAGATTGGTCCATAATATGTTCCAACAGAGCCTTCGTCGCCTTAACGAATATAAAACAACCATTTCATTTTTATGCGTAAGGGTAAGGTCAGTTCAGTACTACAAGCGCTTTTGCTACATAAAGTACTACAAGCATAGCCTGGAGGTATTTACTACAAATAGTAAATACCTCCAGGCTACGAAACCACCCACTTCGGTTAACCCATTCGAGGACAAGCAACGCTACGTGCGCTACGGGCCTACGCCGTAGCGCGTAGCAGCAGTTTTCCGATTCGAAGCTCATAATTATTATGTCATCAGCAGTAATCGGATCTAGGATGCAATTTGGGGTGAACGACCTCAAACGTTATGTTTATCGTGGATGTGTTTCGGATCTCCCGGGATTTTGGGAAATGGGCTATTGTAAATTAAAAAATACGTCACTTTGCACACTTAAAGCACACTAGAATTGTCTAATAATGGGTATTTATAACTGAAATTATTATTATTTGTCGATAACTTGAGAATGTGATAAGCAGGGCTCGATTTAAATGACAATGTCTGTCAAGACATTATATACTGCTCATTTCAAGTGGCCATGGCATCCTATGTGCGGTGCAGTGCAACGTCATCGGCACTAAAAGTTCGAGCCCTGGTGATAAGATTAATGAAATAGTGATAGTGAACTACTAATTCTTGTAAACCCTGGTAAACATATAAGAATAATAAAAATACATAAAAGATAAGACATACAAGATACGTTCAGTTCTTCTATGCAGTAGGTACCTACTGTAAACATTTTTGTTGTTTTTATATTTTCTGTTAATTTTATACTGTAAACTACTTAAAATTAAAAGTTATTTACCTTTTTGTAAAGATAGGTAACAAAAAAAGTCGCGGGATTGTAAGTCATATCCACCTTAATATTACGAACTTAAACCCCGGGAAATTGCATCCTAGATCCGATCACTGGCTCAATGGCCTTGAAAAGTGTGATTGGATTTGTAATGAACCGGCTAAAGTAAAATACTTAGTTGTGTCACAGTCAAATTTTATTTTTTAACAGTTTGTGAAAAGGAGGTTAATAAACTGTTCGTTGAAAAACTACACGTTCGAAAAACCTTTCAATTAAAAAAAAAACAAAACATTTTTTATTCTCTTTAAGGCTTATAGCTAACTTTACATGCACTTAATCTGCCAAACCACAGTGCGGTTTGTTGGCAAACAACGGTCCTAATTTATTTTACAATTAAGTACTAGGTTTGCATCAAAGGCAAATGGTAAAAGCATTTGCTTCAAATTCTCCCAAATATTCGCCACTGACAAGCAAATGAATTGATGTGCCTTAGATAAAACCATCAGGACCCACATTTCGAACTCACACAGCCAATCAGACTAAAAAAAGTCCAATTGAATTTACCCTCGCTTTGCATCGCTTTCGAATTAAAAGCTCGGGAGCTTTCAACGTAGGAAATTAAGCTTTGCGGGACTTCAAAGCGGGGAGCTGTGTAATTGCGTTAGATTCAAAAGTGGCATCGGTCTAGAACTGAAGTCGGTGGTGCGCAGACGTATAACTTCTGGAATAGATTACTCTGTATATTCATTCATGGGGTCGGCACAGCATGTTCTTTGGTTCTATACCTCCCTGTCACTCGTCACATACTTCCTTCCTCATTATATCGTCTCTTACACTGTCCACCCACCTTTTCCTTGGCCTACCTCTTTTCTTCCATCCTTCCACGTCCATACCTATTCTTTTGGCTTTGATGGATGATGATTTCAGGCTTCCTCTAATATACTCGTTTCTTATTCTGTCCATCCTCGTCACACCACACATCCATTTCTATATTATCATCCCGTAACATGCAGTCTCTTTTCATCCGTCACCTTTAAGGTGGTTCGATTGCCATAACGCTTGTTATTTGACATTCACAGGCTAAGATTCAGATTCAGATTCAGATTCAGATTCATTTATTCACAATAAAAGATTACATTATAAATTACATCTCAATTTACAAGAATCCCTATTGTGATCGTCAAGAACATTCAATAAAATAAAAATTTAAGAATAATAACAATTTAAATATAACTATGTCCACTCAAATAATTTAAATTTATAATGTCATAGATATCAGAGTTCACCTAGAAGGATCGTCATTACATATAACCACAATTTAATAATAACAAAAACAATAAATCAGAATTATGCGGTTATGTCAAAAAATTCACTTATAGAATACAATGGATTTTCCAATAGAAAGTTTCTTAATCGACGCTTGAATATTGTTACTGATGTTTCCATTCTAAGGGCGTGATATTTTAAGAAACTTATGTAACAAACTTTCATCAATTGGCTTCCCATTTGCGCCAAATTCCCCCTTTCGTCGAATAAACTTGTATAAACTAGATTAATTTGAAAACAATAGTTTTCCCAAAATATCACGTCCCAAACCAATTTCTCAAATTAATCTAGTTTATACAAGTTTATTCGCCGTTAGCCTGCGAATGTCAAATAACGTTTTGTATGGCAATCGAACCACCTTAAGGCCCAACATTCAGACCCATACATGACGACAGGTCTCACAACAAAAAAGGTCTTGTAGATTTATAGTCTGTATATTTATGTGGTGTCCGTGTCGTATTGAAAATGTCACTTTGGCTTACGCAGACATGATAGACGTTGTCTCCATTCTTGACACTGCTTGCATAATCTGTTTAATCTGTAATAGACTTAAAGGCCATTGCCGATGATTCTTGCTGATGTGAATGAAATCCATTTTTTTTTGCCATAAATGTAACGTTGGCCATACTCATCATTTGCCTTAAGTAGTTGTTCGGAAACTGTATATTCTTCAGGGTGGTTTTAAAACAAACCTTATCTAACTTACAGGGCACTATACACATTCGCGTTCAGAAACGAGCGAGCACTGCTAATAAATTTGGTCATTACGAGTAGGACCCACGATAGCTCAGTTGGTTAAGAACAGTGCACGGAATGTTAAGGTGGCAGGTTTAAATGCCAGTGGATTTGAACTAGAGTGAATTGTTTTTACTGTAGTTGAACATTATAATTAGCCCAGCATAGAACACTAGATTCCTCTTCTTTTTTTATGATATTGTATGAGCTTATGTATTATTTAATATAAAACTCTCGACAGATATTAGAATAGAGGTTTAATCAAATTCTTGGTTTTTCAGAGACGTTCGAAATTTGAATGAAATAATATTATCGAAAAAAAAAAAAACTGTGACCATAATGACACTTCTAGTTTCTGTAAGTATTTGTCCTCATAATGAATGTCTTACGAGTGAATCGCGAATATTTGCGCTGTTCTTAGCTCATATATTCCACACAAGCCAACCACACCGACCTTATACCCATCGAATACGACTCAAATTTGCCTGACACATTCCTTTCGCATTTGAACATCAAGTAAACTATCGTTGTGTTCGATTTTGGACTCTGCGTAAGGGGATTTTGGTTGACATTTGAAATTACTTACTATCGTTTCGTTCTAATCTAAAGCAATAATTTGTCTAGTTTTAAGGTGATGATTGATTTTCGCCCGTATTGAGAGGCAGTAGGGTCCTAAGTGCCAGTAATTTATTACTGATAAGTCACAAGCTAATAGGTTGACAGTAAACTCATTATGACTTTGCCAAGTTTTACAAAGTGATTGATTGGTGATTAGAAGGAGTTCATGGTTGATACATTTTGTAAATAATCGTGAAACTTTCAGTCTTTTAAAAGTAAAATTAAATCCACTCATAAATTAATGAAACCTTAATCCGCTGAAATAAGGGCGACGGGTAATATTTATGAATAAGCTGTATGCACCGATATTTTCTACGGTTCGGACGGTTGTAGGCGCAGTGAGTATACCATCCGTTATCCAATTATAGAAAAAGTGTAGCCTATTCATGTATTCTCTCTCTCTCTCTCTATCTCTCTCTCTCTCTCTCTCTCTCTCTCTCAATGTTAAGTCCACTCTAAGGAAATGGTTTGCTGAATTCTCGTATAGTGATACGGAAGAGATTTTACGTCCCTGCATCTAAGGTTGCTTTTTCCAATAGGTACATAACAATTCAACATACACTCGTAACAAACACTTAACACACGTAAACACTCCCTCTCACGCACACTTACACACGCGCACACACTCACACACTCTCATACACAAACTCTCTTTGTACTACTAAAACAGCATAATTTTTGTTTTTATTAATGATGTATTTGTGTTCCCTTTGATAAGTTAGCAGCGCTCATATTATATGAAATGTTTAATTTTCACTTTGTTACTTTCATGTCGTGCTTCTTGAGACGTGTGTCTGAAGAGATTTGTTAACCGACTCAGTGGGTCCCAAGATACAGGCTCAGCCTAGTTTGGAACCCCACGGATAATGTCTGTATAATCTGTAATCATGTGCTTGTCCAATAATAAATTATTATTATTCTTATTCTCTCTCTATCTCTCTCTCTCTCTCTCTCTCTCTCTCTCTCTCTCTCTCTCTCTCTCTCATTCTCTTCATCGTTGTATCCGCTGAGAGACGTGACGGCTGTGGGCGCTCTTCACCATCTCTCTCCAAGCTGCTCTATCTGGATCTGGTTAACTTGTGAGACAAAGTCTTCAACAAAAATATTGAACTACTACAACTGTGGCAACCAATCGTACCTACGTCCTAACCTATGGACGCTATTCTAAAAGAATCACAAGCGCGTAGCCGATCCTTTATTCATTTAAGGATTGGCTGTGTTGATTGCTAGAGTCGAACGCGGGTACCTCATTCAAAACACAACAACATCCTCAGAAACACTGTAGTGCTCGTTTGCCTCATTTGAGAAATTCGGAAGCCAGGGCGATGAGTCAGGGCCTCGTTAAAGCAATAAAAGCTATCGGGACATTCGGGGCCCCCCCGCCTCGGACGGGCACCGCCAGTGTTCCGTCGACTCACTCGCAAAACCTTAAAACTAAGAACAAGGATTCACATTAAAAAGTGCCTAAAAAACATTATAATTCAACGAGGTAGTTATTACGATCAAATCACTACATAGAATAAAACAAAAGTCGCTTCCTGCTGTCTGTCTGTCCCTATATATGCTTAGATCTTTAAAACTACCAGAGCCATAAAACATCATCATATCAGCCGAAAAGACGTCCACTGCTGGACATAGGACTCCCCAAAAAGTGCCACAATGACCAGTCCTTTTTTTTTTCGTGCAGAAAACCTGTGAACAAGGTACCCAGTCATCGGGGGATGACTGGGTTATATGTGGTATTTCTATCCACTAAAAACTCCACGGCGGCCAACATCTGCGCTCTCATGCGGAGGACTCCAGGATCTCATACTGAACGCACTGGAGCCCTCCTCGCGCCTCGGCACATTTGGCTCGTCCTAGGATGATTGATGGTCGCCTTCCCTGGGGTTTTTAGGTGAGTGCCCCGGCCCCCGCCAGAAACACTGCGACCCCGATGACCCCCTTTAGTCGCCTTCTACGACAGGCGGGGGAGACCGTAGACCTATTCTTGTCCGAGCCTAGCGCCACCCGCATCCAGCGGACTCCCGCGATCTTTACCAGGTCATCAGTCCACCTTACCCACGCTGCGCTATCGCAATAAAACATAATTAATCCAGAAAGTCCATTCTTTACGCCGGTGAAAGAATTTTTGGAAACGGATGAGCAGTTCCGGAGATTACCCAATAGATACAAACTTACATACAATGTCACAAACTCCTCTTTATAATATTAGTGTAGATTTCTAATGTCGTTTGAAAATCTCAGAAACATATTCTCGTACCTACAACTTAGGGGCGGCTTTAACAAAACTTCCATTAATCATAATGGAAGGTTCGTCAAGACGCAATAACCTATCCGGACATCCGCGCTTTCAATTCCCTTTGCTGCCGGTGTTCCTTTGGGGTTCTTTTGAAATTTACAAATGAAATCCTATACTACTAATATTATAAATGCGAAAGTTTGTATGTTTGTTACCTAGTCACGCAAAAACGGCTGAACGGATAAAAATTAATTTTAGTTTTAGTCACCCCCTGGAGTACCAAAAATAAAAAAATATTATATTCTGCAAATGGCCCACATGGGCACTTTTACATGTCAAATGGTATTTTACAATATAATAATAATAATCACAAATTTTAACCATAATTGGTAAAAGAGTTCTTTTAATCCCATTAAAAGTCCAATAAAAGGAATTCAACGCAAACTAAGTCGCGGGCAAAAGCTATAGTACCTAATTGGGTCATTGTCAGTCACAAAAACAAAAATCATCTTTCCGGTGGTCAATAGTTAAGGGCTTTACGCTCACGTATAATATATTTTTATCACATAGAATTATAGAAGGGGCAACGCCATTTATGCGGATTCAGAGTTCAACCAAAAATTAGGCTTTATAGCCCTTAACTTTGGCAATGTCCACCGAAAAGACGCGAACCTAAATCTGACAATGACCCAATTAATACATTTCAGAACTAATGCACAACAGCAACAGATAAGTCCGAAAAAAATATTTAAATTCGTGTTTATAGGTTAACTAGCTTCAACCCACGACATCGTCCGCGTTGAACTCGTCTATGTCGTCCATCCATACAAACTTTCATCCCGTTTCACCCCCTTAGACGATGATTTTCGGAATAAAAACTATGTCCTTTCTAGTAATACAAACTATCTTCCTTCGTACCAAACTCCATCTTAATCGGTGCAGTAGTGGCTTCACGGCGAGAAGATAAAATACAGATGGATGGGCCATTGGGCAGAGTCACTTTCACATTCATAATGTTAGTACCTATAGGAATCATACTCGTATATTAGTTCTAGTTTAGGCCTACAGAAAACACTGTATAATAAAATAAAAATAAAATAGCCTTTTATTCCAACATTTTTACAGTAGGTACAATACAAAGTTCAAAGTTAAGACCCTGTATACTTGTTCTTAAACTTTACTATCATTATTGCTCTTGAAGAACAATGAAAAGATGATTTATTTGCAGTATAAATCATGAGTTCGCTGGATGCGGGTGGCGCAGGACCGGTCACTTTGGAACTCTTTGGCGGAGGCCTATGTCCGGCAGTTTCGGCTGATATGATGACGCAGTATATGACTCAAAACGAGGATACAAGAACGACAGTTACAACCACAAAGCGCAGAGTGCGACTCAACAGTTTTGGATGCGATCCTACACAGGAAAATCGATATCGCTTAAAAAATCACAGTACCTGTCTAAATTGCAACTCATCGCCATCGTTCTAGCGTTATTCTCAGTTGTGCCAAAGAGCCCGAGGTCTGCTGACACCTAATTCCAAGATTGAAATGCAACTAATAGGAAGACCAATTCTGTACGGAACCCACTTCCATACTTATCCCTAACACGCTCGCAAACATTCGGGGGTCGGCTGGTCGCTTTGTGCGACAGACAGCCCGCTCTAATTGAAGTTCTGAGGGACGATTGGTTTTAAAATTTAACAGACAGACCAGTCGTGGCTTTGACAGGATTGCAGGTTTGTGTGTCTAATTGAAAAGATGCTTGTCAAAGACTGGAGTACGAAGACTTTATGGCGTACAGTTTGGAACTGGCGCAAAGTTTGGAACTGACTAGATTTTGAAATATGGAAGTACGAGTACAAACTCGTATTGGTGTACAGTAGCATATCTTGTGTTATCAGACATACTAAACCAGTGCGTTGTTATAACAAATTATATTTTGTTTGTAGACTTGAATTATTTGAGGAATTCCAGTAAGTATATACATCCAGAGTTAGCATCAAATCCGGTAGTTCAGTTCGAAAAATTTATGAATTTTGAATAGTTTTATTTCGGAAACTATTGGGTCTACAGAGACAATTCTAGTCTCATATTGTCTACTTTAAAAACGGCATGAGAAAGTGTCAAAAACTAGTCCTTTAGGGTTATAATAAAAAATTTCGCGGTATTTTCGATTTTTGACAAAGTTGCGTTCGGTGCTCGAGGTCACAAACTTGGATTATTCATTGGGCCAACATCATAAACTAGTATGCAAAAAATCAGAACTACCGGATTTGACGAAAACTACCCAGTACTTTCAAGCGACAATGTTACTGGATTATAATTATTGGACGAATGAATATGTTTATTTTGGAGTAAAAGGCACATCCATACTTATATGTTAGTAACAATTTTTGATAGCTCGTGTTATAGGTTGCAAATATCATTTTAACACCATTTGTTAAATTGAACTAATCATTACTTGATATTTCTTACAGACTGTGGATATTTTTCAGGGGTGTAGACGGGATTTACACAACTAACTGAATACACACTATGTCAGCCATTACGACGTCCACGCCAACAAACGTTGGTAGACAACTACCCATTATGCAGCATCATTATATTCCTAACCTTAGAATTAATAGGTGTACGCCGTAGTCTGTAGCAGCTTTATGTACAAAAAAATTGATCGATTTAATCCTCTCATAAATATGTACAGCCGGCCAAAAATGTGGTCTACCACCCTACGGTCGACGTTCATTTGAACGTCATGAAACAACAAGGTCGATTTCCAGTTGCAATAATATTATGACAGTAACCTTAGCGACCATTAGATCTCACATAAACTTTTGTCAAAACTGGTAGACCACTTTCTTGGCCGACCGTACATGTGTTTGCATATGTGTAGCAATAAAGTTACAGATTACTGAAACCTTAATCCGCCGAAATTAGAGCGATGGGATATATTTATGAGTAAGTTATATTATGCACCCATGTATTTACACTTTTTTTTTTAATTTATTTCTTACTCAACAAAAATTACGATAAACTTGGTCTAAATCTTCGTCAAACTGCATAACAGTTTGTTGGCGAATATACACTCTTTATAATTAACTACACTTGACTGTCCATGTGTAGTGAAAATTGTACTCTGACGCACGTGTGTCGTGATTAGCAGAGAATGGGAGTGACTTATTGTGACCGGAGTCTCAGAGAAATGATACAAACCAGTGAAGATATCCAACAGCTTTATATTTCTGCCAATAGTTACAATGATTATTTAATCCAAATAGCCTGATATCTCTAACCGCACGGTCCGATGGGTCTATTCCGACTGCCCGGTCGCCGCCTGCGCTTCCTACCGCCATACGACAAAAAGATAGTATTAACTATACCCTCTTCTTTTCATAAATGTTTTCAAATCAATGTCAAATAAGGGGCGCGTTCAGGAGTCATGCTAACATTATGTGCCTGATCTGATAAGGCCTCTTTTTGAGGAAGCGAATGTAAGACAGATAAACAAAATACCTATTTTCAGCTGCGAAACGTGGTCATATCAGTGTAGTCGGTTAAAAATCTCATTACCCGCTCAGATTTCAAACCGCGATGCTTTTTTCTTTGAGCGCCCGTCACCAGAGCACTTGCATCTGTGTGTAGACGGAGTAAGGTAGGTTTTGTTTCGCGTTTGAGTGGAATTGGCGATGTGGCTCACGTATTAGATTAGGCCACGTTCCCACGGCGTCACCTGTGATGGACGTACATACGTAATGCGTATGGTAATGACTGTTTTGGTTTAGGAGAGCTGGTTAAGAGCGGCAGTCAGATGCATAGGAACAAAGCAACAGAGACATTTTTTTTAAAGTTTGTAATATGGAACTTGCATCTTTTTAGGGTTCCGTAGCCAAATGGCAAAAAACGGAACCCTTATAGATTCGTCATGTCTGTCTGTCTGTCTGTCTGTCCGTCCGTATGTCACAGCCACTTTTTTCCGGAACTATAAGAGCTATACTGTTGAAACTAAAAAAAAACAACAAATTTTGGGGTTCCCCATACTAAGAACTGAAACTAAATTATTTTTTTTCATCAAACCCATACGTGTGGGGTATTTATGGATAGGTCTTCAAAAATGATATTGAGGTTTCTAACAACATTTTTTTCTAAACTGAATAGTTTGCGCGAGAGACACTTCCAAAGTGGTGAAATGTGTGTCATCCCCCCCCCCCAGTAACTTCTAAAATAAAATAATGATAAATCTAAAAAATATATATGATGTACATTACCATGCATACTTTCAAGGAAAATTGGTTTGAACGAGATCTATAAAGTAGTTTTTTTTAATACGTCATAAATCGTAAAAAGCAATTTATTAAACGGAACCCTTCATGTGCGAGTCCGACTCGCACTTGGCCGCTTTTTATTTTATAACGAAAATCAAAAGTATAATCCAGCATTAAAACAACTGTAGCATTAAAACTTTCCTATTATTTATTTTTCTGATGTTATTTGAAATCTGCACGCGCCGGCACCCCCCGACAAGGCTCTATATTAAACGGGCTTATGCTATGACGTCACAACATATATTCTCGACGCGTTTACTATGGAGTAAGTCATTAATTTGCAATTATCTCCACAACATTTGCGTTTAAGTCTATACTTGTCATACAAAATATCATTTCTAATTCAATATTCTGTGTAATTGTTATGTTATTTTAGCGAAAAAATAATAATTTTTTTCGTCAGTTTAGCGTGAGATAAAACTAATACAATCGTTTTTTTTTTCTTCTGTATGATATTTCTACGTATATCCGCATCGATTGAGTGCAATCTATTCGAAATTGAAGTCTCATGGAAGTTCCCCGTTGTTTTCTTTTTTTGAGGATCGAATGTCTCATCGTCATCCTTCTACGTTTATTCTCGGTTGTGCTCTAAACGAGGGTCCGGGGTCCGCTTTGACGCCTAATTCCAAGATTTGGCGTAGCTTTTTTAAAAAAGCAGCTGCATTCCAACTCCGAGAGAACTAGACCTTATTGGGATAAGGACGGTTTTCTCACTATGTTTTCCTTCACCGTAAAGACACCGTTAAATATCAAATTATATTTCGTACATAAATAATTATAAATAAATCAGTGATATACGCCCTACTGCCGTTCCCTCTCATCATTTCGTACATTTTTTAAACACTGTACCTACGTATGAGCCCGGTTTTTAAACCCAGGACCCCTAGATCGGAAGGTATATTTTTGTTCGTCATTTCCGATCAAAATCTCATTTTGCTTAACATGCTTGCTTTCGTACTATCAGAACGGGGGCGTGAAACAAATCGAAATCTGATCTAGCAAATTTTTATAATAATACTTCAAAGACAAAATATTTATTTGTAAACATAGGTTGAAAGGTCTTACTATTATTATGTATATTGTATCTCTATGTTTTGCCATAAGGCATACACATGTTTTAAGTAGAGATGGAGCATGCATAAACAGTTACAATTCTTCATTTTATTTACGAAATTTGTGTATTTGTTAAATTGCACCCTGATATGTTCATCATGAAAAGAGATACAACACGTTTAAATACTATTTAGATATCCGGAGAGGTTAGTACTCCCTTATATGCATACAGCCATGAGAAGTAAAAGTTGTTACGCAATGTGCATTAAGATATTTAACCGACTGCCTGACGAGCTTAAAAAACTACCACTCAATAAATTAAAAAGAAAACTGTTATCTTTTCTTGTTGAAAAGTGTTACTACACTCTGAATGAGTTTTTAGATACGACAATAAATTGACATTTTCACAATTGTTGCAATAGTTTACATTAATGGATTAACGACTTTACAATAAATACTATTAATGCATGTTAATTTTTGAAATAATAATGTTGATTAATCTTAATTTTAGTGTAATTTCAATTTGCATGGCTTTTTAAAGTCTAAATGTGTATGGCTCCACAACTTATCATGTAACGCCACTTGTATACCACATTTAATGGCAAATAAATATATTTCATTTCAAATAAATATATATATTTATTTGAAAAGAAATATATATATTTATTTTCATTTCATTTCATCTGTCAAGTATTCCCTAAGTGAATAGTAGGCTTTTTTAACTAGAAGTGCAAACAAGCTTTTTTTGAACTCTACCAATCCTTCTAACTTAGTTATATTTCTTGGCAATTTATTGTACAATGTAGGTGCATATAATATATAATCATTATTGTTATTGTCTTTAATGCTCCACGAAAATGTTTGATGCTCGCAGGCTGAATGCACTGAACTATCATATTTTATTTTTAACAACTATGTAACTGATTTTCGAGCAAAATAAATATCTTTGAATCTAATCAAACTGTGAACAAACTCAAATGTACCTCTGACTCAAAATTAAAAAGGTCGCAAGGCCACAATTGGAATTATGGGACGTAAATATCCGTTCGGACCTATCTATATTTTCCAGCGTCCTTTCTTCCCGGTCGAGTCTGTCGGCAGTATTTACAGTCTCCCCCCCCCCCCCCCTCCTCGACCCTCGGGACGACATAATTCACCGCAATAAAACCTGCACCGAACGCCCCGGGTAATTTTACCGACTATACATGGACAAGGTCAGATAGCAGTCACTTTCATGAAACCGAAAGAAAGAAAGAAAGAAGATCTTTATTCACTACACAAAAGACACACAGATACAAAGAACATACTATACAATCCCCCAACTACAAACTAGTCCCTATAGCTTCGCCAAAATTTGATGCCTCTACTTTAAGAGATGTTACATTTTCACAATCATTCTAGCGGGTGATTCCCGTCTTCCAACCTATCCAACCTACGTTTCATATGAAACCTAACCTATCCAAGGTTGGAAGATG
Source organism: Epinotia brunnichana (assembly GCA_963854355.1). Lineage (NCBI taxonomy): Eukaryota > Metazoa > Arthropoda > Insecta > Lepidoptera > Tortricidae > Epinotia > Epinotia brunnichana. Next base: position 357,770 of record OY977960.1, read on the forward strand.
GGAATCACCTATTCTAGCAAACGCTCTATTAAATGTTCGTCAAAAAATGTATTCTACACGAAGACAGACTGGACGGTTGCGTAACAAAATTGCTCGGCTCGGGAAAAAGCTCGAAACACTGTGGTTTCGCTAGAAGAGTCGCTAGGATATTCGCTAAAAGGCTCCTATTTATATTGTGATATGTAATGTAAAATTCGCTAGAATGCTCATTACAAGCATTACTCTATCAACCTTTCTTGACACATACTATTTGAGGTCATGCCACTGAAATGGTAGATTGACTTAAAACTTGCGTGAGTCATGGTTAACCCTTTACCTACGGGTGTCAACCAGAGTTGCCAGTACGGCAACACCGCTGCAGTACGGGTGTCAACTATAGTTGATCGAAGTAATGGTCATGTTCAATATTTTTTTTTATCAAAACGAAACCTTGTGTCTTGGTAATAGCGGTCACATTATGCATTGGGATTAGTACAGATACAAAGAAAAAAATATCAAAATGTTTCGGTAGATGGCTCTGAAATAAACATATTTATAAAAATGACCGCTTTCTTGGTAGCAACTGGGGTTGACACCCGTACTGCAGACGTGCAAATAATTGAACTAAATATGGCGGACATTAGTGTTTTTGTTAGAGTACGGCGTGGGAGTGTTTGGAGTGTTCATTTTAGTGATTGATATTTATGCATTATTTTTATAATTATCGTTATTAAAGTGTTTATTTGTGTTAAATATACTATAAACTAATGTTCTTAAACTTAAACATGTGAAATCCGCGAGAAGTAACTTAAAAATCTGCAATTTCTTAGTGACTGATATATTGCTTGATATCAGAAAAAATAGTGAATATTATTACTCTAAGTGATTATTTATTGATTAAACACAGTATACTCATTGTCTGTGTGAAATTTCAACTGTGTAGCTGTAATACTTCAAAAGTTATAAGTAAGTGAAATTATGCCTAACCACTGACTCTCGCCAAAACATGCCCGTATTGAGCGATGACGGAGTGATTCAAGGCCCCGTAGGTAAAGGGTTAAAATCATGACGGAGTTCTTCTTCAGGATGAATTTAATTATACTATTTATCTTAATTATATTAAATGTAGTTAACCCAAATTTAATAGTAGGTAGGGAGTCTTAGTTATATCAATTTTAGTTGGGGAATTCAATGTTACCCAATTAACCAAATCTTCTTCTCGCAGCTGTATCGACCAGTACACTGGAGAACGAGTCCACGTTACGCCAGGTCAACACATTCAGGGCCGGGAACTCGATATCGAGTTTCCACTACGTACGAGAAAAAATCAGGGGAACGGCTACGAGTGACGCGCGTAGTGATTCGCGGCACTGAATGTGTTAAAGGGTCGGCAACGTGCTTATCTACTCTGCACAGCTAACACAGACTACTTTTCCGTCCCTTTCGAATAATGCTTAGAAAGAGACGCATAGTCTATGTCGCCGCGACACAGCTCGCGGGCGTAGGCCAAGGTAGACTGATGACATGGTAAAGGTCTCGATCCGAGTCCGCTGGACGCGGGTGGCGCGGGACCGGTCATTGTGGCACGCTTTGGGGGAGGCCTACGTCCAGCAGTAGACGTCTTTCGGCTGATATGATGATAGACTGTGTCTTCTCACAACAGCTTCAGCTTCTTGCTACAACCTGTCGTATGGTTGTTGAGTGAAAATACTCTTACTCGTAACAATGTTTACGCTAAAAAACCATTCGTAGAGGGATTTTTCGCTTGGTAAACTTCGGAGATAAGGGGCGGGGGTCTTTTTCTACAGTGGATAAATCAAAATTTAACCACTGTAGAAAAAAAAAAAAAACGGTTTTAGAAAGTGCAAAACGAATTTAAATATTACAGCAAAGTGTGTAGAGATACCCGGGCGGGATTGGGCCCATTCTTCCCCGAGCTAGTGGGAATATTAGTAGAATTTGTGGCCGCTAGTTTGTGCCCGGCCCAGCAGTGGGCAAAAAAGGGTTTAATATTCCCAGACCCACGCTTGTTATCAGATTACAATAGCGTATGTGGGTAGGATGAATTAGGGGTAGTAAGATGGTTATTTCCAGTGATAATCTAGTTAAAAAGTAATTGCAGAACAGAAGTTCTCAATAGAACTTCTGTCAATGAATGATGTCTGAGCCAATGCTCTCTCTTTTGGTAAGTACTATCTGCGGTGTCCCTTGTAACGATCGCAATATCATTCTATAATGTGCCACTATGTACCTACCACACCTATATTTTTTTTACAATATGGTAACCTATTGAGATTTCTAATACACATTCATATGGTATCATCATCATCATATCAGCCGAAAGACGTCCACTGCTGGACATAGGCCTCCCCCAAAGAGTGCCAAAATGACCGGTCCTGCGCCACGATGGGTGGGGCACATTGCACGTAGAACCGATGGCCGTTGGGGCGGAAAGGTTCTCGAGTGGCGACCACGTACTGGAAGGCGCGGCTTGGGTAGGTAGGCCCCCCACAAGGTGGACTGATGACCTGGTAAAGGTCGCGGGAGTGCGCTGGATGCGGGTTCATATTGTATGATTAAATAACATTTTGCGGTCATTCTTATAAGGCTACTTACTGTTTACACTGCAACAGAAACACAAAAAAGCCTCAAAAGAAATTCAGTCACCAGGCTGTATCTCATGAACCGTGATAGTTAGACAGTTGAAATTTTTAGAGATGATGTATTCCTGTTGCAGCTATAAAAACAAATGCTAAAAAACAGAATAATATGAATATTTAAGGGGGCTCCCATGAACGTGATTATTTTGCTCGTTTTTAGGGTTCCGTAGCCAAATGGCAAAAAACGGAACCCTTGTAGATTCGCCATGTCTGTCCGTCTGTCTGTCTGTCTGTCTGTCCGTCCGTATGTCACAGTCACTTTTTTTCCGAAACTATAAGAGCTATACTGTTGAGACTTGGTAAGTAGATGTATTCTGTAAACCGCATTAAGATTTTTACACAAAAATAAAAAAAAAAAACAATAAATTTTGGGGTTCCCTATACTTAGAACTGAAACTCAAAAAAATTTTTTTTATAAAACCCATACGTGTGGGGTATTTATGGATAGGTCTTCAAAAATGATATTGAGGTTTCTAACATATTTTTTTTGTAAACTGAATAGTTTGCGTGAGAGACACTTCCAAAGTGGTAAAATGTGTGTAACTTCTAAAATAAGATAATGAATTAATGATAAAACTGAAAAAAATATATGATGTACATTACCATGCAAACTTCCAACGAAAATTGGTTTGAACGAGATCTAGTAAGTTGTTTTTTTTAATACGTCATAAATCGTAAAAAGCAAATTATTTAACGGAACCCTTCATGTGCGAGTCCGACTCGCACTTGGCCGCTTTTTGCTTAACTAAATTACATCCTTTTGCAAATTTTGTGAGATTATGTGCGCGGTCACTCGACTCGCTTTAGTTAAATTAAATAACCTGTAATATTGCATTCGCTAGAATCATCCGCTCATTGCAAGTACATGAATGCTCCATTCTATCAGCACCTTTAGACGAAGTTGCAAGCGGAAGGTAGGTAAATATGTTTAATGGGCAACCCGGAGCAAAAAAAGTTATGAAAGAGTATAAAACCATATGCAGGGTGTATTATTCAAACGGGGCAGTGAGGGAAAATCCGAAACTATAAGAGATACGGAAATTTGCTCTGAGGACTCACGAGAGCTATTTAAGAAAAAAATAAAACTGCATTCAAAGTTTTTGAAAAAAGCCTCATACACAGCCGGGAATCGAACCCGGTCAAATCTGTCTAAAAATTCGTTTTATTGCGTAAAGTAATACTTAGTGCTGGATTTACATCAAATTGTTGCTAAGGAAACCTGTATCACAGGAAAATGCCGAATTTCATAAGTAGTTTTGAATTATCATCATCATATCAGCCGAAAGACGTCCACTGCTGGACATATGCTTCCCCCAAAGAGTGCCAAATGGCCGGTCCTGCGCCACCCGCATCCAGCGGCCTACCCACGCCGCGCCTTGAAGTTCGCGGTACGGTTTTGAATTATAAGTTTTGAATAATACAATCTGTAGGTATAGAAAGAAATTTTAGACAAGCCGGCGGGAATTGACTTTTATGGACGCTCCGCCACCAGTAAATAATATTGTAGGTAAATAATAATATTGTTGTATTCGTATATAAATACAGTCTCTCGGTTCATCTCTTTCCCAACTTTATATTAACTAGTATTTATTTGAACGCATAATAGAGTTTGGTTTATCTCCACAGCTTGATTGGGGTAAACGCTTTGTTAGCTGTAGTTTACGATAACTTTAATTACTTTAGCAAACTTTCGCCGCGTTAATTACTTTATATTTACTTTGATGAACTATGGAAACGCGGGACCCGTTAATGAATTGATTACGTATACTCGACAAGATATACATTTAATAAGCGACTATTGTATTTAATAAGCACACGTTTTTTCCCGCGACTTCGTCCGTTTTGAACTCGTTTATATCGTAGCTCCATACAAAGTCCCCCCCCCCTCATTGGGTTACCCCTTAAGGTATGATTTCCGGGATACAATCTATTATCCTTTGTAAGAAAGAAAATTTATTGACCATATCAATTTAATTTAATTTAGCAAGTCATATATTAAATGTCTTATTAAGACGTAAAGAACACATTTAATTAATTACATTATATCATTTGTTAAATCAATAAATTTGTTTATTGAGTATATACAGACATAGGATTTACGCCCCGGCTTTTACACTTCTTTGCCAGTTATCTACAGGATCGGAGACAATATGTCAAACTTGCTGGATTCGAGTCTCAACAATACTTCACTCGTTCTGGTGTAAGTCAAGGCAGCACGCTTGGACCTACACAATTTCTTGTCATGATTAATGATCTCCCGAGGGTCGTCAGCACGTCTAAGTGCCTAATGTTTGCAGACGACATAAAACTATTCCACAGTGTTAGGGATGACAATGACAGAGTACAATTACAGAACGACATAGACGCTATTTCTGAATGGAGTGAGACTAATCGGCTGGAGTTTAACGCCTCGAAATGTGTGCACATTTCCTTCGCTAGACTCCGCTCACCTATCGTTACCGAATACAGCCTTCGCGGAATGCCACTTCATCAGACCGACGAAATACGTGACTTAGGACTGACTTTGGATAATAAACTTGACTTCAGACAACATATAACGACGACCTGCAAAAAGGTATCTAAAACGCTGGGATTTATAATGAGGATGGCTTCCCAATTCTCTACCATCAAGATAGCAGTCATGCTATATAAAGCATACATTCGTAGTAGGCTCGAATTCGGTGCGGTAGTGTGGGCTCCGGACGAGTTTAAATACATCACAATGCTGGAAAGAATCCAAAAGAAATTTGCCAGGTACATATACAAGCGACAGTACGGATACTACCCGTATATGTATCCGTCCCTCTTCATTTCAGGAATGGTTGGGCTTCACATTCTTGAGACACGGCGCAAACTGCTGCATGTAGTGCACTATTACCAACTGCTCAACAATAAAGTTGACAATGCGTCCGTGCTGGAGCGAATGGGCTTGCATGTACCGCGTGCGAGTGGGCCGGCGGTCGGTGCGGCGGGCGGCGCGGGCGGCGCGGTGACGGCGCGGCGCCCGCGGCGTCTGTTCGCGGTGCCCGGCGTGCGCACCAGGCGCGGAGCGAACGCTCCCTCTGCTAGAGCGCGAACCATCCTAAACAAGATCATGCAGGAAACCGACGACATTGATATATTTGCCGACAGTATTGGCGTATTTTGTAGAAAAGTTTTAGCCATACTTACCTAGTTTCACGAGTCTGTACAATGCTTGCTCAGCTCAATCTTTGATTGATTAGGTAATTTAGGTATATTTAGTTTATTTTTATGATTGCTTCTTTTTGAATTGTTCCTACCTAAATTGTTGTATTATTTATAGTGATGCTACCTCCTATGAATGTGTACCTACCTCATAAGTGTTTTGGTTATAAACTGTAAACTTGTGTGTGATTAATAAATAAATAATAATAATCAGTAATAATATATAAGTTCCGAGAAACTCATTGGTACGAGCCGGGATTTGAACACACGACCGCCAGCTTGGCAGCCGCATGCCTGAACTACTAGGCTGCCGTAGCTACCTGTAATGGCATACACTAGTAGGTACCTACCGTTAAATATAATAGACATTTACCTTGTGATGCGGTCGCGAATCTCTCTAAATAGAACACTTTTCAATTATTTCCGCCAGACTAACGTTAATAATATATGTTGCATCAAATTAAAATAGTCGCACAAAGCCATTGTTCGAATCGGATTTAATGACAGAGCGCTTCGCCAATGAATTAATTAACAAAATGGCGGATCGGAGATTTTCGCGCCACATTCCAATTCTATTTCAACGTGTTTCTCGTCTCCTGGTACCTACTAATACATTAGTTGAACGCCTGCAGAAGTAGGTTCTCGAATGATGAAAAAGATGGACTGATGACACAGTAAAGGTCGCGGGAGTGCGCTGGGTGCAGGACCGGTCATTGCGGCACTCTTTGGGGGAGCCCTATGTCCAGCAGTGGACGTCTTTCGGCTGATATGATGGTGATACGGAATCGAGGAGGCAAAAGCTTAAATTGGAATGTGAAATGTTAGTCTCAAACAGACTCCGTTCCATGTAGTCGTTAGAGATCGGATTGCTAAGTGAGAAAGATAGCGTGACGGGTGGAGATACTAGAGATGAAATAAGTTTAAGCAACTTTTACTGAAAATGATAGAGATCTATTTAAATACGTACGAGCGTATTCAAATGTTTTATTAATTCTAATAAACGGAGTTTACTGAATGTATTGCCGAAACAATTTCCAATTTATGTATAGCTTTTACCAATAAGGTTGTTAACCACAGTAAACATAGTCTTACATCAACAATAAACAAAACTCACAAAAACACTCGCAAAACATCTATAACGATTTTTAAGTGCATAAATATTAGAAAATGACGTTCGACCATAGAAAATGGTGTCACCGCTAGTCCCTATTTCCCCACAAACTTCACACTAACGCTTGCTCTTGACTTGGCTGTTGGAGGACCATCACATTACAACCCTAATAAACATGAGGTTACACTATTTGTAATTAATGGAAATTAATCTGCTATTTGAAATGCCTTGAATTGAGCAAAGTAAGATCGCTATGAACAATTCAAACTCTCGCGTTGTGCACAGATAAAAAAAATATTTCTCACTGGTCCGACACGATATTTAATACAAGTATTTATTTAACTTTATTTTTACTTTTCGACGCGAGTTACATTGGCTTTGGTCTCAGCTGACTCATTGTCAGTATTCTTAAATATGCGAAGTTAAATATGCAGTAAAACCAAATAGAATGAAATTTGTATGCCATTATACCAACTATCCAAATTCACCGACCAATATTCATGTCTGCAATTGGGGGGAGGGGGGGCTGCAGCCTGGATTGGTTTAACACATTACAGTGATTTCATTTGCTATTAATTTGCTCATCTGCATACGGCACGCTGTATGATTTTGTACACGCGTATTAACTTTAATTCACTTTGATGTTTGTGTTTATAATTAAATCACAGTAAGTAATAGATTTAACGATTCTTATAATGGGGAACTTGCATCGGACTTTAATTTTGAATAAATTGCACTCAATCGGATATACGTAGAAACATGATACAAAATAAATAAATAAAACTATTGTATTAGTTTTATCTCACGTTAAAATAACGAAAAATATTTTTGATAAAATTACATAACAGACAGAATATTGAATTAGAAACGATATTTTGTATGACAAGTATAGCCCTAAAGGCAAATTTTGTAGAGATAATTGCAAATTAATGACTTACTGCATAGTAACTAAACCCGCCGAGAGTATGAATTTGTGACGTCATAGCATAAGCCCGTTTATTTAATATAGAGCGTTTTCGGGGGGTGCCGGCGCGTGCAGATTTCAAATGCATATAACATCAGAAAAATAAATCATAAGAAAGTTTTAATGCTACGGTTGATATTCTCTGAAATCAACGGAACTTATCAATTGATTAAAAAAAAATAACCAGTAGGTATTATTCAAAAGGGGCAGTGAGGGAAAATCCGAAACTACAAGAGATACGGAAACTTGCTCTTAGAAGCCCCACTAAGACCGATTTTGGTAAAAATAAAAGTGAATTCAAACATTTTCAAAAAAGCCTCATATACGGCCGCGAATCGAACCTGGTCAAATCTGTCTAATAATCGGATTTTTTTTTTGCGTAACGTAATAGTGCTGGATTTAAGGAACATTTTTATGTTCAGAGGGAACAATTGTTGCTAAGCAACCCTTTATCTACGATCACAGGAAAACGCCGTATTTCATAGTTTTATGTACGGAAATGGATCTCCCTGTACAAACAGTACCTACCAGGATGAGAATGGGATTTATTACAGTTTTTAAAAGATTGGTGCAAATAATAAGCATTCTAAGTGTGTTTGCCAACAGGTTCGACAGCGCAATCCTCATACATTGGGTAGGACTTATTAAAGGGGTAGCCCTAAACCCCGACTGAAAAGTATTTTAATTTGTATTTAATTTATATTTGTATTTAATTTAATTAAGTTACCTTGTATTGTACTTAAACTAACATAGTTTTATATAATTTGTATGTTTTTTATGTTACTAACAACTATGGAGTCTTTTGTATTCCGAAATAAAGATTTTATTATTATTATTAATAATGAAAATAAACAAAAAATCTACAAATTTACCTTATTTCGTCTTGTTTCAGACGTCAGATCTCCTCATTCTAATCGGCTCCTCGATCTCCCTTTCTGTAACTCAAATTAGAAAATACAGCATTTCTCTGAGATTGTAGATAGAGGGTTTCATAGCAATAATTGTTCCTTATATCCAGGACTATACATTTACGCAAAAAACGCACTCCAATTTTTAGACAGATTTGACCGGGTTTGATTCCCAGCCGTAAATGCTTTCTTTAAAATGTTTGAATGCAGATTTCGGTACCTATGTCTTGTAGTTTCCGATTTTCTCTCACTGCCCCGTTAGAATAATACACTCTGTAGAAGATTATAAGTTACATTAACTAAATTAAATGTCGATGATTAGCATCTACTCGTATATAAATCAAGTAGCTGGGCCCCTGCTAAAAAAATAGGTAATTTATTTATGTTTGTTTGTATGTGTTTGTGTGTTTATTTGTTTATGACATACGATTATTTTTCATAAGAAGTTCAAACCGAATTAATAGTTTCCAAAATTATTATTCAATTCTAATTTGTGCCATTCGACATTCAACTTTGCGAGTCTGCGAGCAAAGTTAGGACTCGGGCATAGTGAAAATAAGCAAGTAAGTAGTTTGTATTGGTGGGCCGCAGTTTTTCCTATTGTACCTATGAAGAAAGCAAACTTAAAGGATCACGCTAGAACGGGCCGTGTCCGGGCCGGGCCGTTTTCAAAGAAAAACGACGGCGTTTTTGCGCGGCTTAGCTAAACCCAAGCCCGGCCGAGCCACGGCCGGGCCGCGGGCCGACACCGGGCAGCTTCCGACCCTCGGAAGCCAGCCCGGTGACGGCTCGGCCGCGCAAAAACGCCGTCGTTTTTATTAGAAAACGGCCCGGTCCGGACACGGGCGTTATTTAAGTTGGCTGAATTGCATCAAAAAGTTTATTCAAAAAGTATCCCTTCCAAAGTACGAGCAGAAGATTGCAAATCCAATAACAGCTTTATATAATCTACAACTTAGAAAAGTTGAAAAATTCCCGACATTTTCATTTCATTGTTCAATATCTCAAAAACGGCTAAATTGATTTTGTTGAAACGTAGCTAAGAACCATCTCGATGACGTCAGCTTTCAGATAAAAAAAACCGCATTCAAATAGGTCAATTCGTTTAGGAACTACGATGCCACCGACAGACACACAGACAGACATACAGACACGTCAAACTTATAACACCCCTCTTTTTGTGTAGGGGGTAAAAAATAAACTGCGTAACAACTGCTGCCATAGACAATACTGGAATCAAAGCACGGCAAAGCATCCCAGAATAGCCGTCGAGGTAATTTGCCTCATGTGGTACTTCATACAAAATCCTTTACCGTGTGTTTGATTCAATAAATAAATAAACTAGTCGCTCTGTGACCTGCAGAACTAGCTAGACGTTTTTTTTCAAAAAACTGAATCAACAAAAAAAATTCTATACAAATTATAGAACCTGCTTTAAAATTTCATAAGAATCGGTTGAGAAATGCGATCTCCAGAAGAGAATAACCAGACCATTTGGATATCCGGCCATTCGAAAGAATTTTAACCCAAGCCGAAACGGAGTTGGTTCGCTTCGCTCAATCGTTCAATTATTCAATAAATAAATACAAAATATCTGAGATCATTTTGGTTTTACTACATCATTAAAATCTTGCGTGACTTATGGGCTACTATAGTATATGAACCATTATTTTTTTTATCGTAAGGCGATCTGTAGAAAAGGCGAATATCCAAGTGATATTTTTATAGTAGCGCCTATTTCGCCGTAAGTGTTGTCGCGCATTTAGCATCACCCAGGGGACACGTGCAGGGTTGTGGTAGGTAAATCCTGCGGACGCGAGTATTTAATAAGAAATAGTGTATAGAAGGTAAAGGCCTCCTCCGTTCTACTAGGTCTTTACTCGTAGAGAGGTCCTTAAATAAATTTCTAGTACGAATTTATAATTAAATATCGAACTAGTACTTAATCAACTATACTCATTTAAGGAAATAAATGGCTAACATATATATTGTTACACCTTTATTTTTTTTTTGACGGAGTGGAAATGCACTTACGCATCCCCCCAGCCGGGAAGCTATAATGGGGGGTATGTGGGACTCACACCCTCCAGCCATCTCTATTTAAAGAGAAGGGGGAGGGAGTCTACCCACTAAAACCACTCCGGCGTTTCCGTCCCTGCCGTTAATGGGAGCGCCATGGGATCGCGAACATGTCACCACGACGCCCCCCGATATACACCGTGTTTTTTTTGATTTCCATTAACTTTAAGGGAAGAATCCTCAGGTTAAATTGAACTAATCTCTCTAAGAAACTAGTGTCTTAACTCTTACTATTTTTCAGATATTCAATAAATCAATTTAATGACCGAATCATTGTGAATGGTCCTTTATTTTATTTACGTGTTGACAAGTGCTGTCGTAGGTGAAAATTAACTTTGTGTTAATTGAGAGTCCCTGGGCAACCGAGCTCTGCTCAGGTGAAAATGGAAAAAAAACGGAGAAAACGAATTTTCCCGGACATGAGACATATCTAGATCGATTTCCTGTCCCCGTAAACCCCTGTATTCCAAATTTCATCGAAATCGTTAGAGCCGTTTCCGAGAACGTGATTGCAAATATATATATATACAAATATTGCTCGTTTAATAGTATAGGATTAAGTGTTAGAGCCCTCCCACACTGTAATATTGATTTAGTTTGTATAAAAAATGAAAAAAAAAAATTTTTTCGAATTTAACAAAAAGCAACATACCAGGTAGCTTTTGTTAATGAACCGAACATCGTGTCGAAATTAACGGAAATCAAAAAATACACGGGGTATTGTTACACCTGCAGTCTGTGGGTAAAGTAAAGTAAACGCAGAGGACATACAACGCCCTAAGAGTCCAATACAACAATATTTTGAGGATGCTGTTGCGGGTGCCGAAGCACTGTAGTGCGTCCAACATATTTGCCGAAGAGCGAACTGTTGATTTTTTCGCAATCAGACGCAAGCGTGTTGGATCACTACTCAGGCGAGTGCGTGGCAGCGGTAATGGCCTCCTGCCTGCAGCCTGAGGAGGGTAGGGTTACCCACCCACATATAAACGTGGACCACGTTTGTATGGGAAAAAATCAAACTGTAGTTAGAGGTCACCCCACTTTATTTTGTTACACATATTATCAAGCTTATCAGGCCCCGTAGCATGGATGGCCTTATCACGCGATAAGTGACAGGATAGAGCATCCGTCCCTGGCTGACACCGTTCGATAGAACGAGACGACGCGCTTATCCTATCACTTATCGCGTGATACGCCATCTTATGCTTTTTTTCACGCTTAGGTGATAAAATTCATGCAAAAAAACAACGCAATCACAGCAGAACAAAAACAAACTGATATACACATACAAAACGTCAATAATAAAATAGAAGAATTAGAAGTCCAACACCAAAAATTAAACGCCGATATTATTCATCTAAAATCTCGATTGGATAATAAATCGACCACGGGCGACAACAACAACGACAACCAAAAAACATTCATACTTTATGGATTGGATGAATATTATAACGAAACCGAATATGACCTGTATCCACAAATCAGCATATGTTTAGCGATATATTAAATATCCAAATAAATGGATTTAATGAAACCGTGAAGTGAGTGGGGAAAAATTACGTGTTAGAAAACGCGTACCGTTTCAAGGGCACGGGATACGCGGTCTCTGAAGTGCTGGACAGCGAAGGTCTAAAAAACAGAAATCACCTAAGAGAGTGCCTCCGAAATGCGCGTGAACAAGGCAGGCACGCAGTAATCAGAAATAACACCCTCTTCATAAATGGGAAAAAATATTTCTCAACGAAGCAACCTGCCCAGACACAGCAAACAGCGTCTCACAATATAAACGAATCCATACATAATAACACCAACACGGATAACCATAACACCACATCGGTAATGAAATCACCCCAGGAAAATGAAAATGTAATCTCGGACTCCTTTCGACCCTAAAGGCGTACTTTTCACTGTATTATTCCAAAACTTTTAAAGTCTATGCAATAAACTGCACATATTAGAAGTGTTCATAGAAGAAAACAATACTTTTCAAGCTATATGCGTGTCTGAATCATGGATATCGCAAGATAAAATTGCGACGATAGCTTTTAGCGGATATAAGATTGCTTCCTCATACTGTCGTCAAAACCGGAGCGGCGGAGGAGTATGCATCTTACTACAAAATAATCTGGAGTGTACTGATGAGATTGCAATCACAAATATGTCTAATAATTATGTTTTTGAAATATGTGCAATTAAACTACTTCAACACAACATATTATTAGTATGTATGTACTGGAACAAAAGAGAGGAAGAAATATTTGTAAATCAGTTAAAAACATTCCTGAACTACATTAGTAAAAAATACAATAAATATAAAATAATCATCGGAGGTGACCTGAACGTACACATTCTAAAAACAAGCAATAAAACAATTAATCTAATGGACCTAATGTCGGAACATAACCTTACACCGCACATAAAAAAAGCCTTAGCCTACTTTCCTCTGCCACTGTGTTCAGTTTGAAGTCATTATATTCGACAATTCTCATGGCATTGTGGTGTGAGCGGCTGTCAACAAGTTTTTGATAAGGATGTGACCAGCGACCGACTACTTTTAGATTCTGCATGTAGTATTTATCTTTTCTCGGGCATAATTAACCGCTTTGGCAGTCTATGCGGCGGCTAGTTCTGCTTTATAACTTATAACAGTTCTGGAATTTGAAAGGCTTCAAAAATGCATTGAAACGAAACACGTTTTGATAACATACTTATTTCATAATTCATTTAATCATTGCCTTGTGTGTACAAAAGATCTTATAAGTAGCTACATATTGGTATGTCTCAACACAACCTTGTAAGGGCACTGCAATATTCATTCATTCATTCATATTCATTTATTTGCTGCAACCATGGTATTTACAGGATGTTCTTAAAATTAATCAGTACAGACATGGACCCTACTAGGGTGTAGCAACATGTTTAAATACTAAACTAACCTAAACATACATATATTTAAAAAAAATCAACATATTGTTATATTTATACAATAAGTAAGTAGTTCAAAATTTAAACTATAAACAAACGTGGCATGTGAAGAATTCTGGGGTACAGCAGCTGAATGGCAACGAGTTTTTATACTTCAAAAACGAGCTATACGGATTATTAAATCCTGTACCGTTATTCGAAGCCTACAAACATAATGAGAGAAGCAGTTTTCGTTTCCCTACTGTATCGTGCATAATTTGACTACAGTTTCCGGTATCCCTACCATCGCCTCCACCGCCCCCTGGCGGGCTGCCAGCTAACTTGGGTCTGGCTGCTCGCCACTTGCCTCATTGGCGTTTTGTTTCCCATCGTGAACGGTCACAGTCAAAGTCATAGACGTCTAAGTCTACCAGGACAAAGACTTGTTGAATTTGGACCGTTACTAACATCGTGTCGTGAGTTCTTTTACTAGTAATAAAGAACAACTTTGTGTAACCAACGGTAATTGCCGTTCGATACTGAATAGTTTATGATTATAGTTTCAAATTATTATTCTAAAGAGTGTAATTTTTAAGCAATATTTTAACCTTTTCTTGCTTACAGCTTAGCACAACTAAGTACAATGAACGAAGAAACCGATAAACCGGTTCGATCGAGGCAGAGGCTAGATTCAGAAAGTTCTACTTCCTCTTCATCATCAAGTTCCAGCAGCGATTCTGGAAAGAAAAGACGTCGTCACAAGAGACGTAATCAAACGTCTAATCGAGATGTTAAGAAACTGGCAAAAGAGGTAAGCGAGTTACGTAAATTAGTTCATGGCGCTAATAGTAGTACACCAAACTACCCGCCAAGTGATAATTTAAATTGTGTTGACCATTATGTTAGTGGCGATTTATATGAAGCCGTATCGCCTAATATTAACGATGTTGTGGTCGAACAACCCGGTGCCGCGGGTGCTCCGGTGCCTGCACAATCTATGTTTTCTATAAATTTGGAAACCAGCGTAAAGGAACCCGTTATTCCAAAAGCACCGGATAGTTATCTAGAAGCTTTGCAAAAATTGAATAGGTTTACCAGTAAAACCTGGAGCGATGTCCGTTATTTGGATGTACAAAAGTTATATACCCATTCTCCCGGTTTCGTAGAGCTTGAAACAAATGACGAAGTAGTAGCTTATGACACTTCTAAATCTTTGACATATACAGAGCGATCGTACGCTGCACTTACCTTTGCACTCTTAAAGCAAAAAGAGACAATTGAAAACAATATTCGTGAATTTCTCAATTGGGCTCAAGGCTATAGTGAGTTGACATTTGTGTCAATTAAAGACAAATTAGAAGGACTTTTTGATACCGGAGACTTTCACAAGGTTTCTGTTGATGCCTTACAACTTGTGTGTGGCCATAGGGCCGATATTGTTCAACAGAGAAGGGACTCGATATTGAGAAGCGTGAGGGATCCGCTCGACAAGTCCAATTTGCGGAAGATACCACCTAGTGTTACCAACTTGTTCGAACCTCAAGCTTTCACGGCTGCATTAGAAAAGGCTGGTGGAGTACGCAAGGTTTTCTGGCCCAGGTCAAAGCCACCCACTAGTGCTACTGCTGCGCAAGCAGGTAGCGGTGGAAACTTGCATCGCCCCGCGCAGGGGTATGTTGCTGCTAATACGCCTGCGCAAGGCTATCAGTACCAAAATAAAAGGCGTGGCCCTCCTCAATGTATACCCGCGCAGGGTACATGCGCTCACTATCCCGCGCAAGGACCAAGCCCGAGCCTCTGCCAGTATTGTCCTGCGCAAGGACCAAACAATGTCGGAAATCAGAGGGCACGCCACGATAATGCTACTTATCGCCCCAGGAACTGGCGGCCCAATAGAAACGGGCCTGGGGGTCGCGGAAGCAAGCGGGGCGCGTCCCCTTCTTTCAAGGATAAATCTAATAAGCGGAGGCGTTTTTGACTCGAGGCCTTTCCAAGCGGGCCAGATACAAGATTTTTACAAAAACTGGAAAGACATGAAAGCACCGCCTTTCATTTTAAAAATTATTCAAGGGTACCGCATACCTTTCTTAATAAAACCGCCTCTCATAATGCCATTTCAAGACAACAGCTACCAGACGCAGTTGTCGGTAGATATGACTGCTGTGATTCAGACACTGAAAAACCAGGGTGCCTTGGAGGAAGCTGCCACGAGCCCAAGCTTTTTGTCCACCCCACCATGTTTCTTGCGGAAAAGGCAGACGGTTCCAAAAGGCCAATATTCAACCTCAGAGCTCTGAATTGGTATGTTCGAACCGAAAAGTTTCGCCTTATAAATACAGCGAAGATACAGGATTTCGTACAGAGCAGGGACTGGCTGGCAAAGATAGACCTATCACAGGCATATTTTCATATCCCAATTGTGCAAAGTCACAGGAGCTTCTTGCGCCTTGTTTACCAAAGTCAGCTGCTCCAAATGACGTGTCTTCCACTTGGCTTGAGTTCGGCGCCAAGGATTTTTGCTACAATTACGAACTGGATCGCTCAAATATTGAGAGAACGAGGCGTGAGAATCGTGGTTTATTTGGACGATTTTTTAATCGCTCACCAGGACTCACAGGCCCTCGTAGCCCACGTGACCATGGCGACTCAGATTCTGCAAAGGCTAGGATGGCAAATCAATTGGGAAAAATCCATCCTTATTCCCAGTACTCGCCTAGAATACTTGGGCATAGTATAGGATCCGTGGACAGACAAAAAGAGTCTTCCGGAAAAGAAAATACACAAGATGTTAAGCTGCATAACAAAAGTTATTCACCAAAAGTCAGCGAATCTCAGAGAGCTACAATCTTTAGCCGGCATGTTGAACTTCGCAAGCTTCACGGTACCGAGAGGTCGCTTAAATTTTCGATGCTTGCAGAGGACAGTCAACCAACTTCTGTATCAAAGCCCAAAGAAACGATTCTTACTTCCCAGGGACATGGTGTCAGAAATGAATTGGTGGGTCAACAACTGTCGAAACACATCACCTATGCAGATACCTCCGCCAACGCATTATTTAACAACAGATGCGTCGGACATTGCCTGGGGTGGAAAGATGAACAATGTGCACTTTTCGGGTCTGTGGACAGTAGCCGAGAAGAAATTGCACAGCAACCAAAAAGAAATGTTGGCCATTCTGAAAATTCTGCAGTTGGCACGTTGTCAAAATCTACACAACGCTTCATTATTGGTTCAAAGCGACAGCCGGACTGTCGTAGCATATCTGAGAAACGAAGGCGGCACTCGTTCGATTACGCTCATGAACATAACTTACCAGATATACCAGCTTCTGGATATGTTTCGGATTCAGCTGCGTATATATCATCTTCCAGGTATATACAATATCGAAGCAGATCACCTGTCAAGGCTTCAGGCGCTTCCGCAGTGGCATTTGCTGTCAAAAGCCACGTCACCGATTTTTCAAAAGTGGGGAATACCTCAAGTCGACCTGTTTGCGTCCCGGACGGCGCACGTAGTAGCAACTTACTGTACGCTAGATCAAACCGACAACCAGGCTCTATTTTGCGACGCCCTGAGCCGAGCATGGAGTTTCAAGCTGGCATGGGTGTTCCCGCCCCCATGCTTGATCCCCAGAGTTCTGCACCACCTGAACCGGGCCAGGGGAGTGTACTTAATGATAGTCCCCAGGTGGGAAAGAGTATTTTGGCGCGCAGATTTGAAGAGTCGATCCCTGAGTCCCCCACACACGGTGTGGAATCTGAGAAATGTCCTGATCGACGTCGCCACCGGTCTCCCTCCACCGAAAGTAGATCAAATGACCCTAGAGGTTTGGAAGTGTGGGGGTGGTCTAGGGACGTAGATAATTGGTCTAACGAGCAGAAGTCTTTGCTTTTGTCAAGTTGGCGTCCATCGACGTTAAAAACATATTCAGTAGCATGGAAGAGATGGTGCCGCTGGGCTGAGGAGAATAATATAGATTATTCTGCACCTTCTGGGTCACAGTTAGCCCGCTACTTATCAGATCTATATCAAAAAGAAGGTCTTTCGTACAGTACTATCTTGGTGCATAAGTCAGTAGTATCATCACTTTGTAACACTAGTGATTCAGAAGTACTGAGTTCACATAAATTAGTTAGGCACATCCTTAAAGCCATTGCCTTACAGAAGCCCAAAGACCCTAAACCACCCATATGGGATGTTTCCAAATTGTTATCCTTTATGTCTTCCAGACAGATCAGATCTGACAGTTTATTTGACGTATCTAGACACACAGCTGCTTTGCTGTTATTATGCTCGGGAAGAAGAGTCCATGACCTCACACTCTTGAGTATAGACTCCGATCACATGTTTGAGGCTGATGATTGCATTACCTTCTGGCCTCGTTTTGGTTCTAAGACCGACTCGTCAGATCATAGACAGTCGGGGTGGAAACTTCTCAGTAACAAACAGTGTTCAGCTGCAGACCCTGTTCTTTGGATAAAGAGGCTAATAGAGCTTTCCCATCAGAGAAGACTCTCTTGTACAAGTCAAAGTCTATTTATTACTACAACCAATGTGGCAAAGGCAGCATCACGTACAATTATAGCTAGTTGGGTAAAATCTTTACTAAATGAAGCTGGCATTAAAGCCACACCAGGAAGTGTTCGGGCGGCAGTAGCCTCCAAAAATTGGATTGAGAACTTTCCTTTAGATAAGATTTTAGAGCAAAGTAATTGGCGCTCAGGAGACACATTTAGATTATTTTACCGCCGAGAAGTAACGCGGTCATTAATATCACAAGATGAAAATGTTAGTCTGAGTAATTTGTTTAACTGTTCGTGATCATATTCATACACGAATTAGCAAAGAATCAGATGATTTGTTAATAATTTGATTATATACATAATATTGAAATAATAAATATTGTATTGGTCTCAGCAGTCACATTTAGATTATTTTACCGCCGAGAAGTAACGCGGTCATTAATGTCACAGAATGAAAATGTTAATTTGAGTAACTTGTTTAACTGTTCGTGATCATATTCATACACGAATTAGCAAAGAATAAAATTATTGTTAATACTTAGATTATATACATATGTTGAAATAATAAATATTGTATTAATTAAAATAATGATTTATATTATGTCACCCTACCACTACCTACCTAAAAGTTGCTAGTTACATATTATACAATAGTATGTAGGTAACATATTTGGGTATAATATTTGGGTTTTCACAAATCAATGTCCATGCTATCATGTCATTGCATCACATTAGCGTTT
Source organism: Epinotia brunnichana (assembly GCA_963854355.1). Classification (NCBI taxonomy): domain Eukaryota; kingdom Metazoa; phylum Arthropoda; class Insecta; order Lepidoptera; family Tortricidae; genus Epinotia; species Epinotia brunnichana. The sequence continues at coordinate 376,824 of OY977960.1, forward strand.
TGCTTCCACCGCCAGGCGATAACAAACACGTCTCATTATGTTTGTAGGCTTCGAATAACGGTACAGGATTTAATATAGGCGTTTTACCTTACAATAAAACGCTTATTAAATACTTACCTTATTCGAAGCCTACAAAATAAGGCCTGCCTGACGCATACTGAGCCGCAATGAGGCAAGTGGCGAGCAGCCAGACCCAAGTTAGCTGGCAGCCCGCCAGGGGGCGGTGGAGGCGATGGTAGGGATACCGGAAACTGTAGTCAAATTATGCACGATACAGTAGGGAAACGAAAACTGCTTCTCTCATTATGTTTGTAGGCTTCGAATAAGGTAAGTATTTAATAAGCGTTTTATTGTAAGGTAAAACGCCTATATTTTACTCGCATTGTTAGGCACCCATGCAAAGCAACTTTTTAAAGATGCCAACGTAATGACACTAACCTCACAATACATCTTCTACATAGTAAAATACGTGAGAAGCAATATACACCGAATTCCAAAATACACTTCAAAAGCATGCGTCTTGCTCAGAGGAATAAGAACACATTGGCCACAACATGTTGTCGACTTTTGAAATCAACAAAAATAATGTCTGTAGTAGGGCCGGGTATCTACAATAACTTACCCTCCGAATTGAAAGATATTGAAAATGATGCGACATTTCTTAATAAGCTAAAAAAATGGCTGACTGATAAAGCTTTTTATAATTTTAAGGAGTATATATAAAATATTGGTAATAATAATAATTTTAATAATTGTATAATGTTGACATTTTATTATTCATACCTAAATATTGTTATGTTATATTAATTGAATAATCAAATTCATTTGACATATTATAATTCTAATTATGTCATTTTGTTACTCATACCTAAATATTGTTATGTTATACTAGTTGAATAATCAAATTCATTTGACATATTATAATTCTAATTATGACATTTTGTTACTCATACATAAATATTGTTATGTTATACTAGTTGAATAATCAAATTCATTTGACATATTATAATTCTAATTATGACATTTTGTTACTCATACCTAAATATTGTTATGTTATACTAGTTGAATAATCAAATTCATTTGACATATTATAATTCTATTTTTGACATGTAAATTTTTATATTTTATGAATAAATGAGTATGAGTATGAATGGCATATAGGTCGACGCTTTGTTTGTTTTATATATTCAGTGGGTGGATATTAAGTAAGGTAAACGTCAGAGTACTTGACGCTATACTAGTATTTGGCATGAGAACTTTATGTCAAAGCAATATGGGTTAAATTCGAACCAAGCGGATTTTTCTTCATTCGAATTTAAGCCATGTCACTTTGACATACGAGTGCCCCTGCCATATACTAGTACATGCAGCGTCGAGCACTCGGACGTTTACCTTATTTATTTATTTAGTCCATTTTTTACATAGTAGCTTACAGTGCAGTCACCAAATCGCGTACAATGTCATTATATTTAATTTACAAACTAATGAAAGGTATAAGTAGGGAAAAAAAAACTTGTGTATGTTAGTGTCTTAGCTGTGAACACATGCAAAATAGTAAGGTTTTTAAATACCAATTTTTTTCTGGATCCATACAGGTATACTTGAGTTGTACTTGCGTTGGTAAACTTGAAGCAATTTGGCTACTGATTTGAAGTCGGTTAAAACTTTGTTTTGAAAAGTAAATTATGACTGGTATGATCGAACATCATTCAAGTGTACCTACCTAAACTATTAACCATTGTGTCAACTACAGGAAAGATGCAGTGTTTGTTCCAGATTTTGACTTTTATATTTGCTATATTCAAAGTACGTTTTCTCGTGCTTAAGCTTTCTTTTAACTCACTACTGCGATGTGCTTCGGCGTGGGTAGGCCCCCCACAAGGTGGACTGATGACCTGGTAAAGGTCTCGGGAGTCCGCTGGATGCGTGTGGCGCAGGACCGGTCGTTTTGGCAATCTTTGAGGGAGGCCTATGTCCAGCAGTGGACGTCTTTCGGCTGATATTATGATATATGATGATGATGATTTCACTACTGTTTCTCAATATTTATAAAATTGTATTTTAACGGTGCGGAGTGCCTGTTGTTTTTGGATCATTCAACTATTTCTTGTTGTTAGTCTGTCCCGTTAGCCAAGAGGCAATTTTACAGTTTCTTAGAAATCTTATTATAATATGGACTTTAAACGTGCTTAAAAAGATGGCCCATACAAAGAGGGGTTGAACGTCACAAGAAAACCTCACATACGGTAAATTTAAATCCATAAAATCGCAGTTTCAAAATGTGACCCAGAAGGCGTAGCCAAAACACTTTTTTTTTTTCAGAATTCGATTTGTTTTGGTTTTTTTACTCAGAATCGTTGGTACTAGTGATCCTCATACAAGAAAAAAAGTGTCCCAGATTTTACTATGTAAGTTTTTTCTTCCAGTACCTACGTCACGACCATATAAATAAACAAAGACTGCATACAAAAATGTGACGATCTGGAATGGAATATTTAGAACACTATTTTCTTATATAAGGATCGATAGTATCAAAGATTCTGAGTAAAAAAATTTAAAAAAAAAACAATTCTGAAAAAAAAAGTTTTGTACACATTTTTTGAAAAACGCCCAACTAGTTACAGAAAAAAATTGATTCGCCCATTTACGTGGGTACATGCGGAGTCTATTATTCTCGATCCCCACCACTGTTTAATAGAATTTCGTGGGTTTTATAGAGGGTCCAATTAGATTCTCAGTGACCTTTGGCGGTCGGGTGGAAAATTAGTCTATTAAGTAGTTGAAGTTTTAGTGTTGTTGAATTTTTGTTTTTTAATTAACGAACAACACGCTGGGCAAAGAATGGGGCGTTTTGAAGTTGAGAGAATATTGTAATGAATGTTGTATTTTAAGTGTTTTTGCTTGGAGATTTTTTTTTTTACTACGGCTGTAGCAATCTAGCATACGGCCTGTCTGATGTAAAGGATACCGTAGCCTGTGGTGTGTGCATGATACCAATAAGGTGTAGTAGATATAAATCAAATTAAAAAAAAATGTTTGTCTATAAATTCGATTTACGGACGATAATTTTACGTGATATTGTCAAAAAGCCGAACGCTCTCAGGCGGAACGGGAAAATGGGTACTTTTTCGTGCTTGCTGCCGGTGTTCATCGATTGATAAGACGTTATCACGTCAAACGCCTTTTATTACTTCTCATCAGCGTAAAACAATAAAAATTACAAATGTTTATTCTCTTTTTGAAAGGCTCTTTTTTAACCGATGTCTTCTCTCAATTCGTATGTATGTTTTTTTTATTTTTATGTGTGTATGTTACGCGATAACTCCGTAATTTATGAACCGATTCGAAAAATTCTTTCTTTGTTTGAAAGCATATACTTCCAGATGGGTCCCGTTGTCACCAAACTCCAGTTCTGATGATGGGATCCTGGTTAAATCGAGGGAACTCTTCAAATTTTATAGGCAAATTTAAAGCTAGGTACTGCTGTAGGCTAAGCTTTTGGCTAGGTACTGATTTGAAGTCGGTTAAAACTTTGTTTTGAAAGTCAATTATTATATAGCCTAGATACAAATCTTATCTTACCTTTCTTAAATGTTATATTACCAAAATGAAATAAACTAGGTATAGGTACCTATTTCTATGTTTACTTGTGCTTAATCGCTAAAGTCGCTTAATCGCATCCATCTATAATAGACTGCCCGCAACGGTGAGAATCAGAAATACAACACCCACCGCCGCATTTAAGAAGAAGCTGCAAGTGGCTACTAGAGTTAACTCTGTAGGTACAGTGTCGAGGAGTTTCTTAAACTACCGTGTACATATCTAATGATAATGACCTACTACTACAGTCCCCCGCGGCTATGAAGTCAATTCTGACACATTGCGCAACTATGAAATTTCTGAATAATGACAATGTCAACCATAGGAAAACATTACATATTCAACCCTAGAGGCATGTCTCAGGATTGACTTCATAGCCGCGGGGGACTATAGTAAATTACTTATTATTGTTATTACTGTCTACATTAATAATTGGACTTGTAACTATGGTGTTATTAAGTATTGTATTGTATTGTAAAGAGGTGCAGTTGATAGCTGGAGACGACTGCAGGTCCCTCACTCAACACAGCGCATTTTCAGCAACTCTGGCGACCTTACTCATCACCAGTAACACAACACCACATACCTACAGAGCAAGTAGTGTTATTATGGCTAGGTACAGCTTTCTGTAAGGTAGAGTACATATTTCCCCAGTTAGATTACCAAATATTATACAAACTTACATTGAATATGTCGAAATACACAGGTCCGTTTCTGTATTGTGTTGACGACCGTTTTAGCCTAGTTGGTAGTCCCTGCCTACGAAGTAAGAGGTCCTGGGTTCGAATCCCGGTAAGGACATTTATTTTAGTGATACACATTGGTCCTCATGGCGGTCCTAAGGGGTACGTAAGAGCCAGCGCCAACACATCTCAAATGCATTTATTCTGCTCAGCATATTTGCTTATATGGACTGGTATATATATAGATAAACATTAAAACAAATTACTCTCCAGATATATTGGCAACTGAATAGATAACTGCCAATATTCCCAACGTACGTTGACAGCTGTTAAACGTCAAATAAGCCGCAAATCACGCGTCCGGGCAGTAATGGCGTTATATCAGTGATTTCATGCGAATTATTCGCAAGCACAGTTAGGTACTCAGACTTGAGTAATATAAACCAGTTTATATCTTCATCATCTTGCTCTGAATATTTCAATGAGCTCAATAGATAATGGCGCGGCGGTATCCTATAGTAATCGCTAAATTTCATTTCCCAAGTGTATTGTTTGTCCAAGTTTTCATTGCGGCTAAAATACAGTTTAATCGAAGACCCCAAAGTTTTTTTAACATACTTATCTTGTAGCTACAACAATTTTATGAGGTTTGGTTAGGTTTTTTTCTGAACCTATTCAGTGTTCCACTGCTAGGCAATGGCCTCTACCCGTTATCTCCATGAGTCCCTACTAGGTGCCTCTTCTGCCCAACTGCTAAGGAATGCATCCACGTCGTCCCGCCGTCTCTATCTGGATTGGCCCCGTCTGCATCGCCCGTTATGTGGCACCCACTTGGTGCTATATTAGCCCACCTGTCTGGATGCATGTGATAGACATGGCCGGCCCAGGTTGCAGAGATAATCGGCTTTTTGCCGAAATGAAACTTCTGACGTTTGTCATGCAGGTGGAAAAATAAAATTTAGTAGCTGCGATGATAGGTTACCCAAATTACCTACGATTGCGTTTAGTTTTAATGAATTTTGATTCATTCTGGAGAAGAGTGATATGCGTCGATTCTGGTCGTGATTTGTATATCAGCTTTAATTTTCATAACTTCTTTCCAACTTCTAGCATGAATGTTGGGGTTCGTAATAGAACTCAAATTTGAAGATCTGCCTTTCACTGGTTTGTCCCAGCTGATGAGGAGTTGCGTTGTGAACAACATCCCAGCAGCGAGTAGTCAATTTGCATTGGATAATGTGTCGGATAAGCCGCGTAACTATTGATTTGTGTTAATGTACGCTCATATGCGGTTGTAATGTTCAGCGGTCGTGTATTTGACGTCATATTTATTAGGTGAAATTTTCCCTAGGGCCTTAATTTTGAACTCATGCTTATTTTTCCACTGAGCAGAAACGTTTGCTAACAGAATCGGTCGATCAAAGTGAAAAATTATTAACCATCAGCGAGATTTGAACGCGTGACTTCTGCATTATGCGCAATGCCCTGAATCAACTGGGCTCTCGTGGACTCCACTCGTGATGACGAGTGTTTTAATCCGTCTCTTCTAATAATTACGCCTTAGGCCTTCCTAGTGACACCACCCTCGTAGCGACAGCTACCGTGAAGTTATTACATTTTCTTAGACAGTGACGGCACTAACGTGTCGAATTACTTGAGAATCGCTACGAGTTACTGACGATTCTCCTGTTTCATGTCATATTCATGAACAGCCATTTGACTGCCTTCTGCCAAGCTAAGCTAGTTTTCTATACAATAGGCTAGTTTCCTTTTTTTAATGATACCATTTGAACCAGTTTGTAGATAACATCATTTATTTGTATGAATTGTATGTGACCAACTAACTAACTACAATTAAAACACAACAAAAGGCAAAAATAAAATCAGATATCGCTAGCGACCGCAAACGGCTCATGCTAATTGACATAGAATTCAGACATGTAAAAAAGCGCTTGAGGCCTACTTGCAGAATACTTAAGTATTAGAACTTAGAATTATCGCGTCACTATTTTGTATTCTTAACTACAAAAACATAAAACTTAATTTAACATACTTAAAAATATGGTACAAAAGCTGCTATAGAAATATGTCATGGTTTCACACATTCCGCCAGAAACTGGCATGCAAAATTAACATACGAAATATACCTAAATATCGGTAAACATGCTTTGACACGGATTTAGAATCCATATACTCGTACCTAATGTTATAATGTCAACATGAACACTTAATAACGTCATTACTAAAAATGTCACAATAACAATTATATTACTAATACGACGACCGCTTTAGCCTTGTTGGTAGTGACCCTGCCTACGAAGCAAGAGGTCCTGGGTTCGAATCCCAGTCAGGGTATTTATTTGTGTGGTGAACACGAATATTTGTTTCTGAGTCATATGGATTTTTTCTATGTATTTAATTATTTATTTCTCTATATAAGTATCTATATCGTCGTATTGTACCCATAGTACAAGCTTTGCTTAGTTTGGGACTATGTTGATTTGTGTAAGATTGTCCGCAAATATTTATTTATTTATTATAATACAAATAATTCATATACATGGCACAGTCAATAAATGCAGGTGTCTAAATAGACGTATGCGCCACAGATCGCCCCAATTTTTTTGTTATAAGTGCGCGTTTTGCATGGCTTGAATTTCCCCAGAGGAGAACGCCGTATCTAAGCACTGACCGTTATATAGAAAAATAAGTAAATTGCTGTTTTGGTTGTGAACTAATTTTTCATCTCCCTTCCAAATTCCTGCAAGTTCCACACCCGAATATTCAGCCTACCAAAATTCTAGAACATTCTATAAATAAATGCAAACATGAAATATTTATGCGACCAACGGTGCATGAACCCATATCGAGAAATGGCTTCAACCGAAAGTATCGGTGGTTATATTGCAACCTCGCAATAACGGTGTGAATTGATTCCATTTCATCTGAAATGTCTCGTATTTTTGCATTCGGGCTTCTACTTTTGAATTCATCGATGTTGAGTGTGGAAAACTAGATTAGTTTTTTTGAGGGAATTGAGCTTTATGGTTGTTGGTAGATTTAGTAAAATAAGTTTTTGAAAAAGGAAAGTCTTGCAAGACGCCTGTACCATACCTAGCACATCCACACCACATCCATACCTATAACATCTGATACTGTAAAATGCGCAAAAATGTATATAGAATTGTAGATAATTAAATTAATGTAGATATTCTACATCTCGATTAATTTATTATCAAATAATAAATTAATCGAGATTTAATTATTAATACAATATGAAATTCTTATCTCGCTTGCGCTTACTATATAATAATTTATTATACCTACCTATAAAACGTTGAGCCATTTTTTTCGAAACTTATGTGCACGTTGTTCTACTGAGGTGAAAATAACCTTGTTTAAAACGTACTGTCAGACACTATACACGTGCAATCTGTGGAGTGACTATACCAAAAAAGCCTACAGTGCTCTGCGCGTCCAATACAACAACGCCTTCAGGGGGCTGTTGGGGCTGCCCTGGCGCTGCAGCGCGTCAGGGATGTTCGCCGCGTGGAACACCGACGGTTTCCAAGCCGTGCTGCGCAAGCGGGTCGCATCCCTGGCCGAGCGCGTGCGGGGCAGCGCCAACGCTCTTCTGAAGGTGATCGCTGGGAGGATGGACAGCCCTATCCTCGCTCATTGGATGTCTTTGCATGTTCGTTCCAACTTTAATTATATTTTCCACTAACATAGTAGTATAAGCCTTACTAACATAATATGGATGTGTAATTGTCCGAATTAAATGCTTTCATTTTCATTTTCATTTCATTTTCATATGTACGGAATATTTACCGTTAGCTTTTCGGTGAAGGAAAACATCGTGAGGAAACCGGTCTAATCCCAATAAGGTCTAGTTTTCCCTCTGCATGGGTTGGAAGGTCAGATGGCAGTCGCTTTTTAGTGCCTATGCCAAATCTTGGGATTAGGTGTCAAAGCGGACCCGGGCTCCTTTAGGGGCACAACCGGGAATAACGCTAGGAGGATGACCTACCTATAAAACGTCTTGAAGTTTACTTTCAGACGCATAATTATTTAAATGAATTCATTTATAAAATTTATTTAATCATCGTAAGGCGAGTAAATAGTAACGTTTCCGGGGCCTTCCTAAATTCAGGGCCCCGAGTCACAATATGGCGTCTTATTTGAAATTAGATGTTGGTACAAAAGATTGTTTAGAAAACAAACAAAACAGTTTATGGCAGAATAAACGACACCAAAATACTGTGGTCTTAATAAGTGTACCTGTACCTACTTGAATTTCACAAAGTTAAATAAGCTTTTTGCGAGACTGAACTTCAAGCAAATTGCTTTCAGAATCGCACATGAATTCAGGCATACGAATTCACATAGGCATGCCATCCTTTGAACTTTCCAAAGTTTAGAAATTTACATAAAAAAAAACCATTGAAATGAAAATAAAACTTGGCTTTCAAAAACTACTGCGTAATTTCCGAAGCAATTTAGAGCAATTTTTTCCAGCCTCCGATCAAAACTCTACTGAAGGTCGATTGGACACTATTGTTTTACATTTTAATAATGATATGAAGTGTTTCACTGGGTATTCATTTATTTCGAACCATTTAGGGTCCATACACACATTACACAATGAAATAAAATAAGAATTAAAATTACAAATTACAAATATGCATTACAATATAAACAAAAATTAAATAAATATTAATATCTTAAAAAACTATCAGACTATTAGCCATACTCGTATGCATGGCGTTCCAATGTCCCACCATCGGACAATCCAATCTGTCAATAATGGTGTTCAGCAGGCTGCTGGGACTGTCCCGCACGCGACGCATCAGGGAGGCAACTCGTTTGCGCATTATTGCCTGAAAGCTATCGACTCGAGCTTCCGCAAACATACCCGATGCGCTGCAAAATCGAGGCAATCCCAAAACCTAAGCTCATCGCCGCGCCGTTGTCTCTGCGCCAACTGGATGCACGTTGCATTTTTAACCCCCGACGGAAAAGAGGGGTGTTTAAGTTTGACGTGACTATGTGTCTGTGTGCCTGCGTGTCTCTGTGTATGTGTCTGTATGGGTCATTCTAGCTCCTAAACGAATGGACCGATTTGAATATGGTTTGTTTTATCTAAAAGCTGACGTGATCGAGATGGTTCTTGGCTATGTTTTACTAAAATCGGTTCAGCCGTTTTAGAGATATAAAACTTGGAAATTAAAATATCGGGGGTTTTTTAACATTTCTAAGTTTTAGTTATAACTACAGTTGCAGTAGCGCGCCACGTAGCGCGCTAATTATTTTTGGTAGTTCCCATTTAATGGACGTAATATTGTTTCAACGTTGATTTTTGAAATCCACGATCGTTCTATTGAATGGCGCGTTGGCGCGTCGCGATGGCTTTCCTTTTCATCCGTTTGGACATCGAACGGGGTGCGCCAACCACATCTAAAAGCTCATGCACCGATTTTGGCGCGGCGCTACCAAATTTGCTAGAGCAGAAAATGCCCCACATAACACTTCGGAAATCAGATATCAGTAATCATTTATTTTCAAATTGTGCGAGTACAGTAGTTTTTAAAAGAAAAAGTTTTGCGTGTGTTATTATAATCAACCGCTTTACGGTATACAATATTTTATAACTATGAATGTATCGGAAGTCTATAATATCGGAATGTGCGAAACACATTTATATCAATTTGGAATGCGATGCCCAAGTGTCTGATAGACCACCCTGAAGAGAAATAACGGGAGGGGTCCTTAATGAACCCTCGAAGCTTTGGGTAAAGGGTGCACTCGAGAGTCGAAAAACATAGCGGCTGGGTGAAAGAGGGTAACTGACAAAAGCAGTTTCAGCCATTTTTTTACCAACAAAAGTCTCATTATTTTCACATAACTAACCGGGGCTAAAACGTGTACGGGTATCGTTATATTTTTTAGACGTTTTGCAGCATACTTGGTTGCGAGAAAACAATCTTATAATGATTGAAAATGATGAAAGTTTAATCTATAACACAGTTTTATTAAGTCTTTCTTCCTTTCCTGTTTTAAATCCTTTTTTTCTGTTTTAACGCTTAAAGACAGTTTACATTTCTATAAGAACATTAGAATAATTATTAATTGTATTTGGACGCTCAGAGACCTTATACATCTCTGGGGTACTAAATTCATATCATAAATTTATTGTTAATTCTGATACAGACCTTATATCGAATGTAGGTACTTGATAATATTTTACAATTTTGGATTTTTTGTTTTCATTTAGTGACATTTAGTTTGTTAACCGTTCAGGTACTAATTGGGTAAAATCTGCAATTTTTAAATGATTATTGTGTAAGATTATTAATATTATATTGTAAAATACCATTTGACATGTAAAAGTGCCCTTGTGGCCTATTTGCAGAATAAATAATTGATTTATGATTAGGTACATATGTTGCCTTGTCTGATGATCTTTTTTGCCGTTCGCCGGAAGATTTTTGTAACAGTCACTTTTTTGATTAGAATTCCGCATTTTAGTAAGATAAGATCTAAGTTGCTAACGAGTCATTAATGCTTCCTTTCTTACAGATTTGTTTGGAGTATTTTTCCAGAAAAGAAACTACTTAGTTACGGGTTGGTGATTTTATCAGATCACCACTGCACTATATTTTTTTTTCTATCTAGAAAAAAAATCTTGATTGAATTAGGAATTCCTAAGCAAATCATTACAAGCTGCAAGTTTAAAGCCTAAAATTTTCAGCTACGTAGTTTTGCTCCCCACCGACGATGTGTCACAAGACCCTTCGCCTGTCGCGAGCACTCACAGGGTTCGGTTTTTGCGTTCGTTATTTGGTACTCGGATTTGACATTGACATGTAAAGCTGTCATTTTATGTAAAATATAGACGTGTTGTGTGCAGGTAAAACGTATACTACGCAATAAGTGAGTGGCAATAAAATAAATACATGACATAAAATGCCAAGTGTAAAAACGAGCTGAACTTATGTTTAATGTAGCGGTTGGCGCGGCGGGCGGCGCGGGCGGCGCGGTGGCGGCGCGGCGCCCGCGGCGGCTGTTCGCTGTAGCCGGCGAGCGCACGAGGCGCGGTGCGAACGCTCCTACTGCCAGAGCGCGCACAGCTCTAAACCATATAATACAGGAAGCCGACGGTATAGACATATTTGCTGACAGTATTGGTGTGTTCTGTAGAAAAGTATTAACATTCTTATCGCATAACAGAGTTTAGATTTAAACTGGGACATGTTTCTTGTTGAAGTTGTTTATGAGTTTATTTTAGTTTTTGTTTATTGTTTTATATCGTTACCGTATGTTTTAAATTTCGCATAAAGTGTGTATAAATATCTTTAGTTATGTTATGTATTTTGTAGGTACCACATAAGTGATTTGGTGTAATACTGTTAACCTATGTGTGAATTAATAAAAATTCTTATTCTTATTCTTAATGTTTCTCATAGGCACTTAACGAGCCGCTGATAACTAGTTTTTTTTAAATGACACTGGACAAACGAATTTTAACGCAAACAAGGGTTATCTGTAATTTACTGCACGTATTTTTGAACAATTAAATCATTGTTCTGTTCGAGAATAATATTTCACAGTGTTCAATATTTATTTGGGATTATTTAAAGCTTACCAAAAAAATACTGACTGCGCATAAAAAATACAGATTTTTGCATATCAAAATTTAACAATTGCACAACGAATCCGAATTCTGAAGAACGATTAGTATTTTAGTTGTGCGAATCAGCATTTTTTAGGTGGTTATGTTTTTTTTTACTACTCGGATCGCTCTCACAGTTTCCAGTACATCCACTCATCATCGAACATCGAACGCCCTCCGACACTTCACATCGATGTCAAGCCCTTCCACCGAACTAGGTTAGAGACTAACCGCTAACGACGCTTCGAATGTACCTGCACATTCGATCCTATCGACTGCGCCAGTTAAGTAAATTACTTTAGACGTAGATATTTCACTACCACTTTAGCATAGTAGTTAAAGTTGGAATCCTAGTAAGAGCACATTTATTTGTGTGATGAGCAGGTTATTTTTCCTGAGTCTTACCTGTTTGCTGTGTATTTTTAATTTTATTTATCTATATGCTTAAGTAGCTTAGTAGTATGAGGAAGAGTAGTAGTACCTACAGGTATTGTCTTTGACTCGGTTAGATCAATTTGTGTTAGATGGTACACCAATATGAATTTATTTTCTAAATACTGCTGGTTGAAAGTTATGCATTCAGATATATTTTTTTAAAGCATTTCAACTGTTAATAATAAATAATAAATAGCAATTTATTTCAGACATTCATCCATAGGTATTACACATAGGTGGGTATATACATAAAAGCAAAAATGATAACAAAGGAAATTTTGAATTTTAAAATAATAAACATAACTAAAAGAATTAACTAAACTACTAATAACTAGGACCGTGAAGGGCCAACCACCTCTTCATCACGGGTGTGTTCCACCTGTCAGCAAACACGTTCAGGATGCTGTTTGTGGTCGTGCGCAGGCGGGTAAGCACGGAGGCACAACGCTTCCTTATGCGTCGCGTGGAAGTCGTCGGTGCGCGCCGCGGCGAACATGCCGGACGCGCTGCAGCTCCACGGCAGCCGGATCAGCGCCCTGAACGCGTTGTTGTACTGCACAAGCAGTGCGCTGTACGTGCGCTTAGTAAAATTGACCCATAGGCTGCACGTGTAGAAAGACTGACAGTAGGCTCGAAACAACGTCAACTTAACCTCGTCGCTACAACGTGCAAACCTACGAGCCAACATATTGCACCGCACGGACAGCGCTCTGCGCTCTCTCTCTATGTCCATGCCATCACTCATGTCCTCAGAGACCCAATGACCCAAATACTTAAAATATTTTACCTGAGTCAAGGGAGTTCCACACAAAGTCCAGTTACTGTTACAAAGTCCAGTTACCTGTTAAGTACAGTTACTGTTGTAGATTCATATTTATCTAATGCTCATGACTAGGCATCGGAGTATTTTTAGCACGGTCAGTTAGCTATGGAGTCGTTGTAAGCATTAAAATTAAATTCATACTCATACTCACCCTCATTAATTTTATTCATAAAATAAATAATAACTATAAAAAAGCACACCAGCATCTTCATTGAAGAATAACAAATAATATGAAGGGTCCACGGGAAGAACATCTCTAGTCACTTTTTTTTTCAAAATGAGATTTTATGAATTATTGCGTGACAATAAAATCTCATGTTGAAAAAAAGGTGACTGTATGTTCTTTCCGTGGACCTTTCATATTATTTGTTATTCTTCAATGAATATGGTGGTGTATTTTTTTATAGTTATTATTTATTTTATGAATTAAATTAATGAGGATGAGTATGAGTATAAATTAAATTTTAACGCTTACAACGACTCCATAGCTCACTTTAGTCTTATCGTGCTAAAAATACTCCGATGCCTGCTCATGACAAACCTGTAAAAGGCGGTAACCCATCTAATGCCGCCTATAGTTTATTCTAGTACTCCCGACCACTAACCCTTCACGTAACTATCGAGCCTTTCAGCACATCGGTGTCAAGTCCTTCAGGCGGCGGAACTGGGTTGAGGCTCTTAACACGTCACCCACCGCTGTGGTTAGGGACTACCACGTATAGATTAAATTCGTGACATATTTATACATTTTAGACTAACTTTTAAGAATACCTTTTGAAATGAACAGACCATAAAGCAAAGACAGTAAGTCGCAGAACTATGTATAAGTTACTTGTCAGATGATACCTTGAGAAGGTAACTTCATATTTCTAAAACTACCTATGTTTGAAGTTATTCATGCCATTTTTAACCCCCGACGGAAAAAGAGGGGTGTTATAAGTTTGACGTGTCTGTGTGTCTGTGTGTGTGTCTGTCTGTGGCATCGTAGCTCCTAAACGAATGGACCGATTTGAATGCGGATTTTTTATCTGAAAGCTGACGTGATCGCGGTGGTTCTGAGCTATCGTTTCATCAAAATCGGGTTAGCTGTTTTTGAGATATTGAACTTGGAAATGAAAGTGTGGGGAGTTTTTCAATTTTTCTAAGTTGTATAATTGACAAATACAAACGCAACACGCCCATCATGCGTAATTTGTTATTCATGAATAAAGAAAATCAAAAAAATTAAAGAAACAAGTGACGCCTCGATTTCTTTGATCAAACAGCGTATTTTTTTCATCTTCTGTATTTAAAAATCCATTGCTACAAGTAAAAATAAGGATGTTTATCGACTAGCTTCGCGAGTTTCGTTTATCAATAATTGTATAATTTATTTTCACTGTTTTCTACTACCTTATTGTGTACATTTCCGAAAATGTCTTCAGCAATTCCCGTATAAGCGTGATATTTGTGCCGGCATTGTGCGCTAAGCTCCTGAACGTGAACGGCTAAGTCGCACCTGCCGACTGTTTGTGAACAAGAATATATTCAGAAAATACGGTAAAAAAACATTACTGTAGTGATTCTGTGAGCTGTAGAAATCGCAAGCCTGTCCTTATTTTTAGGGTTCCGTACTCAAAGAGCAAAACGGGACCCTATTACTAAGATTTCACTATCCGTCCGTCCGTCCGTCCATCCGTCCGTCCGTCTGTCTGTTACCGAGCTGTATCTCAAGAACCGTGATAGCTAGAGAGTTGAAATTTTCACAGATTATGTATTTCTGTTGCCGCTATAACAACAAATACTAAAAACAAAATAAAATATTTTTTAAGGGGGGCTCCCGTACAACAAACGTGATTTTTTGCCGTTTTTATAGATAATGGTACGGAACCCTTCGTGCGCGAGTTCAACTCGCACTTGGCCGGTTTATTTTTAATTATTATGATAATCTGAATCGTCAATAAAATTGTGTTTCATTATTAAACCTGCTCACAAAATTTCACGACTGTCGGTTTAGAAATGCGACCTGTAGAGGAGATAGGACTTAAGCATTTTTACCCAAGCTGAAACGCTTCGCTTCCCTTCACTCCCTCGTTAAAAAAATGGTATAAATATGAAGTAATTAATGGTGCACTGAAATATTTCAAGCTACTCCCAAAAATATAGAGGTTTTCGTATTTACTTTCTACTTAGTAGACAACGGTAAATCGTACATTACATCCATTAGAAAACGAAATAACCCCCCAATTATGTATTGTGCCGTTGACAATACTCGCATTCCCAGGATATTCCACTCAGTTTCTTGAATGTATGAGAAAGAGAAAGAGAAAGAAAGAGAAAGAGAATATTTATTGTTTACCATGTACAATTAGGTCTTAATGATAAATGTGTGAGTTACAATGGCAACCCTTTCGGGCATACAATATTAACTATAAAAGTTACATAGGTATATAATTATTCAGTTTAAGAACTCAAAGTATTCTTTTAAATCATAAAATACATTTTCTGTCAACCATCGTTTTAATTGGCGCTTAAATTGATTTCCGCTCAACATTTTTAGGCTAATGGGTAGATGGTTGAAGACTTTGATAGCGGTGATAAAGGTGCTCCTATAATAGGTTGCGTTTTTGATCGCAGGCAGTGAAATGTTGTACATATACTGTGATCGTAAATTGTTACGCTGTTCTGAGCAGAAGTTAAAATTATATTTATGATTTATTACATAGGAACACAGCTCTAAAATATATAATCCAGTTAAGGTTAGAAATTTCTTTTCCCTAAAAATATTTCTAACGGACTCAGTATTGTACAAGCGGTATATAATGCGGAGACATTTTTTTTGGAGAATGAAAGTAGTTTTGACATGAACAGAATTACCCCAATAAATTACACCATAATTCAACAAAGGATAAATATTTCCATAATATGCATTTCTTACAATATCTTCTGAGCAAGTACTTGATAAGACGGATAAAGCATAGCACTGACTGGATATTTTTTTATTTAACTTTTCTATATGAGATTTCCAATTCAAATGTGAATCTACAGAGACGCCTAAAAAGTTGGTACTGTTTATGTTTTCTATAATAGCTCCCCCGTGTTCTACATTCAAGTTTATTGGGTTTGTTTTGTAATTTCTAAATTGTATCGTTTTAGTTTTATCTACGTTTACTTTTAAGTTAATTGATTTAAGCCAGTTGACAACAGTTTTAAGAGTATTGTTAATTTTTTCTTGAAAATTGGATCCTGAGTTTATTCCAGAGAATAATATGGTTGCGTCATCAGCAAACATTACGCAAAGTTCATCTATGATGTTTGGCATATCATTAACATACAGTAAAAATAACAAAGGACCAAGGATGCTGCCTTGAGGTACTCCAACTTTAATATGTTGAAATTTAGACTGTGTTTGCTGTATAGTTTTAGTTTTCTTATTATATTTTTCAATAACCGTGGCTTGCTGTCTATCTTTTAAATAACTTTCAAATAATTTATGTACATTACCTCTAATACCTACGTTACTAAGTTGCGATAACAATATCTCATGCACGTGCATATGGGGATGCGCGTGCATAGGCGGCCTGTGTTTTCACTCTGAACAAAATACCGATTGTATGAAGAAAGTAGTACTTACAAGCGCTATCGCTAGATGGCACTACTTCGTTAATTTAAGTGTGTTCCACACCTCCCGATTCTATGGAATGGAAAGTGTGGAGCCCACTTTACTGTGTTTTTTTTTCCCGCTGGTATCATTAATTGATGCTGCTAGCTGGCATCACTGATATTTCCATTTCATTCTATGCATAAACTTTATTCCCAACATATAACATTTTATGCGCTTATGAAATAGAAATAAAATAAAATAACACGAGAATTGGGTTATTCTATGATAATAAATATCACAGGTCTTATCAAAACACTTTACTCATGCAAATTTTATAAAACGGAACGTATATAATTGTCACTCTCCCGCATGGTTGTTACGGTGCTTTTCTGTGTTTTTATTCATAAAGTATAATATTTTTTGATTATTTGTTACGACTTGGCTACTTTTGGACTCTTATATTCTCACATTTTACATTACGACTGCTATCCTTGGACTCCGGATTGACTGTTGCTATAGCCCACTAGACTTAAGTCTTCGTTACTATTTGGATACCGGCGACAATGGTTAAAAGAAAGTGTTACATACCAAATTGCCGTAAAACGCGTAAGTACTTATTTATTTTATCATCTGCTTAATAAAAAAAGAGTGCTCAGCGCAATTAAGTCTCAATTTCTCCATAACGTGATCATGGCCATTCTATCTAAACTCTGATTATTGTTAACAATAACATTATTTTATCAATCTTACTACATCTTATTCTGTCTTTTGTTGCAGATTATATAAATATGTAACCATGTCTTGTCGTACTTACTTACGCAAAATTCTTGTATATTTTGTGTTGTTCTGATTTGTTACTTTAATAAAAGTGTTTCTTTCTTTCTTGTACGTAATGTACCTACTTACTGTGCTCTACGTATGGTTATGTTACATATATTTTTAGTTACAATCGACGTCGCTAGGCGCGCTGCAGTTGCAATCCTTGACTGACAAGTCTATTACAGGTTATTCAATATAGTCTATGGCAACTGAGGCGCGCGCTAACGCTGCGTCGGTATTTACGCAGCGGTTGGAGCGAGAGGCAAGATATCGCGCGCTGCTCTCGTGCAACTTATTTTCGCGTCGGGTGGATGGAAATCTTGCTGTTCTCATGTACCCGTCCTATGCATTTTGTGCTCGCGGGAAACGGTATATAAGGAGTTTACGTTTGTAAATAAATGTTCTTATAGGTAACTAGTCAAGGGCCCCTTCGGGGCCCAACTTAAAAAGTCATGTTACAAAAAAAAAAAATGCTGCGTGTTTCACTGGTCTCTTGCCGCCAAAACCCCCATAAATGATTGACGTCACAGTTTACAAAACTCACAAACTATGACCGTTTGTTTTTGTTGGCACGTGCCACTAATATAATATTCAAATATACATTTGGTAGTATTCAAACAATAATTTATTAAACAAAATCAGTGATAAAACAACATACAATGGGTACCTAACACCAAAATCTATTACTAAGTAAGCTAAACTTAAAGCTATGTATCAAACAAACCCCTCCCCCCCACTTCCCCTCTCCCCATCTAGTCCTCTTTCCTGCAAGCGATGCCAATAAATAATTGGAAAGAATTGAGTAATTTTTCCTCCTCCGCATTGCCGCCAGCTCAGTCGCAGCTCCAGGCGCCCGCATGGTGCGACTAATGTGCGAAGCAGCAAAAGTACTAACACATGTGGCGTCCCAGAGCAGACACTTGTCTTTTTGCCAGGACACCAAAATCAAACCGTCCGGCCGGGTTGTATTGTATATCACCGGAAGGTACAGTTGAAAGTGGTCAGTTCGTCGAACTTTTTCCGACCAAATCGGACAACTCCTAAAGAAAGGTCAGGTCAAGAGTACCCTATGCCGACGAGCATGTATAAAGAATGTCATGAACGTGAATGAAGCAAGAAAATTTTGTCCGTGATCCAATCCGTGATCTCTGCCAACCCGTCAGGGAAATCGGCGTGTTTATATGTATGTATAACAACTTTGAGAAAGAGGTAAATCGTTGAATCCCACTCGGCTGGGCCGCGTTCGGGAAACTACGGCACATATTTTCGTCCAATATTCCGCAGTGTCTCAAGACGAGAGTCTTTGACCAGAGTGTGTTGCCAGTGATGAGGTATGGCACCGAAACGTGGTCGCTTACTATGACTCTCATAAGAAGGCTCAAAGTCACCCAACGGGCAATGGAGATGGCTATGCTACCCGCAGCAGAACCAAGGGGACCGATATAACCCTCCGAATCGCTAAACTCAAGTGGCAGTGGGCGGGGCACATTGCACGTAGAAACGATGGCCGATTGGGCGGAAAGGTTCTCGAGTGGCAACCACGTACTGGAAGGTGCAGCGTGGGTAGGCCCCCCACAAGGTGGACTGATGACCAGGTAAAGGTCGCGGTCATTGTGGCACTCTTTGGTGGGAGGCCTATGGCCAGCAGTGGAGGTATTTCGGCTGATATGTATGTATTGTAGGCGTAGTACAGCAGGCGGACAACACTGGCGACGTTTCACATCCCTATGGCATCATGGCGGCTGTCAAGATTCGTTCCTGCGTGGTGACAATATCTACCCAAGCTCTGTCTGTTTACAAGATCTGATGTATGTTGTTATTGACGAGTGGTGCTTTTCTATCTAACAGTATGTATATATGAGCAATAAAGTTCTTTTTGTGTCACCTGGGAAAACACCTAGACACAGCAAATGTTTTAACATTTTGCGTATGCTTTGCTACGAGTTGCTGATAGAACCACTCAGAGTATCGCGACGATTGATCGTTCTTCTAAAGACAGAACGCACTAAGTATCTACATAGTATAAACGTAGATAA
Source organism: Epinotia brunnichana (assembly GCA_963854355.1). Taxonomy (NCBI): domain Eukaryota; kingdom Metazoa; phylum Arthropoda; class Insecta; order Lepidoptera; family Tortricidae; genus Epinotia; species Epinotia brunnichana. Next base: position 396,475 of record OY977960.1, read on the forward strand.
AACCTTTCAGTTCTGAGCTGAATTCAGTTCTTGATCTGTATTTACAAGGGTACCCACTCAGAGTTATTCTCAATGCCTTTTATTCTCGTCTGAACTCATCTACTATGATTAGATCTTAAGACTCGTTGCAACTGTAAGAAATAAAAGGTCATACTTAAACTGGAGCGCCAAAGGTGCAGATGTTTGGTGGCTTTGAATCGTCTCTAGCTCTTCGTCGTAAGTGTCGGCAAATAGTTGAACGATGGAATACTCTGGAGTAAACCTATATGTATCAAGCATTTTAAGCTACGAGTACAGAATAAATACATACCGAGTGTATTTTCAGCAGACTCACAAATAAGGACATGAATTAAACATTTAAAAGATACCAGACCTATCAAAAATAGTTAAGAACCATCTTCACAGACAAGACTTTCAAGTATAAAAAATTCGCACTCAAATCGGTTCTTCCATTTTGAAGATACTATGCGACAGACAGACACACAGAAACACAAGTTAAACTTATAACCTCGTTTGCGTCAGGGTTAAAATGAAGAGGTTTTCAGTAAGACTGACTTTTTGATGCGTATAGCTTGCAGCTGCGGATTACGAGTCCAAAACACATAAAAAACGCACCCACACCGAAATAAAAAATTACACACTTTTCCAGTGACAGTCTATAAACAACCCCAAGGCTAAGTGCTAGGCAATAAATAAACTTTTCACTTCTCATGCTCTAAAAGTTCGTCTTTATGTCGTGCGTAGGCGACATAAAGTCGCTTTTTATGCTCTAGAGCATAAAGTAAAATCTTCGTCGAAGACCAAGGCAATCGCTGCAACAGCCACACGAACATCTTTAACTTCATACAACAACCTCTTTATTTTATTTCGTTTCGTTCGTATTCTAAGACCAAGGCAAAGATACCAACAGCCAAAGTACACAATAAAACTTCATGAAATAAACTTATAATTTGTATTTCGTCTCATTTATTATTTTTTATATTTGTTTATTTTTCAATTTAGTAGATCAGTATAGTATTTAAATATTTCTCATTGCTCTAATGTAACTTTCAATTTTAATTAAATTAGCATTTACTATATTTACGTGTTGCTGTTTCATTTCCTCGCAATCGAAGTGAAAAGTAGAGTGTACAACTCGTCCATAAAACCCATTTTACACTCGACTTTATATCTATCCTCGCTCGCAAGCTCGCTCGGATGGATAAACGTCTCGAGTAAAATGGTGCGTTTTATGCACTTGTTGTACAATCTACTATTGGCCAACATTTTTTTTAAATCTTATTATTTAAGTTAGAATTCCGACATTTATAGACAGTATTACCTAGTTAGTTTGGTATTTTAAAGCATAAACACTCTCGGAAGGTTTCTATTCTTGTCAAAATTGTGATCTGAAGATTTTAATGTTCTCAAGTATTTAGCACCCGTTTAACGCATTGTTTTTTATCTAAAGTTACACTCCGCTGAAAATGGTCTGCGAACACAAAAAGCCATAATTTAAGTTAATAACTAGTTCAAAATTGCTCCAATGTCTTCATTTGAATACATATTGCAAGGTTACCTATAGAGTGCCTTTATCTTAAATCCACCTTTGTTCACACGTTCTCTTGGGCCGTATATTGTCCGCCGAGGGCCTTATATTGGATTTAGAACCAATAGGCCCCTTATTTATGGCCCCAGTCTTATTTATATGCATTGCTCTGATGCGAAACGTTGGGATTATTCGGAGTTAATGGAATATCTGGAAAAATGGTGGAACTATTTTGTGGGAAAGTTTATCAGTTTTATTGAGCGAAATATATGTATGAGTACGTGACGTCACATCGATGTAAAACTAGGGACACACATTTTAGACGCAATTTTGTTATACCACGATTATTTAAACAGGCTCATGAACTGCCTGATAGCGACTCCAGAGGCGTGACAAGTGTTGCTGAACCTTTGATAATTTGAGGAGTCGTAGTACTGATTGCTAAGAGATAAATGCAGGTCTAATCTCAAATAAGTGCATCATTAGGAGCTCTGGCGACGCGCGGTCTCATCTTAAGGAACTTATACAACCGAAACCCACTAAACTCTTCAATAGACCATTAAAATCATTGAATAGCCCTCAGAACATAAAATGATCTGAGAAATGGACTCTTAAATACATTACAGTAAAGTCCAATGTGGTCACTAAAATTGTCGTGAATAATATTTTAACGAGGTACCCATTGCTAGTCGCCCCTTGTTATCGGCACGTCAATGTGTAAGTCAACATGCAATTACACGGTTCACTGAACTTGGGGCTACTAGAAACGGGACATGGTACAGTAAAGGGTTGGAGATTTTCGCCGAAAAGGTATCCGTTTGTTTGTTAGCTTGTTTGTTCGTGTAAAAGTTGACAGGTGCGGAAAATGTGTATAATTGTAATATTGTATTTTTTCCGTCTTTAAACGTACAATTGAATAAAGTGGCACGAATAATAAAAAACCGGCCAAGTGCGAGTCGGACTCGCGCACGAAGGGTTCCGTACCATTATCTTTAAAAACGGCAAAAAAAATCACGTTTGTTGTATGGTTTTTAGTATTTGTTGTTATAGCGGCAACAGAAATACATAGCCTGTGAAAATTTCAACTCTCTAGCTATCACGGTTCTTGAGATACAGCCTGGTGACAGACAAACGGACGGACGGACGGACGGACAGCGAAGTAGTAATAGGGTCCCGTTTTACTCTTTGAGTACGGAACCCTTAAAAGGATTCTAGCTCGTCTCTCCATCGCCGACAAGGTCTGCCACATCTCCGTTTCGAGCTGTCGGGCTGCCATTCAGTGGCAATGTTGACCCACAGTTTACTTGGCATGATATATAAATAAATATAATAAGTTCCTGTCAAAAAAATAATTTTTGGTACGAGCTTTTATTGCTGACTGTAATTTTCTGCATACCATCATCAACTACTCATTGAGACGATTCTAACGAGTCCAAACTCGATGGGGTTGTGTCGTTTTATTGCAGAGTTCCTATGGTTCCCTTCCAGTGCCAGCATCAGATCAGCTCCATGTATTATAATATTGCATTGTCATGCGATAGATACATGCATGCAAAATTTCAGATCAATCGGTTGACAGGAAGAGGGTGAAATTTCAATTACTAAATTTGACCCAAGAAAGAAAAATAAAACAAACGGGGTGAGCTAAATAAAAGCTTGTAATAATACAAATGTATTGGCTCTGCTTTCCTTTTTTGGGAATACAGGAGATAGAGTATGTAAAAAAATTCGGACATAATTTGATGATCTAAATGTTCATCGTTCGATTTTTGCTGGTCTATTGAAAAGCTGTTGGCCGATTGACAAAAAGAGAGGAAAATGTTGAGACACCTGAATTGTTATGACATGACTATTACATGGAAACTGTAAGCTGGACGGGCTACGGCGTAGCTCCACGAGCATAGCGTGGCAGTGAATGAGCTGCTCTGCTAGTGGTCGTTGAGGTGTAGCAGAGCAGTAGTATTCTATAAATGTCTCTAATAATGCAAAAAGATGTATCCTTTGCCTTTCCTAGTCGGCTAACCAGTCTCTCTAGCCGAGGCTTTAGCTGTCAGCTCGTAAAATAGGATTTTATCGCAGACAGGAACGAAGCGGGATGTAGCCGGTCAAGGGAAACCAATGCCCATTTGTTGTTAACACTTGTGAACATATAAGGGCGATGGGGATTTTGAAAAATATTATCTACGGGACGAAAGTAGAGAACTATTTTCAAAGTATCTATAAAGTCTTATTATTATACCACGGCAGTGGGAATCAATTATACGGTCTGTTTGATGATAAGCACACACTTTAGCCTAGGGAAGAATTTCTTTATCAGGTTCTTAATTAATGCAGGTTCCTCACTCTCAAATCTCCTTCACTCTCGGAAGCTCCGGCCAGCTTAAACACCAGGAACTACACCACATACCTTCAGCGCAAGTAATAGTGTACACTGTACAGAAACTAGAGTTTGTAGATTATGGACGGATCTTTTTGTTGGTTATCTATATTATTATGACTTGATATAATAAACAAACATAACCTAAAAGGGTATCGTAATAAAGAAGCAAAACATTTGACTTTCTCTAGTTTCCTTCAGGCGTTAACCTAATAAACACGCAGAAATAAAAAGCCTTTCCTACTACTGACCCGTCACGCGTTTTATTTCGGGAATAGTCCACCCAAAATGCCTTAAGCACCCTTGATAAATCACGCGAGTTTTGTCCGCGAGTCACTAGAAATACGGGCTATTTTAGCTTGTATTATACAATTTGGTTTGCTTGCTTCGTATTTGAAATATAGAGATACCAAACTGTTGTTTACTGTGACTCTAACACGTCTGCTTGTTACTTTAGTTTTGCTAAAAAACTCATCTTCCATTGCAACTCTTGGTAGTTAGACTCTTTTAGAAATAATCCTAGCATGAGCTGTCTGAAAATGTGAAAACTCAAAGGCTTAAACGCCTTTGACAATGATATCAGTTACTTCATTTTTAAATTTATCTTTGGGGAGATTGTACAAAATATCTGTTAAAATGGAGAGATTTCAAGAATAACTAGTACATAAGTTTTGGTCTAAAGGCGTAGGAAAAACAACAGATCAGCATGGTTTTTTATTGAAAAACGTGACTAAAAGGAAATAATATGATGTTAGCTTGTCAGGACTGAATACGTAACGCAGCTTGGATCATCATCATCATATCAGCCGAAAGGCGACCACTGCTGGACATAGGCTGGGGAGGCCTATGTCCAGCAGTGGGCCTCTTTAGGACAAAGAGTGCCACAATGGCCGGTCATGCGCCACCCGCATCCAGCGGACTCCCGCGACCTTTACCAGGTCATCAGTCCACCTTGTGGCTTGCAGCTTGGATAAACGAAAGGAAAGATACTCACAATGCCTTTTGTCATATAGCATAAAGCATTTTAACAAACGAGCAAAGCGACCGAAGTTCTACGGATCAGCTGGAACAATTCTTGGAATTTCCGGCGTCTGTCTGTCTGCCCCCTAAAGATTATATATATATATTTTTTCGTCCATAAATTATTCGAAAAAAAAGAAACTGAACGCCACCAGTATGCAATGCAGCGTAACCATAAAATGAAATGAAGCGTATTTGGTAGCTCAGACCCACTTCAAAGACCCACTTATCCAAATTGTTCCCCACAAGCCTGAAGCTTGTAACCGCGGAATGCGATTTATTATTACAATACGTGCTATCACGCGAGGGGTAGCTAGGGAATTGTATTGTCTTTAAATACAGCACAGAATGCTTAGAGCACTTTTAGAAAAACTTAAGGATGATTTTTAGAGGAAACAATGTCACAGACCGACACAACACGCAGTGGTGTTATAATAGCGAGCTTATCTCCACCTAGAGTGTTTTATTTTTTCTAAAATTTATTATCATGAAGATACACATGAACAGTTTCAAAAATTTCGCCAAGCTGTAGAACACTTTGTTGGCACTTACTTGGTTACTGGTGAGCGACCTACTTACTGTACTTATTTATCCGTAACAGAGTAGGCAGAGGCAGAGTACATGAAAATATAATTGTTTTAAGACACTTCTTGTGATATATTCGCAATTAAATATTTATTTTTGGTAGACTTACATATTTATGATACTTACATATTTTTAAAAACCGGTCAAGTGCGAGTCGGACTCGCGCACGAAGGGTTCCGTACCATTATCAATAAAAATATATATTTTATTCCGTTTTTAGTATTTGTTGTTATAGCGGAAACAGAAATACATCATCTGTGAAAATTTCAACTGGAACTATCACGGTATCAGTGAGATACAGCCTGGTGACAGACAGACGGACGGACGGACAGACGAACGGACGGACGGACGGACGGACGGACAGCGGAGTCTTAGTAATAGGGTCCCGTTTTACTCTTTGAGTACGGAACCCTAAAAACCGGCCAAGTGCGAGTCAGACTCGCGCACGAAGGGTTCCGTGCCATTATCAATAAAAATACTTATACGGCAACAGAAATACATCATCTGGGAAAATGTCAACTGCTGGAACTATCATGGTATCAGTGAGATACAGCCTGGTGGCAGACAGACGGACAGCGAAGTTTTAGTACTCTTTGAGTACGGAACCCTAAAAATCAGAAAAGGCTGCTCTATAATAACATGTTTAAAACAAGTGTATATGTAAAGCTTGCAGATTTTTAACTTGATCTTACCAATTATACCGCACTCCAAAGGGACCGTTGCAAGTCTTGGACTGGAATCCCCAAGGCAAGCGCCATCGTGGCCTTCCTAAGCAGACCTGGCGGCGCACGATCATTGCAGAAGCAGAAGCCATAAAGAAGACCTGGAGTGAAATGAAGCGTGAAGCTCAAGATCGATCGGGTTAGCGACCCATTGTGGACGCACTCTTCCCCATCCAGGGGACTTAGGAACTTAATTCAAGGCAAGTAAGTAATAAACTAATAAATAATAAAACATATGGACTCTACGAGTCTGAAATAAATGTTTTTTTTTCAATAGAAGGAAGATAAGTTTGTTGAAGAAGAAGAATATCTTGGACAAAGAATGTAAGAGACTGGTTGGAGGCTGAAAGCACGGAAAACTAATTCGCATGACTGCACATAGGTCGATATGTGGGCAAATGGTCGCCGACCTCCGAGATGGAGAGGGCACATAAAGTTAGAAGTAAGTAATTACCAGTAAAATTAGCAATGTTTAACTTTGCAACGGGCTGTTTATTGAGGTTCAACTGCATTGATTCTATAAACATATACTTCGTAGATCTAAAGTGCTTTATTAATGACACGTAACTTTTTTTTGTTGGTCAAATAAGAGTCGAAAACATTGCTACAAATGAAAAGAATCATCATCATCATATCAGCCGAAAGACGTCCACTGCTGGACATAGGCCTCCCCCATAGAGTGCCAAAGTGACCGGTCCTGCGCCACCTACAGATGAAAATAATAAAGTAACACAATTCTAAATTAAAGCGTTTTTCAAACGAATTGCTCTGTCTTCTACCCAGCATTCCTATGGCAACTCCAATCGCTCGAACGTATTCGAACTAGGGTGACGTTACAAACTTACTCAACTGTTTCTCTCAGCATGCCCACTCAAATCTAACCTCTAGTACCTCGTAATAAGACCCTGTTTGAGCTTCACGAGCAGTATAGTTAAGTTTGTAATTCGCCATCAATCGACGTGTTACGTAGCATCGATTAGTTTGTGTTTTTCTGCCGAAGGATTTTATGGATTTTCCTCATATTTGGAAAAGTTCAGAAGCAAAGAAATCTGAACCTTAGATCCTAAATTCCATGTGTATTGGCTTTTATGAATTTATGTGCCTTGCAATAAGTGCTATAATTGCGTGCCGAATGAATTGGAATAGGTTTAAAGAAAAGTGGAAGTGTTTTGATGAATTGGACTCAGCTGTGCTCTGCATGAATATGGATGCGAGTTTCATGTTACTGTTTTGAGAGCGGTAGGGTATAGCGTCAGGTAACTGACTCCTAAGAGTCAAATGGTCGTTCTTTATTTTTAAATGTATTCTTTATTCATTTTACCTTTGAACATGTATACCAAGACTTTCATACATTTACCCTACGTACTTTTGGCCGATAGAAATTTACATTAAGGCGCTATAGGTTCAGCGAAGTGAAGCGAACATAGTTTTTGAAACAATATAATGCGTCTGTTTATAATAATATGGTTTCAAAAACAATCGAATAGTAATCTTGAGGCTTTTCTGCAAGGAAATCAGTGATTCGAAACACGATTAAGCAATTTTCGCTCGATAGAAAAAAATCACGAACATAGGTCTAAAACATATTAAAATTCACTTAAAACATTCGTAGCAAATTATGCACAATAGCTAAACATATTAACATTGGTTCTAAAAATCGGCAATATCATGTTTGAGGGAACTAGTGATTACTTTTTTATTTATTTAAACGCACAAAAAATTAAAATTAAAAATCATGATATCCGCGCTTCTAAACACGCACTTCCATCTCGCTCACGCTTATGCTCAGCGAGAGGGAGGGAAGACCATGATACTATAGTCGACATTGAATTTTTGGACAACCGGTTTCACCTTGTTGGTAGTGATCTACAAAGCTAGAAGTCATGGGTTCGAATCCCAGTAGTGGCATTTATTTGTGTGATGAGCACGATTAATTATATTGTTCCTGGGTCATGGATGTTGTCTATGAGTTTGTAAATACAATCTACCTATATAAGTATGTTTATCGTCGTTTAGTACCCATAGTACAAGCTTTGCTTAGTTTGGGACTATGTCAATTTGAGTAAGATTGTCCGCAAATATGTGTTATTTATTTATTACAGTATTCACATATCATTTCAATGCGTCAAAACGTCCTTTCACCTAGTCCCCTCGTGTGTGGCGCATTTTGCCAACTGCAGTCAACTTAGCGCACGTACCTTTACGCAAATCGCGAACTCGAGGAGAAAAATCCAAGTTATTACTCTTCTCCGCGCTCGGGGCAGTTTGTCGGCGTCCTGGTTACTACGTTACCATGGTTACACGGGTCTATTTGTATTCGTTAGTATTTGTATTCGTTGTTTCCGATTCTAATTATTTTTCAAGATTCCACGCGCTGAGGTAAGGCTGTTCTATTCCCTTCAACCACGCCCCCGTGTCAGAGACAGGTGTTTGTCTTCCGCGAACGAAGGAAAGATGTATAAAATGTAGGTACATCTATTGAGAGCAAACACAAATAATTTACGTTTCAAAACAAAGTTTTAACCGACTTCAAATTAGTAGCCAAATTGCTTCAAGTTTGCCTATAAAATTTGAAGAATTTCCTCGATTTCTCCAGGATTCCATCATTAGAACTGGATTTTGGTCACAACGGGACCAATCTGGAAGTATATGCTTCCAAACAAAGGACACATTTTTCAAATCGCTTCATAAATTACCGAGTTATCGCGTAACAAACACACATAAAAAAAAAGCTCCTTTTTTGAAGTCGGTTAAAAACAATCCGTGATCGCCCGCAGCCCAAGGAGGAATTGAACCTGCCTCCCTTTATTGCCGGTACAGTGCCCTAGCTTTAGACTACTCAGGCCACAGCTAACACTGCAAATTAAACTAGGGTCTCTGAAAGCTGAAGAAAATTGCGACCGCGCCTTAAAGACTAAACAATTATTAAACCTGCTCAAATAATTATATGAGAATCGGATGACAAATGCGACCCATAGAGGAGGACAGCTGGACAAACGGATATACGAAAGAATTTTTGCCCAAGCTGAAACGAAGAATTGCTCGTTCAATTAACCCGCTCCTAAGCCCAATAACTCCAATAAGGCTTATGTTATGGCACTTATGGGTACTAGACGAAGATACACATATTTCATGGTTTCCGCAGAAGCCGGACATACGAAGATTTTTGCTGAAACTGAAATGGAAAATTTCGTTCGCTTCACTCGCCCGTTCAAATAACCCATTCGTAAGCCCAATAAGACTTGTGTTATGGGTACTAGATGACGATATATTTAGAGATCATTTTTCTATACAATAATAACATCAAAAACTCGGACCCAAATTTTCATGGTCCTCACACAAATATTTGCTCTTACCAGAATTTGAACCCCAGACCGTCAGCTTCGTAAACAGGGTCTCATTAGACTAAATTGGTCGTCAAATAAGTTTCTGTCAAAAATGTCATTTTTGGTACAAGCTTTTATTGCCGACTGTACTTTTCTGAATACCATCATCAACTTACTCTTTGAGACGATTCTAACGAGCCCAAACTCGATGGGGTTGTGTCGCTTTATTGCGGAATTCCTATGGCCACCTTCCAGCTCCAGCATCAGATCAGCTCTATGTCATCATAATATTGCATTGTTATGCGATATACATATGCATGCAAAATTTCAGCTCAAATGGATAACGGAAAGTGACTGAAAAATGACAACTTACATACCTATTTACATACATACGAACAGTGCAAGTTAATATAAAGCTTGTAAAAATCTAACTGGAATGTGAAAAAGTTGAACCAAATAGAGACCCTGCTATGCAGGCTATACGAATCACAGCCTGTCTTTACTTAACTCACCATACCTAGTGTAACTTGACCCCTCGATTCGTAATAACTGTACGTAATGAGGGTCGAACTGAATGGTATGAAGCGAGGCGAGCGTTGCGAATATCAGCCCAGTAATAAAACTATACTTATCTTGAGCTCGAACGAAGTTGGAAATTGTAAATGTGGTTCTTTGCTTCCTTGGAATAAAGGATTTGTCGAAACATGAGAGACAAAGCAAGAGTTAACATTTTGGGAAAATACAGTAATTTCGTTCTAGGAATAATTTCACTGGCGGCGTTTGAAATGTGGTGTTGGAGGAGGTTAGAAAGGGTCAGTTGGACGGAAAATAAAACTAATGAGGAGGTTCTGGATTTAGTCAATGAGAAAAGAAATCTAATAGAAATGATTGAAAACAGGAGAAGAAAAATGATAGGACACATGTTACGCCACGACGACTGGATGAAAACAATAATAGAGGGAAAAATAGAAGGGAAAAGAAAAAGGGGAAGGCCGAGGATATCTTACATGGAGCAAATAAAAGAGAAAATAAACGCTTCATCGTACAGAGAAATAAAAAGAAAGGCAGAATGTAGAACAAGTTGGAAATTACTCCACCGACAAGAGCCTTGCTCTTAAATAAGAAGAAGAAGAATAATAATTTGAGACTTATACGAATATACGTCATCTCCTAGCGTTATTCCCGGTTGTGCCCTAAAGGAGCCCGGGGTCCGCTTTGACACCTAAAGATCTTGCATAGGCACTAGTTTTTATGAAAGCGACCGCCATCTTATCTTCCAACCCAGAGGGAAAACTAGACCTTCTTGGGATTAGACCGGTTTCCTCACGATGTTTTCCTTCACCGAAAAGCTAACGGTAAATATTCCGTACATAAGTTCCGAAGTCGAAAAAGTTGCATGCAATAAATACATAAGGGTGGATTGCAAAAAAATTGTACATAATTAAGGACCTTAATCTAATCTATGCTTTAACTTTTTTCCATTGTGTAACGAAAGTTACCCATATAAAACGTATGGGTAATTGCCGTTACACAATGGAAAAAAGTTAAAGCGTAGATTAGATTAAGGTTCTTAACTATGTACATTTTTTTTGCAATTCACCCATTAGTTTACATGATTAGCTGCTGTCTCTAGCTTTATGAGGGGTAGTTACCGAAGCAACTCATCTGAATTCAAAAAAATATATATCACTTGGATAGAGAATAGACTTTCAGGATGAACATAATGAGAGCTATAATTTATACGTGGCTTGGCCTGCGTTCTTAGTAGGTATCAGAATAACTTTATTTCAAGTCATATACACATATGATGTGTTAGTGTAAATTATTACTTATGATAGTTTCAGGTGGTTCGATTGCCATACAAAACGTTATTTGACATTCGCAGGCCAACGGCGTAATATTTTAAGAAACTTATGTAACAAACTTTCATAAATTGGCTTCCCATTTGCGCCAAATTCCCCCTTTCCTAGAATAAACTTGTATTAAACTAGATTAATTTGAGAAATTGGTTTGGGACGTGATATTTTGGGAAAACTATTTTTCTCAAATTAATCTAGTTTGTACAAGTTTATTCTAGGAAAGGGGGAATTTGGCGCAAATGGGAAGCCAATTGATGAAAGTTTGTTACATGAGTTTCTTAAAATATCACGCCGTTAGCCTGCGAATGTCAAATAACGCTTTGTGTGGCAATCGAACCACCTTAATCTTCTTCTTAGTCGCTTCACTCTTGGCAGAGTGGTCGGGCTCAAATATACTTTACCACTTTAGTGGCAACTGTGGCAAGCTTGACAATCCGCCGTCATTTGCATGCTATGCGAACTTAGAACTTAATGCAAATCCAGTTTCTTATTGAAAACAGTGCCACCTTCTTGATAGGTTGCGAACTCTTTGAAGCTGTAGCGATTGCTAGGCTTAGGCTGTCAAGGTATTTCAAAATTCGCCGTATTGACATTATACATCCATAGCCTAGGGGTAAAGACGGATGTATTGGGAGACGATGAGCCGAGGTTCAAACCCTCCGACCGACGCACTTTTTGTATGTTTTAACTGAAAAGTTTTAATATCGCAGAAGAGATGGCGCCTGCTGTACGCAAGCATTAAATGCCTTCTCAATTTGGTCAAGTTGCCTGTCTATCTCAGTATGTATATTGTAGTCTTTGGTCATTCGTCTCTCAAGGACGCTTTCCAAACCTTTCCATATTAGGGGTATAGTTTAGTAGGTATATGTAATGAGGTTTATTGCTCCTCATTAAGCGTGTTTATGGCCTGTCTATGATAGTTGTTCGGAGAACTGTCAGTTGACTTTGAATTGACAAGATTTGTGAAAACTGTTATGTTGTGCGTGATAGTTAAATTGTTATAATAGGTTAAGGAATACGCGAAGTGTTAACCTTAAATGTGGTTTTTCTTTCAGGAAAGTAGTGTTATATTTGTAATATTTTGAATACTAAAATTGTAATCTCTTTCAGAGCAACGCAAACTTGTTTATATTTCGTTGTTCCCATAATGTGATAAATAACACATTATATATATATATAAACATTTGAAATGGTGTGGTACTTATTAATGATTTTATTTGACATATTTGACGGCCGTTTTAATTTGTTGAACCCAGTGCATCAAAATCATGCATTCAAATCTGCCAGCTATCGTATTCAGAATACTGTTGGGACTGTTTCTGACCCGGTTCAGTAAAGACGCAATTTTTTTCCGCATTAGTGCCTGAAATCCGTCCGTGCGTGCTTCAGCGAACATATTCATTGTATAGTCATGTAGGTCCAAGAATACATCCCTGAAGCACTGCACCATCACGGCGTTATAAGGTCGTTTAGTCGCGGGCGAAGCCGCGCGGTCAGCTAGTCTCTTTATAAACAAAGAAACCGTTGCCTTCGCGCATTCTACGGAAGAAATACTGCACTCTGCATAAACTCCGTCTCATAAATATCCTCCCAAGATTTACTTTTGTACTAAAGCATCATTTTCCCCAGCCGGGCAGTTTGTCGAGAACTTGACGACATAAAAGACGTAAAAACCGTGTTATTCTTATGTTTATATGTGTTATATGTGAATCGCGTTGGTTATAAAACTATGCTTAACCTGAACACACGTACCGTGAACGTGCGAGGGTGTTTTAGTTAAAAATACGTGTTTTACGCGCTAACAGGGGAAGCGGTCCAGTTTTGTTTCGCAGTGTATTGTTTTGATTACTGATGTGCCGAAAATTTAGTAGGGCTTATGCCGCCTATTTTCCATTATACCCTTTTACCAATACTCCTAGACCTCAAAATAACTTAGTGTCAAAATACCTAAATCACAGAATACCTAAAAATTTTTTTTCTCATAACACCATTATTATTAATATGGCCGAATTTCTAAATAGATAATGCCTAGTCATCAAAACCATTTAGTTATTTTAATATTTAGTCATAGTCGTGATAGTCGTCATAGAAGTGTAAGGTTTCGTTAAATAAAACCACACGATTTCTATAAATATAAGTAAAAATGCAAAAATAAAGGGTAGTCGGCCGGCCGTTCTGACGACAGAGCGGGGTACTCAGGGCAATGACTGGCGAGACGGGACATTCTGGGTCGAGCGTTCGAACTGAGCGGACGCGCGAGAAGTAATAGTGCTATTTCGCTATACGTTTAAACTGAGTTCATAATAATAAGTTTGGTGGCTTGTGATAGCCTTTATAAGTTTAGAGGCTTATGGTAGCCTTTATAAGTTTGGTTGGCGTTTATAAGATTGGTTGGCGTTTATAAGTTTGGTTGGCGTTTATAAGATTGGTTGGCGTTTATAAGTTTGGTTGGCGTTTATAAGTTTGGTTGGCGAAATATAAGTTTGGTTGGCGAAATATAAGTTTGGTTGGCGTATTACAAGTTTGGTTGCTGAGATGCCTTGTACGTGTAAAATGGAATAAATACGTGAATTGGTTCAAAGTGTTCCTTATTTCTGAGATCTCTTAAATCTCAGAAGTGGGATAACGAGTTCCTGTAAGTACACGCCTACACATGTTTATACTGATTTAGTACTGATGTTCCCAAATTATTGTTAATAAAAAAAAAGATGCATTATGATCCTAAGTAATATACGAAATGACGAATCATGTAGACCTCATTTTGTAAAACTAAACATACTAACACTGACATCCTTGTATATTCTTGAGACGTGCAAATTCGTGCGGAAACACCCTAGCCTTTACACCCACACTAAGGATATGATTAAAGGAATCCATAATTTGCGACTCAGAAAGAATCTGATCCAAAACTGTAGCCAAACTTCAAATGATCTCACAGGGACCACATTCCATGTCGATAAAAATATATAATAACTTACCGAGACACATATCAACTGAAGAGAAGTTTTGTTACTAAACTAAAAAAAAAAATTACCTGTTGTTACAAGCTTTTTACACCATCAATGAATATATGAACATGTAACCTAGAAATAACAAATAAATACTTTTACCCTTGTTAACATAAAAAAAAAAAAAAGGAAAAGCTACGATGGCAATTAATACTTTATTTTTTTTTTAGGAAATGTTAGTATTTGATATTTTTATTCTATAGGTTAAGTTAACTCTAAGTTTTGCTTTGCCCTAACAGGGTCCATGCTGTACTTAATACCCTTGTAATATCTTGTAATACCATGGTTTGCAAACAATAAATGAATTATGAATCACTACGTAGTATGAAACAAAGTAATTTTTAGAAACACACCTACCTAAGTGTATATGGCCCTTTACTGCATGTAATATAAATTAATAGTTTCAAAGATATTTCAGATTTAAAATGCAGGGACATAGCGGTTGCGGCGGTACCGGGCGGAGGGCCGGCGGCGCGTGCCTATAAGCAGTGCACCCGTGCGAAGCCGGGGCGGGTCGCTAGACTCGCTATATAGTCTTTAATAATCTAGGAAGAATTACCTTCTTTTTCAAATTGTTACACATAAGTAGCATTCAAATTAGTTATCGTTTTACGGTTTAGCAAGCACATCAAGTTGCGTGATAAATTCAAAATGATAATCATGGATAATTCTTGTTAGTTAATTTGAAAGTGGACATTACATTACCTAAATACTCTTGTTTCACTACCATAATTTCAAATTATAACTATGTGTGTGAAGTGAAGATATCATTTGATTTTATTTTAATTTTGCGCTTGTACATTATTTTCTTTCTTCAAAAAGGCAGTTACACAGCATAAGTCTTTTATTTATAATATTATTAATATTACATGTCATTGTATTAGTTTAAATTAAATTTATATACTAAGTGTGTTAACATATAACATTCTTATTCTGGTAACTCATAAAAATCTTTAATGTCATAAAAAGAGTGCGTGAGAAGCCACGATTTTAATTTTCTTAAAAAAGTTGAGTTACTACCCGCGCATTTTACATTTACTGGTAGTTTGTTAAATACTTTTGGCCCCACGTGAGAGAGAGATGTCGAGTCGATATGTCGAGTCGATATGTAGAGTCGATATGTAGAGTCGATATGTAGAGTCGATATGTAGAGTCGATATGTAGAGTCGATATGTAGAGTCGATATGTAGAGTCGATATGTAGAGTCGATATGTAGAGTCGATATGTAGAGTCGATATGTAGAGTCGATATGTAGAGTCAATATGTAGAGTTGATATGTAGAGCGAATATGTAAAATTTGCGACAAGTTTCAGAGAATGAGCGGAGGGAGTGAACGTCACCGGGGTCTGAGAACTTCTACTCGCGGACGGTCGCACACAAGGCGTACCCGTAGCCGCAGCAACACGAGCGTGCACAGAATGAGAGGAGGGAGTGAACGTCACCGGGGTCTGAGAACTCCTACTCGCGGACGGTCGCACACAAGGCGTACCCGTAGCCGCAGCAACACGAGCGTGCACAGAATGAGCGGAGGGAGTGAACGTCACCGGGGTCTGAGAACTCCTACTCGCGGACGGTCGCACACAAGGCGTACCCGTAGCCGCAGCAACACGAGCGTGCACAGAATGAGTGGAGGGAGTGAACGTCACCGGGGTCTGAGAACTCCTACTCGCGGACGGTCGCACACAAGGCGTACCCGTAGCCGCAGCAACACGAGCGTGCACAGAATGAGTGGAGGGAGTGAACGTCACCGGGGTCTGAGAACTCCTACTCGCGGACGGTCGCACACAAGGCGTACCCGTAGCCGCAGCAACACGAGCGTGCACAGAATGAGTGGAGGGAGTGAACGTCACCGGGGTCTGAGAACTCCTACTCGCGGACGGTCGCACACAAGGCGTACCCGTAGCCGCAGCAACACGAGCGTGCACAGAATGAGTGGAGGGAGTGAACGTCACCGGGGTCTGAGAACTCCTACTCGCGGACGGTCGCACACAAGGCGTACCCGTAGCCGCAGCAACACGAGCGTGCACAGAATGAGCGGAGGGAGTGAACGTCACCGGGGTCTGAGAACTTCTACTCGCGGACGGTCGCACACAAGGCGTACCCGTAGCCGCAGCAACACGAGCGTGCACAGAATGAGTGGAGGGAGTGAACGTCACCGGGGTCTGAGAACTCCTACTCGCGGACGGTCGCACACAAGGCGTACCCGTAGCCGCAGCAACACGAGCGTGCACAGAATGAGCGGAGGGAGTGAACGTCACCGGGGTCTGAGAACTCCTACTCGCGGACGGTCGCACACAAGGCGTACCCGTAGCCGCAGCAACACGAGCGTGCACAGAATGAGTGGAGGGAGTGAACGTCACCGGGGTCTGAGAACTCCTACTCGCGGACGGTCGCACACAAGGCGTACCCGTAGCCGCAGCAACACGAGCGTGCACAGAATGAGCGGAGGGAGTGAACGTCACCGGGGTCTGAGAACTTCTACTCGCGGACGGTCGCACACAAGGCGTACCCGTAGCCGCAGCAACACGAGCGTGCACAGAATGAGTGGAGGGAGTGAACGTCACCGGGGTCTGAGAACTCCTACTCGCGGACGGTCGCACACAAGGCGTACCCGTAGCCGCAGCAACACGAGCGTGCACAGAATGAGTGGAGGGAGTGAACGTCACCGGGGTCTGAGAACTCCTACTCGCGGACGGTCGCACACAAGGCGTACCCGTAGCCGCAGCAACACGAGCGTGCACAGAATGAGTGGAGGGAGTGAACGTCACCGGGGTCTGAGAACTCCTACTCGCGGACGGTCGCACACAAGGCGTACCCGTAGCCGCAGCAACACGAGCGTGCACAGAATGAGTGGAGGGAGTGAACGTCACCGGGGTCTGAGAACTCCTACTCGCGGACGGTCGCACACAAGGCGTACCCGTAGCCGCAGCAACACGAGCGTGCACAGAATGAGTGGAGGGAGTGAACGTCACCGGGGTCTGAGAACTCCTACTCGCGGACGGTCGCACACAAGGCGTACCCGTAGCCGCAGCAACACGAGCGTGCACAGAATGAGTGGAGGGAGTGAACGTCACCGGGGTCTGAGAACTCCTACTCGCGGACGGTCGCACACAAGGCGTACCCGTAGCCGCAGCAACACGAGCGTGCACAGAATGAGTGGAGGGAGTGAACGTCACCGGGGTCTGAGAACTCCTACTCGCGGACGGTCGCACACAAGGCGTACCCGTAGCCGCGGCAACACGAGCGTGCACAGAATGAGTGGAGGGAGTGAACGTCACCGGGGTCTGAGAACTCCTACTCGCGGACGGTCGCACACAAGGCGTACCCGTAGCCGCAGCAACACGAGCGTGCACAGAATGAGTGGAGGGAGTGAACGTCACCGGGGTCTGAGAACTCCTACTCGCGGACGGTCGCACACAAGGCGTACCCGTAGCCGCGGCAACACGAGCGTGCACAGGAATGGTCGCGCCCGGACGAGTGCGGGCTCGCAGCGTCGCAGCCGTAGCAAAGAATTACAGGTGTAATAGCTTCCTTATTCACGCGGGCAGAGCCCTTGACGGGCTGTCGAGAGAGCATGATATTGATGAGTTTAATACAAATACCCAATCGAAAGGGCCTATTTCATCGCGTAAATTCTTTAAGTGAGCTTGCCCTTTCCTCTTGGTTTTCTTGTTTTTGTTACTGATTTAGTTATTATCCTTCAGATAAATTCATTATTTATTCTTTTACTACTTTAATACTTTATGTAATTGATTAGTCTAGTTCAATGGACAACAGTATATACTTCTATCATGATATTAACTTCTATAAATTGCTATTTGTGAGAACCTATAATTGGCCTCCTATTTATATATCTGTTGTTATCCTATTTCTATATCTGTTGTTTTGTGAGCTAATGGTTTTCCAATATAAATAATGTAGTGCATTCGACAGGCTCAGCTTTATTAAATATTTCAATCGACGGAGTAAATGCGTTTCGTGCCGAATACTGGACAATCAGTTACTGGAATAACCTACATCAGATCATTTATTTCGGAAAACTGGTTCCATGGTTTGTTAGTAGGTTAAAATGCTATGTTAGACACACAAAAAAAAAAATATATATAAATTAAATAACCTAAAATAAATAAATATATAAATATTCTCTCTCATCCATGAGTGGAGACCTGATATTGTGCCCAGCAGTGGGACTTATATAGGCTGATTTATTATTGTTATAAATAAATATGTCTAACTTAAAGATACTGTTACCAATTTGATGAACAGGAAGTCGACATGTTTCGTAACTTTCCCATCATATTACGCGATGTGTTGTATATTTGCGTCTATGCGTACCAACCTCCTGCCTCGCTAGGTTGACCTAGTCCCAGATAAAACCAAAATTGTAAAGAAAATTATATCAAGTTCAAGATCGGCGTTAATATTCCATGACAGTCTATTTAAATAATTCAAAGCCTATTAATATTTCTAACCATCAACTGAATTAATTATATCCATAAGTTATTTGAAAGTTCTTTTGACAACTTTCCAAGGAATGACGTCAGTGCTAAATTAGTCATTATTGGCTGCAGCAAGGGACAGGCTACTAAACTTAGATATAAAATTTTATTGTAACTTTAATTCACTTCAATGTAAACTTAAATTCAACTGTAATAAAGCCAAATGATAAATAATAATTGACTATGATAGAGCAATAGGCTTGATTCCGAAGTATCCATTTCAAGAATAGCTCATGTATGCAGTGTATATTGTTATCTAGTGACAGACTCACACCGAGCAACCGCACATAGCTATTTATAAAGACGCAATCAAGCTGCAGTTTTTGCACATTGACGCAGAGTTGCACTTTCCTAAAGGAAGCGAAGGTGACCAAGCTGTAGAGAGGGTGTCTGCTTGATGTGATCTTTCAGATGCTGCGAGCGTTAGAGCAACGACGGCGACTATATTTACTGGTGGATACGTAGAGAGAGATGAGATGACGATGCAGAGATGGAAAATAGAGCTAAGTAACCAGCTCCCGGTGGTCTACAGACCTTACCGCCTGTCGCACAGTGAACGCGAAAAGGACGGAGGAAGGAGTGAGGAGTATAGGGCAGGCACAAAAATGGGTCACGTTGACGCGTTTTCCAGGAACCCGGCAGTCGATGTAGACAATCTGAATCCAGGGATGACATAATATCCGGGTAATAAATACTATTGCCATTATTATAAAGGTTTCTTTTTCTGTTGCTTTATTTGCTCGTGTGATCTAGTAATTATGTGGCTAATAAGGATTGAAATGTAAATGTATACATACGAGTAAATAGTAGTAGTACTTACAATACGGATATTGTGAATTATGATACTTAAAAATAATATATGTGTTTAACTGATGTATGAAGGAATAAATATGGAATAATATATCTAAACTTACAGTAAGAATTTTATAAACAGGTGAGAATGAAGTAATTGCTTAAAATATGATGTTTAATTGATTTATATGATATAGTTCACACTGATTTTGTCATGGATTAAAGCGAAGTGTCTCGTCTCGCCGAGTGTAAGGTTCCACTTGGTGCGTGCATGGGGACATGCACGTCGTCAGGATGGTCGAGTGTAAGGTTTCGTTAAATAAAACCACACGATTTCTATAAATATAAGTAAAAATGCAAAAATAAAGGGTAGTCGGCCGGCCGTTCTGACGACAGAGCGGGGTACTCAGGGCAATGACTGGCGAGACGGGACATTCTGGGTCGAGCGTTCGAACTGAGCGGACGCGCGAGAAGTAATAGTGCTATTTCGCTATACGTTTAAACTGAGTTCATAATAATAAGTTTGGTGGCTTGTGATAGCCTTTATAAGTTTAGAGGCTTATGGTAGCCTTTATAAGTTTGGTTGGCGTTTATAAGATTGGTTGGCGTTTATAAGTTTGGTTGGCGTTTATAAGATTGGTTGGCGTTTATAAGTTTGGTTGGCGTTTATAAGTTTGGTTGGCGAAATATAAGTTTGGTTGGCGAAATATAAGTTTGGTTGGCGTATTACAAGTTTGGTTGCTGAGATGCCTTGTACGTGTAAAATGGAATAAATACGTGAATTGGTTCAAAGTGTTCCTTATTTCTGAGATCTCTTAAAGAAGTAACAGAAGTCATTCGGTATTCGAAGGAATTTGTGCATTTCAATCTTTAGGTATTTGGAGAATATGACGTTTTAGGTCAAAGTCATAATGAGTTTAGTTCATTTTATTATGATAATGACAATTTGACATTTAGGTATTATGAGCCCATGGTAATTTTAAAATTATAGGCGTAATAGTGAACAAGGTATTATGAAATTTAGGTGGAATAAGCCTTACTCCGAAAATCGTCATCCAAATGCTCATCGGAGGATCAGCGTTGGTAAAGCCAGCTTTAAGCCGGGTTCATACATATCTGACGTAAAGCTTTTTGATGCTGTCTGAAGCCTGCAACAATTTGAATAATGTGCCATACCTACTAAAACTAGTGGTTCTGTAAGCTGTAAAAATCGCAAGACAGCCTTTGTCAAAAAAATGCTGAATCGACAAAAAAATTTACATAATCGATCAAGCGAGCGAAGCGAACCATAGTTCTATGCGTCAGCTTGAGCTAAAATCGTTTCTCCTTTCTGCTTTTCTCCTCTACAGGTCGCATTTCTCAGCCGATTTGTGTGAAATTTTGTGAGCTGGTTCGTTAATTATATGGTTTTTTTTTCGTTTTTTTTTTTATGATACCTAATTTGATTCGGAGGGCTATATCAGTTACCTTGGTTCTACTGCGGAAAGCTTCATTTCTGATGCGATCACGCAGAGAAACTCCCAACATAGCCCTCTCCATGGCGCTTTGGGTGACTTTGAGCCTGGTGGACTGATGACCTGGTAAAGGTCGCGGGAGTCCGCTGGATGCGGGTGGTGCAGGACCGGTCAGTTTGGAACTCTTTGGGGGAGGCCTTTGTCCAGCAGTGGATTGTCTTTCTCCTGATATGATGATGACCTAATTTGAAAATGACAGGGTAGCGAGTTCTTCTCCTCACAGAGCCATTAATTTTCCGGACAGAAATGTATGAAACCGATAGCGTCTGCCGCATCAGGACACAAAACGTCTGATGAGCATGAATCCAACTTTTTACTGAGAGGAACCATTTAGTGGTAATACAATTAAAAAGCATACCAAGAGTGGCTCATTATTTGGCAATATTTTTACCGCGACCCATAGAATTGCAGGTGCTTATAGGCTACGATAACCAACCGCCTGTTTGCAACCGTCATATCAAAAAAAGAAGCGGGTTGTGTCGGAGATACAACCGTTAATTTAGTTTAAGTGGAGACTTCTTTGTTGGCTATGGAACCCTAATATTATTATATCTGAATTAATTCACTAACATCTGTATAAGTCCAGATAAATCAGTATATATGGCAACATTGACTGACGTAGCTCATTTGACTCGCGAACTCGCGATACATTGAAAATGGCGGTCATTTCAGCATTATTTTATTTTTATTTATTAAGTACATCCACATCATATTACAATTGACTTAAAGCTAGCATATTAAGAGGTATTTATTTCTGATATATACAACAATTACGGAAGTACATAACATTGGCTACGCATGTTGCATTGATAGCAATAAAAGTTATAAATAACTTAATACAAAACAAAATATGAACTAAACTAATATTAACAGAATTTATATGTAAATATCTAAAGAACTAATATTATTTGCAATAATGACGACAGAATTATTTTAGTTTTGGCAATGAACTTAGACGGTCGTGGAAGATGTCGATACATTTATTTTGGCTGACAAAGTCATTAAAACTTGAGCAAATTCTCACCATAGGAGACTGCAAGCCAAGGTTAGTCCTGCTGCATTATATTCATATCCGCCACAAACTAAATAACATTTTGTGATTAACAACTAATGGCAAATATAGAAGGATTAAAACATGTAACAAACAATTATTTGAAATCAAATTAGGCTTCTCTACAAAAAGTTATTCCGGAAGTCACGTGATACATTTTGAACTGTACAAGAACGTGAGCAAAGAAGTATCCACTTCAAAAACTGCCTGCAGCTGTCTGAATACACTTTACAATAGGGGTGTAGACACTAAATAAAATAATCAATAATGTTGCATTTTGTCGAAAAAGGATTAAAAATGTAGTCAAATGGAGAAATAAGTTTCTGTCAAAAATTACATTTTTGGTACAAGTTTTTACTGCCGACTGTACTTTTCTGCATACCATCATCAAGTACTCATTGAGACGATTCTAACGAGCCCAAATTCGACAGGGTTGTGTCGTTTTATTGCGGAGTTCCTATGGCCACCTTCCAGCTCCAGCATCAGATCAGCTCCAAGTCATCATAATATTGCATTGTCATGCGATATACATATGCTAGCAAAATTTCAGCTCATTTGGATAACAAGAAGTGACTGAAAAATGGATTGCAAATTTTGAAGGACAACTTACATACTTACATATTTACATACTTACATATTTACATACATACGGACAGTTCAAGTTAATATAAAGCTTGTAAAATGTAACGTAAGAGGTTAAATAATCACAAAGTTATAAGCGTCCAAACTTTTAAGTAGGGGTAGGTATGTTCCGTCCCTTTTCCGCAAAACGCACATTCATATGAAACGATTGTCATTTACTATAACGCTAGACGATTGTGACGTCACGATCCCGTAGAGTTTTCTCTCTCTAACAGGCAACATTGAAACGGTTGTAGCTTCGTAATTTTTTCAGATATTCGAATGGGATTTTCGTCATTAGGCATATTTATTTGCCTTCTTTCTTTTGAAGTAAGTAATAATGAATTTTGAGTCTACACCCCTATTCCGAATAGTTTCGCGATTAAAACGCATAGTGCGCGGCTGGCACACCAATTTGGCTTGCACTATCAAACGTTGGTTATAGACAAGCCTTTGGCACCCGCGAAGCGTCTGCCTAATTGCTAATTAATTTAGGCGCCAGGGGGCGCTGGAAGTGCGCCAGCAGGGTTTCGTGGGCATGGGTTTTAAATATCGCCAGCAGGGTTCCGTAGACGTGTGTCTAAATGTTTGAATGGCAACGCCACCTTTCTTCCACCAATCGGAATAGAGTTGAAGTGTATTGTAAGCAATAAGCTAGCAATCTATAGCTGCATTATCACATTTTTAGGGTTCCGTACTCAAAGAGTACACCATTTATTTACTTAGTACCCATAGTACAAGCTTTGCTTAGTTTGGGACTAGGTCGATTTGTGTAAGAATGTCCGCAAATATTTATTTATTTATTTTTAAGTCATTTATCATTAACTTATTGTCACTAACGTAGTTCATAATCATAAGTCTCCACTGTTGCTAACATCATATGGATCGATCCTAAATCTAAAGGTCTGAAATAAAGATATTTTATTTTATTTCATTTATTTTTAAAGCCCACGGCATCCATTCAAAAGCAATTCTACCGTCCAAGGTAGAAGGTTCAAATTAAGGCACCGTAGGTTCATGGTCTTAAGGCGCCGTAGGTTCACGGTCTTCTCTCCCTCTCACTGAGCATAAGCGTGAGCGAGATGGAAGTGCGCGTTAAGAAGCGCGGATATCATGTTTGTTAATTAAATTTTTTGTGCGTTTAAATAAATAAAAAAGTAATCACTAAATAAATAAATACAATTTTTGCACATATCGAACTAGCTCCATATTAAGCTCAATAAGGCTTGTGCTATGGATTCTAGACGACGATATTATATTTAATGGATATAAATACTTAAATACATCGAAAACATCCAAGACTCAGAAACAAATATTCGTGCTCGTCACACAAATAATTGCCCTTACCTGGTTTCGAACCCAGGACCTTCAGCTTCGTCGTACTATTTAAGTTCGCTCAAACATGATATTGCCGATTTTTAGAACCAATTTTAATATGTTTAGCTTTTGTGCATAATTTGTTACGAATGTTTTAAGTATATTTTAGACCTATGTTTATTTATTTCTATCGAGCGAAAATTGCTTAATCATGTTTCGAATCACTGATCTCGCTGCAGAAAAACCTCAAGATTACTATTCGTATTTTTTTAAACCATATTATTATAAACAGACACATTATATTGTTTCAAAAAAACTCTGTTCGCTTAACTTCACTGAACCTACGGCGCATTAAATAATGTCAACCATAATATGGTGTTGTATTATTTTACGGAACCCTAAGGAACAAAAAGCGGTCCTCAGTGATTTGTCGCCCTCCACTTGTACGAGGGGGGCAGTTGGCAGAAGTGTTTACTTGAGATGTCCAGCATCCAGCATCCTTACTGTCATACTGCGCAGCTGTGAGGACTTGACAATATTGGAGCTGGCATTTCGGAAATAAACCTCAAAATTCAACCTTTGTACTCATATTTCCTAAATGCCAGCTCCATTATTTTCAAGTCTTGTGATAAGTGATAACTTATTTAAGATAAACCCTTTTAGGCTAGTAATTATATTCTTTGTAACTTAGATAAGCTGTAAATGAATCGTAATAAAGTAATCCCTAGAAATATTATTATTATTTATTCAGAAAACCAACAGCGATACAAAGTATGTAACTTATAATATAATACACAGTAGTATGGCCAATTACAGGTTTACCTAGATAACTTGATATGTAAAGTTGACAGTTGAACGGACTATCATAACATGTGTGAAAGAGAGATGTTTTTTTTTTTAAATTAAGTTTAAGTCATTGTTTTTTTTTCTTTTTTGAAGATGAAAGCATAACCAAGCATGTCAATCTATATATGTTACCGCAAATGAGAATATATTGCTATATGTTATCCTAGTGACAATATTATTGTATTTATCCCATATTTACTCTAAACAAATAGATTTAGTAACTTATGTACAATACTACAACATTGTTAAACATGATAAGAGGTGAGTTACCTATTTCTAAAACTATTTATGCTGCTTATTCTTAACACTATTAATTCCTTGCAATTTAAAAGATGCCTTTGAATATCTAAATATATCTACGCTACTGAAATCCGCATTATAAGTTCGAGCAATTCGTGTGAGCACGTTATTCTTAGCGTAGTTGGTGCCATGTATTGGCACGTGTAACATTGGGTTATGACGAGTGCGACGAAGACGAGCATTAAACATTATTTGAGAGACCAATTCGGGACAGTCCAAGCGATAGTTCAGTATGTCATATAACAAACACATGTCCATGACTTTGCGCCTATCGACAAGCGGCAGCAGATTATGTTTGCGACAGTTATTCTCATAGGATGACGGAGGTAGGTGTAGACGAAAATTAAGGTGGTTAATAATTTTTTTTTGAATACGCTCAAGTTGATGAATGTATTTAGTATAATTCGGAGACCAAATAGGGCCGGCATATTCGAGAGTACTGCGTACATACGCAAAATATAGCAGTTTGATTACTTCTATGTTTTTGAAGACTTTACAAGACCGTAGGATAAAACCTAGATTTCTAAAACCCTTATTACTAATATAATCAACGTGTTCTGAAAACATTAATTTACTGTCGAACAATTAATTTAAAAAATATATATATTTTTTAAATCATTTGTGCAAGTTATGTCTTACAAAACTATAAATATAAATTCACGTTACTCAGTCAAACCTCGAAATTTAACCTTTGTACTCATCACTGGGTAATGTGAATTTATATGTATAGTTTTGTAAGACATAACTTGCACAAATTATTAAAAAAATATATAATTTCTAGGGATTACTTTATTATGATTCATTTACAGCTTATCTTACAAATAATTATTAGCCTAAAAGGGTTTATCTTGAATAAGTTATCACTTATCAGGCTACCCTATGTCTCTATATCAAATCAGCTCGGTGGTACAGTCAGCATCAAAAGTAGCTCCGCAAACGAAGACGTCAAAAGTCTTTATTAAAAGGGAATAAGAACTTTTGACGTCTTCGATTGCGTAGCTACTTTTGATGCTGACTGTACCATAATATTGCGGGTAACCGAACTTACATTAGTACCGTATTTCAGCCCAATCGAATTGATTTCCTTGCCGGCCATGTCACTGAGAAAACGTTTACAAATTTTGAAGAACAACTAACTTAATATGAGAACTGTGAAATAAAAGCTTTGAAAAATACTATAAATATTTCAGCCTGCAATTCCACTCCCTCGTATGTTATATCTTTGCCTCTTCCGCCGCCGCTTGAAGTCATGGACGAGCCTTTACAGTGATGATGATTTCAGCATGCGTTATCATTATCATCATATCAGCCGAAAGACGTCCACTGCTGGACATAGTGTTACATAGTTCGTTGACTTTTTTAGGGTTCCGTACTCAAAGAGTAAAACGGGACCCTATTACTAAGACTCCGCTGTCCGTCTGTCTGTCTTTCTGTATGTCTGTCTGTCACCAGATACCGTGATAGTTCCAATTGAAATTTTCACAAATGATGTATTGTATTTCTGTTGCCGCTATAACAACAAATACTAAAAACAGAATAAAATAAATATTTTTATAGATAATCGTACGGAACCCTTCGTGCACGAGTCCGACTCGCACTTGGCCGGTTTTTTCTATTTTACAATATGGCATCTGGTGGCCGCCGTTTTGAATTTTGATTAGTGTTTTGACTTCAGTGACACTCGCAAGATTAAAACGAATCGATTGACGTATGATTCATCAAAATCGAGTACCACTAAGGAACACACATACATACATATATATGTAACCCTCCGTAGCCCAGTGGGTAGTGACTCTGCCTACGAAGCTGGAGGTCCCGGGTTCGAATCCCGGTGAGGGCATTTATTTGTGTATTTATCACGAACATTTGTTCCTGAGTTGTGAATGTTATATATGTATATAAGTATCTATATGTATTTATCTATTATATATATCATCGCCTAGTACCCACAACACAAGCCTTATTGAGCTTACCGTGGGCCTAGGTTGATTTGTGTAAGATTGTCCCGTAATATTTATTTATTTATTTATATATGTATATAGACTGGTAAACACATTACCCTCCTTTGCGTCGCGCAGTTGGGTAAAAAACAATCACTTTTGTATATACAGCTACATACGTATACCTAATATTCAATAATACATACCTACATATTTTAGAGTTGACCGTAGAACAGTAATAAAATGGTTTCATTACCATCTCGAACGTCAAAACATACGAGTATACTTATTATTTTTATTTTACGTGACTACACTTCTAAAGAAGCCACGCGATTCAAACTTGTTTCACCAATATCTAGCATAACTTGACCTTGACCTTCATAATAACTAAGCGTAATCAAGGTTTATACTTATTCTGGTAACTCTGGATAATTGTGAAGTGTTGTGAACTAATGTTTATCTCAATAATATGTCAACTTTGACGACCGCTTTAGCCTAGTTGGTAGTGACCCTGCCTACGAAGCAAGAGGTCCTGGGTTCGAATCCCGGTAAGGGCATTTATTTGTGTGATGAGCACGAATATTTGTTTCTGAGTCATGGATGTTTTCTATGTATTTAAGTATTTATTTCTCTATATAAGTATATATATCGTCGTCTAGTACCCGTAGTACAAGCTTTGCTTAGTTTGGGACTAGGTTGATTTGTGTAAGATTGTCCGCAAATATTTATTATATTATTATTTATTATTATTAACTATAACTTGGGCCTGACATTTATAATAACTAAGCGTAATCTTAGCTCACACTTACACTGGTAACTCCGGAGAAGTATGGAAGTTGTGAAGCAAGCTGAATATCCAGTGTCGCATTGACCCACTTTTCAAATAAAAAGTCGACACTGAAATCTAATTTTCTGAGTTACTTACGTCTTCTAAACAACCTTGAGTCGGTACGTGCTGTGAAGATAGTGGTAAAGTGTATAAATAAAACTAAAGTATGAAAGTTTATTTTCTGGCGTCTAATCCGAAGAGCTTAAGCCTTTAAATTATGATGATTGAGCGTCCGGTGCACTTTCCATACAAGGTTTTCCACTATTTTATTTGCTATAACTATAACGCCGAATCGCTAAACTTAAGTGGCAGTGGGCGGGGCACATTGCACGTAGAACCGATGGCCGTTGGGGCAGAAATTTTCTCGAGTGGCGACCACGTACCGGAAGGCGTGGCGTGGGGGCCCAAGCTGGACTGATGACCTGGTAAAGGTCGCCTCCGCTGAATGCGGGTGGCGCAGGACCGACCATTGTGGCACTCTTTGGGGGAGGCCTGTATGATGTGTACGCATAGATATGCCTACCTCAATGAGCGGCGCTGTTTGTTAGTAATAAATCAGCATCGGAACTACACGGTTGTTGTACGTGAAAATTTCAAAACGGCGGCCACCAGATGCCATATTGTAAAATAGAAAAAACCGGCCAAGTGCGAGTCGGACTCGTGCACGAAGGGTTCCGTACGATTATCTATAAAAATATTTATTTTATTCTGTTTTTAGTATTTGTTGTTATAGCGGCAACAGAAATACAATACATCATTTGTGAAAATTTCAATTGGAACTATCACGGTATCTGGTGACAGACAGACATACAGAAAGACAGACAGACGGACAGCGGAGTCTTAGTATTAGGGTCCCGTTTTACTCTTTGAGTACGGAACCCTAAAAAAGTCAACGAACTATGCCATGTGGAGTGTCGTTTATTTCAGGCTACCTCTACTTTCATCTAAGAAGTATTTATTTTGTAAGACAAAACATTATGCAGAAATATCTACACAATAACTAACTAAAATTAATTAAACTGAACAAGAAAAATTAAAAAAATTGTGGCATGGACCCCATGATGTTGGCGGCATTTCGCCTTTGGACCGCAAGAGCGATCCTTTGGGAAAGGTATGCGCCAGTTGTGGGGTCGCCTGAGGCGTGGACCAGCCGGGACGTGCCGGTATCGTTGAATAGGTATTTCAAAATCATTATTAGGTTTTTTCATAATTATGTTGTTAGTTAAAATAACCGTTTGGCATTTATAACGATTTAATGTTGGCTTAACAAACAAATATCCAAAACTTTACTTACAGTCCAAATGGCTCGATGAGGTGTCGTTGCAATCGTGGGAGTGATATACTTAGGCTATTTGAAAAAATCAGTTGGGGTTTTTTGAAAAACCTTTTGATTTCACTGGTTTAAGGCTCTGCTCGTTCATGGTCTTCTG
Source organism: Epinotia brunnichana (assembly GCA_963854355.1). NCBI lineage: Eukaryota > Metazoa > Arthropoda > Insecta > Lepidoptera > Tortricidae > Epinotia > Epinotia brunnichana. Next base: position 426,039 of record OY977960.1, read on the forward strand.
TCCCTCTCACTGAGCATACGCGTGAGCGAGATGGAAGTGCGTGTTCGAAAGCGCGGATATCATGTTTTTCGGAATATTTCAGAAAACTAGAAGAAATTAAAGTAAGTAAGAAAATAAAGTTATTGTTCATTACTTTATGGATTTCTACGAAAATTATATTACTTCTCATATCTTGCAGATTATGATATATTTTTCCGACCTGGCCCCGTAGCATGGATGGCGTTATCACGCGATAAGTGATAGGATAAGCGCGTCGTCTCGTTCTATCGAACGGTGTCAGCCAGGGACGGATGCTCTATCCTGTCACTTATCGCGTGATAAGGCCATCCATGCTACGGGGCCTGATATGTATAAAATGGTTACTAAACAACTCATTTTCACGAAAATTCTAAAGGTGGAGCCTTAAGACAGTTTCTTAAGTTTATTGCTTTGCGGCCAAGAATAAACTTAAAAGTCCACGTAACCTGCTTTAAGATGTTAAATAAAAGCAGACTTAAACCCGGACTATAAAATTATTCCTTATCAAGGCAACGTTAAGTCAATGGGCTAAGAGTTATATTTGCTTGACTTGAAATGTCTTTTAAGTTTATAGGAAACTTTTCCGTGAAATGTTTCGTGCGTTTTTAAAATAAGCTTTTGTGCTATTTCTGCTGTATATACCTACGTGTTTTTAAAGGAAAATGTCTTATTCTGAATACCATGTTGGTAGCAAATAGGCATACGGTCCGCCTGATGGCCGTAGTCTACAGACACCTGCAATTCTAGGGGTTTCGCACGCACATTGACGACCCTTTTTACCCCCGGCGTTAAAAGAGGGATGTTATGGTGGTGTCTGTGTGTCTGTGTATCTGTGTGTCTGTGTGTCTGTGTGTCAGTGTGTCTCTGTGTCTGTCTGTGGCATCGTAGCTCCTAAACGAATGGACCGATTTGAATGCGGTTTTTTTTCGAAAGTTGACGAGGTCGAGATGACTCTTAGCTACGATTTAACAACATCCGTTTTTGAGATATTGAACATTGAAATGAAAATATTGCGGATTTTCAATTTTTCCAAGTTGTTATTTATTAACCTTTACGAACGAGTTTCCATCAATCATTCAATTTTTGTCCATTTTGCACAGAGTTTCCAGCATTCAGCTCACCTTGTGTTAAGATTGACATTGACGCTTACTTCTTCAGAAATCATAAGCGCGTTTCGGACATTTTATTGATGTGGATTACAAGCAAGAGATAAGGGGTCCCTGAAGGTGATTTTCCACTGGCGAGGCTATACGAAACGAGGGGAGAATTGAAATTTGTATGGCACTTATTTTTTTATCGTATGGCATTAATACCGAGTCAGCGAGTCTATATGATTACAAAATAATATCTTAGTTCTCCACCCATTGGGTTGCGTTTCCACTTAATGATAATAAGTCCAGAGGATCTCCAGTGTACTTCCTTGAGCGAAATAATAATCCATTGTGCTCTACCTCTATAAAATATTAGTATTCATTTGCAACATGGCTCTGAACTCTGAGCTTCTGGCCAGTTGTCCTACATTAAGTTCGGCTAAACTTCTTCAGCAAGTAAAAACTTAAAGAGAAACATTTGTCGCTCGCCGCGTCGCTGCGACGTGCAGTCCATCTTGTCGCCGACAGCCCCGAAACTTTCCTACCTGAAGGAAATTTTGTGGCACTCACTCTTCCACAGATGTTTGAAATTTAAAGTTTTATTTTTATATTCCCAGTATCTTAAAATGCGTTACTAACGTATCACTGCGGTAGTCCGCTGGATGCGGGTGGCGCAGGACCGGACATTTTGGCACTCTTTGGGGGAGGCCTATGTCCAGCAGTGGACGTCTTTCGGCTGATATGATGATGATGATTAACGTGTCACCTCCGAGGTGTCACACACGATCGCTAGGAAAGAAAGAGTGCGTGTCAGGCCAGCAGCGGGGAATGATTTGAATTTTCAAGTTATCGAACATGGTGTTGTTACATAGAGTACCTCGTGTGTACGTCATCATCAACATATCAGCCGAAAGACGTCCACTGCTGGACAAATGCCTCCCCCAAAGAGTGCCAAAGTGCCCGGTCCTGCGCCACCCGCATCCAACGGAACTCCCGCGACCTAGGTAAAGTACTATTATTTGTTTTGTGACAACAGTTCAAAAGATACCCTGTTTCCGGCAGATCGACAGATTGACGTAATTTTTTAACAGCAGTCACGGGCGCGCCACAAAGCTGTCATTTGTCTCGGCAACAAATGGATGCGTCCAAATGGATACTTAGACATTAACCTTGATGTTCCAACGATGAATATTTACATACACGTGTATTGACGACCGTTGCACTCGGATCGCGCGTCGGTTCACACTTGCACAGCCCCCCTATTCTGTAACTTGTTTCAAGCTCACCTCCACTCTCACCCACAAATATACCTTGACACCGCAATGCGTAGTACATAAGCGTAGGTAGAGGTCTAGTTTCGTAACGGGTGACCGGCGGGGTGAGCCGCATTAACGCGTAGCGAATAATAGCCCTGCACTCCATTTGGATATGGCTTCGCCAACTATCTTTAAACGTATACATTTTGACATTCATAGACCTCGATTTGACTTCTTGGAGCGATAGTGAATGGTCAGCTTTAGTAACAGGGTCCCGTTAGCAACCATCAGGCACGAAACCCTAAAAACTGCTTCAAGCCGTCCAGCCGTCGCTTTATTTACGCAGCAAGTTACTTCTTTATTAGTTCGCTGTTTGCTCTGAATAAAATTACTAAACTTGGACAGGCAAGGTGTGAGCGGTTACTTATTACCAGCCCAGCAGGCCAGGAAAAATATGTATACGAAGCATTATGAATAACCTATAGTGAAGTCAGTTTGAAACCAAGTCTAATAGATGTGGGACTTGCATGGAACTTCAATTTCGAATAAATTGCACTCAATCGATGCGGATATATGATATGGCCAGCTTCAAATCACGACTCAAATTATGGCTTATCGAGCACACTTTCTATAGATTTAGCGACTTTAGTACGCAATAGGTCGCACTTTATTTGTGTAATGTGTACAATTATGTACATACAATTCGTTGTACCTATGCTTTAATTTTATTTTTTGACTTTTATGATTATTTATTATTTTTACAATTATGATTAAATTTTTGACATGTAATATGAAATATTATGAATAAATATGATTATGATTATGATTATGATTATACGTAGAGATATCATACAAAAGAAAAAAAAAACTATTGAATTAGTTTTATTTCACGTTAAAATTACGAAAAAAAAAATATTTTTTTTTCGATAAGAAAACATAACAGTTACACTGAATATAGAATTAGAAATGATATTTTGTATTGCAGGAAAAAGAAGCGTTGGTCGTCCACCAGCTCGATGGGTTGATGACATAAAAAAGACCGCGGGTCATTTCTGGATGAGACTAGCACGGGACCGGGATAAGTGGCGTACGCGAAGAGAGGCTTATGCTCAGCAGTGGGCGATTACAGGCTGAAAATGATGATGATGATGATGATTTTGTATTACAAGTAATTGCAAATTAATGACTTACTTCATAGTATACGCGCCGAGAATATAAGTTGTGACGTCATAGTATATCCATTCATGTATCCCACCAAATACCTGTTAGGAACCCTATTAGGTTATAATTCGTTAGAGGTAAGGCGTAATTACAATTTGTTGGTGACTGCGTGTCGGATCATACGCGGTGAGTCAGATTGTCCGAAGCTAGTGAGTCGCCTCGTGCGACTCTATACTCCGGATATTCCAAAGATAACCCTTAGGCCACGGCGACGCGATTTGTTGGCGGTGCCTGTCGCGCGCACTGTGTCACGCAGGAACTCGCCGCTGATCCGTGCCACAACTCAATGCGCTCTTGGCATCAGCACCGGAGTGTGACTTACTTGCGTGGCGATGGATGTATGTGTGCGGTGAATGTCTGTCTGTCTGAGCTTCTGTAAGGAGATAGATGGCAGGCAATTAACTGTACCTATGTAATTATAAATATGTGTTTTTTTTTGTTTTGTTGTATTGTTTAGTATCGTTTTCATGACGCATTGGTTTTAGGACTGTTGTGCTTACATGTTTTTTTTATAATAATAAATAATAATAATAATTAATAGCATAAGCCCGTTTAATAGCCCGCTTCGCTCACCGCCTCGCTACCTCCCACAGCTCCAGTGGATACACACTTTTATGAAGAAAAAATTGGCATGTAGATGTGACTTTCTTACGACTTATGCAAAAGGTTAACAGTAGCTTTTCGGTGAAGGAAAATTTGAGGAAACCGGTTTAATCCAATTCCCCAATTCGATATGTGATGATTGAGAGCCTGTGGCGCCAATCTGTGTGTATGAAGTGTCAGGCCACAGTGTTAAGGTAAACAATTAGGGTATCTCCGACTTCAGTTATTGTTTACCGCGATATCTAAAGCCTTACAATGGGCCTCATAAGAAGGCTCAAATTCACCCAAAGGGCAATGGAGAGGGCTATGTTGGGAGTTTCTCTGCGCGATCGCATCAGAAATGAGGCTATCCGCAGCAGAACCAAGGTAACCGATATAGCCCTCCGAATCGCTAAACTTAAGTGGCAGTGGGCGGGGCACATTGCACGTAGAACCGATGGCCGTTGGGGCGGAAAGGTTCTCGAGTGGCAGCCACGTACCGGAAGGCGAGGCGTGGGTAGGCCCCCCACAAGGTGGACTGATGACCTGGTAGCGGGAGTCCGCTGGATGCGGGTGGCGCAGGACCGGTCATTTTGGCACTCTTTGGGGGAGGTCTTAGTCCAGCAGTGGACGTCTTTCGGCTGATATGATGATATCTAAAGTGTTCATTGAAGTTTGACACTCGTGACAGCTCTCACGAATTCATTCATTTCCTTGCCCTTATCCCATTTACTTGGGGTCGGCGCAGCATGTCTTTTTCTTCCATACTTCTCTGTCAGCCGTCATATCATCATTCACTTCTTTTCTCTTCATATCGTCTCTCACACAGTCCATCCACCTTTTTCTTGGCCTACCTCGTCTTTTACATCCATCCACATTCATACCTAATACTCTTTTGGTCACATGACTTTCATCCCTCCGCATTACGTGCCCATACCACGCAAGGCGATAGGCCCTCAATTTATCCGCGATAGGTGCTACTTTTAGGCTTCCCCTTACATACACATTTCTTATTCGGTCCATCCTCGTCACACCACACATCCATCTTAACATCCTCATCTCCCACGAATCTACAAGTAAATTTTTTTTTAGGGTTTCGGGTGCCAGTAGAAGTCTGCAGGGGACCGATTTTTTGGGGTTTCGTGTGCCAGTAGAAGTCTGCAGGGGACCGATTTTTTGGGGTTTCGGGTGCCAGTAGAAGTCTGCAGGGGACCGATTTTTTGGGGTTTTGGGTGCCAGTAGAAGTCTGCAGGGGACAGATTTTTTGGGGTTTTGGGTGCCAGTAGAAGTCTGCAGAGGAACGATTCTTTGGGGTTTCGGGTGCCAGTAGAAGTCTGCAGGGGACCGATTTTTTGGAGTTTTGGGTGCCAGTAGAAGTCTGCAGGGGACCGATTTTTTGGGGTTTCGGGTGCCAGTAGAAGTCTGCAGGGGACCGATTTTTTGGGGTTTTGGGTGCCAGTAGAAGTCTGCAGGGGACCGATTTTTTAGTTTCAAACGCTCGACTGTTTCACTCGAAAACTGCCAAAAAATATGAAATGTTATTTTGAAATAGCGATATAAAAAGGAGAAATGAGATTGACCACTCGTATTCAATTCTGTCGGTAGAAGTTAAGTGCCTACAATTTGGAGACTAAACTTTTTATTTTATTAAATTTTCGAGTGCTCGAAAGTCAAAAATCGGCTCCAGTACCTCTTGCTAGTGTAGTAGTGACCGAGAAGTCTGAACTCAGTTTTGAGTACCTAGCAGGGAAATTGTGAAACATTTCGTACGTGCGTAGGGACACATCAATAATTTGAACCTCCAAAAATTACAGTTGACATTTATATCCTTGCGCGCGTTAATACACAATTAAATTACTGTACGAGTGTGATGTCAGTTGCTTGCTCTGTAGAAGATTTAGCGCACACATAGCCAGGAGATTATCTACTCATTTTACTCTGCAATCTGCTTAGCAGTGTGTGTGTATGTGAAGTGTTTGATTGAGTTCATGTGTGTTCGAGAGGTGCCGAGTTTGTCACCAAATTCGAGACTAATTGGTTTGCTGTGGTTTTGGCTGTTAATGAGTTTGGTAGATTTGATTGGTGAGTTACTATTGAACATTAATTGTTTCTGAGCTCCTGTTTTTATTCCACGATGATGAGAAACAAGCATAGCTTGCCTGATGGAAAGCAGACACCGTAGCACATGAGTAAAGAAACGGAACAGAGACTAAGGTTCTAAAGAGCGCGCAAAATTTATACCTAATTTGGTAGCGTTGGCGCAGGCGGACAAAACGAAACAAACACGATAATGATTAGTTTTTAGGGTTCCGTACTCAAAGAGTAAAACGGGACCCTATTACTAAGACTCCGCTGTCCGTCTGTCTGTCGGTCTGTCCGTCTGTCACCAGGCTGTGTTTCATGAACCGTGATAATTAGACAGCTGAAATTTTCACAGATGATGTATTTCTGTTGCGGCTATAACAACAAATACTAAAAACAGAATAAAATAAATATTTTTATAGATAATGGTACGGAACCCTTCGTGCGCGAGTCCGACTCGCACTTGGCCGGTTTTTTTAATACATATTGATTACAAATGACTTACTCTAAATATTTTGTTTTTATAATTTTTGTTTTATAATAATTTGTTAGGTATGAAGATATGAGGAATGATAAATCCTTAATCTAATAAACAGTTTTTTTAATAATCTAGTGGAAAGCATACATTTTTCTTTTGCCTGGCTCCTTCCCATTTACTTGGAGTCGGCCCTTCTAATAATGCGTCGCCAGGCCGGTCGGTCCCGGGTCGTCTCTGGTCTTAAATTTCCCGCTTCCATGTCTTTTCTCACTACTGCCATCCAGGTTAACCGGGGTCTACCTCGCCCCTGGGGTGCAACAGTCATGTCTAGGACTTTTCTGGTCATGTGCTCTGGTGGTCGTCGCATCACATGACCGTACCACCTCAATCGGCTTTCTGCTAGTTTATCTTGGATAGGCTTTATTTTGAAACTGCCTCCTTTATGGTTACCGGCCCATTAAAGCATTTTCATTTCAGCGCAGTGTACTTTGTTTTCTTGCTGCTTTTTAAGAGGCCAGCTTTCAGCTCCATGCGTCATTGCTGGGCGTACCGCTGTTCTGTATACTTTTCCCTTGATGCGAATTGGCATTTTACTGTCACAAAGCAAGCCCGTGAGTTCTCTCCATTTCATCCACCCTGTGTTTATACGATGGGTAACATCCATGTCTATTGCTCCATCGTTACAGATGATAAAACCAAGGTATTTGAAATGGCTTACATTTTTCAACTGGTGGTTTTATAGGAGAATGCTGGCATTTTCGTTGGTGTTGGTGTTACTAAAATTGCAATGCATATACTCAGTCTTCTCTCTGCTCACTCGTAATCCGGCTCTTTCTAGTGCTTCTCTCCACTGCTCCACTATGCGCTGTAAGATGCTGGGGTCTTCACTTGTGAGTACTATGTCATCAGCATAGAGGAATGTCCCATGGTGGAGGTCGTTGTATCTGTACCGTTAGATGGTTAATTACGAGATTGAACAGGAGTGGACTGAGTGCCGAGCCCTGGTGAACACCGACTTTGACTTCGAACTCTTCGCTTATACCAGCTGGGCTTCGCACTTTCGTTGTGACTTCGCGGTACATGTCTTTGACGAGGTGGATATAGTGCTCTGGTACTCTTTGTGCTCGGAGAGCTTGCCAGATTAGTTCCCTTGGCACACGATCGAAGGCCTTTTCCAAGTCGATAAATATCATGTGTAAGTCGGTTCTTTTGGCTCTGAATTTTTCCATCAGAATTCTCATCGAGTGTATAGCGTCAGTTGTTGATTTTCCTGCGACGAAACCGCATTGGTTCTCAGACACGTTTGGGAGTTTGAGTAATCTCTTATTTAAAATCCTTTCCCACGTTTTAAAGGTGTGTGAAATAAGCTTTATGGCTCTATAGTTGCCACAAAGTCTAAATTTAAAATCGTTCACGTGTTGAAGTATATCATTACCAATATTAACATTCTTTGTTTCGAGATCAAAATAGTTGCGAAATATATGCTCCAGTAATTCAACTAATGCTATTAAATTGTCAGGCGTTATTATTAAAACCCTGGATTGTACACTACCTTCGAAAAAATCTTTGTAATGGCGGAAAAAAAGGTCACTCAAAACGTAAAGACGAAATCCTGCGAAAGACCAGCGCTGGCTGCAAAGCTAGCAACATGCTGAACAGGGTCCATTTCGTGACAATGTGCGTTTTATGTTATTTCTTTTGTATGTGTTTTTGTTGTCACGAATAAATGTTTGAATTTGAATTTGAAATCGACCGCGATGCGCTACTCGCACACCCTGCGCTTGAGCACCTAGTGAGCCAGTTGAAACCGGTTTCTCTGCGTACGTGACGAAGAATAGGTGCTCATGCACACACGCGCGTGGCGCTTGTATTAGTGTACCTATCGCAGCGCGGTTATATGAAGCTTTAAATAATAAATAAATAAATAAATATTACGGGATAATCTTACACAAATCAACCTAGGCCCACGGTAAGCTCAGTAAGGCTTGTGTTGTGGGTACTAGGCGATGATATATATAATATATATATATACATATATACTTATATACATATATACATCCATAACTCAGGAACAAATATTCGTGATAAATACACAAATAAATGCCCTGACCGGGATTCGAACCCGGGACCTCCAGCTTCGTAGGCAGAGTCACTACCCACTGGGCTACGGAGGGTTTGTATCTGTTCCGTTTCTTTACTCATGTGACCGTAGCCTGTGGACTCCAGAAAAGTCACAACCGCATTGCAGAGACTAGGGTATATGTAATATGGCTAGTGTGTATTTAAGGTGGTAATTCCCCAGATGGGATTCTACGAACATTCTGTTGTGCTAAATCCCCCTTACTTATATATTCATATATAACTAGCCACCAGCAAGGCTTCGCTCGCATAGTGCAAAGAACGCAGGCAAACCCGCGGGATTAAATATAGCCTTTAGCTATCCAGAAAGTCCATTCTACCTACATGTAGGTGAAAGCATGTTTGAAATAGAATCATCGGTTCCGGAGATTACCCATTATATACAAACTTTTAAACTCACAAAGCTACCATCTCACAGACTTTTCTCTTTTTACAAGCTTTATATTTGTAACAAACTAAAAAAAATCCTTATAAGAAAAGCATACTACTCAATCCAGGAGTTTATGACTGACATTGCATGACATAAAGTACTTGACCAGTTATATTAGTTTTAAGTACGTAAGTCTAACTAACCATTGACATTTTTATTTATAATAACAATTAATCAATAAAAGTAATAATGTACTTAATAACAAGAATAAGCATGCCGGTTTTATATTTTATGACGTTATTACATCCAAATTAAAAATGAAATGTGAATTTAGTTTGTAAGATATTTGCAATGCCCTACCGGGGTATCAGTGCCTCTTACTTTGCAACCAACATCTATGTAAATTAATGTATCTGATTACGCATGGAATAAATGAATATGAATATTAAATAACTTGTATATTGCATGACAATGCAATATTATGGTGACTTGGAGCTGATCTGATGCTGGAGCTGGAAGGTGGCCATAGGAACTCCGCAATAAAACGACACAACCCCATCGAGATTGGGCTCGTTAGAATCGTCTCAATTAGTAGTTGATGATGGTATGCAGAAAAGTACAGTCGGCAATAAAAGCTTGTACCAAAAATGAAATTTTTGACAGAAACTTATATAATATTGACTAGTATAGATTAAACCCCTTATTCATAAAACTTAAAATGCCTCTGCTAAATAAAATGTGTTTTGTCCCTTTCTTACGAACAAAAATGTCAAAGTGACAGAAAAGGACAAACGCATTCTAACTCTATACAACGTTTGTGAATACGGCCGTACGATTTTACACACATTTTACTTTTATCGTGACGTAATTCTATCAAGCCGATGGCCGTTGGGGCGGAAAGGTTCTCGAGTGGCAACCACGTACCGGCTTGCGCGGCATGGGTAGGCCCCAAGGGCACAAGGTGGACTGATGACCTGGTAAAGGTCGCGGGAGTCCGCTGGATGCGGGTGGCGCAGGACCGATCATTTTGGCACTCTTTGGGGGAGGTGTATGTCCAGCAGTGGACATTTTTCGGCCGATATAATGATGATGATGAATTCTTTCAAGACTTTGATGTACTTAAGTGTGACAACATTGACTTAGTCAGGTTATTGGAAACAAGATAATATTAATATAACGTTAGTTTCGGCATATTAACAGTGATGGTATTCAGCTTTGCGTATTGACTTGGCATTGGTTTGAAATTCGTCGTATTTACACACACACAGACACACCACAACTTGCTTCGTGTGTATGTGGTGTCGTGTTCCTGGTGCTGGAGGTCGCCAGAGCTCTAAAAGATGCAGTATTGAGTTTCTGCATTTGTCTTTTGCTATCAAAAGTGAATCCTCAAATATATACAGTGTCGGCAACGCACATCAATGGGCTTGTGACCTTAAATTTGGTTACGATGCCATTCGAACCAGTTTTTGTAGATGAACAAATGTTTGTATGGAAGCAACTACATTTGAAGGACATTAATACCCAAAAAATCGAGTTAAAGACGGACCTCGCTGACAGCAGCCGAAACGCTTCATACTGATTGGCTTTAAAGTATGACGTCACACCGTGCAATTTGTACTAACCGTTGCATGGAAAATTAAGTAAATTGCTGTTTCGGTCGCGAAATACTGCGTTTAGGTCCATAGTTGTAATACAAATTTGTTTCTATAAAAGCGTAAGGATTCTATTGGAACCTTTAAATTTACTCTTGAACAATAAATAAACACACTTTTTTTTCTAAACTTTCAAGGTTCATATCTTTTTATGATTTTAATTATATTTTGTAATTTATACTTTATTACAATCTTTTGATGATTTACTATCCATTTAGCAGCAACACGACATTATCAATTTTAACACCACGCAACACTATTGACTCGTCTTTAGTAATTTACCGAGAGCTTAAGAGGGCGCTCGTTTTTTGGTCAGGAATAAGCGAGAATGAAGGATTTTTGACGTTGTAATTCTAAGAAACGGAGAGCTTTTTCTAGATCCTGATTACTTATTTGCATAGGTAAACTCCTCATATTGGTCCTAGCCGCCTCCAATTTACGAAGAACTGAATACTTTAACCGAAAATACCCGATTACCGACAGTAGTTTTCTGAAGAGAGCGCAGAGTCATAAGTTTGAGCCCCTAATACTCCATGATGTTATATGAGAACCTACTTGTTTTTTTCTATTTTCACTAGCGTAATATGTTGCCATTGCGCCTAGCCGCCTCGAATTTTCCTTATTCTGCACGTATATATATGTAAACTGTTCTCAATTACACCATATTTGTCAACAAAATCGTACTGAAAACTCAAGGATTTTCTCATTATTGTTGAATAATTTTTGTATTGAATCTTACACAACATTAAAGTTCATGCTTGTACCAACAAGATCCAGTCCAAAAAATATAACTTTTGTCAAAATTTATATTTATAAATAATTATTCAAAACTAGTATAAATTTACCGTCGCGCGGGAATTTATCTCAGTACCGGCTGAATAGCCCTCCGAGACAGACGTGTAGTGTGTTTATTTGTGGCTATTCACGAAGCTAACCGGCCACTCTTCAGATAAAATAATATTATTTTGATCTCCGACTAGGCATAGTTGTTACCAACCTCGGGGTCAAACTATACTGGGGATACATTCGTGAGGCTAATCGAGACAAGTTATGAATTGCATAGCTGCCATATATGACGTAGTGTAGCGAAAAGGCTCAAACCCACCGGATACGTAACATTTAAAATTGAACCTTCTACCTAGAACAAAAGTCATACATTTCAATGGTGATGTCTTGTGGGTTGGATCCTTTTGTCTAAACTACGCGTTCTATAGTCAATTATTATTGTACGAGTGATCGTGATACTTGATAGATTTAATTTATTTACTTGTTACTATCAGTCCACCTTGTTAGTATGTATGTATGTATGGGAGTTTGGGTGAAATCTTCAAATTAGGTACAATTGCGTATCTTCGGTGACATAATATCATAGAGCTGGTCTGATGATGGAGTCGGAAGGTGGCCATAGCAACTCCTAAACTCACAAGATAAAGCCATCGAATTTGGGCTCATTTATTTGGTCATGGCACGGCAAGACTTTGGTGCTGGATGATTTCCAGAGTCTGATGATGGAGCTATAAGGTGGTCATGGAACTCCTAAACTAAACTAGATAAACCCATCTAGTTTGGGCTCATCTGTTTTGTCTTGGTAAACACTTTGGTGATGGATGATTTCCAGGATCTGATGATGGAAGGTGGTCATGGGAACTCCTAAACAAAAATAGATAGACCTATCTTGTTTGGGTTTGTGTGATTTGTCTGTACAAGTACCCACGAACCAGCGACATAATATGCAGGGTTATTGAAAATAACAAAATGAATAAAAAAAAATTTAAAAAACAAGCTTATATGGCGTTTGTTAAGTACAGCACGATCCTACCTTGCATTTAGTTATTATTTTCGTTTATATATAATAATAACACACACCGGGGGTTTACACTGGAAAGGGAGATTTTTACGTGGTTTTATTACATTTCCGAGTCATCATCATCATCATCATCATATCAGCCGAAAGACGTCCACTGCTGGACATAAGCCTCCCCCAAAGAGTGCCACAATGGCCGTTCCTGCGCCACCCGCATCCAGCGGACTCCCGCGACCTTTACCAGGCCATCAGTCCACCTTGTGGGTGGCCTACCCACGCCGCGCCTTCCGGTACGTGGTCGCCACTCGAGAACCTTTCCGCCCCAGCGGCCATCGGTTCTACGTGCAATGTGCCCCGCCCACTGCCACTTAAGTTTAGCATTCGGAGGGATATATCGGTTACCTTGGTTCTGCTGCGGACTGCGGATAGCCTCATTTGTGATGCGATCGCGCAGAGAAACTCCCAGCATAGCCCTCTCCATTGCCCTTTGAGTGACTTTGAGCCTTCTTATGAGGCCTATAGTAAGCGACCACGTTTCCGTGCCATATGTCATCACTGGCAACACACACTGGTCAAAGACTCTCGTCTTGAGACACTGCGGAATATTGGACGAAAAGATGTGCCGTAGCTTCCCGAATGCTGCCCAGCCGAGTCGGATTCGACGATTGACCTTCCCTTCGACATTTCCGAGTATCACTCTTTATTTCGAAATAAATGTTAAAAAAACCGGCCAAGTGCGAGTCGGACTCGCGCACGAAGGGTTCCGTACCATTATCTATATCTAAAAACGGCAAAATATATGTATCTAAAATCACGTTTGTTGAATAGGAGCCCCCTGTAGCCTAGTTAGTAGTTTGGTAGTGACTCTGCCTACGAAGCTGGAGGTCCCGGGTTCGAATCCCGGTAAGGGCATTTATTTGTGTGATGACCACAAATATTTGTTCCTGAGTCATGGATGTTTTCTATGTATTTAAGTATTTATTTATCTATATAAGTATGTTTATCGTCGTCTAGTACCCATAGTACAAGCTTTGCTTAGTTTGGGGCAAGGTCGATTTGTGTAAGATTGTAAAAGAAAAAGAAACAAATAAAAACTAAAATAAAAATATGTATTCTGTTTTTTAGTATTTTTTGTTATAAATAGCGACAACAGAAATACATCATCTGTGAAAATCTCTATCTATCACGGTTCATGAGATACAGCCTGGTGACAGAAGGACAGACAGGCATTCAGGCAGACAGACGGACAGCGGAGTCTTAGTAATAGGGTCCCGTTTTACTCTTTGAGTACGGAATCCTAATAAGTGACATAGGTTTTAGGCTCAGAACATAAAAAAAGGGAGAAGTGCCGTACTGCTTAATTTCAACCAAAACCGATGTCCCCAGTTTTCTCCCACCGCAGCGCCCACAGGCACACACATTGAACCGTGTAAAAACAAAGACTCGGGCGTTGCCAGTGAGTCTACGGCAACATGCAAACAAGGGCTGTGATTGGCTTAAACGCACTACAGTAGGGGGGCGACAAACGTTAAAATTATGTTTTATCGACATTGATATTAAAATTAATATTATGTTATGATATTTGATGGGTAACAACTTTAACAACATGGTAAGTTTATGTGGTGGTATTTAAACTTTTAGCTACAAGTTTAAATAACACGGGTTGTTAACTTACCATAAATCGCAAAAGTAAAAAATATTGACGAATACCTACAGAGTAACATAAACGGCTTTTTATAAGTTCGTGCTCACATACATTTAAAACTCTGGTCACATCGATATTTTTGACCTGTAGGTACCAGGCCGATCCGACTCGCATTTTGGCGCGAAATAATATGTCCATTACTCATATTACGAGATTTAAGGCTAAGGGCGAGTATCCACCAAAGATGTGCGAAGATGTGTTACCATACATTTTACACCAAGGTTTCAAGCAAGCGAGGTGTCAAATATTCGAAAAGTGTACGGCTCTTATTAAGTGGTTGGAAACATTTTTCTTGAAAATGTTACGAACACATTAACTCTTCTCTGTACAGGAAACCAGTTAGGACCTCTGCCAGTAGCATCTATCCATTTTTTTAGTACCTACTCGAATTCTTTGGAAAACTGTAATAAGAAACCGAGATTTCTTCTTCAATTATCACATTTCAAATGAAAGTAAAAAATACTCATTTAAAATAAATTATTGGTAATAATATCACATTTTAAGTTGTTCTGAAGCCATTTGCAACTAAATTATATACTTGTATATACAATTTTAATATGTCTATTTACCGTTCATACTGCAACTTAGTGAAAATCTTATTAGTAGGTACCGTAAACATTTTGTGCCTTTTAATCTTATTAGTATGTTATTAGTTACCTTTAAGATAGGCACCCAACCAAAACAAGTAATTAAATAAAATAAAACAGCGAAAGTAGTCGAAATAAAATAACTAGTATGATATCGTCCTTCTATTTAATCGATTACGCGTAAATTGTAACTGCACTTTGGCACCGCTCTAGTTTGCGACGCCAAGCAGCGGCCGTACCACTAAAAAATTCTAGCATCGTCCATATCCATAGTGGTTTAATACATTGCGCCGTGGTTTACTGTATTGAACGTTCAATGTACAACGCATAGAACAAAAGTATGCTTTTTCATTCGATATGTTAGTTCGATCCCGAGAAATGATGCGGCGTTGCGTTTATTTATTAAAATATTAGTTTTTACTGACTTAAGTGAAAATACTCATACTCACATGTGGTGCGTGACTCCACCATTCATGTAGGTTTTAGTTTCATTCCTATTTTTGCATGTAACCACGCTACAATTCGGCATTTTGAGTAAACGTAGAAAAACATTTCAGATTCACGGCAAATTGCGACTAACATGCGGTGGGCAGTGACATGCCCATTTGGCCATGTCGCACCGACACGCGCCAAGCCCCCGTTTCATATCTATTCCTTTTTATCATCTGAGGTTTTAGGCTTTTGAATAAAATCACGCATTAATTAATTGTATTCTAGATAAAAAGCTGTGTTTGTATAATTTATAATTTTCAGTTCCTTTCGTAAGAAACGGACATAGCAATTTCTATAAAGGGCCGTTTTTTTTTACTGTACATAACAAAAAAAAATTTCTTCAAGAAATGAATACGTAAGTACCCAGTAATTTCCTAGTAGTGGGTCTACTGGTATAATTTCATTACATTACTATATATAAATAAGACTCGGATAATATGCAAACTATTAATATCCGTAAAACAAATTATTATTCTTATTACTGACAACTTTAAAACTCGTTAGTTTATTTTATACTAAAAAAACGAAACTAAATATACTTTGTCATATCATAGTATTTTAATACAAATAGAAAACTTGTGCTCAAAAATCAAATACTTACTTTATTCAAGTTATCTAACTTCGCTAACATGATGTTCTAGAACATCATGTTAGCGAAGTAATACTTACCACTTTTTAGTGCAAGTATCAATATCGGTCACGGAGTGAATTCCAACGGTGCGCTATACAACTATTTGCATCGGCAAGCTCCGCGGTTAGTTCTATCCCGATCGCACTTACATATAGCTAGAAAGGGACGGCACCCGCGGCTGGTGCGATCTCGCTGTGCATGTGGGGGTTAGGTACGTTTGTGTGGGTGGTAGTAGTATTTACACACACAAACGCACTACGCGTGTCAAAATACCGAATTCTGAGCGAGCGCTTTTTTGAAGAGCACTCTTAATTACTTCACCCAGATTTCCTGACGTGTCGGTATACTGCCCGTATTACATTTGCGCGGACGCAGGACGGCATGCCTGAGGTATTGAATTCGTAAGGGTGCCTTTCCACCAGAGATGTGCAATGCCATGCTATGCTATGTTTTTATACATTTGAAACGTAGCTCCAGCTACAGCTACGTTTGAAATGTATGAAAACATAGCTTAGCATGGCATAGCACATCTCTAGTGGAAAGGAAGGAAGCACTCATTATTGTTATATTGTTTGTATGTAATCTACTATTATTTTCTATTATGTGTATTTTTGGTGATCACTAATAGTACATTACTTACCTAGGGCGGTAAAACAAAGAATGTATCATATCGATCGCGCCATTTGACGCCCGAGCCGAAGGCAATGGCGATAAATATGCGATATTAGGCTTTCTTGATTACCGCCCGTGTTGATTACAAAATGTTAGGTACGTCTCTCCCTGGCCAGGAAGTGGGATTTTATTGCCAGGTGTGACGTAAATAATATTTGATAAGTATTGTACGCGCAGTAAAGTATCTGTTCTGATTTGACTGACACTTGACAGCTTACTGAAATGCCACTGACCCCACACCGCCAAAAACGACCGCAAAATATAATATCAGTTTCAATTCGATATATTTAATCAAATAGGTCCCGTAATACTTGGAGTAACTGTTTACAACATTATTTATTAAGTCTGTACATTATTTGTTCGAATAGTCAGACATTGCTCTGTCAACAAATATATATATTATTATTTCTTAATATTCTGGGAGTCACTTAATAAGTTTATATTGAATTTGTTCTGTTCATATTTGCTAGGACTAAAAGTAAATTTATTTTAGTTTAGATATAGCAGAATTGAGCGACTTCATTATGTTCTCATTTGATTTGAACGGAGGATACCTGTTTGAAGTGAGGAGTTCATCATCATATCAGCCGAAAGACGTCCACTGCTGGACATAGGCATCCCCCAAAGAGTGCCAACGTGACGGATCCAGCGGACTTCCGCAAAGAAGAAGAAGAAGAAGTGAGGGACTTACTTACTTTAATTTTGACGCTTGGAGACCATCACTCAGGAAACCTGAGTCAGGATTGATCAGTAGACTTTACTATTTTTATTTCTGTTTGAAACTTAACCCTCTGCCGCTGAGGTAGGTTTCTTGTAATCATTCTACTGAGGAGTAGTCTGTCCGACGTGCATTTCAGTTGCCATTATTTAAAAAAATTATAAACTTTTGTATATGTACGTGTATAAGTATTATTTTGTAGTAATATTATGGAACTAGTAAAGGTTAATTAGTTGAAATGAAACTCAAGGATTACTAAAGTAATCAATCTTGTTTATAATCATCGTAATCTAGGTACTTTAGACACAGCCCTTTTTAAAAACACTCTGTAAAAAAAATTAAACATGTAATCAACAATTTTAACTTAAATTTGCTATCTTCTGGCATACAATTAATAAATATAAAAAATAAAAAATAATCCTTGCAGTAGTTTTTTTCTAAATCAGCCTTAAACTTCACTCTTCCAGTCTACACAAATTTCCGCCACACACTGCAGACAAATCGGTTTTGCACAAGCACAACAAACAAATCTTGTTTGCCGCTTCAATTTGCTTGGACAGACACGACACAACTTCCTTGCAGATGATGATTTAGGCTCACTGGTGGAGGAGGTAAATCATGACCTAATACTCGGCGTAAGGTCATCCTTCCCTCTGCCGCTGATGTTACGTCTGACAGACACCATAAAACCTATACATAGTTGCTACGTCGCTATTTCACCGCGTATCGTTCTGTCTCTCTCTGTACCTTCCTGCGTGAACGCACGCCTCCCGCCAGTGCAGCGACGGCAGCCGCGACGTGTAAACGGGAGGAATTACAGGTGTTCGGTGCCCACAGGGCGTAAGGTCAGTAACTCGTGTTCATCCTCTTCGTCTAACCATTGCAGAATTTGCTGCTCGTTGGTGATATTAACTGCTCGAGTGACTTTTCTTTTCCTCGAAGGCTTAGCCTGAGCCTCGCTTGCCATCTAGAATCAATTACCCAACAATATACTGAGCTGCACCAAGAAACAATTTTCAGTTCAAAATATTTTACTGAGGTAACGACTAGTAGACACTATGAATATAATTAATTTACTGACTTGACGTCTGTAAGACAATATGAGTTTATAATAATATTACTGACAATACGTCTACCAGATCGATCACTTATTACTGACCTTACGTCCTGTGGACACCGAACACCTGTAACTCCACCCGTGCGCACGTCGCGGCTGCCGTCGCTGCACTGGCAGGAGGCGTGCGTCCACGCAGGAAGGTACAGAGATAGACAGAACGATACGCGGTGAAATAGCGACGTAGCAACAATGCATAGGTTTTATGGTGTCTGTCAGAATTAATATCAGCGGTAGAGGGTTAAGAGACTAGAAAGACAAAATTTACGGAAAGTATATTTAATGTCTCTTATTGTTTTTTGGCATTTAAAACTTTGATAATATACAGCGTATATATTTGATATAACCGCATACTTTAGGGGGTTATAATTCTTTAACCCCCTAAAGTTTGCGGTTATATCAAATATATACGCTGTATATTATCAAGTACGTAAGTGCCTATTCAGGCACTTATTTATATATTTATCGATAAATTATTTAAAAAAGCGAACTTTTTTTTCCATATAAAATAATTCAGCACGTAATGGGTCACTAATTTGTCTTACTGATGTGACATCACAACTGTCACAAGTGACCAGCTCCTTCTATGTGCAAAATGAATGTACGCCGTACATTGCTGCTCAAAAAAAATTCAAAAATTAATTACTCCATGGCAGTTAACGCTAAATTAATAATTGTTAAAAATATCAGATTATTACACTTAAATCTACGTCTGGCTACAATATGCGCTTATATTAAATATACACGCTGTATAATCATGACGATATCAAAATCATTAAAAAGGGTAAAGGTAATTTACTCACAAACTCTTCAAAGGGCCGACTAGGGCGAAACACTTTCGTTACTCAACCCACTTACCTCGGTCAAAAGAACCTAACTACCCTCATTTCTACATTCTAAGATGATATTTTGTGAAAAGTTGGTTATTTACGAGTACCTTGTGTCTGAAAGGTTCTATTCATTGTATAATATAAATTACTTAATTATATCTTATTTTCTGACTGACAGCGTCTTATTTACAAATTATGGACCTTATATTTATAGAGACAATAAAATTGAGAATATATGTAATATATTACAAACGTTTTTTATTTTCCTGAACGGAATAAGTACTTCTAAGCTAAGATATTGAGTCAAATAGAGGTTAAGTAATCTTTAATAACCATGTTTCTGATTCGAAAAAGTTCGACCAGCAGTAATTTTAGTTAAATGTCGTGTGTATTATATATGAGGTCCAATGATGTAAATATTATTATAGCAGCGCTCCATTTGGTACTTTACTGAATTATTCTGTATCTCGTATATACTTACTGTAATTGTTTGTAATGTGTTCTATAAAGGGGTCCATATTTGTCTTCGGTGCCTGCGGATATCCGCTCTAAAATAATTATTTTAATTATTAAATCAATTTATTAAATTATTACATCTTTCTTACTTTTATAGGGTTCCGTACTCAAAGAGTAAAACGGGACCCTATTACCTACTACGACTTCGCTGTCCGTCCGTCCGTCTGTCTGTCACCAGGCTGTATCTCACTGATACCGTGATAGTTCCAGTTGAAATTTTCACAGATGTATTTCTGTTGCCGCTATAACAACAAATACTAAAAACAGAATAAAATAAATATGTTTATTGATAATGGTACAGAACCCTTCGTGCGCGAGTTCAACTCGCACTTGGCCGGTTTTTATTATCTTTGGTCTTTATTATTGTTATTAGTAATAACCAATTTAAATCTTTTTTGTTTTCAACGTATCCTGTTATTGTGTGCATTAAATTGCTATTAATATTATTTAGTTACCGTATGTGACATTTCAACTATTTCACTCGTTTGTTGTTTTGTAGTTGTTGATGGAATATAAATTAGTCTTCCTTCTACGATAACTGTATCACATCTCATGGGACAAAATACACAACTTTCGACCAATTACTTTTTCTTCCACTGTATAAAAAGCAAATGTAAACTCAGCCTTTGCCAATTCAGTTATTCTAAAAAGGACTGACTTTGCTGCATAATAGCAGGTAAAGGGAACTACCAGATAATACCTAATCTTTATTCAGAGTTGGCTGATGGGAAAAGTTGCTCAAATCTGAGCTGAGGGCCGGACCCAGGTTTTTGTGCCTTTTGGTGCAAGTTACTGGAGGATAGAGGTATATTAATTTTATGAATAACTAGCGTTTTGTAGAACAGGCGAACCTGCGGGGTAAAAAGTACCGGTAAGAAAATCCGTTCTATATGCAGAACCCCTTAAGCGACGACAGCAGCGACAGGAGTACTACGAATACTAGGGCGTACTCCCGAAGCGACGGCAACGTCAGCAGGGCTCCCCAACAAACACCCAAAGTGCGAATGAGGTGGTACGGTCATGCGACTACCACCAGAGCACATGACCAGAAAAGTCCTAGTGGCTGTAGCACCCCAGGGGCGAGGTAGACCCCGGTTAACCTGGATGTGAGAAAAGACATGACAGTGGGAAATTTAAGACCAGAGACGACTCAGAACCGCCCGGCCTGGCGACGCATGATTAGAAGGGCCGACTCCAAGTAAATGGGAAGGAGCCAGGCAAAAGAGATGTATATGAAAGAACTCTTGAAATCAGATGAGTGGTTACACATGAACTCTTGAAATCAGATGAGTGGTTACTGGTTACACATTACATACGTACTTACAAACTACAATCTCACAGACTTTTCCTGTGTATAATATTTGTATAGATAAAGATGAGTAGAGAAAGAGAGACGAGGTATAAAGAAAATATTGTTGCGGCACAACTACGCGGATAAGTCTAAGGTCTTCTTTTATTAATGTACAATGTATTTTTTTATATGTATATTTATTTTATTTCGGTCTAGAGATAATTATTTTTCGTGTGTAATGCACAAGAAAGAAAGAAAGAAAGAAAGAATTTATTTATTCAAATAGGATTCATCGAACCACTTTTGCATCGTCAGTCATCAGCTACAACACTAGAAACACTCAGGTTCTATTAAATATACTTAAGACTTAAAATTATTACAACATGTCAAGGGATTTTTACATAAAATTTGTTTTTTAAAATACCTTAGATAATAAAATGGAGAAGTTAAATTCAGCTTCGTGTATGTGCATCGTCTATAGTTAAACTAACAATTAATACGTTAAGTAAATAAGCATAGTTTATATATTATAAGTAATGTCAAGGTAATCAGTTATAAATACTTAATTAGCAACATTTCATTATTTTTTTATTTTTTTACTAAGTTGGGCCAAGCATTTTTATCTATTAAGTAGTCCTCGACAGTATAGTATCCCTTTTTTAGCAAGGATGATTTTAGATATTTCTTCAAAGCAGGTAATGGCAATTCAAGTGCTTCAATAGGTAATTTATTGTAAAATAGTTGACATTGACCCATAAATGATTTATATACTTTACGAACACGGAACTTAGTAATTGAAATTTTATGTTTATATCTGCTACTGTTCATTTTTTTAAACGATCCTATATTTTTAAGCGCATAAACATTCAATGATTATGCATTGCACACGAAAAAGAATTATCTCTGGACCGAAATAAAATAAATACATACAAATTATATTTACATAATTGTATTTGTGGACAAAAAACAATCCGAGTGCCAAATTTTTTATAACAAATATAATTTGATAAGTATGTACACATAAAAACTTTCTTACGTAAATTATCACTAAAATTAAATTTAGTGGCAACGATAAAATTTACCTAATTACTATCATTATTTTCAAAAACTAATCATAAATCCATTTCTAACCCAATTGCCCATTAGCATCGTTAAGATAGTGAAAGACATAAATCTAACAAATCGTTCTTTTAAACAATTTGGACCACGCAAAAGTTTTCGTTGAAAAAAGTTGGAATGGGCTCCATTACTATTCAGGGGTCCAGCCGCCTGCTATGAAACTAGACGTACGCATATTATTATTGCCTACTAGAGTATGCCCGTGATTTCGTCCGTGACGGCGGAAATTTTTTATTCTTAGCAAGATTTTATATAGAGGGTTATGAGTGTTATGACAGCTTGGTACACAAGTTCCAAATAATGTTCTTGGATAAGATGTGTGTTGGAAGCAGGGTTAAACGGAATATCATCTCGCTTGAATACTCAAATACTCAACTGGAAAGGTAACTCCACCTTATAGAAGATATCAACCATAATAGTAATAACACTACTACCAAACCATCTGACCTTTTGCAAGGAGAAGGATAAGCAGTAATATCAATATTGGAAATAATACATTACGTATAAAACGTTTAGTAGCCTTTTATTTTATTTTATTTATTTGGAGAACAAACAGACATAGATGCACAAAAAAAAAGTAATATCTATATATTAATGACATGCATCTAAGTCCTACACATTTCCTTTAAGGACGTACATTGATTATGAATGTACCTACAACAAAAAACACTTATACATACTCCATGACACAATTCGGGTTCTTTGAATTCGCACACATTCCCTTCGGTGTTAACAACGCATCTCCTAACAGTTGTGCCTTCTGGCCCTCAGTAAGTGAAAGTACTAACGTGTAAAAGGCCCATTTGATCAACCTTCATACTTAACTTTCAGCTTATTTATGCTTTATTGCACTATACTTAATACAAGAATAAGTAAACTTAATGTCATAAGACATTTTCTATCTTACTATTTAAGATAAGGATGTTGTCGAACTAAATGAACATTCGATGTTTTGATTTAAACCCTTCAGACGCGGAAAACAATTGTCAATAAATATGCTCCGAAATATAGCGTGTTTCGTGGTGTGTTGCATAATTGGCAAATATACCATGACAATATTCATACCTAAATATTGTTATGTTATATTAATTGAATAATCAAATTCATGTGACATATTATAATTCTAATTTTGACATTTTGTTACTCATACCTAAATATTGTTATGTTATACTATTTGACATATTATAATTCTATTTTTGACATGTAAATTTTTATATTTTATGAATAAATGAGTATGAGTATGAGTATAGGTCAGGAAGCCATTAGGCAGTTGTCAAAGTTGACGGTACGCGTATTTTTCCATTAAATCCGAAACAAAAGCAAGCTCATATGATAGTCACCTGAATGTTCCATGCCATTAGGTGTGGTGCCGGTGACGTGTTGACAGAGTCGCGGATTGAGGCTCGAGAGGACGGGGGCCAGCGGGCCACAAAACAAGCAAGCGATTTCGGTGGATTTATGTATTTAAACGGAGATACCATTCTCAGGCAGCGAGTTACTTTCAGAGTTAGATAATTTGCAAACTCATGTTATTGAATGGTGGCAAACATGGCCTAACTAAAATACCAATAAAATAAAATAAAAATGTGCTAAAAATACAGTCGGCAAAAAAGCTTCTACCTAAAATGTAATTTTTGAACGGAGGCTATTTGGCAGAGTTGTCAAAGTAACAATAGTCCCCTGAATGTTACGCGCCATTAATTTCTAAATTAATATACTGTTCGAAGGACCAAATTGTACTGTCTGTGTTTTCAGTTCGTTTTGTCTGATTTTAAAAGTCTGTCAAGTTGTTGGCCAGTATAAGTCATATCTGTCTGTCTGTCTAGACGTTATATTTTCATGAATCAAGCCAATATAATATCAGGCCCACAATACATTGGCAGAGAAGCGAATATAGAATGGCAACTACCCCAAGGCTTTTAAATGATGAATGATTGTTTAATCCACAAAATAGATAGATAGATAGATAGATGTTTATTTGTAAATTCATGTACATGAAATATTTGTGCATGCGCTGATTTCGTGGCCCGACGCCACCTGAGACCGTCATATTCCTGCTTATACTGCTCCTATAATGGAGCTTGGATATGTTTATACTGGTACATGTTGCGATAAGTATACACTAATAGCAGCCGTATATGATATCCACTCGCATGAAAGCTACAAATGATAAAAATTTACATAGAAGGTGATCGAAACCTTTTTTTAAATAATCAAAGTGATTTATTCTTTAATTTAGGCATATTACATGCACCTATGAATGTCGATAAACTACCACCGGTTCGGAAATAATACCTCTGCCTCGAGAAGAACCGGCGTAAGAAACAAAGCTACAATTTACTTTTCATTATTTCATAAAGCGCACCATTTTTTTTTGTATATTGTGCATAAAGTTTAAATAAATAAGAACATAGTTTTATTAAATTAAACGTAGGCCTCTAGGCTTCTAGACTCCATTTATAAAATATTTAAGAAAACAAAGTGTACGTTTTGTTTGCGTAAGTATATTGGTAAAAGACAGAACACCAATTCTGTAAATATCCTTTTGCCAGGAAGTATGGAATCCTAAAAAGATATCGGAGAAGGAAAACATACAAAAAGTGCACCACTCGGGACCGTTATAAATGACTTACATTCCTTATCTAATACTCACCAGACGTTTATACGTTGTCCGTGAACTATCTTCCATAACGTGACCACTGGCAACTAAGTATACACAGTTACTTTTAATTCGTGATCTGGGACCAATTTTCTAATTTAGTAATCGATGCCTAAGAAGATTAAATTAGGGATTAGGGGGTATCTCTTGTTTTGTCGACAAATTTTTCATCGAATTTCATTCCATCGAAAACGTTTCAAGTAATTTTTAGTTCACGGATTATTATTTGGTGTAATTTTATTTTATGACCAGATTATTCAAATTTTTATTATTTTATATAATAACTGTTCAGGGAATATTATTTGGCAAATTATTCTTTTTGTATGAATTTTAAGTGGCAGAATAACAAACCAACGAATTTAATTTGTTCGAAATTGTATTACAGCATTACAAAATAATCAAATTAAACTGATTACAGGGGTTTAACTAGGTTAGGGCAGCCAAAAAAAACGGCGGAGCCCCCCGCAGTAAAAAAAAACAAACAACCGTAACAATTGTATTATAAGTGGATTAAGTTAGGGTTCACTTGTGTTCCTCAGAGCGGAAATAGGCACCCCGCGAAGCGGGGTGACGTCGACACGCTGGCGGTTAGGTTAGGTTGGAAGGCACGCTAAGCAGTTGATCCCGGCTGCTGTCTATGACAGTAGTCGTTAAGCTGAGTTAGAGGCCTTTAGGCGGCTTAAGAACCTCTGAAAGTCGAGTTGCCAACTCACTCGACACAGGGGGGACCACTGACACTTGCGGACGTGCAGGGTTGTGGTAGGAGCTACCTACCACAACCCTGCACGTGTCTCCAGGGTTCTGTTCTCAACATAATGCCATAGATAACTGTGTAATGTCAACTATTTATCTTAAATTTAAATAAGTAATAATCCTTGTAATAATTTGTATGTTAATTAAAAATATTTGAAACAGTAAATCACAAAACATTTTCCATGACATAATACAACTATTTAATTAATCATCCGACAAGTAAAAACACACGATTTAAAATAACTTGTAATGACCATTCCACGAAATGAATTGTCGACGAAATGAAAATACATGAAGCGTTGACTTTGAAGTGAAATTCGACGAAGTGAGTGTCGACAATATGACGATAAACCATAATTTAATGATCACGATCAGCCACTAGATTTTTAGGTGTTTTTAAGAAATTATTTTTTCAAGCAGGTTTAAGTTTTACAGATACTTCCTATCATTAGAGTGACAGTGTATTTTTTTATAAACCTATATAGTTCATAATTAAGTTTTAAGCATGAAAAAAAGAAAATTTGTTTTACCTAATGACGGTTTATCATCAAATTGTCGACACTCACTTCGTCTTCTGTGCCTTAGCGGACATAAGGGAGCTTCAATTTAACTCCAAATTGTATATTTGACAATTTAATTAAAAGAAAACATGCTGGTTGTTACAAGATCAGATTGTAAGTGAACGTAGGTAAGGTATTTTGACAGCCGTAGATTATTTTAGCGCCTGACGATATGTGTTAGCAACGTTGTGACGGCGCGTAGCTTTTATCAGCTGTAATAATGAGTAAACTGTAAATAAAATTGTCACACGCATGACAATAAGTAGATGTAAGAGTTTATTGAGGTAAAACCTATCTTCTCGCCGAAGCGTAAAGGTAGTACAATAGTGGATATTAGTGGTAACATTATCATTAAATTTAATAACTACACAGCTATGTAAATGCATGATACGTCATCTCCATTTAGAGATTTTGAATTCTATTTTGACTGGTAAATAATATTTTTGACACCTGCAGGTCGATCACGTAACGTATTATACGTACGTTAGGTAGATCTAAATGTCAAATTCAATATGGAAAATGACAGTTAAATTGTCCTAACGTGCGTTCGAAACCCCTCTGATCACGGATTTAAAATCACAGTGTATGTAACCGAAGGTCCAACTTAAACTGGACGTTCTGTAGTCAAATCGTTGTGAATACCAGCTCACTTTGATAAATGCACTTTAAGATTACGAAGAGTTTTATCCCTCATGACTATTTTTCAAATCCATCTGGATATTTCGCGAGGGAGAGATATGATAAAAATGACTTTCATGATAGATGAAGTGTAAGGCGAGTAAAATAGAGTTGACAGCTGTCATATTCAATGCTTAATCATATGATAATATTAATGTTACTTATTTGAATATGTTTTTAAAACCGGCGTTCACAACATAGACTCCTAAAAATTTACTTTGTATAATTTTAAGTGCAGTTGTATATTGTGAAAGAAATGAATCTACATATCTATCCAATCTAATATATATAACATGAAATCGTCTAACCAACGAAACTCAAGTCTATTTATTTTACACGACTGCCGAACGAACAGAAGTATTTAGAAGCTCGGTTTTTTAAAGATTTGTTAGGTACCAATTTTGTTAACTTCTTAATCCGGATTCATTCTTGTCTGAGCAAAAAATTTATACTATTAAAAAAAATTGTATATACAACAAAAACGTAAATTTATGCACACACGCACCAATACCAAATGTTCTTTGAAAATATTTATTTTGTCCGACACGAATTATTAACACACTCATCATTTTATCTGCCAAAAGACGTCCACTGCTGGACAAAAGCCTCCCCCAAAGAGTGCCAAAATGACCGGTCCTGCGCTACCCGCATCCAGCGGACTCCCGCGACCTTTACCAGGTCATCAGTCTACCTTGTACCTGTTGCCTACCCACGCCGCGCCTTCCGGTATGTGGTCGCCACTCGAGAACCTTTCCGCCCCAACGGCCATTGGTTCTACGTACAATGTGCTCCGCCCACTGAAGTTTAGCGATTCGGAGGGCTATATCGGTTACCTTGGTTCTGCTGCGGGTAGCCTCATTTCTGATGCGATCACGCAGAGAAACTCCCAACATAGCCCTCTCCATTATGATTGCCCTTTGGGTGACTTTGAGCTTTCTCATGAGGCCCATTGCATTAACACACTGCGTATAGTTAAATCTCGTACGAGTTCCGCTTAAACAGGGTGTATTATGCAGAATCCGAAACTACAAGAGACACGGAAATCTCCTTAAATCGGAGTTAGTTTTTATGCATAATAGGCACGGAAGTAAGGAACAATTGTTGCTAAGGAACCCAGTATCTACGATCACAGGAAAATGCCGTTTTAAAGTTTTATGTAGGGAAAAGGATCTTGAACCTTTGATGAAAGGCTTCGAGAAAAGGATGGTGCGGTCGTGCCTCTTTGTCTTGCTCGATTTGGCGGGGGCACTACCGTGCCCTCAGAAAGACCTTGAAGATCTTGATCTTGAATGATCTCGAAATCAAGATTGTGGTCTTTCAAAGTGCATACCTTTACATAGAAATAAAGGTTCACCGCAAAACTGAATAAAGCTTGTAATATCACAAACTGCCAACCTAACCACCATTATTACCCGGATATGGTAATGTTCTGAACGTTGGCAGCGCTGTTAATGTCGTCCGGGTCGGGAATAATGGACCGGAACTGACGTCATAATGCTAATATCTCAAAACATGACCTGAAACCATTCTTACGTTAATCGTTTACTCAAAATGGGCATAATATGCGGGAAATGACAAAAGAGTGTTAGGTATGAACGTGGAGAGATAGAAGAGACGAGGCAGGCTAAGGAAAAGGTGGATGGACTGTGTGAGAGAGGATATGAAGAGGAAGGAAGTAAGTTACGAGATGACGAGTGACAGGGAGGTATGGAAGAAAAGGACATGCTGCGCCGACCCCAAGTAAATGGGATAAGGGCAAGAAAATGATGTGTTGTCGTTATTCCCGGTTGTGCCCTAAGGTAGCCCGGGGTCCGCTTGGCACGTAATCCCAAGATGTGGCAAAGGCACTAGTTTTAAGAAAGCGACTGCCATCTGACCTTCCAACTCAGAGGGAAAACTAGATTTTATTGGGATTAAACCGGTTTCCTCACGATGTTTTCCTTCACTGAAAAGCCACTATGAAAATATCAAATGATATTTCGCAAATAAGTTCTAGAACTAAACCTAGTGGTACAGTCACGGACTTTAATTGTTGATCCATTTAGGTGTCAACTAATTTTGATTTTATAGTAAGCTTTGAAGTGTCCAGTATAAAGTGAGCTCAAAATGGCTCAACAGTTCCCGGGTTTGAACCGAAGACCTCCCAGATTGAAACTCGCGTGCCTTGCCACTCGGCTACAGCAACTGATGACTATGCAAAAGTATCGTTGGCAAAAGCTTGTGTCAAATTGATTTTAAAGTAGAAACCATACTATTCTTCATACTACTACTTTACCTATCAAATAAGCTGCCAATATAGGTATGTGTTTTACCAGTTTCTGGTTATTCAAAATGCCGCTTTTTTGGTTACATGGCTCTTCTCCTGGTTAGACTCCTATTTCAAATATAGCTCGATTTGTTTTGAATCGATCCGCGACTCTTTGATTTGTCTGGATTTGATTTTGATTCTAATGCAGTTCTCAAAAATTGCAAAGCTGATAAAATGTCTCGTATATCCAACAAAGATTTGCCCCAATTGCTGTTGTCGATAAAGTATCTTTGTGTATTCCCTGGTTGTTTCCAGCTGGCCTCACAATGGAAACTGACACCTCGGAGCGCTCGTAATGTCGGATAGCGTCGTCTCAAATATCAGGAGAGAATTTACTGACAATTGGAAATCAAACGAACGTAAGTTCGTAAGAACGTAAGTGACGTTCGATGATAATAATTGTGTCTTATAATTCTTGACTTGGTAGTAGACGCATCGCGTCGCCATCAATCACGTGTATACAAAGCTTAATTCAAAAATGAAACGTTTCTTACGTTGTCTAGAACGCGCCCAATGCCAGCTGTCATTTAGTTTGAAGTTCTTAGTTTGTGGAGTCCGGTCTGTTCATGCTTGCAAGGGCATATTAATGATCCTTTTTTTCTGTTTTAACGCTTAGAGACAGTATACATCTCTATAAAAACATTAGAATAATTATTAATTGTATTTGGATGCTCAGAGACCTTATATATCTCTGGGGTACTAAATTAATATCATAAACTTATTGTTAATTCTTATACAGACCTTATATCGAATGTATTTGAT
Source organism: Epinotia brunnichana (assembly GCA_963854355.1). NCBI lineage: Eukaryota > Metazoa > Arthropoda > Insecta > Lepidoptera > Tortricidae > Epinotia > Epinotia brunnichana. The sequence continues at coordinate 456,130 of OY977960.1, forward strand.
AATATTTTACAATTTTGGATTTTTTTAGTTTTCATTTATTGACATTTAGTATGTTAACCTAATTGGTTAAAATCTGCAATTTTAAAATGATTATTGTGTAAGATTATTAATATTATATTGTAGGTTCCGTAGCCAAATGGCAAAAAACGGAACCCTTATAGATTCGTCATGTCTGTCTGTCTGTCTGTCCGTCCGTATGTCACAGCCACTTTTTTCCGAAACTATAAGAGCTATACTGTTGAAACTTGGTAAGTAGATGTATTCTGTGAACCGCATTAAGATATTCACACAAAAATCTAAAAAAACATTAAGTTTTAGGGGTCCCCATACACAGAACTGAAACTCAAAAAAAATTTATCATCATACCCATACGTGTGGAGTATCTATGGATAGGTCTTCAAAAATTATATTAAGGTTTCTAATATATTTTTTTCTTAACTGAATAGTTTGCGCGAGAGACCCTTTAAACTGGTAAAATGTGTGTCTCCCCCCCCCCTGTAACTTCTAAAATAAGAGAATGATAAAACCTAAAAAAAAATATGAAATATGACGTACATTACCATGCAAACTTCCACCGAAAATTGGTTTGAACGAGACCTAGTAAGTAGTTTTTTTAATACGTCATAAATCGTAAAGCGCAATTTATTTTACGGAACCCGAGTCCGACTCGCACTTGGCCGCTTTTTTTATACTAAGACGGTGGCAAACAAGCTTACGGCCTGCCTGATATTAAGCTGGTACCGTCGCCTATGGACACTTGATGGTGTCTCTGGTTCCCTGGAATTTGGGACGGATGCTTGTGTGGGACGCTCAGAGCATATAATACTAGAGAGAGGACAAGCCGCCGGCGGCCGTGTCGCAGCTGTATGCTCAATGGGCATACACTGCCATACTGTGCACGCGTGCTGATCGCAGATAATATTACGGTTTTTCCCAATATGATACGCGTTTATTGTCAAATAAGCGTGTAGGTATACAAGTGTGTGTGTTTTAGATGTGTGCGTGCTTTGTCTTGTCAATTACTTGGGCGTTTTGTGGGTTAATGTACTTGCGACAGGCTCACTCTATACAAATCGGCCGCCATGTCCGATCTCCTTATATTCATACATCTGTGGTGGGACGCTACCTGTGTAGACACACTGGCACCGTCCCACTTCCAACGGACTACTACTTCTAAAGCGGGTGCAGCGGCGAAAAACGGCGAACTTCTGAAATGTAAAAATATAGAGGCCTCGGCAGAGAGTACAGCTTTGTACCCTTTGGCGTCGAGACCCTCGGTCCGTGGGGTCCCAGTGCGCATAAGTTATTTGCGGAAATCGCGAAACGTCTGGTTGATGTAACTGGTGACCGAAGAGCTGGCGGCTTTCTTGCGCAACGCATCAGCATTGCAATTCAACGAGGAAATGCCGCCAGCATCCTCGGTACAATGCCTCGAGGGGCTTTTTTTTGTTTTAACGTAGTTTTAATTTAATTTAGTTTATGTTAATTATCATCTTGTATTTACTTTAAAATAAATGTCAATTTATTACAAACAAAATCGCCCGTTCTCAGAATATCCTTACATATAGGATAGTTTACTTACGTAAAACGTGTCAAAACTGCGACAGTTGTGGCGTCCAGTCCGAACTTGTTGTTATGTCTACTGTGGGACTATTGGAGATCTGCATTTCACATTTCAATTTAAAGAGCCTATGTAACCGAGTGGTAAGGGACGCGTCTTTCATGCTGGAGGTCGTGGGTTTGAAAACCGGCTCGTACCACTGGGTTTGAAAGAAAAATGAATATACGAAATATCATTTCAAGTTGCATCGCAGCTTTTCAGTGAAGGAAAACATCGCGAGGAAAACGGTCTAACCCCAACAAGGTCTGGTGGATTGGATTATCCTTTGGATTTGAAGGTCTTTTTTTAACTAAGGGCTATACCAAAATTGGGATTAGGTGTCACGCGAACGCCGGGCCCATTTAGTATACAAAGATAATGATGTTTTTGGCTCTCGTCTGACATAATATCTCAGCACACATGGGAACCAGGCCCCAAAGCATGGATAGCCTTATCACGCGATAAGTGACAAGATATAGCATCCGTCCCTGGCTGACACCGTTCGATAGAACGAGACGACGCTCTTATCCTGTCACTTATCGCGTGATAAGAGGCCAACCATGCTACGGAGCCAGGACAAAAACACATCATTATCATTATTATTGACGACTGCTTTAGCCTAGTTGGCAGTGACGCTGCCTACGAAGCAAGAGGTCCTGGGTTCGAATCCCGGTAAGGGCATTTATTTGTGTGATGAGCACGAATATTTGTTCCTGAGTCATGGATGTTTTCTATGTATATAAGTATTTATTTATCTATATAAGTATGTTTATCGTCGTTGTATAGTACCCATAGTACAAGCTTTGCTTAGTTTGGGACTACGTCGATTTGTGTAATCTTGTCCGCAAATATTTATTTATCATCATCATCATATCAGCCGAAAGATGTCCACTGCATAGGCCTCCCCAGAATGCCACAATGACTGGTCCTGCGCCACCCGCATGCAGGTACTCCCGCGACCGTTACCAGGTCATCAGTCCACCTTGCCCCCCGTCTACTCAAGCTGCGCCCGCCAGTACGTAGTCACCACTCGAGAACCTTTACGCCTCAACGGCCATCGGTTCTTTGTGCAATGTGCGCCATCCAATGCCACTTAAGTTTAGCGATTCGGAGGGCTATATCGGTTACCTTAGTTCTGCTGCGGTTAACCTCATTTCAGGAATTTCTAATGGGATCACGCGGAGAAACTCCCAGCATCATCCCTCTTCATACCCCTTTGGGTGAGTTTGAGCCAACACATTGAAATTTGATTGAAATGCGTAATGTTTGTCTCAAATAGACCCGCTGGCTAGTGGCGGGTGCATCGGTTGTCCGCGCCTGGCAGCTTGCGGGCTCCGTCGCTTTAAAACTATCGCAGTGCAGAGGAAACTATAAGGAGTTACGTGAAATGACTGCCTTTTTATTGCAGTCATCAAAAGACACTACTAAGACCTAATCCCTTGTGTGCCAAAATGTCCACGATTCAGTTTTTTAATCGTAAATACGATTAAATGAACTATGCGATATTCATTTATATTCCCATCACTTGGTTCATTGGGAATATTGCCCTTTAGCCCCTATCTATCTTACTCTTTCTTTACTTCTTCGAAAATACAGTTGAGCAATGACATTTTATAATAGTAACCCTGTGTTAGAATTATTGTTGGAATTCATTTTCTTCTAAACGTGACACATTATCAATAAAATAAACTCGCAAAAATGTAAAAAAAAGAGTAATTTCTAGAAACTGACTGAACAATCTAAATAGTTATTGAAACTGCTAACAGAACTTCACGAGGTTTAGAAATGCCACCTATCTATAGGCATATAGCCGGACAGCTGGACAGTGTGACAGCGGGACATCCGGCATTCCGGACTTACACAAGATTTTTGGCCCAGGCCGAACCTCGTTCGCTTCACTCCCTCGTTCAATAATATAAGTTAATGTTAATTTTTTAGGTTTTCCATAAACCGTCGTCTTCCAACATTTCACCGCAACTTGGCGGGTTGGTCGCGTGGATAAAATGCGGTGTGCACTAGTTGCCGGTTTTCTGACTTAACGTATTGGTTTGACATTAAATTAACATTCACTTTTTGTTTTATAAATACGTCGGCTTGCACGCCAAATGTGGGCTGACATACTAGTATATAATCCAGAAAATAAATAAAAAGACTTTAAATAACAAACTGACCTGGTAACGGTCGCCGGAGTCCGCTAGATGCGGGCGCGCGAACGGTCATTGTGGCACTCTTTGGGGGAGTTATATGTCCATCAGTGGACGTCTTTCGGCTGATATGATGATGATGAACAAACCGGCGAATTGTGGCATGATTCTGACAAGCTAGAGCACAGTAGGTTTATTAAGTCCTTAGCCAGTATCCATTTTCAGACCAGCATGATACTAAAGTGTTTAACATTTAATTTTAATATTCTCCAGATTACTGAAGAGGATTATTTTTATTTTTTATTTTATTTTATTTATTTCAGTACAGCAACTATTTTTACAGGTTGACCTAATACAATAGCGCCTTAAAATTCATTTAACCTAATAATTATACTTGCACAAGACACACAGACATACTTTATAAAATCAATAGTAATCAATTTAACTGGAAAGGAAATTATAAACTAGCTCAATTAGTCAATAATGTATTGAAGAATGTTAATGAATCATTTTACAACAGTGAATCTTGTTTAGATGTACCATTAAAATGTATAAATCCAAAAAAACTAGTTGATACACTAGGTAGCTCGAAACCTGATACGATGCAATCAACGACTGTTTTTAAAGTATTCCATCAAAATATTCGATGCCTGACAAATAAAGTCTACAAACTAGAAGCCATCTTGCAAAGCATGGATACGACATCACTAGATTCCATTTATGTGCCACAAGGATCCGTCATTGGCAACTATCTTTTCATCACTTTAGTCAATGATCTATCGTCATGTAAACGGCATGGTAAGTTAGTTGCTTATGCAGATGATAGTGCTTTTATAGTATCAGGTAATACATTTTTTGAATTACAATGTAAAGTCAATTCTCTTCTTTGTGATATAAAACATTGGTTTACCATTAATGGCATGCTACTAAACCTTGAAAAAACCTATATAATCCAGATAAATCTTAGGGGTCCACCAGAACAAACACTAGAAATAGGGCTTAATGATACACATGTTCCGCTAGTAAATAATGCCAAATATCTTGGATTCAACATTGACTCTGGATTAAAGTGGGATGTCCATATAGATGATCTATGTAAAAGACTGGTAAAAGCTTGCTTTGCCATTTCACGCTTGACAAAAATGCTCAATGATCAATGCGTCAGAAACGCATACTTTGCTTATTTCCAATCCATAATCACCTATGGGATTGATATCTGGGGGCAGGCAGCTGAGCGACAGCGCATATTTATGCTCCAGAAAATAGGTTACAAGGATGGCTAGGGTGCCCTGGGATACGCCTGCCCGCAACTTATTTCGTAATCAAAAAATCTTAACGTTTACAAGCCTTTACATTTTAGAAATTTCAAAGATGGTCCGTAAAAACATTCGTGAGTTCCGAAAATTCAGGCCTAATAGTCGCAATAAAAATAATCTCTAACCAATAAGACACAAACTCAACAAATCGGAACAGTGTGTGTGGTACATAGGTCCAAAAATTTATAATCGTTTGCCTAGTGACCTTAAGCGACCGGAAATATCAGAATGCTTGTTTATATGTAGGCTTAAAGAATATTTGACTAACAAAGCCTCTAAAATTCTCTAGACGAATTCCTTTGCCAATCATCCAATGATGTGTAATGATAATACCTAATATAATAATGATAAATGTACCTAATATACTTAATATAGGCCCCCCACCTCTCGCTTGCCTTAACTGTCTGTCCAGAGTGGAGTCGCAAGATGTGGACACCTAAGTGGCGAGTTGGCTATATGTTTAAAGTCCAGTGCCACCTCTCTACCCCCCCAGCCTCTCTGACTGGTGTTGCCCTTAGGCCATTTTTTAATGTCGCTATTAATAGGGGCCCATCTAGCAGTTGGCGAGTCACCGTCTGCCAGAGATAAAAAATGAGACAGTTTATTAGGCAGGCGTCCGATGTTTCACCCAATAGCCCAGCCACTAGTCCATCATTTTCACCCAATAACCCGTTTTCTTTAGATACCATCAACCAGCAATAGTCCCTATACACTCCAGCGGGTGCTGTCTCTGTGTGCGTCCCATGACACGGGCAGGGACAGCATGCGCTCGGTGTACTCCTTGCATTTCATTAAATTGTCAAAAGGGCCTCTACGTGTTGGCTCAGTTGGTACTTTGCAGGTACCTAGCCCCACGCACGCCTCCCAAAGGTCCGGGACATCATTGTCCCGTGAGCGGGAAAGACATACTTAATATAATAATAATTTATAATATTTAATGTTATGTAGCTATAAGAAATGTCCAAATTAATATTATGTAAATATTGACCTGTAACCATGTTATCAATAAATATTGAATTGAATTGAATTGATGTCCGCAAGGCAATAAACCGTTTAGCATCAAAGCACAATCAAGGTCCAAGGATTCCCCAGCCTATGGTCAAAAACTGCCGTAAAGTATTTGTACGGCCACTTCACTTGATTCTCAACCTTTCTCTTAACACAAAAAATTTATAAACACAATTATACCTAAAATAAACCTAATATAATACAAACACGTGAAGTTGAATAAAACGAGCTAGTAATATGTCTGATTTGTCCACATGAGAGCTCTATAATCATGATACTGACAATGCGAATCGGGTTAGTTAACTTAATTGGCAGATATCTACATACTATTAAACCGACGTCATTCCAATATGAGTAGGTGTAAGTCAATTCTTGTGCCAATGCATCGGACCACGGCGATTCGAGGTAGTTTTAGGTTCGCGGCGTCCAAGTGTTGGAATGATCTCCCTCCACCTATCCAAGGAGCGTCTAGCAAGTACACCTTTAAGCGCCAGCTTAAAGGCTATTTGTTGACGCTCCAGAAATCCCAATCCTAACCCATCCAGCACTTTCCTATCTCAACCGTGTCGCGTTTTTTGCTTCGTGTTTTTTTTCTATCTCATTTGGCTACTGGTACATATTTTACAAATGTATTACATTAATTATTTATTATGTGTAAATATACAATAATTATGAGTTTATTATGTGTCTTATGTTGTGTTGCGTTCCGTGGGTCACGTACGGTGCTGTCGAAAAATCAGCGCAGTAGATGTCTGACACCTCGGCATAATGCTAAGACAGCGACCGATTAACTGCCGCGAAGACACACTGTCAAATTAGATTAGATTAGATGAGATTATTTATTTCATGATAAAAAAATACATTACAAATTTGCTTTCATGTCAAAAAAATAAGATTATTTATCACGATCGTCAAAAACAAAGAAAAATAAAGACATAATATTAAATTAATACAATGTCAACAAATTTACTCAATAACGAGTAAATATAAAAATAAAACAAAATCAAAAGAACAAATATGTCAACCACTAGGTATCGTCATTCAATTTACAATATAGTGTAATGTGCATTAGAATATAGGTGATATTTAATGTCAAATCATATTAAAACAAATGTAAATAGGTAAAAACAATAATTTAACATGTCAGATCAAGATCCATATACTCTTTAACTGAGTATAATGGATTTTCCAATAAAAGGTATTTCAGGCGGCGTCTAAATGCTTCGTCAGATGGTTCCAGTCTAAGATCAGCGGGTAGTCGCTCGTAGTAGGTAGGCCTAATGACACGCGGGTTCTTTTCTGCAAGTGCCATGCGACGGGGAACTGTTCTCAAACGCCCAGTGCGGCGGAGTGTTTTGCTAATCACATTTAGCATATCAAAAAAAATACAAAGAAGAGAACGAAGATTGTATTCTAAAAATACCTACGGTATCGAACGAGGAAAAATTATTCCTTACAAACATTATAATTTCGAATATATAGAGTGAGTAGTGCGTCATAATACTGTGCGTTGGGAAGTGGCCTCTACACGAAGTCCTCGATTTTTTTGAAATGTACCTATGTCTACTCCCTTTGTCTGTATAGTGAATAAAAGTTTTCTTTCTTTCTTTCTCTTTCAATACGTCAGGGCTAATAGACCCACCGCTCGGTGACAAGCAGCAAGACTCTGTGTAGCAACAACCCGCCTTATTTCCTCGTTCCTTTAAAAATGCAGTGCAGCGAAAACTAGTAGCCGTCTTGTTTGGGCGCCGCACACAACAGAAGTAACGATTTGTTATTTTATGAACGAAATTCTGCGTTTCAGTTTGGGCAAAAATTGCTTCGTATGTGCGGCGTCTGTTCGGTTTTCTCCTCTACAGGTCGCATTTCTCAACTGATTCGCTTGAAATTTTCGCTTGAAGTTGTCCATTTCGTCAATTTTTGGTTGGGGTGGTTGTATGAAACTTAGATTCTTCTGTCTTTTGTTATTATTTGATGAAAAACATTGTGTTTATAACGGGCAGTAAGGGGATTACAAACTCGACACATTAAAAACCCTCTCCCCTTCGGCGTCGGGCTTCTAATAGACTCTCGTTAGTAATCCCCGTTTATTTAACTGATAACCTACCTACTGGTGAACCTAAATGGACGGGTACGGCACGGTTTCAGTTTCCTCTCTCGAACGCTCCGGTTGTGTATTGAGTTCTCCGAGGTTTTCCCGAGAGATAGTATGGAGTTCGTCTTTTTTAGGGTTCCATACTCAAACAGTTAAACGGGACCATATTACTAAGACTCCGCTGTCCGTCTGTCTGTCTGTCTGTCTGTCTGTCTGTCTGTCTGTCTGTCTGTCTGTCTGTCGGTCACCAGGCTGTATCTCAACAACAGTTATAGTTTAAAAGCTGAAATTTTCACAAAAACACAATACAATACAAAAATAAAATATAATGTTCCAATATCTTTATGATTTGTAGAATAAAGTCATTTTTGCTAATAAAATGGCATGATGCATTTCTGTTGCCGCTATAAGAACGAATACTAAAAACCAGAATATATGACTTTTTTTTTTCTTTTTTTTTTCTTTTACAATCTTACACAAATCGGCTTAGTCCCAAACTAAGCAAAGCTTGTACTATGGGTACTAGATAACGACAAACAAACTTATATAGATAAATACATACTTAAATACATAGAAAACATCCATGACTCAGGAACAAATATTTGTGCTCATCACACAAATAAATATGCCCTTACCGGTGTTCAAGCCTCCGGCCTCCTAGGCAGGGTCACTACTAATTAGGCTACAGGAAGGAGGCTCCAATAAAACATACGTGATTTTTTTGCCGTTTTTATAGATAATGGTACGGAACCCTTCGTGCGCGAGTTAGACTCGCACTTGGCCGGTTTTTTTCAAAGAAAGGAGTGTATAAATCTAATTTTGCTAGCAAACAATTTGCTGCGCAATCCGCCCTTTTATACAATCGCATCGATGCCCATTTAAATATTTACCCGATGCTGCTACATACCTGTAAGAAAGCTATTTCTACGTGGATAAACAACTTAAACTATGAAGAAACAGAGATACTTTTAAGTTATGTACCTTAGTTCAACAAAATGTACAAATATGAACAGAAAATAAGTAATTAAATTAATAAATAGAAAATAATAGTGTATAAAATAAGTTAACATTGTTAAGTTAGTAATTGTGAACCAAACACACATACACACACACACACACACACACACACACACACACACACACACACACACACACACACACATACACGCACACACGCACACGCACACACACACACACACACACACACACACACGCACACGCACACATACCTACATTATATAATTAAGTTGCTTATATGTAGTAGTATTTAAACTTAATTTATTTGGTTTTTGTTACCATCTCCGAGTGATGGAAGAGCGGGATCTTCCGATACAAGCATACGACATGCTTAATGGAAGGTTCCAACCTTGTTTGTTTTTATACCGTGTTAAAAAGTCAAATAAACTATTTTTGTATTTTGTATAAATTCTTTAGAGTCGGTGCATGTGACACGCCGGAGTTACACGCGTCTATAGGCTGTGGTGACCGCTTAACATCAGGCGAGCCGTACCTAAGCTTGTTTGCCACCGAAAAAATAGCGAATACAATTCAAAGTGACCAATCAAACTTGACCTCTTTCTACTCTCTCGGATATTTTCCTTTCTTGAAATGGTAGCCCACAGTCCAAAGTTCCAAACACTTAATACAAGTGTTCATATTCACAAAGCTTACTCAAATCTTCACGAACCAGTATTTCTGAACCCTAATTTCCCGTGGTTTGTACGTACCCCGGGGTCAAATGAATTGGTTGGATCGACAGTTTGTGAATCACACTGAAGTGCCCAGCCGGGTTCCATTGTTGTTCCACTTGTCCCGCGCCATTTTGTGTTCCATTTTTAGGTAAGCGATCCGGCTGTGTAAATACAATGTCGTATTTACGTTAAATTGAATTATATCTTTGTTTTCTATTGGTGTAAAAGCAAACTGATTTATATTTGTATAAAAATGGTGCAGTTTTTATGGTCTTAGCGAAGAGACTAGCTGCTTTACGAACAGCAGAAATAATAGTTCTAATTTCACTGTAAAAAAGGCTTAAAACTAATTATTTATATTTTCGATATACTTAAAATGATTATACAACCTCAACTAAAGGTATACCTATACGAATTGCACCACAGTAGATAATTGACATGAAAAGTTACATCATTACGACAGAACATACTCGTAGGGCAAACCTTGGCTAATCTGTGATATGAAGTAATTCGGTGATAGTTACTTTGGTCTAATAGCGGAGTTATTCGATATCTTTACGGCTTGTAATATTTTCCAGCAAGTTTCCGAACGCATCCGTCAAAATTAAGAAAAAAAAAACTAAAAAAATACTCAAAAAACCAACCATCACCGATTAGCCAAGGTTTGCCCTATAAATAAACATTTCATTGCATGATTGACATACATTTTGCAAAAATAAGGATAATATCGTATCAGATTGAAAAACAAGAAGGAAAGCTTTCGGAGACTTTTTAGAGTCATTTTGCCAGGTTAAGAAAAGTTTTACAATTTTATTGACAGCTGTACATCTTATGCAGTGGAAAGAAGAAAATATAATAAAGATAGGAAGCCGAACGCGACCCGAAGCCAATGAATCACTGTACTCGTAACCCGTGAGGAACCAGGTATTATAGGGTCGCCGTTTAACGGAATCGGTTGCTATAGAACTTGCGCGATAGTGTTTTATTTGTGTCAGATTAGACACCAAATTAGTGCTGTCACCCCTTCCGCACCCGAACACACTGAACTATCACAGGAACCGACTTAGTCAAATATCGTTTTGATTCAGATAACTAAGTGTAGGTAAAAATGTTATAAAATAAGCCCCCTGACCAAAGTAGGATTTTCCGCACGCATAGCGGGCATAAATTGCCACTTTATGGCTAGGTGTGATATAAAAACTAAAAATGCAAAAAGTTCTGACTCGTGAAGGGTTTGAACCTCCGACCTCCGACGAGTTATATTGAAAATGTAAGAATATCGGCGCTCTACCAACTGAGCTAACGAGTCGTTGCAAGTTGACTGCAAATTTCCCGCTGTATGCTAGAAATTGACGTCACAATGACGTTGAGAGAGGGTATGAATCATATTATGTGTCTCTGTGTGTTGATATGCTATAATAAGATTTAAACAATACATCATCCATGCAACACCTAAAGCACATAATTATTTAATTGCACAACGTTGGGTAACACTTTATATTATATTCGTATTTTCGTATTGTCTAGTCACTATCAGATATATCGGAGCGGCTAAAGTGCTCACAAATATCTGAACACGTCTCTATTGTCGAAGCAAGACGTGTTCAGATATATGTGAGCACTTTGGCCGCTTCGATATAACTGATGGCGACTGTACAATAATAAATGTCATGATCATATCAGCCGAAAGGCGTCCACTGCTGGACATAGGCCTCCCCCAAGGAGTGCCAAAGTGATTGGTCTTGCGCCACCCGCATGCAGCGGACTCCCGCGACCTTTACCAGGTCATCAGTCCACCGGCGCCTTCCGGTACGTGGTCACCACTCGAGAACCTTTCCGCCCCAACGGCCATCAGTTCTACGTGCAATGTGTTGGATACTCATCACCAAAAGCATATTTATTAGTGCCATTCGAGTCTTTAGTTCCACGCACCATACCGTGTTTAGTTTAGTTTTAGTAGTTTAGTTCGAGGGTTTAGTTTAGGCTTCCTAATGAATTAAAATGTTGGATGACATAACATTTAAACGTAATTTTAAAATATGGTTAAATTAGAAAGGTTTCTTTCGTTAAAAGATTTATTATAATTTTGGTCTTAAGAAAAGTATTGTAAGTAACTATATTAGTTTTGTTTTCCTTAGTTTTATGAAGTAAATAATTTACAACGGAAATGGGTATCCGTTGGGACCTAACACTTGTATTAAATACCATCTATGTAACACGGTAAAACTGCACGTGTCCCCTGGGTGGTACTAAAGAGTGACAAACTCAAAAGCCAAATAATGTATGCCATGCGATTAAATAAATAAAAACAATGAAGTTTTTTCTATTTCTATTTCGATAAATAAAGGAATAGGAAGACTCGAACACACATGCACACACGGGTGAAAAAAGATAGTAAGTAGGAAGGAGATACAATCTATCTATACATATAATAAAGCTGAAGAGGGTCGAAAGTCTGTACATGGAAGATATTCGAAAAAAAATTGGCTAGGGATACTTAAAATCGATAACAGAACACGTTCCAACAGTTTTTAGAATTTTTGTCTGTTTGTCTGTTTGTCTGTTTATCTGTTTATCTGTTTGTCTGTTTATGTGACCGCGCATCACGTGAAAACGGTTAAACCAATTAAGATGAAATTTGGTATAGAGGTAACTTGAGTCCTGGGGAAGGACTTAGGGTAGTTTTTATCCTGGAATTCAACCCCTAAGGGGATGAAATGGGGGGTGGAAATTTGTATGAAGCAACTTAAATCACTGCACCGATTTGGATGAAATTTGGTATATAATTAGTTTGAGTCTCGGGTAAGGTCAAAGGATAGGTTTTATCCCGAAAATCTTCCCTTTAAGGGGTAAAATGGAGGGGTGAAAAATTGGATGTAACCCATTTTGATAAAATTTAGTTTAGAGGTAGTTTAAGTTCTGGGGAAGGACATAGAATAGTTTTTAGTCCGGAAATCTTCCCCTAAGGGGGTGAAATGGGGGGTGACATTTTGGATGGACTCCGTTTAGACCAAATTTGGTCTAGATATAGTTTGAGTCCCGGAGAATGACAATGGATAGTTTGAATCCCGAAAATCATCCCCCAAGGGGATGAAATAGGGATGAAAATGTGGACAAATCCTATTTAGTTAAAATTTGGTATAGAGATAGGAGGAGTCCCAGGGAAGGACAATGCATAGTTTTTATCCTGAAAAATCATCACCTGAGGGGGTGAAATGAGGGGTGAAAATTTGGATAGAACCGATTTAGATAAAATTTGGTATGGAGATAGTTAAGAGTCCTGGGGAAGGAGTTTTTAGTCCAGAAATCATCTCCTAAGGGGGTGAAATGGGGTATGAAAAATTGGATAGAACCCATTTACGATATAGCGAGTTGGAGTCTTGCGGAAAGACATAGGATAGTTTACTCCCGAAAATCATCCCCTAAAGGGGTGTAATTGAGGGGAAACTTTGTTTGTGACCTATTTTGATGAAAATTGGTTGTACGATAGTTTGAGTCCCGGAGTATGACAACGGATAGTTTTAATCCCGAAAATCATCCCCTCAGGGATGAAATAGGGGGTGAAAATTTGGATAACACCCTTGAGGGTTGAAGATTTCGATAGAACCTGTTTAGATGAAATTTGGTATAGAGAGAGGTTTCAGTCCAAGGAAAGAACATAGAATAATTTTTATTCCGTAACACATGAAAGGAGGAAACAGGAAATCATCCCCTAAGGGGGTGACAAATGGTGGATGAAAATTAGGATTGAACCGATTTACGGTATAGCGATAGTTAAGGAAGGACATAGGATAGTTTTTTCCCGAAAATCATCCCCTAAGGGGGTGTAATTGAGGGTGGAAGTTTTGTTGTGACACATTTTGATAAAATTTGGTTGAAAGATAGTTTGAGTCCTAAAAAAGGACATATGATAGTTTCTATTCCGCAAATCATCCCCTAAGGGGGTGAAATGGGGGTGAAAATTTGGATGTAGTCCATTTAGATGAAATTTGGTAAAGAGATAGTTTGAGTCCTGGGGAATGACAACACATAGTTTTTATCCCGAAAATTATCCTCTAAGGAGGTCAAATAGGGGGTGAAAAATTGGATGGAACCCATTTACTGTATAGCGGCAGTTGGGAGTCCTGGGGAATAGGAACATTACAGTGATATGAAAATATGCAAAATCATACTGAAAAAAGCCTACATGCATCTATTATGGTGAGGTGGGTCATAGAAACCAAGTTTGCGGCGGAGTCTATTTTGTAAAAAAAGGCGTTTGGAGTAAACTAATCTATAAAATCATGCAACTCAGCCATAATGACCCTTCCCTTCATACAATCCATACTAATATTACAAATGCGAAAGTAATTCTGTCTGTCTGTTACCTTTTCATGCTTAAACCGCTGAACCGATTCCGGGGCCTTCCCAAAGAGTCCTTACTAAAGATAGTTTTTATCTGGATATTCATCACCTAAGGGGGTGAAGGGGGGGAGAAAGTTACGATTATAAACGAGTTCCACGCGGACGAAGTCGCGGGCAAAAGCTAGTGGCGTATAAACCTTTTTGTTTCTCACCAGCTATATGTTGTCACCAGAATATCAAAAATATATATCTTATTTCAGTATCAGAGTATTATAATATAAAATTACATTGCTACAGTAGAAAGCCTATTTACTTATTTTGCGATAGATTTCTAGGACTTTATCACTGCCAAATATCCCGTCGTCACGTCACGTCTATAACACGACTAAAGTGCATAAGACATGAGATGTCAAGAAGATGCATGATCCTGTGATATTTTTCAATTCACTCAGCTTAATTTACTGCCATTCCTTTCGTGGATTCACCAGGACTCCACCAATGAAATCCTCTATCTACGAACATGATAGCTGTGGTTGAAATAAAAATCAAAAAAATCTGACTCGTGAAGGATTCGAACCTTCGACCTCCGAAGGAAATGATTCTTAATACACGAAATGGACAAAGCCGGCGCTCTGCCACTGAGCTAACGAGTCGGTGCAGTTTGGCTGCAAATTTGTTGCTGTATGCCGGCCGATGACGTCATAGTGAACAGTTTTGGTTGGAGATGAATCACGCATTATTATTTATCTCCAAATTAAATTCACGGGACAAAGCCCGGCCATTTAGAAGGCATGCGCCCGGACACAGATCCAACACGTAGAGGTCTTTCGATGACGGATAACTGAGTTTATGGTGATGAGATTTGGGGGGGGGGCATAAAATTGGGCTATTACAAAGAGGCCCGGACACCTGCCAGAACAATGTTGTCCACAAATCTATCGAGACAGGCGGTGACTAACCCCCCTGAAAGCGTCGTCGCAAAGATGACCAGTGAGAAGAATTTAAATTAATGGAAATAATTTATCAATTTGAAATCCTACCAGAGCAGGCTTGTTGCATAAGTCTACTCTGATAGTTTCCAAACTGATAGATCAGTAGTCTATTAGAAATCAGAAATGAAAAACTAACTTGAAAATATATTTACTTATTTCTTTATTACCCAACTGCCGAAGGAGAGGAGGGTTATGTTTTTCGAGCGTATGTATGTATGTAAGTATGTCTTATTCTTTGACACGCCCTGCAGCCTAAGCCGTTTGACGGATTTTGACATATTAGGTGTCATTGGATTCCTCATAATCGTGGGAGTGACATAGGGTAAAAGGGTTTAATATTTGCAAAAAAGCAGTTGGGTTTTTCGAAAAATCTTTTGATTTCACTTGTTTTACATTCACATTTGTAGGTAATGTCCTGAAATCAATCAATATGAACAATAGTCCACTATGTATTCCAGTCAATATTTTGTTTGTCTCAACACCAATTAGCCAAATAAAGTCCATCTACAATTTCCTTCATTTCCATTTCCCTGTATTTTTTTTTCAATAGGTAGGTACTTCATATTTATCTTGTCTTCAGGTTACCTACCGTCACTATATATATATTATAAGATCTCGATTCTATAAATTCTGAATGTTATTATAATATCTGCTTCCAGTGCTTCCTAGGTATCTGTTATTATAATATCTGCTTCCAGTGCTTCCTAGGTATCTTTTCGCAACCCGTGTAGACTCGGGCAAGAATAGGTCTACGGTCTCCCCCGCCTGTCGTAAAAGGCGACTTAAGGGGGTCAACGGGGTCGCCAGTGATTTTTTGTGGCGGGGGCCACAGCACTCGGCCACCCCAGAGAAGGCGGCGAAGATGCCCAGAACGAGCCAGCAGGGGCAAAGCGCGAGGAGGGCTCTAGTGCGTTCAACCTGAGATCCTAGAGTCCTCCAAATTACTTAGCGCAGATGGCGGTTGACGTGGAGTTTTTAGTGGGTAGAAATACCACATTACCCAGACCTCCCCCGAGAGCTGGGTACCTGGTTCACAGGCCCTCTGTTACTTTCATCGCCCACACCCCGATATATATATATATATATATATAAACATTGAAGTTACACAAAAGCTTGTAAAAAGGAAAAGGGTTTAAAATATAAGCAACTCTTAAAGGCGTGGCATTATCATTATCGACATAGGTTCATAGTTCCTCCATCTTAATCTAGGTATGTGATAGTGATTAAAACCTAGAGTGCAGTCATTTCTCAACAATATTGGGCAAATACGGATTCAAAACTTGTATGAAATACATAATATGCGAAAATATATAAGAACTTACAAGTTTTGTCGCAATCAACACACACATAGCATTTTCGCAACTACATGTTCAGAACATAGAATTATAACGCCTAGAAGGATAGTTTCATACGGCCGACGCGCCAAGCGTGAGGCATAAAATGGATTCATGTAGTTGTGATCAACTCGTATTTACACGCGCCAATATGCACACAAACGCACCAATAGTATTGCCAGCGCATACACATTCCCTGAAAATATATATTATAATAAAACTAAAATATGTAAGTTACATACGCCCAAGATGAATTTTCTAATTTGTTGACGATGTCATTACCATGATAACCATAACGCCGCTCTCGCAACATAAAAATATTTGGTCTCCATACAAAGTTTCATCCCCTTTTTTGATGAAATTTGACATAAATTATAGCATATGTCCTATTCTGCTACATAAGGTACATTACTGGAAAGTTTCATAAAAAATCGTCCAGTAGTTTTTGAGATTGATTGGAACGTACAGCCATCCATCCAAACTTTCGCATTTATAATATTAGTATGATAATTTAGGAGTTCATCATCAGGCCCGCTCGGAAGTACCATAATATTGCATTGTCACCTGATTTAAAACACGTGTACAAAATTTAATCTCGATTGAACTCTGGGAAGTTAGTCACAATTGACTTGCAAGATTTGACCTAGATATACTCAAACATACACGGGGAGTCAAGTAAAAGCTTGGTACAAATCAAGTGATTTATCTTCTTCGTATTTTCAACCCTGCCGATATTTGTATTTTATGTAAGTATACATATTATCAGAACAGAATTATGGGTAAATATATCCGTTACATTGGCAACACTACGCTGTCATGCCGCTTATAGAAAATATACAATTTTGATTACTGTTTTACGTAAAAATACGAGTTAGAGAATAATACTTACGTGTGAAATGTTATCTTAGAATGTTTATCCTTCTTATCCGATGCATTGTGACACCCTTTCACTGCACAAACCGTCATATTAATGAAAAATGTGGGAGCTATTTACACTTGACACGCGTCCTTGCAACTGACAAGCCGATCGGCGTACTGGGCCATTTATGTCCTACTTTTGGTGGCCTCACCGTTGCGCGTGAACTGCGTTTCTATGCGTTATAATTCTATCAGGGCGGCCAATCTTAGTACTAGTTGCGTGGTAATGACAGCATAATAAGTCAACTAGAGGCTGTCAAGGTATTTCAAAATTCGCCGTGTTGTCATAAGACATCAGTAGCCTAGGGGTGCAGTATTTGGAGTCGATGAGCCGAGGTTCAAACCCTGCGACCGACGCACTTTTTGTATGTTTTAACATTGAAGTGGAGTATTTCAACTAACGATACTAGATGGCGCATCAATTACAGGGTTACCGTTTTAAGGCCCAGAGATTGTTCTCTATTTCAGTATATAACAAAGTACTTTGTGAATTCTATGGTTCAGAAATAATGATTTGGTGTCTTCCGATTACTATTAAGATAACACAAAGCGCTGATCCAGAGAATGAGTCATGAGTTACAAAAATACAGCAATAATCTTCAATTCTATTCCAAATCGCATTCACGCACTCAATTTTGACTCAATTCAAATAAAATAAATTTGAAATTTTCTAAACTTCATAAATGTCACTTGGCAGGTGTAGGTAACCATTCCGTTTCTCAGGACTGTTGAGAAGGCCCGTGTAGAAGTAATTGGTTTTCTATAGTCCCGTGTATTCTTTTTGTGTATTGAATAAGTACCTGCTTACGACTTTATTTTGCTTTATAATTTATTCAGTAGCTATTACTTGGATTATTACAATTATTTTAATACTATTGGTTGAAAGATAGGTGCGTGAAAATAACCGTATTTTAACTTTTTAATGAATGCTGCTACTGCAAAAAAAATAACTTAAGCCCACACTGGCGCGGCCTGCGGTGGCGGACCATATTTGACAGCTAATGACAAGTTTAAATAAAAAAATATAAGTTAATATTCATCATATTTCCCAAGCCCCTAAGGTTAAAATAGGTAGCAGATACGTATACCTTTCCCCTACTTTCGTACGACGTACTAACGCGTCAGAAAGAAATGTATATGCATTTGTTATTCCTTAATTTGGAAGGTTGTCACAAGTTTGTTCCTGCGCTGGGGATGTACAGTGTCGACTGTTTATATCGATAAATTAGTCAACCAAATTATAAATTTAGATTTTAATAATTCACATTCACTGTGTGAAAAAAATATGTTTATGGAGAAGGCAAAAAGAAAAGTAGAGTCTAACTAACCCGGCATTATTAAAAACTAGAAAATCCCGGAATTTAGGAATGTTTGGATTAGTGGATTGAATAGAAATGTCATAACTAATAAAAAGAGAGCAAGCGTCTAGCTAGAGAAAGAGAAGTAAAGGCCGGTGAAGGAGGTGCGGGTGGAGTGTGCCGGATTAATCGACATAGCCGGCTATTGGAGTGACGGACTGATGAGACTCTACTGTAGTAGCAAAAACCAAAGTAGCTTTTGTCAACCTGGATGCGTGGCGTCCTGCAAAACCAAGGTCATTCATATCCCTGTTACAATCTATCTTATAATATCGCACTCATTTGCAGTACGTCATGCAGGACTGCCTGGACGCTACTACTTATGGGAAATGAAAGAATAATTTTATATTAAGACCATTTTTTATTTAGTCAAACTTAATCCGCCTTCAATAAAATAGTTATGGCTAAAACTTCTTATTTTTCTTAAGGCACACGTTTCTATTCAATTTTGTGAAAGATCTGTCTGCTTCCAGTCGCTTCCATTTAAATTTACATTTGGTACAAATAATCTGGTGACGTGTTTGAAATAAAAATGACTGCTTTTCCATGTCAGATTCTCCTTCTTACACGTGTGGTATCCATTCCTTTTAACATATTCGTCCTTTGGAAATCTAAAATCAAAAAGTTGAGTTATTATTATTATGTCGATAAGTTATTGTGCCGAGGTCGATAAAAAAAACTACATCACTATGGGAAAAACATAACCTCTTCTACTTATTCGAAAAAGTCTTATTTTCATGCACAATCTGGTTTTAATTGAACAGATAATGATATTTACATAAATTACCAATTACTATTATTAATTTTAGGTGAGCTCCTTCCATGAATAAAATCAAAATCTATAGAAACTTACCAATACAAGCAAACTGCTCCATGGTTTATTTATGTCCCTCTTGTATGGGATTTACAGCCTTCAATGGCACAATACATTTTATCACAGGAAACAATCAAGTCTCGCAAACATGAACAATACATTTTTTCAAACATTCTCGGTGGAATAACACCAAAATAAATTATTTTCACACACAGGAGCCGCGATGTTTTGGAAGTAATATGATACGACCAAGTCAAGTTGTAAGGTAATGACACCTTCTACCAAACAATGATGACATATTGCATTTTGCTGGATTAAATTACATCCAATTACATCCATTTGACATTTGCCCGAGTTGATTTTAGTGACAACCTACGAAAATGTGAAACTGAATAGGGATTGTAGTCTCATTCCCTCTTAGGCCAACTATAGATTTACGCAAGTGAATAAGATAGATGTTACCAAGCTCTTATTTTAACGTGGTTTCTATGCTTTAGTACAAATTCTTTGATATTTCCAAGACCATAGACGTACTCGAAACATAATTGGACGAAATGGGCTCGATAGAAAATAATTGCAAAGATTGGTCTTAAAATCATCTTAAACGTGTGGCAACATTGTTGCACGACTGGCTGGTCAGGGATTCAAAAATAGAAACATATTTATGTCAAGATTTTTATTCTCTCTTGTCACATCGATTTGTTCCAAAACGCTTGTGAACATTGTACCTATCTTGATTTATGATTTAGTTTTCATAGTGCACTCAGTTCACCATAATACAGTTTTCTCCAATCCAACCGGCATTTGATTTTACGATCCAAGAAAGGCAACCTGAACACGCAACCAAACGGAGATAGGACCGGGAGGCCTATAATCAACAGCCTCCACCTTTACCATCCTATATTGGTGCCCTCCGACGTTCGGATCGTCGAGTTTCTGCCGAGTTGGAGAAATTTGCTGCAAAGAAGACCTGAAAATCATGTGTCATAATTTCGCAGTGAAAATGGCGGATCATATTTTTCGTATTTTTTCGTTTGTGTCACGTCACCGTTGACAAGCGATAATTAGTGCCGCCGAACAACGGAACATTCGATAGTGCTGTGCTACGAAACCATGAAGTGTTTTCCATAGACTATCCTACCGCGACCGTTACGTTTGACTTTTTCGTGCGTTCATTCAAATCGGTTTTTCATTCTCCGGCGCCCGTCACTATTTTGTCAACGTCAAGACTGACAAATAACGTCAATTGGTGTTATGTTAACAAACTTTATGAATTCATTTTTAGGTTTAATGGAATAATTATTAATAACTAGCTTTTGCCCGCGACTTCGTCCGCGCGGAACTCGTTTATATTGTAACTTTCTCCCCCCTTTTCACCCCCTTAGGTGATGAATTTCCAGATAAAAACTATCTTTAGTAAGGACTCTTTGGGAAGGCCCCGGAATTCAAAGTATCTCTATACCAAATTTCATCTCAATCGGTTCAGCGGTTTAAGCATAAAAAGGTAACAGACAGACAGAGTCACTTTCGCATTTGTAATATTAGTATGGATTGTATGAAGGAAAGGGTCATTATGGCTGAGTTGCATGATTTTATAGATTACCTTACTCCGAACGCCTTTTTTTACAAAATAGACTCCGCCGCAAACTTGGTTTCTATGACCCGCCTCACCATAATAGATGCATGTAGGCTTTTTTCAGTATTATTTTGCATATTTTCATATCACACGGCCGTAAGGACCTTTTCTACTAAACCGTAGAACTAAATTAAGTGACTTGTAATTTAAATATTTTATATTAAAAATAAAGATACGTCAACAAAATGTTACATCGAATAGTTTGTAATATCTGAACCTTGGCTATAGAAGCCAATTTCTTATGCGAGGGCTCAATATTAAAAAAATTGCAAACGGCTACTCAGAAAGCACACATAAGTCTCAGAGGTAGGTATAGGCCAGAGTGGAGCGAAGAAGTCACCAGTGTTTATTGTTAATGGGCGCCAGGTGGTTCCTTCGTCAAACGAATGACATCATCAAATAAAAATCACATAACATAAGTAAACACACATTTAATTTTTTTTTTAAGTAGTTGTCTCTAGTACAATAATACCTTATCTTTATATTCCTTCCTTGGTTTCCATCAACCCGTTAAATTTAATTAGTTATAAGATTGCTTTTCATGCAACAAACATTTTGTTATACCCTTGAAAAGCAGTGGCTGTTCAAGGGTTAATAGAACTTTTCTTATTTAATAACACGGTTTTGAAACTACAGTTTAAGCAAGTAACTATTTAAAGGAACTGTATATTTTAAAACACCCTTGAGGTTATATTAAGACATCAAAATATATATGTAACACATTTGTCTACATAAAAGTTTCTGTATGTTGAGTTATATCACTGATAGTCAATATGCACACGGTTTAAATGGATAGCACAGGTATACATACAGTTTTAGATTTCGTGCATGGAGGATACATTCACTCCGCAGAAGTACCTGGCTCCAACTAGAGGTCGAAAGGGCAGCCTCCATAAATGGTCCATAACTTAGGTTAGAAAAAGCTTGTTTTTGAGCTAACCATGAGGATTGGGATGTAAAGGTACCTCCTTATCCTTCCCTGGTATTGAAAGTTAGGTTTAACCCTAAACCTGCCTCCCTGAAATCAATTTTTTCCACATGTTAGCAAGCTATTTGGAATTTTATATTTCAGTATTGTTTTTAAAAAAAACATTTATAATGAGCGTGTAATAAGTAAATTACTTACCAGCAAAGCTGGGTGAGTGAAATGAGGTGTTAATGCCACATGACCATTACTTTTCAATATTTTAATCAATGACCTGCCCGCACAGGTTCAGAGCAGTATGATTATGATGTTCGCAGATGATGTCAAATTAATCAAAGTCATCAATACTAGTAATGATTGCATGGATCTGCAAAGTGACATCAATGCAGTGTATAGATGGAGCATATTAAATAAATTAAACTTCAATATTAAGAAGTGCGAAATGATGAGCTTCACTCGATCGCCTCTTCCTCACCACCACCAGTACACTCTGGGCGACGACAACATCACGAGAGTCACCGCAGTCCGCGATCTGGGCGTGCTGTTCGACCCGCACCTAACATTCCGGGAGCACGCGCTAAGCGTTGCCAAAAGAGCAGCACAAAAGTTGGGCTTCGTTCTGCGAAACTCCCCGCTCATTACCTCAACGGCCCTTCGAGCTCTGTACGCAGCCTTGGTAAGAAGCGTGCTCGAGTCAAATGTCACGGTCTGGATCCCGCACGAGGCTAAATATACCTTAATATTAGAACAGGTGCAAAAGAAGTTTTTAAGAAGTCTTTACAAAAAGGAATATATGCACTATCCATATCTCTACCCGACTCTGTTTCTATTAGGGAAACTACGATACAACTCTTTAAAAGTGAGGCGGTATTTAACCGTAGTTAAATTTGCTCTGGGAATCATTCGCAACACAATTGACTGCTCCGGATTGGTTGGAGAAGTGGTACGGTTATATGCGCCCTGCGCACGATCTCGCTTGCGCCACGCACCCCTGCTGGCCCGGCCGCGCGCGCGCACCGACCTACTGCAACACGCGCCGCTCCCGAGCGCACTCTCTGTCCTCAACTCCGTGCTGGACGCAGCACCGTCCTGCGATCTGTTCACAACGAGATTGGCCTGCTTGTTGCAGGAATGCAAGGTTTTTATTGAACAATCCTTAGGTATCTGATTAATATGTAAGTAACTACTCTTGTATGCGTAATGTTTTAATTTATAATATAGCTTAAGATCTGTAACGCTTTGGCGGTTAGCTGTAAGTTGCAGATGTACTTTTTAATACAATAAACAATAACAATAATGACCGTGCACATTTTGTAGAAAAATAAAGCGGTGACGTACAATGATTGAAGCGGAGAGCTGAAAGGAAAATCGACAGACATTACTAACAATATTCCATGATAATCTCGCGACATAACGTGGAAATATTGAATAGAATTCCTTACCAAGTTCTCAATTACACAATGGAGGACACATCTCCGGTGACTCTAAATTATTCAACTTTGGCCACAGGCTGAAAGGAAAACAGATATTATTAGGTTCGGCGTTTTACCAAACAAACAAGGAAACGAAAACGGCTGTTATTCTTACCCAAAGCGATGAGATTCGACACAAAGGATTTATAATAACCTTCAAGGCATGGTGACGAGGTGTCGAATGAATTTTGCTGGAAAGGAAACCCAATCCCAGTCTTTTGATATGGCAACAATCTCCTTCCAGGAACGAATGAACTGAGCAACCAGAATTTCTAAATTACAACAAAAATAACCTTTTAAAGGCTAGAAGACACTCCAAATAGATATTATCTATTTATCCTTGAGTAGAATGCTTACAAAAACAATAGGACAGTAAGGTTAGGAATTCGAAAGAATTATTGACCGGAAAACAAAATCCGTAATTTAGACATGGCAACATGGCACGTGATAACGTTTCGTCATTCCTGTGAAAGAAACGCACGACCTTTAATAACTACTTTGGAGTTATTTGTTATTTAGTAAATTTTTATATTTACGGAGATATAATTACTTATTTTAATACGAAAGTTCTATTAGGTTATTCAAATTACTAGTACACCGTGATTTACTACATATTAAGTTCATTTTAACGTTACCTTGAGATCTGTCAAAACAAGAAACCAAACGCCAAACGTACAGGCTGACAGGTATCATATATTTTTATTAACTGCTTGTTTACAGTATTTAAGTAGCAAATTTATAGTCTTTTAAACGTGAATTGATTGTTTAAAAGTAAAACAAAGAAGTGGGTGTACCGTGTTTAATGTGATTTTGCCGTAAAAAGGCTTCCCACGATGAAAGTACATGGACAAAGCTTTACGAATTGGTGTCCATTACTGGGACTACCAACAGGTATGTGTATTACTAATTAGGCCCCATTTGGACCAAAATTATATTTTCTTCATGATATAGGGCTACCAAGCATCCTATACCACCACTGAGTCATACTTTTAGTCTGTTTGTAGGTCGAGAAATAGTAGATATAAGTTGAAAGAAAATTTATTACTAACTCCATACAAAGTACCACTTTACCTAAGTATAAAGTGTTAGTTCATTCGTTCCTGGAAGGAGATTGTTGCCATATCAAAAGACTGGGATTGGGTTTCCTTTCCAGCAAAATTGATTCGACACCTCGTCACCATGCCTTGAAGGTTATTATAAATCCTTTGTGTCGAATCTAATCGCTTTGGCCTGTGGCCAAAGTTGAATAATTTAGAGTCACCGGAGATGTGTCCTCCATTGTGTAATTGAGAACTTGCTCTCCGCTTCAATCATTGTATGTCACCGCTTATTTTTCTACAAAATGTGCACGGTCATTGGGCATTAACACCTCATTTCACTCACCCAGCTTTGCTGGGAGGCAGGTTTAGGGTTAAACCTCACTTTCAATACCAGGGAAGGATAAGGGGGTATCTTTACATCCCAATCCTCATGGTTAGCTCAAAAGCAAGCTTTTTCTAACCTAAGTTATGGACCATTTATGGACGCTGCCCTTTTGACCTCTAGTTGGAGCCAGGTACTTCTGCGGAGTGAATGTATCCTCCATGCACGAAATCTAAAACTGTATGTATACCTGTGCTATCCATTTAAACCGTGTGCATATTGACTATCAGTGCTATAACTCAACATACAGAAACTTTACTTAATCAAAGCAATCCACAAAGTTAAATATCCACAGCGCAGGTTTCGTCAAAAATGAGCACAGAGTGAGTATCCGCTACAAACTTCGTCTAATATTAAATACTTACAACCAATAATCAGCAACATGCTTCGTCAAGAACTTTTATGTAGACAAATGTGTTACATGTATATTTTGATGTCTTAATATAACCTCAAGGGTGTTTTAAAATATATAGTTCCTTTAAACAGTTACTTGCTTAAACTGTAGTTTCAAAACTGTGTTATTAAATAAGAAAAGTTCTATTAACCCTTGAACGGCCACTGCTTTTCAAGGGTATAACAAAATGTTTGTTGCATGAAAAGCAATCTTATAACTAATTAAATTTAACGGGTTGATGGAAACCAAGGAAGGAATATAAAGATAAGGTATTATTGTACTAGAGACAACTACTTAAAAAATTAAATGTGTGTTTACTTATGTTATGTGATTTTTATTTGATGATGTCATTCGTTTGACGAAGGAACCACCTGGCGCCCATTAACAATAAACACTGGTGACTTCTTCGCTCCACTCTGGCCTATACCTACCTCTGAGACTTATGTGTGCTTTCTGAGTAGCCGTTTGCAATTTTTTTTTTATATTGAGCCCTCGCATAAGAAATTGGCTTCTATAGCCAAGGTTCAGATATTACAGTCAAAATAGCCATAATAAAACGTCTTTTTACCCCGTTTTAGAAAACATCTTCGAAACTACCGCCATAAGGTACCTTTACCCTTGGAACGTCACATATATATATTTACCTATGTAATGTTCCTATTCCCCAGGACTCCCAACTATCGCTATACCGTAAATAGGTTCCATCCAATATTTCACCCCCTATTTCACCTCTTTAGAGGATGATTTTTGGGATAAAAACTATCCGTTGTCATTCTCCAGGACTCAAACTATCTCTATACAAAATTTCATCTAAATGGGCTACATCCAAATTTTCACCCCCATTTCACCCCCTTAGGAGATCATTTCCGGAATAGAAACTATCATATGTCCTTTTCCAGGACTCAAACTATCTTTTAACCAAATTTTATCAAAATGTGTCACAAACAAATTTCCACCCCCAATTACACCCCCTTAGGGGATGATTTTCGGGATAAATCTATCCTTTGTCCTTCCTTTACTATCGCTATACCGTAAATGGGTTCAATCCAAATTTTCATCCACCATTTCTCACCCCCTTAGGGGATGATTTCCTCCTTTCATGTATTCCAGAATAAAAATTATTCTATGTTCTTTCCTTGGACTGAGACCTCTCTCTATACCAAATTTCATGTGAATGGATTCTATCGTAATCTTCAAGCCTCATTTCACCACCTCAGGAAATGATTTTTCGGGATAAAAACTATACATTGTCCCTCCCTGGGACTCCTTCTATCTCTTTACCAAATTTCATCTAAATGGGTTTTATCCAAATTTTCACCCCCTATTTCATCCCTGAGGGGATGATTTTCGGGATTAAAACTATCCGTTGTCATACTCCGGGACTCAAACTGTCGTTCAACCAAATTTTATCAAAATGGGTCCCAAACAAATTTTCACCCCCAAATACACCCCCTTAGTGGGATGATTTTTGGGAGTAAACTATCCTATGTCCTTCTTCAAGACTCCAACTCGCTTTACCCGTAAATGGGTTCCATCCAAATTTTCATACCCCATTTCATCCCCTTAGGAGATGATTTCTGGACTAAAAAATATTTTAAGTCCTTCCCCAGGACTCTTAACTATCTCCATACTAAATTTCTTCTAAATCGGTTCTATCAAAATTTTCACTCCTCATTTTACCCCCTCAGGAGATGATTATTCAGGATAGAAACTATGCATTGTCCTTCCCTGGGACTTTTTCTATCTCTATACCAAATTTTAACTAAATGGAATTTATCCACATTTTCATCCCTATTTCATCCCCTTGGGGCTTGATTTTCGGGATTCAAACTATCCATTGTCATTCTCCGGGACTCAAACTATATCTATACCTACCAAATTTGGTCTAAACGGAGTCCATCCAAAATTTCACCCCCCATTTCACCCCCTTAGGGGATGATTTCCAGAATAAAAACTATTTAATGTCATTCCCGAGAACTTAAACTACCTCTAAACCAAATTTTATCAAAATGGGTTACATCCAAATTTTCACCCCTCCATTTTACCCCCTACAGGGAAGATTTTCGGGATAAAACCTATCCTTTGACCTTCCCCGGGACTAAAACTAATTAAATAGGTACCAAATTTTATCCAAATCGGTGCAGCGGTTTAAGTAGCTCCATACAAATTTCCACCCCCATTTCATCCCCTTAGGGGTTGATTTTTAGGATAAAAACTACCCTAAGTCCTTCCCCAAGACTCAAACTATCTCTATACCAAATTTCATCTTAATCGGTTCAGCCGTTTTCATGTGATGCGCGGTCACATAAACAGACAAACAGATAAACAGATAAACAGACAAACAGACAAACAGACAAAAATTCTAAAAACTGTTAGAACGTGTTCTGTTATCGATTTTAAGTATGCCTAGCCAATTTTTTTTCGAATATCTTTCATGTACAGACTTTCGACCCTCTTCAGCTTTATTATATGTATAGATTGAGTTGGTTGTGATACGTAAGTGTTAGTTATAGTTTAATTTTCTTATGGCCAGCCTGCCTGGGTAAGTTTTTTTAACTATTATTTTTACCAATGTTGGACCAATATTAGAAGTATGCCTTCAGCAAAATACAATTAACATGTGTTATCCGGGACTTTCGTTTGACAAGCTCATTAGTAAAATAAAATTAACTGACTGTAATGAACTCACCACCGTCGTCATAATGGCCGGCGACCATGCAAATGTCACAAAGAGATCACTTGATAGCAGTATCCAATACTTAATTGACATACAGAATAAATCTAAATGTAAAATTATTTTAAGTACATTCCCATATTGTTCGAATATGAGTGGGGAATTCATTTATGTATAATGCGATAAATGCGACATACCAACGACATGATTCAATTTTATTATTTGACATAAACAAATTTATAAATAAATTCGTTATAACACAACATTCTATGTACCTGTCGAAAGTAACGAAACACCGAGTGGCTAGCTTAGTTGCATATAATGTTTATGACCCTAGTGTAGATGTAGGAACTTATTATAGCGACAGTGCCAGAAAAAACGTTTTTTTAGGATAAGAAAATCGACAAAGGAAACGGCTTCAAACTCATACAAAAATATGACAATTGTTCACCAAAATATTCGAGGTTTTTCAAGCAAGGAAATTGAGATAGGTTTATTTCTAGAAGCTCATGACATAGACATAATGTGTGTAACTGAACATTGGCTTAAAGATAATCAAGTAACGTTTAATTTGGTTGATTATGATTTCATAGGTTACTTTACCAGGAAGAACGCAATCCATGGAGGTTCTCTTATTATTGTTAAGACTGACATAAAATCGAAACAACGTAAAGACATTGTTAACTTCTCCATCGAGCAAGTTGTTGAAATTTCTTGTGTCGAGTTACGGCACTACATAATAATATGCGTTTATAGACCGCCGTCTGCTAACTATAGCATATTCGAGTCGGCAATTGAGAATGCGTTAAATGTAGCTTGCAAAGGTAAGAAATATATTATAGTTTGCGGGGATTTTAATGTTGACTTGCTAGATCCATCTGGTTTAAGTGTTAGATTAGTGAGTTTATTTAATTCGTTTAACTTAAGTGCAATGTTCCTTGAGCCAACAAGAATCCCAGCAACTAGTGCGACCTGCTTAGACAACATATTTTGTAACTGTAAGTGCATACAAAAAGAACTTTTTAATTGTTTCAATTCTGACCACTGTGGCCAAAAATGTGTAATTCAAAGTATAGTTGAAAGTAAACCACAATGTATAACCTTCAGACCAGTTACTAATATCAAAATCGCTAAGTTTAAAAATGAAATTGAACACAACTTAACCCTAGAAACTTTTTCCGAAAATGATCCTAATAGAGCATATAAAATACTGTTTGATACAATTATTACGAAATTTAATAATATTTTTAGTTTAAAAACTACTAAAGCGAACCAATCTCTGAAGAAGTTCAGCAATTGGGCTATACTGTGGGCATACACAAAAGTAGGAATAAGATGTACGAACTTTACGGAATGAGGGAATTGAATAAAGATGAAAGCTTTATTGAATATGTTAAAAACTACTCAAAGATTTTCAAAAATGTATGTATAGCAGCGAAATCAAATTATTTAAAAAATAAGCTTTTAAGATCTGACAATAGAACCAAAACTACTTGGGAAATCATAAACCGTGAGAGTGGCAAATGTAAACCCAAAAGTTGTGCGATTCCTAACATATTACACCATGGGAAAGCGATTAAGTCAGAATCCGAAATAGCAGCAGCATTTGAAGAGTATTTCTCAAACATAGCTTGTATTACCACTAAGGATCTTAAATCATCCCCGGAGCAAGCGGAATCTTTGATGCTCTTGAGTATAGGTACATTAGGTACTGGCAAAAGTGAGTTCGAATTTAGCTTAATCGACTCAGAAACTCTTATAAAAACCTTTAAAACTATAAGTAGAAAGAGCACCGAGGATTTATGGGGGACATCTGTAAATTTGATCATACACGTTATTGACATTATTGCACCCTACTTAACTGACATTTTTAATTGCTGCGTTAAAGAGGGAGTGTTCCCTGACCTTATGAAACTAAGCAAAGTTGTACCTTTGCATAAGTCAGGTGACAAAAATGATGTCACGAATTTTCGTCCTATTTCTATTTTACCAGTTTTAAGTAAAGTTTTTGAAAAAATTATGTTAGATCAGTTGCAGATGTATTTTTTAAATAATAACCTTCTCCACTGCCAACAATATGGGTTTAGAAAAGGACGTTCCACAACTGATGCCGCTTCTGAATTAATAAAATGTATATATGAGATATGGGAAGACTCTTGTGACGCAATAGGCATCTTCTGTGACCTTTCGAAAGCATTCGACTGCGTTGAACATGTAACTCTTTTACGAAAATTTAAACACTATGGGCTATCTACAAAAGCCCTAAATCAACTCTCATCTTTTCTTAGCTACAGAATGCAGTCAATTTTTATAAATAGAACACAATCAAACGGAGCGGCTGTCAAACTAGGAGTGCCACAGGGCTCTATTTTAGGACCTTTTCTTTTTTTAGTATACGTAAACGATCTGCTATTCCTTATGCAAAATCATTGTAAAATTATATTATTTGCAGATGATACATCCTTAATCTTCAAAACACCTAGAAATACAAAGGACTATGATAGCATTAATAACATCCTTGCCAAAGTGTTAAACTGGTTTACAGTTAATAACTGATTACTCAACTCTAATAAAACGAAATGTCTACGATTTATTTTACCTAATGTAAGAGCTAACAATGGCAATATATACTTAAATGGAGAATGCTTGGAAATCATAGACAAAACAACTTTTTTAGGTCTAACCTTGGACAAAAACTTACAGTGGAGTCCTCACATATCAAAGTTGGCTAGTAGGTTAAGTTCAGCTGCTTACGCTGTCAGAAAAATAAGGTATTTGACTGACATAGAGACAGCGCGATTGGTTTATTTTGGCTACTTTCATAGTATAATGACATATGGAATTTTACTGTGGGGAAAGGCAGCAGATATACATTCAATATTTGTCTTACAGAAAAGGGCTATTCGTTCAATTTATAAGATGGGGTCGCGAGAGTCACTAAGAGACCTGTTTAAAGAGGTAAATATACTGACAGTAGCCTCCCAGTATATTTACGAATGTATTATTTATGCGCTTAAAAATATAGGATCGTTTAAAAAAATGAACAGTAGCAGATATAAACATAAAATTTCAATTACTAAGTTCCGTGTTCGTAAAGTATATAAATCATTTATGGGTCAATGTCAACTATTTTACAATAAATTACCTATTGAAGCACTTGAATTGCCATTACCTGCTTTGAAGAAATCTAAAATCATCCTTGCTAAAAAAGGGATACTATACTGTCGAGGACTACTTAATAGATAAAAATGCTTGGCCCAGCTTAGTAAAAAAATAAAAA
Organism: Epinotia brunnichana; assembly: GCA_963854355.1. Lineage (NCBI taxonomy): Eukaryota > Metazoa > Arthropoda > Insecta > Lepidoptera > Tortricidae > Epinotia > Epinotia brunnichana. Next base: position 487,547 of record OY977960.1, read on the forward strand.
AAATAATGAAATGTTGCTAATTAAGTATTTATAACTGATTACCTTGACATTACTTATAATATATAAACTATGCTTATTTACTTAACGTATTAATTGTTAGTTTAACTATAGACGATGCACATACACGAAGCTGAATTTAACTTCTCCATTTTATTATCTAAGGTATTTTAAAAAACAAATTTTATGTAAAAATCCCGTGACATGTTGTAATAATTTTAAGTCTTAAGTATATTTAATAGAACCTGAGTGTTTCTAGTGTTGTAGCTGATGACTGACGATGCAAAAGTGGTTCGATGAATCCTATTTGAATAAATAAATTCTTTCTTTCTTTCTTTCTTTCTTTACAAATTGTGTCAAACTGCATGTGTTGTTTTTACTTTGACAATTTGTCATTCGAAACGGTTATTTTCGATTTCAATGCTATGCTTTGCGAGTTTTAGTTAATTTTATGTCATTATTGTGCATGTTTTACATTTGACATTTGTGTGTTACGTTTATATTAACTTGTATTTGTTGCATCAGCGTTGCTATACCACTAACCCCTCACAACAATACTCATATATTTTTACTTATTTGTTCTAACCAGACATTGTTTGCATGTTTTTTGCATATTTGTTCATATGTGTGTTATTAACTATGGCTGACGAATTACGAGCTTTGTTTGAACGCTTACAAGCTGAAAATGCTGCGCTTCAGCAACAGTTACAGCCAGTTCCAGAAGTGTGCAGAGTATCTGTCAAATTACCAACATTTTGGCCTGATAAGCCCGCGGTGTGGTTTGGGCAGGTTGAGGCTCAGTTCCAGATAGCAGGTATCACCGCGGACAGCACCAAGTTCAACCACGTCGTTGCTCAGCTAGATCAAACATTAGCTGGCGAAGTGGAGGATATTATTACACGGCCTCCAGTCAATGGTCAGCAGTACGCCAAGCTGAAAGAAGAGCTTATTAGACGCCTGTCCATGTCCGAGGAGCAGCGGGTACGACAACTGATTAGTGAGGAGGAACTCGGAGATAGACGTCCTTCCCAGTTTCTCCGTCACCTGCGCTCACTCGCTGGCAGCGCGCTTTTTGACGAGAATATACTGCGCCAACTGTGGCTACGCCGACTCCCACAACAAGTACAAGCTATACTTGTATCACAGGCTAAACTTAGCCTAGATAAGCTGTCAGATCTAGGTGACAAGGTCATGGAGATAGCAGGGCCTGAGCAAGTATTCTCCTGTGCAACGTTTGCACCTGCCGGTCCATCTTCTAATCAGGATACTTTTTTACAGCGCATGGAACGTTTAGAGCAACAAATTGCTGTCTTAGCGGTTAATATCCAGCCCTCGCGCTCGCGTCAGCGCTCTGCGTCGTCGCATCGCTCGCGCTCGCGCTCTCGTGCTTCCACGTCGAGGAATGGTTCCAAGGTATGTTGGTACCATAAGAAATACAATGAAAGGGCGACCAAATGTATAACCCCGTGTAGCTGGAAACCTAGTGACCAGGGAAACGCGACGAGCAATCAGTAGAGGCGGCAACTGATTGTACTAGTCCCAGCCGCCGAATTTTTGTTTCAGATCGGAAATCTAAACACCAGTACCTAGTCGATACTGGGTCAGATCTCTGTTGTTTCCCTCGCCGTCTCCTTAGAGGTCGCTACCAACCTAGCGATTACAATTTGAGCGCTGCCAATGGCAGCTCAATTGTGACATACGGCACTGTTTCCTTACACCTGAATTTAGGTTTACACCGGGACTTTCATTGGAAGTTCGTGATCGCTGACGTTGCGTCACCTATTATTGGTTCCGATTTTCTTAGTTATTACAACTTGTTGCCTGATTGTCGCCATCAGCGCCTAGTGGACGGTTCTACTAAATTACACGTACCTGTCTCTTTCTCCGGAACTCCACAGCCAAGCGTCAAAGCAGTACAAATTGGTAATTCTACTTACGCAGACGTACTAGCTGAGTTTCCTGAGATCACTCGACCACCAGGTTTGCCTAGAATAGTAAAGCACAATACTGTGCATTATATCACAACCACTGATGGTTCACCTGTCTCCTGCCGACCTCGCAGACTGGCCCCGCAAAAACTTGTGGCGGCTCAAAAAGAATTTGAGGACATGGTTCGTTGTGGTACTGCAAGGCCTTCCAAAAGTGCTTGGGCCTCGCCTTTACACATGACATTAAAGAAGGATTCCACCTGGCGTCCATGTGGCGATTATCGCGCCCTGAATGCCAGGACTGTTCCTGATAAATACCCTCTCCGGCACATTAACGATTTCACTAATAACCTTAATGGCTCACGAGTGTTTAGTACTCTCGATCTAATGAAAGCTTATCATCAGATTCCCATGTTTGAGGACGATATTCCGAAGACAGCCATTGCGACTCCGTTTGGCCTCTTCGAATTTCCTTATATGACCTTCGGTTTACGAAATGCTGGTCAAACCTTCCAGCGCTTTATCGATGAGGTCAATCGGGGTCTCGATTACTGTTTTCCTTACATCGATGACATTCTCGTATTTTCGCCAGATGAAGCCTCCCATAAGGAGCACCTTCGAGGGTTATTTCGTCGTTTGCAAGAGTACGGTGTGGTGATAAACCCATCTAAATGTGTCCTAGGTGCAGAACAGGTAAAATTTCTTGGACAAAACATCAATTGTGAGGTAGAACAACCTCCACGCGAACGCGTAACCGCGTTGCTGGAGTACAACCCTCCTGAAACAGTTAAAGGTATGAGACGATTTCTAGGCGTTTTAAATTACTATCGCCGTTTCATACCTCAGGCTGCCAAATTTCAAGCCCCTTTGATTGACGTGGTGGTAGCTACCAACAGCAAGGGTAACAAACCTTTTCCATGGACTCCCGAGCTGCATGAAGCTTTTGAGAAATGCAAGCAAAGCCTCACAGATGCTACGCTCCTTCATCATCCTGTGAACGACGCTTGTTTAGGCCTCTTCACTGATGCATCTAGCGTGCACGTTGGCGCCTGCTTGCAACAAGAGGTAAATAACCAGTGGTGCCCACTGGCGTTTTTCAGTAAGAAACTGACCCCACGCCAGTCGGAATGGCCTGCTTATTACCGAGAGCTCTTAGCGGTGTACGAAAGCGTACAACATTTTCGCTATATTCTCGAGGCACAGCATGCCACTATTTTTACCGACCACAAGCCTTTGTTGTACGCTTTTGTTCAACGCCGAGAAAAGCTACCGCCACCGCAACTTAATCAGCTGTCTTTTATTAGCCAGTTTACTACTGACATCCAGTACATTCGGGGAGAGGACAACGTTGTAGCCGACGCTCTATCGAGGGTTGAAGCTATCTCATAAGAGGCGGATTACGTCACTCTTGCTTCCTCTCAGGCTACTGACGACGAGCTTCTCAGTCTTCGTCGGGCCAACAGCTCTTCTCTCAAGTTCGAAGATGTCTGCATTCCGGGCACAGACATTACTCTCGTGTGCGATACATCTACGGGTAAGCCCCGCCCGTATGTGACGCATGCATTCCGTCGTGGCATTTTTGATAAACTGCACGGCCTAAGTCACCCAGGTGCGCGCGCGACTACAAAACTGGTTAGCGACCGCTATGTATGGCCTGGCATTAGAAAAGACTGCCAGAAATGGGCGAAAAACTGTGTGCCATGTCAACGGAGCTAGGTGACAAGGCATGCCTCTACGCCCCTAGGTGAATTCACCACGCCTTCAGCCAGACTGCGCCATGTCCACCTGGACATTATTGGCCCGCTACCTCCTTGCAACGGTTTTAACTACTGCCTCACGGCCATTGATCGCAGCACGCGTTGGCCGGAGGTATGGCCGATGGTTACCATGACCGCGGAGGAAGTGGCTGAAACCTTTCCCATCATGGGTGAACCAATAGAGCAGGTGGTAGAAGCAACCAACCTCGGCCTTCTTATGGACGAGAATTTGTGCTTTTATGTATGTTTTATGTGTGTTTTATGTATTGTATGTGGTTACATACTAAATGTTGTGAGTAACTGCTTCTATCGCCTTAAAGTCCTATATAATATACGTGATTACCTTAGTGTCGATTTGCGTGTCGACCTATGTGAATCGCTTATATTATCTAGGTTAAACTATTGTGATGTCGTGTATGACGGGTGCATTACTGGTCGTTCCAAGAGGCTCATACAACGAGTGCAGAACGCATGTGCTCGTTTTTGTTTCCGAGTCCCTCCCCGGTCCCACATCACTCCATACTTGAACGCCGCTAACTTGCTTAACATGTCTGCACGCCGACGCCTGCACCTTGCCACTCTGCTTTTTGGGGTGGTAAGGCACGAAACCCCATCTTACCTTTTCAATAAACTGGTATGGTCAAAGAGTGCGCGCAGATTCAAGGCATTGGCCATAACTCCTATGCACCGAACCGCTGCTTTCCGAGGTAGCTTCAAGTTCGCGGCGTCTAAGTGCTGGAATGATATCCCTCCCCCTATCCAAGGGGCGCTTAGCAGATACACCTTTAAGCGTAAGCTTAAAGGCTATTTGTTGACGCTCCAAAAATCCTAATCCTAATCCTGCACTTTTGACAGCAAAAATATGCCAATTGCACATTTTTATCTAGTTTTTGTTTTTAGTTTAATAGTAAAATTTACTTTAATGTGTAACGTAGTTATTATTTTATTAAAGCTGCATGTAGGTAGTGCTGTATGTATTATCTCACTATGTATTTATGTTTATTTCTCTCTCGCCTTGCACAATTTATTATATATATAGTTGTGTAATTATAATTGTATGACGTTTCCGTGAGTCACCAACGGTGCTGGCTGAAAATCAGCGCTGTAGGTGTCTGACTGACACCTCAGCATAATGCTGAGCCAGTGTCCGGTTCACGGCCGCAGAGACACACTTGTTACATGTTATTTTTATTTATTTTTGCTTAATATATGTGTCCTGTGTGTTAGTGAATAAATGTATCTTTCTTTCTTTCTTTCTTTCTTTCTTTCTTTACAAATGGCTGGATTGCCCGATTCGGTGTTCCGACGGTCGTCACCACCGATCAGGGCCGCCAATTCGAATCATCGCTTTTCCAGAAGCTGATGCAAGTGCATGGTGCCACCAGGAACATAACGACCAGCTATCATCCGCAGGCTAACGGAATGGTGGAGTGTCTCCACCGCCAATTGAAGGCTGCTCTGATGTGCCACGGCAGCTCGTGAATCAGAGCACTTCCGATGGTACTCCTCGGTATTCGTACCGCATTAAAAGAGGACATTGGCTCTTGCGCGGCCGAGCGATACGGCGAACCACTGCGACTTCCAGGCGAACTGCTCGTCACTTCTGTCGCATCCGAGCGTCCCACTGACGTCTCCGACTTCGTCAACCAGCTTCGTGCCAAGATGGCTCACTTCCGACCTGTTCCGGCATCGCATCACCATCAAAAAGCAATTTTCACTTTCAAGGACCTGTCAACAGCGACCCACGCGTTTCTTCGCGATGATACTGTGCGTCGTTCTTTGCAAGCTCCCTACACAGGACCATATCCAATCTTGCGCAAGAGGGACAAGACGATCACTTTGCTTATTAGAGGTCGAGAAGCGGAAGTGAGCATCGACCGCGTGAAGCCAGCTCATATGATGGCCGACGACCCTGTTTGTCTGACTCCAAACGGCTCGTCCTCCACTGGGCTACCCGCAATCACCTCGAGTCCTGCTTTGGAACGCGACCAGCAGGATACAGCTGCTCCCCCAGTCTATCTGGTACCTGGAACTGCAGTCTCTCCTGCACTCCCAGCGCCGGCTCCCTCACCCGTGGCTCAAAAACCCCCATACATCACCAGATCTGGTAGACACGTTAGATTTAAAATTTTGGATTAAATTATTTCTCAATTTATTTCTGTTTAACCTATTTCATTTTATGCGAGGTTATGTTTCTCCGTAGGGGGGTGGTGTGGCAACATTGTTGCACGACTGGCTGGTCAGGGATTCAAAAATAGAAACATATTTATGTCAAGATTTTTATTCTCTCTTGTCACATCGATTTGTTCCAAAACGCTTGTGAACATTGTACCTATCTTGATTTATGATTTAGTTTTCATAGTGCACTCAGTTCACCATAATACAGTTTTCTACAATCCAACCGGCATTTGATTTTACGATCCAAGAAAGGCAACCTGAACACGCAACCAAACGGAGATAGGACCGGGAGGCCTATAATCAACAGCCTCCACCTTTACCATCCTATAAACGGTTCTAAGTCATTATTTTTTTGACGTATTTGTCTGCAATTAAAAACATGAAGTCCACATATTCATACCTAAACCGCTAACGAGCCATATTTCACAAATAATCCACACTTTTTTTATTTCAATATTAGTTCATTATTTTCTTCTAAAACCTGACCGCCCAAGTAACACTCGCTCTCGTTTATTCCGATACAAATAGACAGTGTGTGTGTTTTTTCACGTTGACAGCGCCTTAAGCCTGCATCACACTGGCGCGGTCTGCGGTGACTGACCATAGTAAATTTGACAAGTTTTCTATTGAACGCCGCGGCCAGGCCGCGCCAGTCTGTGAGAGGCCTTACACTTTAATATTACATATCATGTTTAAACCCGTTTTGTGTACAATAAAGTGCTTACATACATTCTCGTACATTATTATAATTTTGTTTTGTGGACAACGAGTAAATCTTATGGAGTGGAAAGAACGAGGAGATATGATAAAGGTAGGAAGCCGAACGTGACCCGCAGCCTATGAAGTGTAGTAACCTATGAAGCGCTGTTACCTTTGAAGTGCTGTAACCTATGAAGTGCTCTAACCTATGAAGTGCTGTTACCTATGACGAACCAGGTATTATAAGCTCGCCGTTTAACTGAATCGGGTCCGCTAGAACTTCCACGATAATATTGTAGTTGTGTGACATTAGGGCCCAAACTCTGCGTGATTGCATCAGAAATGAATGAGGCTATCCACAGCAGAACCGATATAGCCCTCCGAATAGCTAAACTTAAGTCGCAGTGAGTGGGCCATATTGCACGTAGAACCGATGGTCATTGGGGTGGAAAGGTTCTCGAATGGCGACCACGTACCGGAAAGCGTGGCGTGGGTAGGCCCCCCACAAGGTGGGCTGATGACTTGGTAAAGGTCGCGGGAGTCCGCTGGATGCGGGTGGCGCAGGACCGGTCTCTTTTGGCACTCATTGGGGGAGGCCTATGTCCAGCAGTGGACGTCTTTCGGACGATATGATGATGATGAGAGCCCAAACTAGTGCTGTCTGCCTTTTCGCACCACACAAGTATTGTTACATCCCGATCGAAACATTTCCAGACCTCGTACCTTGTCGCAAATAAATAAAGTTCAAAGTGCCGTAGATATTTCGGTCGAAATGTGGCTGCTGTACCTGTATAGGGCGTTGCCATTCATAAATATATACAGGGTGGAAAGATAAGTCGGGCTCTGGAGGGAAACTACCTTAAATCCTTAAGCTGGCTCATTTTACTTAGAGGAGACATTCCGTTATTTTCAAAAAGAAACAAAACTGCATTCAAAGATTTTCAAAAAAGCCTTACACACGGCCGGGAATCGAACCCGGTCGAATCTGTCTAAAAATCGGAGTTCGTTTTTTTGCGTAAATTAATAGTTCTAGGTGTAAGGAACTATTGTTGCTAATGAACTATGTATCTGCAATCACAGGAAAATGCTGAATTTCATAGTTTAATGTACGGAAATGGACCTCCCCAACCCCATACTAAATCAACCTAGTCCCAAACTAAGCAAAGCTTGTACTATGGGTACTAGACGACGATATAGATAATTATATCAAAGTCAAAGTCAAAATCTTTATTTGCGTTAAACACATTCACACGCATGCAAATACAATATACATTACAATAATATTAAATTTTTATTTTTTTTTATTTTAACTACTAATATTAATAACAATAGTAAGAAACTGCTCCGAAATTATTTAAAAACAAAATAAAATAGTCACATTATAATAACAATAATGTTCAGTTAATTTAGAGCATTGGCAAAATATTCGTCAATGGAGTAGTATGACCTTTTTAAAAAGTAATATTTCACTTTTCTATTAAATATTTTCATATCGTCACAATCCCTTAAATCTTTGGTCAACTTATTATATACTCTTAATTATTATTATTAATTGCCTAAACTTTTATTAAAATGTGCATAATTAGGGAAAGTCAGTGTTAATTTATCATTATTTCTTAAATTGTAGTCTTGGCTTTGCCCTACTGTACAATACAAATTCTTATTTCGATGAATATAGATACATAGAATATAAAGATACAACGAAACAACAGTAAGAATTTTATTTTCAATAAACATAAAATATGTCTATGCGTAACGGGTACTTTAGAACAGCCTTCGATGATCCTTAGAGCTTTTTTCTGTTTCAACAGGACAGAATTAATGTTGACTCCGTTTCCCCAGACCTCGATACAATATTTATTTCTTTATATAGAGAAATAAATACTTAAATACATAGAAAACATCCATGACTCAGGAACAAATATTCGTGCTCATCACACAAATAAATGCCCTTACCGGGATTCGAACCCAGGACCTCTTGCTTCGTAGGCAGGGTCACTACCAACTAGGCTAAGGCGGTCGTCAATATATATATTTTATAATATATATTTTATTTTAATGGCTTTGTTATTATTCCTAAGTTCTATTTATTTTGCAAATTCCATTTTCATATTTAATTCTTGATTTATTGAATAACTGATGTAATGTTAAGCTTGTAGTATGTAATCATTAATAACTCAATGTTTTTTTTTTCTCTAATTGACATGTTGATTGGATTAGTTGATTTATGATTATTGCTAGTAATTTAATTTAAACAATATTTTGCATGTTGAATGTTATGTCGACTGAATACTGGTTCTGCAACTATTTTACTTAAGATCTAATTGTAACGTATTCCAGCAAATAAATATTTCTATTTCTATTTCTTAATATTTTTGTTTTGGGTAAACTTCATAACTGCCTACACTATATTATTCTTTGTCCACTTTGTATTAATTTTAACTCCATGTATTCCTTTCTCAACTCTCTAGTTCGTGAGTAATGTATTGGCTTCCCTGGGCAAGGAGAAAGAGGATTTTAATTACTCTCTAAGGGTGCAAGGGCAAAGCCGTTGATGGGGGGGCCACCAAACTCCTCATGTCGACCAAGATTTTCTTTGGCTCGGTATTGTATTCAGTGAGTTTTGCGCAAACATACATCTTTAGGTTAAGTGCTACTGATGAATCTGTTGTCAGCTCTGATGTTTGATGACTGAAGGTATTGACTTCCTGTAAAGGTTCCTGAGGGTAATCCTTATTGAAGCAGATATTGGAGAGGGTTTCCCATGATTCCAATGGTGAATTGAGAACAATTGTGTGCACCGTGGAAATGTGTTTTTTTTTGTATCTGTGGTGAATTCAATATTGTAGAACATAGCTAAAATCAGATGTGTTATCATGTTCATTTTACTGTACTATATTGTTTGTTAAAGCCCAGTTTATTAAGAAGAACTATGCTTATAACGAGGTTAACATTATTGTCATGTTACTTGTTTATATCATAAAGAATAATAATAAAGAAATATATCAAAAGAGCTATGATCTTGAGAACATTGTTCCACTTAAAGATCCATGATTGGTCAGGCAATATTAATCCCGGTTGTTGGTCATCTTCCATAAATGCGGTAAAGGGCTGAGTCCCTGGTTCAAAGTTCCAATGAGAGCTCTTTTTCCCTCAATGGGAAGGCTCCTGAACAAGTTTATGTTAGATAGATTTTGGATGATCCTTGCAGACATCTGAACAGGGTCCAGGCACAGCAAATCATACTGGATGTTTTTATTGACTCCCATGCGGCAGATATTGGCTAGAACTTCCCCTGTGGGAGTTGTACCCGAGATTGTGGGGTTGTCCTGGGCATCGTATGATAGTGTTAGATGGCGTGAAACGTACGAGCAATTTGCTGCGAAGCATGTGACTGGAAGGGTGTCACCTCCGTAGTCGGAATGTGATGCGCTGGACGGAGTGATGTTCCTTTGGTGGGGTTGTCTAGCCACAACAGCCGTGTTCAATGTTTTTAAATCCATCACTTCCATCATATTGGTCATAGATGAAGCGACACCGTTCCATGTGATAGATAGCTGATCAAGAGTGTGACGATAATCCTCAAATTGTTTGGTGGATACTGCTACCATCACCTGAAGATCTGTTGCAAGTGATGAGATATCTGCAATGGCCTTCCAAGCTTCCTTAGATATTGCGAACTGATATGCGTTGAGAGCTGCTGAGTATGCTGAATAGAGAGACCAGTAACCATGCTTGGCTGCCTGATGGAATGTCGGTTGCATTTGGTAGAAGTCAGATCCAGTTCTACCGATCAGCAATTCCACAGTGCTGGACATGCTGAGGGCCTGATCATTGTGGAGTCGTCCTAGTTCCTTAGCACACTCTATTAACTCGCTTCCGGGTGTGTTGCGCTGTTTCAGTAAAGATCGAGTTTGTCCTAGCACCTCTGCTATGCGGGTCTCGGTTTGTCGTGCCCTGTCCATAGGGGGGTTGGGTTGAGCCTGTTGCAGGGTTGCTGGCAGGGGTCTCTGCATCTTCATGACATCTGCTGCCTGGTCTAGTACCTCCTGAGCAATAGAAATAGAAATATATTTATTTGCCATTAAATGTGGTATACAAGTGGTGTTACATGATAAGTTGTGGAGCCATACACATTTAGACTTTAAAAAGCCATGCAAATTGAAATTACACTAAAATTAAGATTAATCAACATTATTATTTCAAAAATTAACATGCATTAATAGTACTTATCGCAAAGTCGTTAATCCATTAATGTGAACTATTGCAACAATTATGAAAATGTCAATTTATTGTCGTATCTAAAAACTCATTCAGAGTGTAGTAACACTTTTCAACAAGAAAAGAGAACAGTTTGTTTTTAAATTTATTGAGTGGTAGTTTTTTAAGTTCGTGAGGTAGTCGGTTAAATATCTTAATGCACATTGAGTAACACTTTTTACTTCGCATGGCTGTATGCATATAAGGGAGTACTAACCTCTCCGGATATCTAGTATTTAAACGTGTTGTATCTCTTTTCATGATGAACATATCAGGGTGCAATTTAACAAATACACAAATTTCGTAGATATAAATCGAGTGCACCGTTAATAACCTCAGTTTAATAAAATAACTTTTACAAGATGTTCTTCGAGATATGTTACATATTGCTCTAATACATTGTTTTTGTGCTATAAGGGTGCGCTTCACATGTGATGAATTTCCCCAAATCAAAATACCATACCTTAAATAAGATACTACAAAAGCGTGATATGCCGTTATAGCGGTTTTCATATCAGTTATACTTGTCAATCGCCATAAAACATATACAAACCTATTAATTTTTGAGCAGACTTTATCTACATGCGTCTTCCAAGTATATTGATCATCAAGAGCAAATCCTAGAAACGTAGTGGTATCACATTCTACTAGAGTCTGTCCATTATTAAATATTTAGTTTTTCCTTCTTTCTCCTTCTATCTATAAATTGTATGTACTTTGTTTTCTCAACATTAACTTGTAAATTATTATCATTTAACTATTTAATTATGTCAGCAATAGCATTATTAATAATATTCTCATAATTTTGATTACGCATGTCACAAATAACAATTGAGATATCGTCCGCAAATAGGGTACAACTGTGATTAGTAATTAAGGGAAAACATTAATATTATTTATTATACAATAAGAACAATAAAGGTCCAAGTATGGTCCTTGAGGTACTCCAACCCTATTTTACAACATGTGTGATCTATAATTCTGTCGCAATGGGTACTGATACTGGTTGCAGTGGACAGCTTGCATCATTGCCCGACGTATTTGTCCTGATTAGATGGGAGATTGTATTAAAAATGATTGATCCAAAATCCCTCGGAGTGAACATGCACCTATGTGTCTATGTGACTGGCTTGCTTGTGCTGTTTTCTCACCTGTGAGGGTGTTTGTTTGAGTGGTTGTTTTCAGGAATGTGTAATAACTTCCGTAAGAAATACTAATTCAATTAAGAGCCTTTGACATCTTCAGCACAGCTGTCACCTTGGGAGTTGCCATTGCTACAAATTGGAAACAAAACTTTTATTAATTACCTTGTCTATCTGTTTCGTGAAGAACAAGTTATAAAGTTTTATATCAGAAATTAAGTAACCTTAGAATCTAGTTACTTATTTTATTACATTTTTGGAGTACGAAAAATTATAAAGTAAGAAAATATATATATATATACTGAACATTAGACAATATTAATTTATTTTTTTATCGGTAAGGTACTAAAATATAAATTTAAAGAAACTACTGTGCGCTGACCACGTGACTTTGGCGGTGTGACGTCACGTGACGTAAGTCCAGTTTTGACTCGAGATGCTAAAGTAAAATTATAAACAAGAATTGAACTCAAACTAAGTTCTTCAGCATGAGAAATTATAAATGTTGAGTCTGCCACATATGGATACAACACTAAGAAAACTGAAAATCTTTAAAAAATATTAATAAAATCTGACAGACGTATTGTGTCAAATCTCCCGGCACGCCCAAAGGATGCCGAAAGGTAAGAAAATGAACTTAATAGATAATAAGTAGTTAATTAATAATAATAAAATAGATATTATAGGTGTATCTACTTCCATATATAACACTGTATGAATCAAGTAATACACACTGTGGGTTGCAGCAACGCCAATAAAAGGTGGCCTGGCGGTCTTGGTGTATTCAACTCGTCCAAATTGTAAGATTTATTATTTTAGAGATAAATAATGAAATAAATAATGTATGAAGAATATTGTTAAAAATATGTCTCAAACAGTATTTTTATCTATGCGCTACCTTGAACAGCTTATCTTTCAGTCGAGTTTGACGTGTTCTCTTTCTCTCGGGTAACGTGCCAGCATGCACGAGCACGCTATCTTGTGTCGTCCAATATACAATAATGTTTTAATCAATGACATGTATTGTCATAGCTGTCTTGTCAATTATTATCCCGTATTCCCTATGCAATGTTTTATGCTGATTAAAGCCTGGTTTTCCTAAGGTTTTGTCGTGTCTTATGTATCAATTTAATCAGCATATTTAAAAATGGCTAATGAAGAAAAATCTAAAGCCAGTAATTCCGATGTCCTGCCAACTCACAACATTTCCATGACGCGCTATCTGCGGCCCGACCGTTTCGATATTGAACCAAATACAACAGCCGCTGATGTAAAATGGTTGCACTGGTGCGCTACGTTCGAAAATTTTCTAGAAGAAGATCAAACAATAACGGAATCGGCGCGGCTGAAGATTCTAATCAACCATCTCTCGCCAACAGTCTACTCGTTTGTTCGCGACTGTTCTACATACCGTCAAGCAATGTCAAAGCTTGAAAAAGTGTATATAAAGCCTACGAATGTGATCCTATCTCGCCATTTGCTTACGACTCGTAAGCAACGATCAGACGAATCTATCTCTGATTATTCCCGTGCCCTGAAGCTTCTCGCTCATGAATGCAAATTCGAGCCGGTTTCCGCTCAAGAACATGAGGATCAAAGTATAAGAGGTGCGTTCATAGCGGGGATAAGTTCACAGAAAATAAGAGAACGTCTTTTAGAAAATTTGTCACTCACTTTAGAACAAACTCTAAATCAAGCTATTTCACTTGAAGCAGCCGAACACAACTCTAAAATTATAGCAAGCAATACAGGCTCGCTACTTAACGCACTTCCTGAAATTGGAAATCCAAGTTTCAACACGCCAACTCAGCCAAATGTAGCCGCTTCTACCCCGCAGCAGCGCAGAAAATGTTTCTTCTGTGGAGGTATTGTACATCAAAGAATAAAATGCCCAGCATTTCACGCTACTTGCCAATTGTGCTCTAGAAAAGGGCATTTCGCAAACGTTTGCAGGAGCGGTAAGCAATTACCGGTCAATTCCATCACAACTGAAGTTTCAAGACCGACTCAAGTACCCGACACCATAGCGAGTTTGACTGCGATTTCTGCTGCTTCGCCATCGAGTCTGGTCAAAGCAACTGTGCCTGTGACTATAAACGAAGTACGCGCAGACGCCCTGATAGACACAGGTAGCTTAATTAGCTTCATCAATAAAGATTTAGTTCATATTATGAACTTGAAGCAAAAACCTTGCAAACAAACAATTACGCTGGCCTCCCTCAACTACGTGTCTTTTGTAGAAGGTATGTGCTTCGCAACCATTAAACTGAAAGAGCATACTTATAAACACAGACCTCTTTTAATTGTAAATAATCTGTGTGCAGACATCATTGTCGGCCATGACATTCTCAAGGACCACTCAAGCCTAGAGCTTCGTTTCGGAGGAGATAAAGATCCCTTACAGATCTGCAACGTTATGGAAGCCTCTGTTCCGCCGGCATCAGTTTTTACAAACTTGTCGCCTGACATTAAGCCGATAGCTGTCAAGTCACGGCATTATTCTGAGGCAGATAAAGATTTTATTGAACAAGAAATTACAAAGCTTTTGGAGGACGGAATAGTAGAACCTACCGTATCCCCTTGGCGTGCGCAAGTGCTGGTTGCAGGTGGTGGTGCACATCGTAAACGTCTCGTCGTAGACTATTCACAAACCATTAACAGGTATACAATGCTAGATGCCTATCCATTACCCAATATAGAAACTATCGTATCCAAAGTTGCAAAATTCAACTACTTCAGCCAGATTGATCTCAAAAGCGCATATCACCAAGTTCCAATCGTAGAGAGAGAAAAACTTTTCACATCATTTGAAGCTGGCGGCAATTTATACCAGTTTACTAGAATCCCCTTTGGGGTGACCAACGGGGTAGCAGCTTTTCAAAGGACTCTCGACTTTATTATCAAAACAGAAAAACTAGAGGGTACATACGCGTATTTGGATGATGTTACTGTATGTGGCCAAAACAAAGAAGACCATGATAAGAATCTCCATAAATTTATGGCCGCCGTAAACAAATACAAACTGACCTTAAACGAAAAGAAATGTACGTTTGGTGTGGATCATATTAATCTTTTGGGATACACAATAAAGAACAACTCTATCGTACCGGATCAAGAGAGACTAAAACCACTACTAGAGCTGCCTGTCCCCACTAACGCAAGTGAGCTTAAGCGAACTTTGGGTTTATTCGCCCATTATGCTAAATGGATTACCAAATTTTCGGAGAAATTACAACCATTAATTGCCATTTCAACTTTTCCCTTGAATGACTGTGCTAAAACATCGTTCGAGATACTGAAGTCAGATATTGCTAAAGCGTGTCTTGTAGCTATTGACCCCAACGAGACCTTTATAGTCGAGACAGATGCTTCGGACTTCGCAATAGCCGCTACGCTTTCTCAGAAGGGGCGTCCTGTCGCCTTTTTCTCACGCACTCTATCAGAATCTGAGCGTAAACAGTCATCGGTTGAAAAAGAAGCCAGCGCCATCGTGGAATGTTTACGAAAATGGAGGCATTATCTTATCGGTAAACATTTTTTGCTTGTTACAGACCAGCAATCGGTCGTATTTATGTTCAATCAGAAACATAATAACAAAATAAAAAATGAAAAAATAGAACGCTGGCGCCTCGAAATGTCCTGCTATAAATATGATATAGTTTACCGACCAGGGAGAGAAAACATTGTCGCCGACGCTCTTTCGAGAGTATGCTCATACCTTAATCACAATAAACTTAAGGAACTACACGAATCTCTCTGCCACCCTGGTATCGTTAGAATGGCGCATTGGCTCAGAATGAAGAACTTACCTTATTCGATAAATGATATAAAAGCAATGACTGCGTCATGTCCGGTTTGTGCGGAAATAAAACCGCGCTACATGAAGTCTAGAGGACAATTAATAAAAGCAACTTCACCATTGGAGAGGTTGAATATCGATTTTAAAGGACCTTTACCAAGTAATACAGGCAGAAAATATATCTTAACAATAATCGATGAATATAGTCGATTTCCTTTCGCTTTTGCCTGTAAGGACATGACTTCCGCTACCGTAATCAATTGTCTCAAAGACTTATTTTATATTTTTGGCACGCCACTCTATATACACAGCGATAGAGGTACCTCATTTATGTCTGAAGAATTGCGACAGTTTTTATCGTCTCTAGGCGTAGCCTGTAGTCGCACTACGCCCTATAACCCGGAAGGTAACGGGCAAGTAGAGCGTTTTAATGGCACCTTATGGAAGACAATCCAATTATGCTTGCGTTCTAAACAGTTACCTACTGAAAATTGGGAGCAAGTGCTGACAGTGTCGTTACACGCTATACGATCGCTTCTCTGTACATCAATTAATGCTACGCCACATGAGAGATAATTCTTACACCCTCGTCGATCTTCCAACGTGTAGTGTATTTATAAATATGTGTTGCGGTGGGTAGATTTTGTATGTAATAAATCAGTCTATATCCAGCCATCTTTGTGTTTACTTCATGGTGACAGCGGTGCTAGGAAATAATTAATAAATTGCAAGTTAGAGTTTCGTGTGGTGCCTTTATAGTGATTATTAAGTATTACCAGTGCAGTTACAATATTTTAAACAATGGAGCACGCACGTCCTCCCGCAGAATTGACTTTGGAAGGCGGCCCAGCAAATCGCGCTGACTCATGGCGCAAATGGTTGAAACAGTTTAAAGTGTTTTTAAAAGCGTCGGGAGTATACAAGGAACCATCCGATGTCCAGGCGAGTTTGCTTATCAATTTGATTGGGCCCGACGGTTACGACGTTTATACCACATTCAAGTTTGATAAGGAAGAGGAACGTGACAGCATAACTAAGTTAATTGAAAAGTTTGACCATCATTTTGGCAGTAAAACAAATGTTATCATGTTGCGGTTTAAATTTTTTACACGTAACCAGGAGACGGGCGAGAGCATCGACGAATATGTAACCGCTTTGAGAATAATAAGTCAACAGTGCGAGTTTGATAAACTCGAAGATGGCCTGCTACGCGATCGCATCGTGTGCGGGATTAAGGATAGCGTAGTAAGGGATAGACTGCTACGCACAGACGATCTGACACTGGAGAAGGCTATACGCATATGTCAGTCGGGAGAGATAACTAGTGAAGAGAGCCGTCAGATAGAAGGTGTCAAGAGTGAGGCGGGCGGCAGCATGGCAGTGGATGCACTGAGGAATCGCTCGGGCTACGGTCGCGGTATGGCGCGACGCGGTGGGCGCTGGGGCCGCGGAGGCAGCGCGCGCGCGCCAGGCGGCGGCGCCGCGGGTCCCGGCAGCAGCGGCGCGTGCGCGGGAGTGGCCGGGAGTGCTCGGGGGCGATTATGTGCAGCGTGTGCTGAGAACTATTGCGACGGTGGTGCTCGCTGCGCGGCTAAGAATGTTAGATGTTTCTTATGCGGGTTCAAGGGTCACTACAAAAAAGTGTGTCCGGGGCGTACGTCGAACAAGGTCTATCAGTTGCAAGAGGATAACGACGAGTTGTACTATTTGGACACTATAGAGGAAATTGATCACATTGAGGACTCTAAATGGTATGAAACGTTGCAATTACTTTGTTTAAACAAGTTAGTAAAACATAATTTCAAGCTAGATACAGGGTCAGATCTGAATGTTTTATCAAAAAATAACTTTGTTAAGCTAGGATTGAAAATTTCTGAAATAAATCCGGACAATGTTAAAGCGCAATCTTTTTGTGGCAATTATGTTTCCATCATAGGTTCATATAGTATTGAATGTACATATAAAGAGAAGGACTTTCTGTTAAAATTCATTATATCGAGTAATGATTGTCAAAGCATTCTTGGAAAATACGCCCTGGAACAATTAGGCCTTATACAGCGTGTATACTCGGTAAACGTCGAGGAATTTGACGATTTGTTCTGTGGGTTAGGTAAACTACCGGGTCAGTACAAAATACCAGTGCAAGCCGACGCTTGTCCAGTGATCTGCCCCGTGCGGAAAATTCCGTTAGGTGTTAGGGATCAGCTGTTGACTGAGTTGACTCGCATGGAAAATCTAGGTGTTATACGGAAAGTTACACACCCTACGTCATGGGTAAATGCCATAGTGATGGCAGCAAAGAAAGATGGTAGTTTTCGAGTGTGTCTCGATCCGCGACCGTTGAATTGCGTCATTCGTCGTCAGCATTATCCGTTGCCCACAGTTACGGAGATTGCGACAAAATTAAAGGATGCGCGCTATTTCAGTAAGTTGGATGCCAGGTCTGGATTTTGGATGATCCAGTTAGATGAGGATAGTGCAGATCTGTGCACATTTGGTACGCCTTTCGGGAGGTACCAGTTTTTGCGACTCCCGTATGGAATAAACTCGGCTTCTGAAGTGTTTCATTGCAGGATCAGGCAGCTGCTAGAGGATCTCGAAGGCGTCGATTCGTTTATTGATGACGTCATCGTCTGGGGCGCCACTGAGCACGAGCATGACACCAGGCTGAAATGCCTGCTCGAACGAGCCAGACAGGTAGGTATTAGATTCAACAGAGACAAATGCGAGTTTCGTGTGCCTGAAGTAACATACTTAGGTCATACGTTTAATGCTGAGGGTGTTAAAATTGATCACAAGAAGCTCAAGGCGATTAAGGAAATGCCGAGTCCCAGCGATAGACAGTCCTTGGAACGGTTTTTGGGTATGGTGAACTATGTTGCCAAATTCCTTCCAAACTATTCGGAACAGGTTGCTCCGCTGAGAAACCTATTGAAGAAAGACAGCGAGTGGTGCTGGGGTGAGTGTGAGGAGCGTGTAGTGCGCGCCCTGAAGCAGGCGCTGTGCGAGGCGCCGGTGCTGGCGCTGTTCGCGCCCGCGCAGCCGTGCGTACTGTCCGTGGATGCCAGTAGCCGCGCTCTGGGTGCCGTGCTTCTGCAGGACGCGCGCCCGGTGGAGTTCGCTTCTGCCACTCTTACCGACACTCAGCAACGCTACGCGCAGATTGAGAAGGAGATGCTTGCTATAGTCTTCGCTCTCGAAAGGTTCCACCAGTATGTGTACGGGAAAACAGACGTCATGGTTGAGACGGACCACAAACCCTTAGAAGCGCTTTTCAAGAAGTCGCTGGACTCTGTGCCGGCCAGGTTGCAGCGCATGATGTTGCGCGTTCAAAGGTACGACTTTTCAGTGGTTTACAAGCCCGGTAAGTATATGTTTATCGCTGACACATTATCACGAGCGCCACTGCCTGAATTAATGAGCGAGAAAGTGTCCCAGGAGGTCGATGATCAGACTTGTTTTTTGTTGCGTATGGTGCGGTTAAGTGACAATAAGATGGACGCCATAAAACAGTCTACACGTAATGACAAGGTATGCCAAGTTCTCATAAACTATATAAAAAATGGCTGGCCCAATTCCAAACATGAGTCGGACGAATCTGTGAGAGCGCTTTGGGATAGCAGGGAATGTTTTGAATACACTGATGGTGTGCTATTCAAGAACAATTTGGTGTACATTCCGGCAAATCTCCGGTCAGAGATGATTTCGAGAGTGCACGAGGGTCACCTCGGCATAGACCGGTGCAAGCGGCGCGCCAGAGAGGTAATGTTCTGGCCGGGCATGTCGCGTGACGTGGAGCGGGCCGTGCGCCGCTGCCGTGTGTGCGCACAGCACGCGTCCGCGCCGCCGCGAGAGCCAATGGTGCCGCATCGGATACCTGGTTTACCATGGGCGAAAATCGGTTCGGACATTTTTGAGTACAAAAATAAAAGCTATTTAATATTAGTTGATTATTTTTCAAACTTTGTTGAGGTGTGCCCCTTAAGGTCAATGACCTCAACCAGTGTAATACTAGCAATGAAAGATCAATTTGCTCGACATGGTATCCCGATGGAACTAATTTCAGATAATGGTCCAGCCTATTCTTCAAAGGAGTTTAGAAGTTTTGCAGAATTTTGGGATTTTAGGCACTCAACTTCATCGCCTAACTATCCCTAATCGAATGGACGCAGTGAACGGGCGGTCCGAACGATCAAAATGATCTTAAAAAAATCACTGGATACAGGTACCGACTTTTATTTAGGTTTATTAAACTACAGGGCCACTTCGCGAAATGGAATCGCGAGTCCCGCCCAGCTGCTGATGGGTAGGCGTTTAAATACCCGGTTACCGGTTCATGAGACCATGTTGGTACCGGATAGAGATAACGCGGCCGACTATGCAAACATATTGCGTAATCAGGCGCGAAGTAAACAATGGCACGACGAGCGTGCGCGAGACCTACCGGAGCTGCAGCCGGGCGATGACGTCATCGCGCTAGACGGCAGCGGCGGCCGGCGGCGCGCGGCCCGCGTCACGGGCCGGGCTCCGCAACCGCGTTCGTACTTCATAACGGATGCGACAGGCAAGCGTTACAGAAGGAACAGGCGGCATTTGATCAAAATAGAACCCCAGGTCGCATCAACGTCATCATCTCATCATGAATTAATGAGCGATGACGATGCAGATCACTCCACCGATGGTAGTGCCTACGACGATGTCGACGATGTTGACATTGCTTCTGACATCGCAGATCAGAGCATACAACTTCCAACCGACCATCAGGCTATTGTTCCAGGGCCTATTAATGATAACACTATTCCGCGCATTCCGAGAGCAGCTGCACTCGAGGCTAAAAATAAACTTAAACAATAAAATAACACATTTTAAATTTACTAGGTTAAAGAAATGTTTACTTTTTCGCTAATGTAAATAAGTTAATTCTAAAATCGTTCTTCGTATGTGCACTGTATTATGAACTCACATTCAAAGTCAAGTATTATTATATCATAATTATAATTAACTGTGTGTTACCTGACTACCGATTAACGAAACTTAGGATTACTTTTGCATTAGTTCGCCACTGTAGGTATAGGTTTTTCATTACTGTGTCTTGTTGTATGTAGAAATAATTTGAGGCGAATATTATCTAATCAAAAATCGACCCTACGGTCTACAGACAAGGTTCCAACTTCAAGTACAATGTTAGAAAGTTTTATGTTCGTTTCAAATAATTTCGACCATAAATATTTAGTTATAAAAACATAATAAGTAAGTATTTTGCATGATGGGGATGATACGTATGTATTGAATATCGTACGGTTATATACCTACTTAAATTTACATGCATGCGACAATCGTGTCGAAGGAATAAGACTGATAATTGTATGCATATTAAAATTAACCGTAACTTATGTATAGCTGTACTTTAGCGTAAACATTCATGAGAAGGGAGATGTAGTGTATTTATAAATATGTGTTGCGGTGGGTAGATTTTGTATGTAATAAATCAGTCTATATCCAGCCATCTTTGTGTTTACTTCACAACGGAGAATCTTTACCATCGTGGCTAGTGCCAGGTCCAGTTGTAATGAAGAGAAATGTACGTAACAAAACTGATCCCTATGTCGAAGAAGTGGAACTTTTACAAAGTAATCCTAACTACTCTTTTGTAAGAACACCAGAGGGACGAGAAACCACTATCTCAAATTATAACTAGCGCCTCTCCCAGCACTTGAACCCGGATCGATATCTGATGAGGATGAGCTGGAGATGCTCGATGCCGAATCAACACCATCCGTTGACTCACAGGAGTCCGAGGCCGAGCCCGCCGCCGAAGCGCCGCGCAGATCCGGGCGGAGTCGGCATCTGCCACACCACCTGCAGGACTACGAGCTGTAGTCTCTAGAAGGGGGGGGTGAATGACATGTATTGTCATAGCTGTCTTGTCAATTATTATCCTGTATTCCCTATGCAATGTTTTAAGCTGATTAAAGCCTGGTTTTCCTAAGGTTTTGTCGTGTCTTATGTATCAATCAATTTATTTATATTCACAATGTGAATATACAAGCCTAACAAAAGGGCGATATCTCCCGTTACATTTGCTTTGGGAGTTAATAAGTTTTGTATAGTGACAAAAACCATCAAACAAAAAATACAGTGATAAAGCGCAATACATGTTAATTCAAAAAAAACTTTTTATAATGTCCTAATGCAAAAGCATAGTGAAAAAAAAATTATCGCAGCGCGGCTAGTTGGACACGCGCTAGGCGGCGTTTATCTTACAAAATGGCCGAGTATTACTACGAGTATCTGCTTATGCAGCACACAGTTCGGGCAATATATCAAGGAGTCCATGTCTGGGGACAAGCCTTGTTGCCTCTCCAAAAGCTTCTGATTCCTTCTTCTTGGCGCTGAAAATGGTAAACAGTGAATGGACTCCTGTTTGGTCAGATTTACCAGATATCGCAAGTGTGTGTCTGGAACTCACTCGTTGCAGGTGCAAGAAAGGTTGCAAAAATCATTGCAACTGCATTAAAAGAAAATTGAAGTGCACAGAAGTATGTCTGTGTGCCGGAAACTGCGGACATTAAATTGTTTTTTAAAAATGTTTTGAATGTGTTTTATTTGGCATTATAAAATTTAACAAAGTAAGCATAAGCAGATACTCGTAGTCGTACTTAGTTACTCGACCAGTTTGTAAGATAAACGCCGCCTAGCGCGAGTCCAGCTAGCCGCGCTGCGATCATTTAATATATTTTTTCACTATCTTTTTGCTTTACGTCATTATTTAATATACACTTTTTTAGAATTCGCATGAATTTCGCTTTATTATAGTATTTTTGTTTGATATGTTTTGTCACTATACAAAACTTACTAGCTCCCAAAGCAAAAATCTCCTACCAACATTTTCACCTTTTTACGTTATTCTTATAAATGGACGTAGTTACGCGAAAACGTTCCAACCCACAAGTCACTCGAAAATGAGTTACCATAACCAGGGTACTATTTTTGACATATTACATCATGTGCACACAAAGATGCTAGTATTTTTTAGGTTAGTTTCATCAATAAAGTTTGACCCAAATGTTCCAACCCACCATTATGCCAAGGACGTGTACTCAAAATAAAGTAAAAACATTACATGCATACTGAAACATATTGTTAAAAACTCTTAATAGAATAACATATCGTTATAATGTTCCACTTGTCTTGGAACATTATACTAAATTCATAAATTGCACATTCAATTGTTTCTTAAATGATCCATGTGGGTTGGAACGTTTTTGCAAAATCTTTATACATTTTTTATTTCTGCAAAAATGTTCCATGTAATTTGAAACCTTTTACTTAGATTATTCCATACTGTTTTTTTAAGCTGCGAAGACTGTTCTAAATAAATTGGAACGTTTTATTATAATATATTATTGTCTAATTGTTTGCTTTAAACGATCCACATATACTTGATTCATTTTTGCTATTAAATATGTTCGAGAGAAAAAAAAAAATTTTTACCAAAATAAATAACTATGGTATATTTAAGTTTATGTATTTAGTCAAAACAATCAAAGGACAGCACCAACGAAGAATACACCGGAAGAATACATCAATATTATTAAAACCTGTAAAGAAGTTAAACCTCTTCAAGTTTACAAAATGACAATGACTGATTTTTTTAGTACAACTAAACTGGAAAAGAAGATTATCAATAGGAAGAACTTTGCAGAGGGCCTACCGCGAACGGCATTCGAAGTTTTCTTTCTCTGTCGCACTTACGTACGAACTCGTAAGTATGACAGAGAGGGGAAACTTCGAATGCCGTTCGCGGTAGGCCCTCTGACTCATCTAAAGTTAGTTGGCTACATACAAAAGAAATTAAGTTGGATAAAGATAAATGTTTTCTATTTTTATGCGGTCTACGATGGAAGACGATTTCAATGAGTTGAAAATTGATAAAAGAATAAAGCGCGAACTGCAATACATAAAATAATCTGATTTTTGTTTATTGTGGCCTAATGGTAAACCGATTGCTCCAGCGAAAATAGTGGACTTACAATCCATGTACCACTACATACCTGAGGATTGCCTTCAATTTTATAGAACGCTTCAAAGTTCTGAAGAAGCTACTGATGATGTTGATGGGTTTGGTGGAGTTCCGGAATTCGAGATCATAGAATACGATGATGAAAATTGAATGTTTAATATAAGTTTTTGATGACTTTTGGAACCATATCAGCTAATTTTTGGCATAGGTTCTAAGCTCAAAAGATCACGTCCTATTTTTTTTGTAATACATTTACAATAAGATATATTTATAAAAATAAATAGTGTATTATTTATTTTTATAAATATATCTTTAATAAATATATATAATAAATTCGTTTTGGAACGTTAATGCATAATTGCTATTTGACAAGGTTCATACAAAATTAAATTTAGCAAAAACGTTTCAAACTCGTTTTACCTATTTATATGCCCCTTGTGTTATGTATTAACAAAAAATATGCAAATCATTCAATAACCAGTTTGGCATTCCACAGTAAAACCAATAGTATTTGCCTTAAATAATGACAGGGAAAAAGTGTACCGCTAAAACACAAAATTGCGTTTATCTCAAAATGGGGTCGCTGTGGGTTGGAACGTTTTCGCGTAACTACGTCCAAATTTACTAATAAACTGTAAAAAACTAATATTAGCAATGAATTTAACGTCTTTGGTTTACATGAAAATGACACTTAACTTGCCCTAGTAGCCACCAGGAAGAGAATAGATTTTTTTTAAAGACAACTGATGGCGGCCACATTTTTACCACCCGCTTCCCGACTAGCCTCACGTTTCTTATTGCCTCAAGGACTAGAAATGTTAAGAATTACTCAAGGAACATATATAATGAAGCGCATAGCTTAATATTTTTGTCTTCGGTAAACTTCATAACTGCCTACACTATATAATTCTTTGTCCGCTTTGTATTAATATTAACTCCATGTATTCCTTTCTCAACTCTCTAGTTCGTGAGTAATGTACTTGGCTTTCCTGGGCAAGGAGAAAGAGGATTTTAATCACTCTCTAAGGGTGCAAGGGCAAAGCCGTTGATGGAGGGGGGGGGCACCATACTTCTCATGTCGACCAAGATTTTCTTTGGCTCGGTATTGTATTCAGTGAGTTTTGCGCAAACATACATCTTTAGGTTAAGGTGGTTCGATTGCCATACATAACGTTATTTGACATTCGCAGGCTAACGGCGTGATATTTTAAGAAACTTATGTAACAAACTTTCATAAATTGGCTTCCCATTTGCGCCAAATTCCCCCTTTCCTAGAATAAACTTGTATAAACTAGATTAATTTGAGAAATTGGTTTGTCACGTGATATTTTGGGAAAACTATTTTTCTCAAATTAATCTAGTTTATACAAGTTTATTCTAGGAAAGGGGGAATTTGGCGCAAATGGGAAGCCAATTGAAGAAAGTTTGTTACATAAGTTTCTTAAAATATCACGCCGTTAGCCTGCGAATGTCAAATAACGCTTTGTATGGCAATCGAACCACCTTAAGTGCTACTGATGAATCTGTTGTCAGCTCTGATGTTTGATGACTGAAGGTATTAACTTCCTGTAAAGGTTCCTGAGGGTAATCCTTATTGAAGCAGATATTATCAACAAAAGTTACGTCTTACATTTATTTCCAATATTAATTATTTAACTTGTTCCGACTGAAAATGCATATTCTCAGTGACTCTCTGTGATGTAAATACTGTGTACAAACGTTATTGAAGTGAATCTCGAGTTACTTTTGTTAAAAACTGCATAAAACCCGCGATGAAATGACATTGAAAAGCGAAAGTGACCTTGAGTGCTTAGTGACGCAGGATTATTTTGACTGAAGCAGGTGTAGCAATTACGGTCTAGTTTTTCAATTAAAGTGAATAGTGACATTTTTTAACAAGTCTTAGTGCTTTTTTACTATAAAACAACTAAAATAAGCGAATTATCCTTGCTCCGAGCCCACATTTAACTACGCCATCTAACATTTATAGCCGAAACTACTACCACCATTACCTGCCCTAAATCGATGAAACACCTACTCCACATCGTGCACCAAGTTGACGCTGTTTTTCTGTACCAACGAAAGAGGGCACTAGTAGATTTCCTGGACCCAATAAAACCGTAAAGAAGACAACGTTCTTTACATTTTTGATTTAACTAACTGACGTAAATATAACACTGCCAGACAAGATGCTGTGTGGAACCTGCAACAAACATTTGAAAGGGCAGTCAGGCGGCGAAGGCGACGTTGTTTCTTGTTCGAAATGCGCTATAAAATACCACAATATGTGTCTTAAACTGACTAGAGAGGAAAGCAAGTCGATCAAGTCAAATAGCAACAAATACGTATGTTCAAGCTGCAAGGCACCGCCAGCCCGTACCGGTCCTCCGCCGAAACGCGCAGAGTCCAGCATCCCAAAACAGAATGAAGAAAGCGTTGAAGAAGATTTCATGTCATCTGCCAAGAGCTTAGCATCGATGGCTGTCCCGAGCGAGGTACTGTCGTCTTTCTCTACAACTCTCCAGCAACTACAGCGGGTTTTTGAGACAATGAAGCGGGAGATGAAAGATTTTACCACATCACTAAATCACACAGCAGAAGAATAACAGAAATGAAAGGACAGCTGAAAGAACTCGATTTTTACAAATCAGAGGTAAAGAACCTGCGCACGGAGGTTTTGGAACTGCGTCAGGAACTCGAAACGAAAGAACAACGCCATTTATTAAAAAACGTTGAAATAACTGGCGTAACAGAAAACCAAGGTGAAAATTTGCAACAAATGGTGACCATAATGTGTAACAAACTAGACGTCCAACTTGATCCACGTGACGTCGACGACGTGCGGCGCGTCGGTCTTCGAGGCGGCGGTGCGGGCGGCGTCGAAAGGCCGCGCCCGATCGTGCTCACGCTGACCCGCCGCGCCCCGCGCGATCAGATCCTGCGCGCCGCAAAAGTGCGCCGCGGACTCACCACCGAAATGCTAGAGATTGCAGGAAACTCCCGCCGTGTCTACATCAACGAACACCTCACTAAAGCAAACAGGATTCTGTTTAGCAAAGCTCGAGCCGCTGGGGCCTAACTCAAATTTAAATTCGTCTGGTCCTCGAACGGGACCATATACATGCGTCGCAGTGAAACAAGCTCGGTATTGAGGGTCTCATCGGAAGCAGTGTTAGACAAGCTCTGCAATAATCCTGCACCTACTGGCCAATCTGAGTCGTTTCGACTCATGCCCGATTAAAAGCGGATCCATTGATTTATCCAACTTTTGGTCAGCATTGTTTGTAATGTCAATAATTGTTGTTCCAAAAGTATACTTTATGTTAGATTTTTATGAAAGCTTCATGTCTCTTTATGGATTAAGAAAAAAACCGTTTTGCGTAAATCGCCTCAACCTCAGAAAAAATAAATTAGAAAAAAATCTTAGGTTAAAAATAAATTTGCCACTTTACTACCTATTCAACTCAATTAATAATTGTAAACCTTACAAATCCTATACAAAAACATCCACAGGCGATTACGCACTAATACATTCAAATTGCTTTGAATCTAAAACTTACTGTACGAAAAACATAAATACATCATATGAAATGTTAATTTTATCTCATGAATCTCGAGAAATTAGATACTCGTTTAACAAAAACGCGGTAGCTCAATTATTTCAATTCACGCTTCCACAACAACAATTTTCCATTTTTACATATCTCAATCCACATCAACTAATGTTGTGGTTACATTATAATTGTACATTCATCAACGTATCTGAACGCAGCTTTTCCATCATCGTAACTTTCCCTTTTACCGTAAAATGGATAGAACTGAATTAGCAGACGAATTAGATTCTGCTTTTAACATAACTTGCCACGAAATTGTTAACCCAGACTCGTGTATTACCGTTTTCAAATCTAATAAGACGTTTAAAGTTCTAACATATAACATCCGTAGTATTAACAAAAATTTTGATTTTTTTCTCCTAAATTTACACAGAACGCATGTTGAATTTGACGTTCTCATCTTGACCGAATGTAGATTACAGGACACTACATCAATAGACCAAATCTCAGGTTATTCCTCTTACCATACCTCCCACAATATAAATCAAAACGGTGGTGTTGTAATATACGTTAAAGACCTCTGGACCGCAGTCGTATCCGAACCCCGGTTTGATGAAGCATGTTGTCTACTGGTGGACATTCCCAATATAATCACAATTCTAGGTAGTTACAGATCCCCTTCTTTCAATAATATCACAAATTTCCTACTTGCGTTAGAAAACACACTCAACACCCTCAGCCAAGTTAACCAGCTAATCATCGCTGGAGACATAAACATTGACATACTCACCTCTAAAAACCAGAGCACTAACGTAACAGAATATCTTTGTCTTTTTGCTGAATATGGCCTTTTAGCCGCGATTACCTTACCTACGCGCGAAAGAGCCTGTTTAAATCATATATTTATAAGAACAAACCGTTTAGTCACAGGTCTAGTGTGCGACTTCAATATAACTGATCACAAAGCTTCCGCGATTGAAATCTCATCCCATCCACCGAACCCCTCAAAGCCAAATAGGATTAAAACCACAATTGATTATGAAGCCGTTGCAATGGAGCTTTCTTCCACTGACTGGTGTATCGTTTTGGATGAATCTGATGTAAATATAGCAGCAAATACTTTTATGACAACTGTGAAGAATGCCTTAAAGTCAAATTTGAAAGAAATAAAGATTCCTCGTTCAAAATTCACTCTGAAACCATGGATGACTCCCGGTCTTTTACGCTGTGCCCAACATCGCGATAGATTACATTTAAAGTCCAAACAATACCCAAACGACGCAGTACTACAATTAACATACAATAGATATAAAAACTTTTGTAATAATCTTATGCGAAAACTTAAAGAAGAACACGAAAAACGAGAACTCTATGCTAATAATCATAATACAAAAAAATTGTGGAACGTAATTAAAAATATATGTAACATTAATAAGAAAAATACACACCCAGTCGATCTCATTGCCACCTCTGATCCCATAGACTCCCTAAACAACTGTAATCGATTCTTTTCATCCATAGGTCAAAAACTAGCCGGTAATATCATTTCACAAACGGGAGAATCAGAGCAAAATCTAGCAAACAACTATCAATCCAACAGCTGTACGGACAAAACATTCTTTTCAACACACCTGCTCGTAAAGTAGGTCTTATTACAGCGTATTTACACTGATAATGCAGAATATTACCCATGCCGTGCCTTTTACATTACGTTATCGCACTAGTGCCTTTTCATTACATATCTTTTTAAATATTAGCAAAATAATGCAGAATATTACCCATGCCGTGACTTTTACATTACATTATCGCACTAGTGCCTTTTCATTACATATCTTTTAACATTTTAATTTTTTATTTTATTTATTTTTTCCTCGCAAATGTGTTGAAAAACGTCGTATGAAACACGTGAGCATTGGTCATTACACTTCTCGTCTCCATTAAGCCTTCGCCTTCGGCTCAGGCTTAAAAACCGACTCGAGTGTAATGACCAACTTAGCACACTTGTATCATAATGTACTATTATGCAACCGACTGATTCTAGGGAAATCGAAACTATCATTACACAATTAAAAGATGACAGTGCACCAGGTTTGGATGGAATTAGCAACAAACTTATAAAATTGGTTAGAAACAGTATTATCCAGCCTATTACCCACATCTGCAATCTAAGTCTTAGTTCTGGCTGCTTTCCTGACCTGTGGAAATTAGCATCCGTCACTCCTATCCATAAAGATGGACCAAAAGACAATCCCGGTAACTATAGACCAATTTCTTTACTTAGCTCATTCTCTAAAATCTTGGAAAAACTTGTTAACACACGATTAGTCAATTATCTCGAAAGGTTTGGTCTCTTATCTGATAGGCAGTTCGGTTTTAGGCAAAACCGATCCACGGAAGACGCCACCTCACTTCTTGTTAATCTCGTTTGCTCTTATTTAGATAATAACTCAAAATGCATCGGCGTCTTCCTGGATCTGGCTAAAGCCTTTGATACGGTGTCATTTCCGATTTTGCTCCGATAACTCCAAAATCTAGGCATACGCGGTGTGCCGTTATCCTGGTTCGAGAGTTATTTGTCTGGGAGGAGACAACTCGTCAAAGTAGGTTCCTTCAGAAGTGCCATGGAGCAAATTAATTTTGGCGTACCGCAAGGAAGCATCCTTGGCCCCACTCTATTCATTATCTATATGAATGACATATTTAATCTCCATATTGAAAACGCAGAGATTATTTGTTATGCTGATGACACCGTCATTCTTTTCAATGATAAAAACTGGCAGAACACAGTTATTGCTGCATAAAGAGGTATGAGAATACAATAATACCGATATGGTCGGAAATAAACATATCAATAGGCTCCACTTTGTTTATTACCGGTTTAGGTATGTTAGTGTAAACGTGATCGAGGCATGTCATCGTGTTTGTTGTTGTTCTAGTCGGAAACTTTACGAGAGATCTTAGACCTGACTGTTTTAATATTTCATTTAGATTTTTGGTATGGGAGTTTTTGACCAGTAAGTTTATATTCATATCACCCATTATGATTACGTTGTGGTTTTTTATGACGGGCAAGTTTGCTAGCTCATTAAGCTTTGAGAACCACAAATCTAGGTCCCCTGTTGGAGGCCTGTAAATACATACCACGATCACGTCTAGACCCACACATTCAATAGCGCACGTCTCAAAATGCGATTCCACGGAGAGCTGGGCGACTTCTTCACGTTCTATTGTAAGTATAGGAGTCTTGGAGTAAATACAAGTACCGCCTCCTGCTCGAGTGATCCTTGTAGTATATGCGCAAAGCTTATAGTTTATTACGTTTACACTTTTTATTTGTTCTGGTTTAAGCCAATGTTCGGTTAGGCACAGAACATCTATCTCGTCATTTGACTGTAGCTCACATTCTAATTTATTCGTTTTATTAAAAAGTCTGTTTATGTTTTGATGGACAATTGTTAAACAGTTTTCTCTAGATGTATTGTTCATTGTGAGGGTTTCAGTTCGTGCCGTCCGTGTATGCGGCGGCTGCCGGGCTAAGGTTGCTTGCGCCTCGGCGGGCGGTGTCGTCGGCGGTGGCAGAGTAGCGGCGACGGCGGCCGGTCGGCGCACGCCCTGCGCGGCCGGCGCCGAGTCGAAACCACTCGCTTACTTCTGTATATGGTGGCCAGTAGTCAGCGGACATGAGGGTCTCGAACATGCTGTGGGGAGTCGTTATCGCGAACGATGCGTAGTATTGGTGCTTTAAATGTAGTTTTTCTACCGTGCATTTAGTGTTACCGCTTTTTTTGGCAATATATGACTTGATGGCTTCAGCAGTTGTATCATACTCAAAAAAGCACGCGTGGATTTTTTTAGCGCGTTCTATAGTTTTCAAATTGCTATCTGCGGGTCCAGTGCCGGTTATCGCTACGCGTTTCGGTTTACTTTTTTTGTGTGATACTATTTTCCAATTTTTGGAATTAGACTTTTCCGTCAATTTGCTGTCGGTTTCGTTTTCATTTATATATGAATTATGCGGCGACGGTGCTAACTGTTGTGTTGACATCGTTTCTACGGCGGAGTTGGTGGTAGTGTTTAAATTGGCCGGGCCGGTCAAGTTTATGGCCGGTTCGTCAACTCTTTGTGGCGTCAATTGTGGTATCGTCATTGTTTTTGTATCAGATTTTGTGATAGTTTTCACATTCATCGAGGGGTGGGCATTCGTTTTTGTGGCGGCGGGTAGGGAGCTGCGCCGGTTTTCGGAACATGCGGGTAGCGTGCGGCTAGCGATACTAGTCGGTTGGATCTTGTCGGTGACCTGTGGCACGGGATTTTTTGCGCGCGTCGTCTCGATCTTCGATCCGTTCGGGCTATAATCGCTTGTGAGTGATAAGTTGCACTTGATACACATGAGTTTTTGGTTTTCTGATTTGCTTATTTTATCCTCTAGCTTCTTTAATTCCGTTAGAACGCTTCCGATTTTGGCTTCTATCGGTAGCAGGAACTTTTTAATAACTTTCTCTAAGGAGTCTAATGTGGATTTCGCCATAATTCACAATTTCACTAAACACAACCCACAGAGCACACGCGATGCGACCGAACCTGGTAGAATGACTGGATATGGACTGATAAGTTTACAGTTTAGTAATTTTCTAAAAGTGCAATGTAATTTTTTATTTTTTAAGGTTTAAGTCCCTTTTTAAGTTCCTATAGTTTATACTTTGAATGTAAGTACCTTGTAACACAATTCCAAAATGTAATTTTTAACTGGTTCCCCGCGACACAGGCGAAGCCTAGTGCGGAGACCTCTGGAAATTAATGTAAGAAAATATGCCAAATAATTTTTTTATTACTTTATTACTTTTTTTTATATCATAAAGAATAATAATAAAGCAATATATCAAAAGAGCTTGAGTGATCCATGATTGTTCAGGCAATATTAATTCCGGTTGTTGGTCATCTTCCATAAATGCGGTAAAGGGCTGAGTCCCTGGTTCAAAGTTCCAATGAGAGCTTTTTTTCCCTCAATGGGAAGGCTCCTGAACAAGTTTATGTTAGATAGATTTTGGATGATCCTTGCAGACATCTGAACAGGGTCCAGGCACAGCAAATCATACTGGATGCTTTTCTTGACTCCCATGCGGCAGATATTGGCTAGAACTTCCCCTGTGGGAGTTGTACCCGAGATTGTGGGGTTGTCCTGGGCATCGTATGATAGTGTTAAATGGCGTGAAACGTACGAGCAATTTGCTGCGAAGCATGTGACTGGAAGGGTGTCTCACCTCCGTAATCGGAATGTGATGCGCTGGACGGAGTGATGTTCCTTTGGTGGGTTTGTCTAGCCACAACAGCCGTGTTCAATGTTTTTAAATCCATCACTTCCATCATATTGGTCATAGATGAAGCGACACCGTTCCATGTGATAGATAGCTGATCAAGAGTGTGACGATAATCCTCAACTTGTTTGGTGGATACTGCTACCATCACCTGAAGATCTGTTGCTAATGATGAGATATCTGCAATGGCCTTCCGAGCTTCCTTAGATATTGCGATCTGATATGCGTTGAGAGCTGCTGAGTATGCTGAATAGAGAGACCAGTAACCATGCTTGGCTGCCTGATGGAATGTCGGTTGCATTTGGTAGAAGTCAGATCCAGTTCTACCGATCAGCAATTCCACAGTGCTGGACATGCTGAGGGCCTGATCATTGTGGAGTCGTCCTAGTTCCTTAGCACACTCTATTAACTCGCTTCCGGGTGTGTTGCGCTGTTTCAGTAAAGATCGAGTTTGTCCTAGCACCTCTGCTATGCGGGTCTCGGTTTGTCGTGCCCTGTCCATAGGGGCGTTGGGTTGAGCCTGTTGCAGGGTTGCTGGCAGGGGTCTCTGCATGTTCATGACATCTGCTGCCTGGTCTAGTACCTCCTGAGCAATAGAAATAGAAATATATTTATTTGCCATTAAATGTGGTATACAAGTGGTGTTACATGATAAGTTGTGGAGCCATACACATTTAGACTTTAAAAAGCCATGCAAATTGAAATTACACTAAAATTAAGATTAATCAACATTATTATTTCAAAAATTAACATAAATAAATAAATAAATAAATATTATGGGACAATCTTACACAAATCAACCTAGGCCCACGGTAAGCTCAGTAAGGCTTGTGTTGTGGGTACTAGGCGATGATATAAATAATAGATAAATACATATAGATACTTATATACATATATAACATCCATAACTCAGGAACAAATATTCGTGATAAACACACAAATAAATGCCCTGACCGGGATTCGAACCCGGGACCTCCAGCTTCGTAGGCAGAGTCACTACCCACTGGGCTACGGAGGCCGTTACATGCATTAATAGTACTTATCGCAAAGTCGTTAATCCATTAATGTGAACTATTGCAACAATTATAAAAATGTCAATTTATTGTCGTATCTAAAAACTCATTCAGAGTGTAGTAACACTTTTCAACAAGAAAAGAGAACAGTTTGTTTTTAAATTTATTGAGTGGTAGTTTTTTAAGTTCGTGAGGTACTCGGTTAAATATCTTAATGCACATTGCGTAACACTTTTTACTTCGCATGGCTGTATGCATATAAGGGAGTACTAACCTCTCCGGATATCTAGTATTTAAACGTGTTGTATCTCTTTTCATGATGAACATATCAGGGTGCAATTTAACAAATACACAAATTTCGTAGATATAAATCGAGTACACCGTTAATAACCTCAGTTTAATAAAATAACTTTTACAAGATGTTCTTCGAAATATGTTACATATTGCTCTAATAAATTGTTTTTGTGTTATAAGGGTGCGCTTCACATGTGATGAATTTCCCCAAATCAAAATACCATACCTTAAATAAGATACTACAAAAGCGTGATATGCCGTTATAGCGGTTTTCATATCAGTTGTACTTGTCAATCGCCACAAAACATATACAAACCTATTAATTTTTGAGCAGACTTTATCTACATGCGTCTTCCAAGTACATTGATCATCAAGAGCAAATCCTAGAAACGTAGTGGTATCACATTCTACTAGAATCTGTCCATTATTAAATATATTTAGTTTTTCCTTCTTTCTCCTTTTATTAATAAATTGTATGTACTTTGTTTTCTCAACATTAACTTGTATATTATTATCATTTAACTATTTAATTATGTCAGCAATAGCATTATTAATAATATTCTCATAATTTTGATTACGCATGTCACAAATAACAATTGAGATATCGTCCGCAAATAGGGTACAACTTAGTAATTAAGGGAAAACATTAATATTATTTATTATACAATAAGAACAATAAAGGTCCAAGTATGGTCCTTGAGGTACTCCAACCCTTTTTTACAACATGTGTGATCTATAATTCTGTCGCAATGGGTACTGATACTGGTTGCAGTAGACAGCTTGCATCATTGCCCGACGTATTTGTCCTGATTAGATGGGAGATTGTATTAAAAATGATTGATCCAAAATCCCTCGGAGTGAACATGCACCTATGTGTCTATGTGACTGGCTTGCTTGTGCTGTTTTCTCACCTGTGAGGGTGTTTGTTTGAGTGGTTGTTTTCAGGAATGTGTAATAACTTCCGTAAGAAATACTAATTCAATTAAGAGCCTTTGACATCTTCAGCACAGCTGTCACCTTGGGAGTTGCCATTGCTACAAATTGGAAACAAAACTTTTATTAATTACCTTGTCTATCTGTTTCGTGAAGAATAAGTTATAAAGTTTTATATCAGAAATTAAGTTACCTTAGAATCTAGTTACTTATTTTATTACATTTTTGGAGTACGAAAAATTATAAAGTAAGAAAATATATATATATATACTGAACATTAGACAATATTAATTTATTTTTTTATCGGTAAGGTACTAAAATATAAATTTAAAGAAACTACTGTGCGCTGACCACGTGACTTTGGCGGTGTGACGTCACGTGACGTAAGTCCAGTTTTGACTCGAGATGCTAAAGTAAAATTATAAACAAGAATTGAACTCAAACTAAGTTCTTCAGCATGAGAAATTATAAATGTTGAGTCTGCCACATATGGATACAACACTAAGAAAACTGAAAATCTTTAAAAAATATTAATAAAATCTGACAGACGTATTGTGTCAAATCTCCCGGCACGCCCAAAGGATGCCGAAAGGTAAGAAAATGAACTTAATAGATAATAAGTAGTTAATTAATAATAATAAAATAGATATTATAGGTGTATCTACTTCCATATATAACACTGTATGAATCAAGTAATACACACTGTGGGTTGCAGCAACGCCAATAAAAGGTGGCCTGGCGGTCTTGGTGTATTCAACTCGTCCAAATTGTAAGATTTATTATTTTAGAGATAAATAATGAAATAAATAATATATGAAGAATATTGTTAAAAATATGTCTCAAACAGTATTTTTATCTATGCGCTACCTTGAACAGCTTATCTTTCAGTCGAGTCTGACGTGTTCTCTTTCTCTCGGGTAACGTGCCAGCATGCACGAGCACGCTATCTTGTGTCGTCCAATATACAATAATGTTTTAATAAATTTATTTATATTTACAATGTGAATATACAAGCCTAACAAAAGGGCGATATCTCCCGTTTCATTTCGTGAAGAAATAAATGCCATATTGCCAGACATCTCATCTTTTTATTCAATGAAGTTCCCAAGTCGCTGACACGCGCGGCAGCGCCCACGTCTGCACAATAAATATGTATCTCTCTATATGGATTGCAAGAAATAAATGGGCAAAACATTATCATTTTATTTTTTGTCGTTGACAGCCCTCATTATCGGCGATGTTTTTAACATATTACTTTTGTCTTTCGATCCTGTACTTTCTTCAATGAGGCCAACAATAAGTGGAAAAAAGAAACAGGCTTTCTTCCCTGAAACTTTAGAATTATTAATTTGTCTGGAACCTCAAGAAGAAGAAGTGACAGATACCACAAATGTGTACCCTGGTTCTGAAATAGACTCGGATTTGGAAATAAGCGACCACGAAAACTAAACTTTCAGGATTCCAATATTAGCATTAGAATTATTTTAATGTTTTTTTTTTAAATATTAAAAATATATTAATAATAAATGTTAAAAAGAATATTTACAATTCACTTGAGAATTAAAGAATAACATTAAACTAACAAAAAGGACCGCCCCGGATCGTTGGTGGCCCAAAAGTTCCCATGACACTAGCAGCGTTGCCACGGTGGATGGCCAACGAAATCTGTTGAGCCAGGAACAATTCTTTTAATTAGGATTACACATACTTATTTCTGTTTTTATGTAAACCAATTATTGATAATGTTACTGATATTTATTTCATTACGTGAATTCGTAGTATCTACTAATGATTGTTACCGGACCTCATTAACGATCATTAATTTTAGACTCATCAGTTGTCAATGTGTCATTTGTTAAATACTGTTTCATTAAGTACAAAGATAATGTAATAAAGATGATACAGGGGTAATAATGTAATGGTTTTATTTTCAATTTTCTACTTGTAGCTCTTGTAAGTTTATTATTTATTTGATTAAAACAATGAGAAAAAGTTATTTCAGGATGAAGAAATAAGGTTTTTTTTTTT
Source organism: Epinotia brunnichana (assembly GCA_963854355.1). Lineage (NCBI taxonomy): Eukaryota > Metazoa > Arthropoda > Insecta > Lepidoptera > Tortricidae > Epinotia > Epinotia brunnichana. The sequence goes on from OY977960.1 coordinate 524,467, forward strand.
TATTAAATAAGTGAATAAGGTAGAAAAGTTCGCGTAGTGTCTAAATATTTTTAAAAAATTGGTACTTAAATCAATTGGTATTAACTCAAATTCTTGCAGATGGCAAGGATATTACGGTAAACCTTTAATTTTTGTAAAAAAATCCGTTTTATTTGTACGCTCCATACATTTGATTGGAACAAAAATTCACTACGCGTAAGTTATTGGTTCGATCAAACTCAAATTCATTCTTTGTAGTCAAAGTAACGAGTATAACCATATTACAATAAAATAAAAAATAAAATAAATGAAAAAAAATACAGGGTGTTTGGTCCATCGTTTGCCAAATTAAACCGTCAGGTAGTTTGGGTCATTTGCTATCACTTCCAGCAATCAAAAACATTTTATGGTTTTTTTTAATATTTAAATAAAAAATGTAAAATTCTAAGGGGGGACCCTTTGATTTTTTATTGTTTATTTAACTATAAAAAAAACCCGTGGCTTCAAATTTTTTTTGAATGCTGGAAGTGATAGCAAATGACCCAAACTACCTGACGTATTAATTTGGCAAACGATGGACCAAACACCCTGTATATCGTTTTTTTTTAAAGTGCAACCTGTAGGAAAATTCTAACTATGTGGAAAAATCAAGAATAATTGGTTTTAAAATCAGTTTGTCAGGATATTACGGATAACTCTTTATTTTTGAAAAAAAATGAAATAACTAATAGAAGAAAAGAGTCGGATTTTGTTTTCATCAAAAAAAATCCAAAAGCAAAACAATTGCATCTCTATTCCAACCCAAAATGGTTTAAATTCCTTTAAGAGAACAAGTCCTTCCAGTAGGCCCATGGGCCTTAGGAGGATAACCTCCAAAAAGAAATTAGATCCCATAAAAAACATTCCATGTATAAAATAGGCCAAGTCTCGGAACTCTTCCACAGTAAAAAGTGGTGAGATATTTAGTAGAGCCAAGTCAGGCATTCTTATTAATCTTTATTTGCTTGCAAAATAAAATTTTGTGACTTGGCAATCACACTTAAGGTGCATTCGGGTAACTCCGAAAATCGGGTTATTCCTAATGATCTAAAAAAGTGAGTCTTATATAGTTCTCACACAATGTACATATTCCTTTTTTATTTGGAGTTAACCTACTAAAAAATGCTATTGGATTGGTTATTGGAATTACCCGATTTTCAGAGTTACCCAAACGCAGTGCTTACATAGTTAAAGGTATGCAAAAATTTGTAAATGCAGTAAAGTTGTATGATTTCCAAGTTGCAGAATTTTATTTAGCAAGCAAATAAAGATTAATAAGAATGCCTGACTTGGCTCTACGAAATATCCCACCATTTTTTACAATGGAAGAGTTCCGAGACTTGGCCGATTTTTTACATGAAATGTTTTTTATGGGATAATATATACCTAGGTATTATCTGAATCACCATAGATTATATTATTTAGGTATGATAAGATAAGTCAGTAGGCACAAGTTTAGTATAGGGAGAGTTTTCTAGACACATGATACCTACTGAACTAAGGCATATAACCACGTAAATATTTTCATGCTCTCATTATATAACTAGCATATTAAAATTTTTATAATTGCAATTTGCAAGATTATTATTTTTAACTTTTTTTAACAATACCTACTCCATTCAAATCAAATTATTAGCGTAGTGTAGTAGTTGGTAGAGGTAAATGTAACAACGAATACATTAGTTAAGTATTTTGAACAAATATTTGTCCTACAAAAATAATTACGACTAGCTGTTGCCCGCGACTTCGTCCGCGTAGAACTTTTTATCGTCTTAGAAAATGATTTCTCTCAATACAAAATTTGAACCCTCTTTTAGGGGATAATTAAAAAAAAAGTTGATGTTCATTTTCTAGTTTGTGAACAAACAGTCTAAAACCAAAGTTAAAAATCTCATACTTTAAAAATGCCTTGAAATACTCAAACTTTGAACCAATTTTAACACTCTTAGGGGATGAATTTGGAAAAACTCTGAAATCAGTTTTGTAGTCTTTTAACGTACAGAATAAGACCGAAGTTAAATATCTCTTACTCACACTTTAAAATTTTATTGCTCGCCATTTAAAATTTGAACGCCCTTTTAAACCCCCTTAGAGGTTGAATTTTTCTAATCGCTGAAAGAACTTTTTTCGTAAACTTTTAAGTCTCTAGCTCAAAAAAAGTGTTGCCCATACAAAGCTTTCTTAACCCCCTTAGGGGTGGAATTTTCTAAAACTCTGAAAGTACTTTATTATTAATTTTAATAAGTAACATTTTGAATAGTTTTAAGTCTAGTAAAAAAAAAAGTTTTTCCCACACAACACTGGCTACCCTTCTTAAGGATCTTAAGGATCCCCTTAGGGATGGAGTTTTCTAAAACGCTGAAAGTTCTTTTTTAGTATTCTAATAAGTAATCTTTTTGCAAAGTTTTAAGTCTAACTCAAAAAAAAGTGTTGCCCATGCAAAGCTTGCTCTCCTTTTTAACCCTATTAGGGGTGGAATTTTCTAAAACGATTTGTGTTCTTTTTTTGTATTTTAATAAGTAATCTTTCTACAAAGTTTCAAGTCTCTAACTCAAAAACATAAACTTTCCCTGATAAAAACTTTGCACCCCTTTTTATCCCCCTTAGGGATAGATTTTTTCAAAACGCTGAAAGTCTTTTTTTTTTGTATTTTTATAAGTAATCTTTCTACAAAGTTTTAAGCGTCTAGCTCAGAAAAAGTGTTCCCCATACAAACCTTGCACCCTTTTTTAACCCCCTTAGGGAATGATTTTTGTAAAACGCCTAATGTAGTATTTTTCATGTTCTAATAAGTAATTTTTCGTCAAAATTTTATGTCTCTATTAAATAAAAATATGTTTTTCCCATACAAACTTTGCACCCTATTTTACCCCCTTAGGGGTGAAATTTTCCAAAACGCTGAAAGTACTTTCTTTGTATTTAAATAATCTTTCTACAAATTTTTAGGACTCTAGCTAAAAAAAATAGTTTCCCACATACAAACTTTGCACCCCTATTTTTAGGGGTAGAATTTTCTAAAACGCTGAAAGTACTTAATTTGTATTCTGATGACTAATCTTTCTACAAAGTTTAAAGTCTTTATTTAAAAAAAATATTGTTTCCCCCATACAACTTTTGCACCCCTATTTTACCCCCTTAGGGGTAGATTTTTTTAAAACACTGAATCTAGGTACTTTATTTGTATTCTAATGAATAATTTCTCTACAAAGTTTTAAGTCTCTATTTAAAAAAAAGTAGTTTTTCCCATACAAACTTTGCACTCTATTTTACTTCTTTAGGGGTAGAATTTTCTAAAACCCTGAAAATACTTCATTTGTATTCTAATGACTGATCTTTCTACAAAGTTTTAAGTCTCTATTTTAAAAAAAAATGTTTCCCCCATACAAACCTTGCACCCCTATTTTACCCCCGTAGGGGTGGAATTTTCCAAAACGCTGAAAGTGTTTCATTTGTATTCTAATAACTAATTTTTCTACAAAGTTTAAGTCTATAACTCAAAAAAAAAAGGTTCTCCCATACAAACTTTGCACCCCCATTTTACCCCCTTAGGGGTAGAATTTTCAAAAATCCCTTTTTATCCCTAGCCCACGTTATAAAAGCAACATACTGTGCAAAAATCAACTCTCTAAGATTAGTAGTTTCGGCTGTGCGTTGATGAGTGAGTGAGTGAGTGAGTGAGTGAATAAGTCAGTCAGGACATAGGCATTTATTATGTATAAATAGATAGAAGATAATGAAACTCCCATTCAAATATCTCAAAAAATTATGAAGCTACATCCGTTTTAATGTCGCTTGTTAGAGTGAGAAAACGATGAGGGACTGTGACGTCAATATACTCGAGCGTCATAGTAAAAAACAATCGTTTCATATGAAGGTGCGTTTTGCGGAAAAGGGACAGAACATACCCCCTCTTAAAACTTTGGACTCTTATAACTTAATCATTACCTATATAACCTCTTGCTTTGTTTTTTTCTCCATTTGACTATATTTATTTTAAATTCTTTTTCGAGAAAATACATTATGATTATTTACCATATTTTCGATTCCTGAGCTATAACCACGAACTTCGGAATTCGAAAATATTCGGGTATCTCTATCTCTATCGCACTAACCATACTCGAGTGACAGGGATGCTAATATATGAACATTGAGTATCGGTTTTCGTGGTAGCGCCGCAGGTACTTTGGCTGAATGCGCCGAGCGCGTGCCATTGTCATTCAAAAAAAACAAATTCGTGTTAATTATATTGTTCAAATTTGTTGATTTCATTTATTGAAATTACGACATAAAACGACATTTGCGCATATAAGTTCTCATATCAGAATCGAATATTTTTTTATGGTTTATATTTTAGCATTTGTCTCGTAAATGTCTATCGTAGACGGGATTTAAATTATTAATAAGTGAAAGGCAAAGCAATTCCGCCATTTTGACGAAAATTTGACGGTTCTTATAGCTGACAGTTGGAGCAGCGTTTGATTTCAATAAAAATAAATGAAAAATTAAATGAAGTCGTATATTTCGGAAAATTAATTAACTGTCGCAGTCGGATAAAAACTATCCTAAGTTGCAGCTAGAATAATAATGTACCTATATAAAATGTTTCATATTTTTCCGTTCATGGGATGCTGAGAACATTCGAACCGCGCAAAGCTTAGTTTCAAACTGGCTGATTCTTTTTTTAATTTAGAGATTTATTATAAGTGGAGATAAGTAGGTATACCCACCTATCGTTAAATTCGGCCAACGTTCAAAGCAACAAATAAACTTCTGATTTTGACATTTTTGGGACGGAAGTTTCGAGAAATGAAGGCGTAGATAGAAGACGCACGTATCGAAATGAAACGAGTGCAGTGCACCGACAGGTTACAACTTGCTCGCGGACGGGATGCCTACCATGCAATACTCGTACAGTAGAATACGAGTATAATAACTCGCTTTCCTTCAGTATAGCTTCACTTTATTATTCTAAGGCTTCACTGAATTACTTAAATAATATAAATCTTATTTAAATCCACTAAGATATAAATACAGTATAAAAATGTTCAGAACAAAAACGGTCGGGAAAACTAAATGAAACTCACCTTGTTACGAACAAATAATGTAACGCCTCCAGTCGAGTAGACCTTGTAGATTTTAAACAATATTTTTTTTAATAAATGCCTTATCGCGTTTGTGTTATTAACGTTTACTAGCAAAGGCAACGGATTGTGTACGTTCGCGTACGGAAACGACAAAATTGCGAATGCGGAGGCAGCGAGCGACGTGCGCTCTGGTAGACTCAGAAATTGTTGTGCAATAACAAAGTGCCCGCCAGCCACAGACACAGTCAGTTTTCCTCAATCCCCACCATTCACCGATTTCGTTCTAAAAATATCTCCGCTGCTTTGCCATTGGCTGCTTGAAATGACGTCAACTGCGTGAGCCAATGGGATGGGTATGTTTATATGTAGTGGTGTCGTAGTGTGTGTGGGAGTAGAGCTATGCGTGTTGGAGCTTGTTTTTCACGAAAGTCGGCATTGTATTTTTTTTACAATTATTGTCCCATACAAAGGGCGAAATGCAATGCATATTATGCGGAGGGATGACGGTCATGGGACCAAAAGAGTGTTAGGTATGAACGTGGAGGAATGGAAGAAACGAGGTAGACCAAGGAAAAGGTGGATGGACTGTGTGAGAGAGGATATGAAGAGGAAGGAAATAAGTGACGAGATGACGAGGGACAGGGAGATATGGAATAAAAGGACATGCTGCGCCGACCCCAAATAAATGGAATAAGGGCAAGAAAATGATGAAAAAGGGCGAAATGCCCGCTCGACCAATCTGCGATGAAAAGGTATATTAGGTACATGTGCTCTGTGTCTCATGCCTCAGAGGAAGAGGGCGCTACTGTCACGGTCAACATCGACTCTGTGTTATTTTTAAGATTAAAAATGGAAAACAGTGTTTTTTCGGGGTATTAATACGATTGAAGGTGATTGTGGGACTTAAATACGCCTTATAGATCTGGAAAGTTACGCGAGAGTGGACAAATTGTGTAAAAATCAAGAAATACAACAAAAACACATTGTGAACCTTTTCGTTGACATTACTAACTTTTACGTGCAGTGGACTTATAAAAACCATATGGCTAAGAACATGTTTCACCAAGCAAATTGTTTAGCATAATTTACAGTCATCATCATCAATATTTAAGAGCTTGGCTCTTGTCGGTGGAGTATGCGCCAGTTCTCTCGGTTCTCGGCTAATTTCTTTAGGTCCCGGTAAGACAAGACATTTGCTTTTGCTTTTAGTTGCTGTACAAAGCTTATCCTTGGTCGACCTCTACCCCTTGATCCTTCGATCTTACCTTCTATGATATTTCTAAAGAAAATGTCGTGTCTTATCAAGTGACCTATCATTTTGCCTCGTCTATTTTCAATTGTGTTCAGCAAGTTTCTTTTTTCTCCCACCATTCTCAACACTTCATCATTTGTCATTCTGTCCGTCCAGCTTATTTTCTCCATTCGCCTCCAGAGCCACATTTCAAAAGCTTCAATCCTTTTTCTATCTCTTTGAGTCATTGTCCACGTCTCACACCCGTATAATGCAAGACTCCAGATGTAGACTTTGATCAGTCGTTTTTTGGTCTTTCTGGAGACGCTACGAATTTACAGTGTCGACATTAAAACTAAAGAAACAAATAACCTAAAAAACACTCGAAAAATAACAGTAAACAGCCAGCCATCTAGCGGGGGATAGAAGAACTAAGCAAAACAGCTCTGTTTTATCGACAGCTAACCTGTTTTACAAACTGAACCAGTAATTAGTTTCGCTACTCGCCGCTGAGGACACCACTGCTGTTTGTACAATATACAACTTAGCTCCGCTAGTCACCACCAGAGCTGTCAACCGACGAATTTCATTAAATATACCACGAAATTGATAAATATCTAAGACATGGACGAGCTTAAAAACCTGATTCTTAGCCTACAAATGGACATAAAAGAATAGAAAGAGGAAATGAAATGCATGAGCAGAGATATAACCGAAAAAATCAACGAAAGATTAAACGAAAAATTTAACGAACTGAAAATAGAAAACGAAGCACTCAAACACAGAATCGATAAACAAGAAAGACAATTAACTTACCTAGACAGAATAACAAGGGAAAAAATATTTTAATTTTCGGCCTAGAAGAACAGGAAAAATACTACTTCGACTTAGAGAAAACTGTGCTGGAGACGATAAATGAAACCGGTAGATGTTAAATGCGCAGAATCTGAAATAGAATCAGTTCAAAGAATCGGCAAAAAACAAACCGGGGAGGTGAGACCTGTGAAAATAACAATTTCAACCATCGGAAAGAATCAAGATTTTAAGAAACAAGAAAAATCTAGACAGAACGAACTACTACATCAAAACAGATATGCCCAGACAAGTCAGAGACGTCTCTGTACCCCCTGGACCCACTTAACCAACAAAACCATACACGCACGCCAAAACTGATGATGAAGGGGAAAAAAAGAACACGGCCTACTACCCCGAAACAACACAATACGTACAGAAATTCTACTTTGCCTAACTCGAAAAAGAACAAAATAACATTTTTTTACAACTACGATAGCTCCAACGATTCCACCCGCCTACCCGACACCGAAAACTCTACACTCCCAAACCAAGACACAAACTAGCAATCAACCGATGAGAACCTCACCCGTCTCCCGCCTGAGCTGGTCCCTCTGGGAGATGAAGACCATAACCCTCCAAGCACTCAACAAACATCAGTAAGAGACAAGGAAGACTCTTTCTATGTCGGTACCTACAACGTTCGCTTTTTAGCGACTACAGCGAAGGAAACCGAACTCATACACACCCTCAACCACGTTAAGTATGACGTCGTTGGACTCTCAGAAGTCCGAAGAAAAGGCTGTAGCATCGAAAAACACAATAACTACATCCTATGCTACAATGGAATAACTCAAGGCGAAAATGGCGTAGGTTTTTTAATAAATATAAAACATAAATGCAATATCGGAAGCTTCAGAGGATTATCAGAACGAGTAGCACTACTAGACATTAAAATAGAGAACTTTACAATATCCATCGTTCAGGCATATGCCCCGACATCAACAGCAAGCGACGACGAGTTAGACTCCTTCTACTGCACTCTTAATAAATAAATAAATAATAAAAAAATAAAAATACTTTATTTCAGACCTAGTGATCCATAGTGTGTTAGTAACATGTGATTAATACTAAATTGGTTAGTAACAGCAAGTAAGTATAAAAATATTCTCAAATAATAAATTGGGCAACGCCCTTAATCTGTCCAATCCAATAAGATAGGATTGGACAGTCAAACCTCCACGATATTGCCTTTACGATGCTGTTGGCGCTTGCTCTCACCCTGTCTAATAGCGATGCTATCATTTTGCGCATGATCGCCTGAAACTCGTCTACACGGGCTTCGGCGAACATGCCCGAGGCACTACACCTCCTCGGCAGCCCCAGCAACATTCTAAATGCATTATTGTATCGCACGCGCAGGGCGCTATAGGCTCGCTTTGTATACCTAACCCACAGGCTGCTCGAGTAAAAAGATTGTGTATACGCTTTAAAAAGCGTTATCTTTACTTCGTATGAACATCGAGCAAACCTGCGAGCAAGCATATTACTACGAACCGCTAACGCCCTGCGCTCTCTCTCAATATCCATATCATCTTTCAGGTCGCTCGTGATAATATGTCCCAGGTACTTGACCTTATCCACGACCAACAGCTGACTACCGCTTAGCCAGATAGGTGGTACATTATATGGCTTAATTTTTCCTACCGTAAAAATCATGACCTCACTTTTAGTGGGGTTGTACACAAGCCCATGTGCCCCTTGTTAATGAAGCTATCCAGCTATGTGGAAAAAACATGATAATAACGGGCGACTTCAATGCAAAAATAGGGCAACCAGGAATAGACGAATACACCGTAATGGGTAAATTTGGTCATGGCAACAGAAACACCAGAGGCGATCGCCTCATACAATTTGCTTTCGAACACAGAATGTCAATAATGAATACTTTTTTCAAGAAAAGGCTAAATCAAAAATGGACGTGGAGGTCACCAGATGGCACCACTAAAAATAAAATTGACTTTATACTGACTAACTTTCCTCGTCAATTTACGGACGTTCATGTTTTAAATAAAGTAGCGTTCCCGTCAGACCACCGCTTAGTCAGAGCCGAAATACATATGAAGAAATCAAACAAGAGCAGGAAAACATACTGTCGTCACTCTACATGCTGCTTCAAGAGCGAAAACGATATTAGTTCTTACAAGAAAATACTAGAAAACAACAAGGAAAAAGTAGGTCGCTACTTCTAACAACGAGACCTCTGTTCAAATATCTTATGACAACCTGAAACATTATATTAAAAACTGTCTCAAATCCTGTAATAGCCATGAAAACGGAAAGCACGAAAAAAGTATATTATCGGAAAACACTGAAGACCTAATCAAGAAACGTCAGGAGCTCCAGAATTTCAAACCTAAATCCTCGGAAATTAAACGAGAGCTCTACAAAGACACTCTTGCTTGTGTCTTTTTTCTTCGGGCTAACTAGATTACTTACTAATTCATATGTTTCGTCACCCACAACGGCGATTAATGTAGGCAACCACAAAGTCTCGGCGATTGTGTTCACCTTGAAGAATATCTCTAACCGCTCGACGTACAACGACCAGTTGCCCGTCGCAGCGAGAAACCCACCGATTTTACCGATTGACATTTTTTTTTCGCTTTACTCCCGCTCAAAATTAATCCCTAATCCTCGTTCGCCAATGAAATGTAGGGAGATAAAGGAAATTATCTCCAGTCTTGATAACGATTGTATTCGAAGACAAAGCCTGTCAGCTGACAGATCACTATACCAGCAAATAAAAAGGTTAACATAAATAGGTGCTTACCTACACTACAACGAGCAGGAAAACATACTCTCGTCACTCTACATGCTGCTTCAAGAGTGAAAACGATATTAGTTCTTACAAGAAAATACTAGAAAACAACAAGGACGACCTACTACTAACAAAAAGACCTCTGTTCAAATATTTTATGACAACCTGGAACATTTTATTAAAAGCTGTCTAAAATCCTGTAATAGCCATGATAACGGAAAGCACGAAAAAAGTATATTATCGGAAAACACTAAAGACCTAATCAAGAAACACCGGGAGCTCCAGAACTTTAAACCTAAATCCTCGGAAATTAAACGAGAGCTTTCTAAGCTCTACAAAGACACAAGTAAGAGTATCAGGTCTAACTACCAAAGACATAGAAATACTACAAAATAGAAACACATAAAAGGCAGGGGTAGCCTTAAACGTGCTTACAAGGAGCTGTCCACGTATAAAGCTTGGATACCGAGCCTAAAATCTGGCTCGGAATCAAACACAACCAGGACAGATATTATCAACATAGCCACTGGCTTCTACAAAAATCTATACGACGACAAAAACATAAGCAACGACGTCTCAGATATCAATATAAAAACAGAAACCATGACACTAGACGACAACGTGGAAGAATGGACTGAAGCCGAACTTATTCAACTAATAAAATGCCTGAAAAATGAAAAAAAAGCGCAGGGCCAGTCGGCATCCTAAATGAGGCTATAAAACATGGCGCCGGCCTCCTTGCGCATCCGATAGCACACCTATTCAACCTTATTAAGAACGCGGGAACCGTACCCCATCAATGGACAGAGTCTAATATAATCCTGCTCTACAAAAAAGGAAACCCGAACGACATAAGCAATTACCGACCCATAAGCTTATTACCGGCACTATACAAGCTGTTTTCGACGAGTCTATGTAACAGGATCAGCCTACAACTGGATAAGAACCAGCCGATAGAGCAGGCAGGCTTTCGCAAAGGCTTTTCGACTAATGACCACATACAGACTGCAGAGCAAGTGATAGAAAAATATAGAGAATTCAACAGGTCATTTGAATTCCTTGCATTTATCGACTACAAAAAAGCCTTCGATACAATATCGCATAACACCACCTGGAAAACCTTGCATGAAAATAATATTCACCAGACCTATACTAACGTACTTAAAAACATATATACGAGAAGCATAAGCAGAGTGAAGTTAGAGAGAGCCGGTCCTGCATTAAAAATCAAAAGAGGAGTGAAGCAAGGAGATCCGATTTCACCCAAGCTATTTATTGCAGTACTAGAGCTTGTCTTTAAGCAATTGAACTGGACACGAGAAGGCATACTAGTCAACGGCAAACACCTGAGCCACCTCCGTTTCGCCGACGATATTATCTTGTTCGCAGAATCCAGCTGCCAGCTAGAACTAATGATGAACAGTTTAAACAAAGTGAGCCTCGAAGTTGGACTCGAAATGAACTTCGACAAGACGAAGGTAATGACTAACTACATAGAATTGCCAATCAAAGTTTGTGAAACAACAATAGAGTACGTTGGCTCATACATATACCTTGGTAAAAAATATCTTTTGACCCGAATAGCGCCCCGGACGGGATCAAACGACGAATAAACCTGTCATGGAACAAATATTGGGCCTTAAAAGAAGTTTTTAAGAGTGATATGCCCCTACCAATTAAAAAAAGGGTTATGGACAGCTGTATACTACCGTGTCTCACCTACAGCTCGCAAACTTGGCCACTAACAAAACGTACCAAACAGCAGATACGGTCATGCCTCGTTTACTTGATTGCAGTTGTTAGTCATCCTGGTCACATTTATGAAGATTATATACCTGGTACGAGTAATTATTATTACTTGATTTAGGTATTATTCAATCGATAACATGTCAATGCCAAGATCACTGAGAGAAGAGACACTTCAAACAAGAGTATCGCGACGCACTCCATAATTTCCGAAAAATATAAAATGCACTATGGGAAGAAGAATAGAGGTTTATTCAATTCTGAACCAACAATTTTTAGGCCATTTTCCTTATAAAAATGCCTCTGTTAAAATGCCGTACAGTACAACAACAATCCAAAAATAATCCCGAGATCAGTACCTAACGGTCCCCGATTCAGTTTTATTTGACCTGTGCCGATACTAATAATAAACAGGTGTAATGTCTGTGAAATGTAAGTTTGTATGTTTGGGGGTAATCTCAGAAATTATACCCATCCTCTTCCAAAAACCCTTTCTTCAGTAGGTTATATGTATGTATGTAAGCACTTTATTGTACACAAAACAGGTTAAAACATAAACATGATATGTAAGATTTAAGTAGGTACAAAGGCGAACTTATAAGGGATCTCGGGGGGAATATAAGGGTTATGTAGAATGGACCTACAGGATTAAGAAGTATACATGCTATATTTTATACCGTCGCTGCGCCTAGATTCTTTGTATATGCGGCGGAGCCCCGTGGGTAGCTAGTTAGGATTTAGGGTTGAAAATTCTCGAAAAAATCAAATCGTTTTTTTCAGGACGTTTTGAAATTTTCGTTATTTCCGTATTTTTCAGTTTTTTGGTAAAGAAACGAAAATGTTATACTAATTATTATTATTTATTAATCACTGTCACTGCCATCGTCTAAGTCTATCATACCCGAATCGATGAAGTCGTCGATACTGTAAGAATTAATTTGCAAGTGCAAATTAGATCGAATAAAAATGAGTTTATTCAGCCGTTCTGGCAAAAGCCGGTTTCTATCCCTTGTGTGAGTGCGACCAAACAACGACCAGTTCCTCTCTGATGCGGCAGATGATGGAGGACTAAAGCCCCTGGTCGCCAACACTCCCCTCCGACCGGGCGGCCTTGGTCCGCACCGACCGTGTAAGTAGACAGTTGTTTGGAGCAAAATTTCATACTACAGCGGTCGGCGCCGACCAAGGTCGCTCGGTCGGATTGGCGTGTTGGCGACCGTCTAGCAGGGGCTTAAAGTGTCTGCTTGACTATGGTCCGCACCGCACCATCCGTGTAGACAGTTTTTTTGCAGGAAAATTTCTTACTACAGCGGTCGGTGCCAACCAAGGTCGCTCGGTCGGAGGGGCGTGTTGGCGACCGTCTATATAGCAGACAGTTTAGTAACGTTACGGCAATAGTTGATAGAAGTTTTGTTGCACACAATCCTGTCCACCAATTCAGAGGACGTATGGTCATTACAGGCTGCCATATGAATTCGTTGGCCCAGAAACCGCCTTTTGCCTGGTATTCAACGAACTGACCCATTAAATTACAGGTTTTCATGTGCATACAGTCCGCTAATTTAGTTAAATATTGTGCAATTAAGAAAAATAAAACCACAGACTACTAAGAGATACTAACGTATCAGACGTGAATAAAACATTGACAGTTAACATTTCATAACGTCACAGTTTGGCGAGTTTATTTGAAAGTTGTAAAACGTAATTTCTTCTTCCAATAAATAAAAAAAAAACCGGGGGGGGGGCAGATTTGTGGAATCTGGGGTCCAACATATATGCGGCTTAATGCATCAGTTGTATTCAAAATTCCTTACGGTTTTTCACGTACGTTAAAATAGCATTTTTGTTCTCTGCAAATTCGGGACAGTCATCTGGCAAATTCATTTTTTTTAATTTGATTTTCTATTGTCAAAAACACACGACTAAGTAGGTATAGCTACCTAAACTATGGATTAAATATACATGGAAAAAATCACAAGTTCTTTTCAAGGTGCGTTTTTCCCGTTTATTTCTGAATTTTTCGTTTTTATCGGAAAAATATAGACAGAAAGTGACATTGTTTTTTCCCGAAAAAAACTTAATAAAACATGGCTTTTAGAAAAAAACAGGAATTTTTCCGGGTTTTTTCAACCCTTGTTAGGAAAGTCAAGGGAATCCTGCTAGAATAACATGAAACTTTGTTTACAAAATGGTATCCGCCATATGTAGGTCAGACACTTTTTTTTTTAATGATGAAGTGTGTTTATTAAAGAAAAAATATAAGCTACGATAAAACAGAAAGAGAATAATAAGAAAACTAAATTAAAACTAGAATATAAAGGTATTTGTATTATGGATATTGTTGTCTATTTTAAATAAATGTAATAAATATGTGTCTTCCAGGGTAGGACTTGACAAAAGGCACCGGAGAATACAATTGTAAACCGCATATAGCTTAACTTATAAACTAAATAAACTTTTTTTTTTAATGATGAAGTGTGTTTATTAAAGAAAAAATATAAGCTACGATAAAACAGAAAGAGAATAATAAGAAAACTAAATTAAAACTAGAATATAAAGGTATTTGTATTATGGATATTTGTTGTCTATTTTAAATAAATGCAATAAATATGTGTCTTCCAGGGTAGGACTTGACAAAAGGCACCGGAGAATACAATTGTAAACCGCATATAGCTTAACTTATAAACTAAACAAACTTTTTTTTTTAATGATGAAGTGTGTTTATTAAAGAAAAAATATAAGCTACGATAAAACAGAAAGAGAATAATAAGAAAACTAAATTAAAACTAGAATATAAAGGTATTTGTATTATGGATATTGTTGTCTATTTTAAATAAATGCAATAAATATGTGTCTTCCAGGGTAGGACTTGACAAAAGGCACCGGAGAATACAATTGTAAACCGCATATAGCAAACTCGTGCGTTCTTATAAAATTAAATTTTAAGCTGCGTCCGCTGCGCCAATGTTTTCGGTGTTTTTAAACATCTTACATGTTATCCAGCTATTTGCCAACTAGTCGGACTTTCCGTTCCACGCTGTTTTACTTTTTGGATCAGCTTATTCACGTGGCTGCGTGTGGCCCCCCTAATTTTGTGGCTCAGTTCACCCTTCTTAACTAGCTGGCTCAGTCTAGTTATCTGGCTCAGTTTTTTCGCCTGTTTCCTCTGCTTCATATGGTCATTGATCCGCAGCATCGCTTTCACAAGATCATCAGGATTCTGCTCGTAACCTTCCGTCCATATTGTCAAGAGTTTCGCTATCTTCACGGCGTCACCAGGCTCCTGGAAAAATATTAACAATGTCATCTGGCACGAATGGGAAATTTACAACACAACGCAAGGGTCAAACAATTTTTTTTCTTTCTTGTGTACACTGTCAAAGTTTCAAGGTTTTTTTAAGGCGTTGGTTTGTTGGGTTTGGACCCAGCATCATCATTGTATCAGTCGAAAGACGTCCACTGCTGGACAAATGTCTGGACTGGCCTGGACCCATATCGGTATATACCTAAAGCGCATTTGAGAATTATGACTTGTATTACCGGAACATATTGTATATGTATTGTAGCCAACTATATTTATAGTACCTATTGTCTATAGACTTGTTTTTGTTTTTAGTGGGGCGGCCAATTAGGCTAAACCATTGAACATTAACTACGAGTACATCCTATCCTATTTTATTAAACGAGCAATATTTGTATATATACCGTGGGTCCGAGTAACCCGAAAGATTTTAACCACGCATTCCGGAGTTCATTAGTAGTAAAAAATGTTATATGAACCCAAATCAAATACAGCAAAAAAAAAAAATAATTTTCGGTTTTTGTAAATAAAATTTCACTAAGTATCGCTTCTCTATTGTTATCAACTTAATATATTTTTTTTTTTTATTTAATTTGTTTATTTCGAACCACATATAGTTCATATACAATCATTAAAATAAAGTTCACATTAAAAATAGAATAAGACATTAAAATAAGACAATACAATTATTAGCTACAACATGTAAGGAGTTCCAGTGCTCCACCATCGGGCATTCCAGCCTATCAACAATGGTGTTCAGGAGGCCGTTGTCGCTGCCTCGCACACGGCGCATCAGAGAGGCAACTCGTTTTCGAATTATAGCATGAAAACTATCAACTCTAGCCTCTGCAAACATTCCTGATGCGCTGCAAAAGCGAGGCAGCCCCAACAACATCCTGAAATCATTATTGTACTGGACGCGTAAGGCATTGAGAGCTCTCTGCGTGCTCCACAAGCTACACGTGCAGAAAGTCTGACAAAATGCCTTAAAAAGGGTTATTTTGACATCCCTCGTACAACGTGCGAACCTGCGGACCAACATGTTGCTCCTCACTGCCAATGCCCTACGCTCCCGCTCCACATCGAGATCATCTGAGAGGTCCTCGGTGACCCAGTGCCCCAGATACTTGAATTTTGTGACTTTAGTCAACTCCGTTCCTCCAAGTTTAAGCGGTGGCACAGATTTCGGTTTTTTGTTTCCTGCCTTGAATACAAGTAGCTCGCTTTTCTTAGAGTTATATCTGAGACCGTGGGCCTCCACGTACCTCTCACAAATGCCAATCAAAATCTCGAGAGCCCCAATCGATGGGGCCAGCAGCGCCATATCGTCAGCGTAGCTAACGTTGTTCATAATTTGGCCACCAACTGAGCACCCAACCCTGGCACTGCTGAGCTCATCGATCAAGTTATTTATGTACAGGTTGAAAAGCCGTAGAGACGTCAACCCCCCTTGTCTCACACCGCATTCCAACCTGTACTCCTCCGAGTAAGCGCCTGCCCATCTCACACTGTTCATTTGGTTATGGTACCAATATCTTAAAATAAAAACCAGCTCTTTGGTTGTAGCTGTCTCCCTCAAGAGCTTTTCCCACAGTAAATTGTACGACACAAGATCGAAGGCTTTCGATAGGTCCAAAAAGCAGGTGTATACCGGAGTGTTACGCGAAGTATAGTAATGAACCGTATGCTTGAGTCGTAAAATCGCTGTTTCGGTAGAAAGCCCTGGCCTGAAACCGAACTGCGCCTCATTGAGCAATATATGATGAGAAAGATTACGATCAAGCAGACGGTCCAAAACCTTCGCCACCACGGTTGCCAATGATATGGGACGGTAATTATTTTTATCAGCATTATCTCCGGTCCTGTTTTTCGGTATTGGTACAACGATGGTTTTCATAAGCTCTTGAGGAAGATAAGTGTGACCAATGCAAAGGTTGAAAAACATCGCCAACACTCTAGGCAGGTGGATTCCAGCAAACCGTAAGTGCTCAACACTGAGGCTTTCGTGGCCAGGTGACTTTCCTTTGGTCATATCTGCTATCGCTGCAGCAATCTGCTTGGCGGTATAACGCTCGTACACACCCCCCACAACAGCCCCAGCGTTGGAAGACGCTGGCACCGTTCCTAGTGGAGATTCAATCTTAAAATGCTCCTTAAAGAGCTCGGCAATATGCTTTGGCTCACACTGTCCTTCAACACTAGCGGGCATACACGACCCAGCCTCCAGCTTTTTGGTGTGTTTCCAGAAACCCTTAAAGTCTTTAGTCGTATGTCGAGACGCCAAAATATCCATTTTTATTTGCTCTTCGTGGTCCTGGCACCACTTCAACTTAGACTTAAAGAGTTTTCTAGATTTGACCATTGAATTATATACATGACCTTCACGACGTCTCCCGTATAATACCCATAACTGAAAGCTAAGTCGCGCCTGCCCATGAGCTTCCTTTACATGCCTATTCCATCCTATTATTTGTTTCCGTGCATGACGACATTTCCTAGCATCATAGCTGATTTCGGCTGACCGCCTTAATGCTTTAATAATAGAATAGTATAGTCTGTCAATAACTAACCTGTGCTCAATGTTGTCACACATAATATCTGCACATTGCGAACACTCCGATGGAAAATCAATGACCCTGAGGTTATCTTGACATTCCTGGCTATACACACAAGTCTGTAAAGCATCTCTTTCGCCCCATCGTACTTTGTTAATTATTTTATCTTGACATACAATTTTAGGAATAATACATCCCAGATTACATTGAATCTCCAACGGAAAGTGATCTGACCAAAATACATCATGACATACCTTTACATCCATAATACAATGCGAAGCTGCCTCTGTCACTACACAGTGATCTAGCCACCGTCTGCAGCCATGACTTTCACTAATGAACGTGTATGTGTCCGAATGCAATCCCAACTTGACCACATCAGCACAGAGCCACCTCCGCTCGTTACAAAAACTAAATAGCTCATTAAAAAATAGCTCATTTGGATGGGCATTCAAATCCCCCAGGATAAAAACAGATTCCACTTCACAACTATCAATCACTGCATGGAGCTCACTTAGCACCTCCGTAAATTCCGTTAAGTTTTCAACAGCGTTGGTAGGCATATACACTGAGAAAAACAGAGCACTTCGATCGCTCACGCACACTTTGATGGCCACTAACCTATCACTTCTACACGGTATGACTGACACTGACGTAAATATACCTTTCCGCCACATCAGCGCAACTCCGCCAAAAGGACGCCCTCGTAGCAATCCCGCCGATGTATCCACGGCCGACTTACTGGTAAACTCGAAATCTTGGTCAATAGTTCCGACGAAGGCCGCATTATGGGAAAATAGCCATGTTTCCTGAATAGCCAAAACGTGTACCTTTTTACACAACTGCCTGACTCCCTCCATAGATCTTTTTATGGACTTGCAATTGAAACTTATTACCTTAGTTAGCATGTCCATTATTTGTGCTTTATAAATTTAGCCTCGTATATTTCATTTCGAATTTTTACTTTGCAGTCCACAAAACGACGGCATGTAATATCCTCTGGCCATAGGTTTTCATCCAGGAATGTATTTAACTTACTTCTAGGTATATACATTTTGTACGCTTTGTAACCAGTTTGTCGCCTCATTTTTATTGCCACTAAGTTAACGTTCACTCCGGTGTTTTCTTTTATGTACTCAGCAATGTACGGCGTTGAGACACTGCTGTCAACGTACGTAATAAAAATTGGGACATTTATATCTGCCGCTTTAAACTTGCCCGAAGGATCACTAGCCTGCCCCTTAACATCTACAAACTGATTCCGTAAGCGTTTTAAGTCAGTCTCCTTCCGCATCTTATCCTTATCAGTTGACCCAGTTTTAAACGAGCCACCACTCTGTGCGACATGCGAAAATGAACGCTTAGGCGTAGTAACATACGGTGCACTGCTGTTGTTATCACTCGTTAGCTGCGGGTGAGCCGCCGAGTGGTTGTCTTGTTTACATGTCGTATGTGATGGTACCGCACACGATTTTAACTCGCCTGCAGATGAGGTGGTTTCTGCCGCCGGCCTAACAATATTTGTTACCGGCGGGTCGGTATTGTTTACGTTGAGTACTTGTGCAGGCGATTCTGCCTGTTTTTGTAACAGGTTCGGTGAAATCTCATCTACAGCTGACTTCTCTCGTTCCGAAGTGTGAGTTTCATCCAGTACTAAGTCCTGAGTCCAGTTCACAATGCCACTAGGTCCGCTGTCAATACCTAAGGTTTGATACTGTAACTGATTTCTATGACTACCTCTTTTAGTGTTTACAAAATTGTTCGCCTCGAAAACGTTAACCATCGACGCCTGTTTCAAATTAACTAACTCAGTTTTCACTAAATTTAGTTCTTCGATTGTCACGTATTTCTCCTGGACTGTTCTTAACTCTTCCTTTAATATAAGGATATCCTTAAGTAATCGGGAAACATCAATATGATCGAAACTAACCGCGGGTAGTTTTCGTAGATCTCTCGCCACAAATATAGGCACTAAATCAGTAGGCGTGCATTTAAATAATGAGATGATGTCTTTCATATCCTTCTGCATTTTCTCCTCTGGTTTACCTTTACGTTGAACCATCTTTTCGGTTGTCACCACTGATTGGTACAAAAGATTTTTTGCCGCCTCAATGTCTTTCTGTGAGAACGTCGTCACACAAACGGATAATACTATCCTCACTCATAATATTCACTTGATTATGAACAAATGCAAGCAACTCGTTAATAACTACATTGCATCCACTACATTTAACCACAGTACGACCCGTCATGATTAGTTAGTTATGACGTTCGATGAGTCACGCGATAACACATGCGAACATAACGGCGCGCATCAGCTGACTAAAGCACCAACTGTTTGTTACACGATATATTTTCCAAAATCAACATTGTACAAGTATTGAATCTCGATCGATCCATATCTTCCTTCCTTCGCTTGCCATGACATCTCCCTTGACATCTCTGTGCCCGGTGTTGCCACCCCGGACCGCTGTTTTTGTCTCATGGTGTGTTCAGATGTGACGCTGCGCTTACAGTCGGCCATTCTGATTAAACCTTCGTCCCCGAAGGTCACATTCACTCGTACTCCATTGAACTCTACCACCATGCTGAGCGGCAAGCTCCGCTCAGCGCAGGCGGTATAGTGTACATACGCCAATTTTGTAAATTAAACGCATACATTTTATTTTTGTGCGATATCAGTAGGTCCTTTTCCTTCCCTACCCCACTCTTAGGGCGTAGGAACAATCTAACTATATTGAATACCAACGAAGAGTACCGCGTCGACACTCGGGTACACTTTGTTGTATGATCAGAATGTATGAATTTACGGATGACATTTTGTTGTCTCAAGAGAATATTTATGTTCTTCAAGTACCTTTTGCTACTACTCAAACTTTACTCAACATTTTCAAATAATTCATAATTTTGTGGGGTAGATAATATGCCTAGCTTAAAGCTCTTACGGTTGAGATATATAAATGTCTGTGCACCGAAACAGATTAATCTAATCATCTTAACTTCTTTACAAATCATAATTGACAATATTGCTAAGTAGTTTATATGTTATTCCATGCCTTAGACATAAAGCCGCCTTTTGGTTGAAAAGTGCTCTTACTCGGTTTATTTTACAGTATCTATATTAGCGGTCACACTTATAATAAAAGACAATCGCTTTGTTTACCACTTAACAATGAAAGACAATCGTATCGTTCTAAATTCCCAGGAGAAATCAACGACTTTGAGATAATAGCAAATAATATATCCGAATTGCTCGTACTTCGTAGGTGCTGACACTAGCAGCTAGCTTTGACATTGTTTTTGTTAGGTCATCCAAAGTAACACTTAATATTGCTATTATTTTGTTGAGACTCTTCGCCGTGCTAGCATAGTTTGTTTTTTTCTCCAAGTGGTTAAATAAGTCATCCCCATATGTTTGGATCCTTTTACCACTGAAGCAAGAGTGAGTAGTGACTTGATTGAAGACACCTGTTAACATACCTGTTTGATTGGCGCATGCCATTTTAGCATAGTAAATAATCTCTGGAAGTACAAATGTCTTCTCAGTTCCATCTTTTAAAGCGCCCTGAAACATCTTACCCATTTCTTCCATTGTAAACCATGTCAGTGTCCTCGTTATTCCAGCTAAGATCCGCATATTATCTTTTTTGTAGGTACCCAATATCCCATGATAAACAGCTTGTGCGATCATCTCAGTTTTCATTTGTGTGCGATATGTGAACTTAACCCCATGTAGCAATTTGTAGACATAGTATAGCCACCTGCCCCAGTTGTACTGTAAAACTCAAGGAATGTGGTCTTGTCAGCAGCTGGAACTTTTGAGTATGCTTCATAGAACATGTTAATTGGGAAGAACATTCTGGTGGCTTGTCTCGCTATGGTAATGAGAAGTATGTCAGCAATCAATCTTGTAATTATGCTTATATCAGATGCCTGTTTTGTACTCTTGGTTAGTTGAATAATGTCATCTATACTGCCGTGCAGAACCTAAAGTGCAGTAACTCGAAAAAGTCCATTTCGAGATAAACGCAAAAAACACTTTAAAAGTAGTTTATTTCCGTTCGTTCAAGCGCTTACTTATAATTTATTGTCATGGAAAGCACTCAACACATAGAATACGATGACGCTAAAAACAATGGTTTCAGTGTACACTGAAATTAATTATGAGGCTTTTTCAAAAGCTCAAGCTCGTACTGCACTCTTTGAGACATTCAAAAACAAAAGAAATACCTACCGCCTAAAACACAGTAAAAAGTCGGGTTACTGTCCATGTTTTGCATTCACTTACATAGACAAGTGATTAATTACAGTTTAAACCACAGTACGCGGAGCTATACTACTGCGTTTTAAACGGTATTTTGCTTGATTTTTAGTGCTACGAGCTTCCGTTACTGCATTTAAAATAGGTTTTTGTAAAAAAAAGCATAAGTGAAGCCTTTTTGGCAATAAAATGATTTAATATTTAATTGTCTTCAAAACTACATATGCTCGGTAAATGTCAAATCAATCAGGCTACTTTAAGCGGGAGAAAAACGACTAGCAAGATTTAAATAAAGTTATCTGTGATTTATTATTGGAGATACTAAATAAAACACATATTTCGTGAAATTGTAAGCAAACAATGTTTATTATTTTTATTATACATAATTATGTATCATTACTAATAAAAAAAGACGACTACTTCAGTATAATGCTACTATTTATGTACAGTTAAAATAGCACTTTAATCTTATTGTTATTCTCCGTTCAGTTACTTTGTCAGATATTAAACTATAACTAATAAGATCGTATTTACTAATCAAATGGGCAGGACACATATATATTATAACCATTCATTAGGCTATTAGTAACAATAAAACAATCAACAATATATAAAAATGTCTACAACTACTTAGAGCTTTTTCCAGTTAGAACAATGTGACTTCTAAACATAATTACATTAGAATACTTTGGTAAACCCTGGGAATAGAGATATATCTTTATTATACTATGTATACCCTTATAAAACAAAGTAAAAATTTAACTGGGAGTAGCTTTATTTATTTACTAGCTGTTGCCCGCGACTTCGTCCGCGTAGAACTTTTTATCGTCTTAGAAAATGATTTCTCTCAATACAAAATTTGAACCCTCTTTTAGGGGATAATTAAAAAAAAAGTTGATGTTCATTTTCTAGTTTGTGAACAAACAGTCTAAAACCAAAGTTAAAAATCTCATACTTTAAAAATGCCTTGAAATACTCAAACTTTGAACCAATTTTAACACTCTTAGGGGATGAATTTGGAAAAACTCTGAAATCAGTTTTGTAGTCTTTTAACGTACAGAATAAGACCGAAGTTAAAAATCTCTTACTCACACTTTAAAATTTTATTGCTCGCCATTTAAAATTCGAACCCCCTTTTAAACCCCCTTAGAGGTTGAATTTTTCTAATCGCTGAAAGAACTTTTTTCGTAAACTTTTAAGTCTCTAGCTCAAAAAAAGTGTTGCCCATACAAAGCTTTCTTAACCCCCTTAGGGGTGGAATTTTCTAAAACTCTGAAAGTACTTTATTATTAATATTAATAAGTAACATTTTGAATAGTTTTAAGTCTAGTAAAAAAAAAAGTTTTTCCCACACAACACTGGCTACCCTTCTTAAGGATCTTAAGGATCCCCTTAGGGATGGAGTTTTCTAAAACGCTGAAAGTTCTTTTTTAGTATTCTAATAAGTAATCTTTTTGCAAAGTTTTAAGTCTAACTCAAAAAAAAGTGTTGCCCATGCAAAGCTTGCTCTCCTTTTTAACCCTATTAGGGGTGGAATTTTCTAAAACGATTTGTGTTCTTTTTTTGTATTTTAATAAGTAATCTTTCTACAAAGTTTCAAGTCTCTAACTCAAAAACATAAACTTTCCCTGATAAAAACTTTGCACCCCTTTTTATCCCCCTTAGGGATAGATTTTTTCAAAACGCTGAAAGTCTTTTTTTTTGTATTTTTATAAGTAATCTTTCTACAAAGTTTTAAGTGTCTAGCTCAGAAAAAGTGTTCCCCATACAAACCTTGCACCCTTTTTTAACCCCATTAGGGAATGATTTTTGTAAAACGCCGAATGTAGTATTTTTCATGTTCTAATAAGTAATTTTTCGTCAAAATTTTAAGTCTCTATTAAATAAAAATATGTTTTTCCCATACAAACTTTGCACCCTATTTTACCCCCTTAGGGGTGAAATTTTCCAAAACGCTGAAAGTACTTTCTTTGTATTTAAATAATCTTTCTACAAAGTTTTAGGACTCTAGCTAAAAAAAATTGTTTCCCACATACAAACTTTGCACCCCTATTTTAGCCCCCTATTTTTAGGAGTAGAATTTTCTAAAACGCTGAAAGTACTTAATTTGTATTCTGATGACTAATCTTTCTACAAAGTTTTAAGTCTCTATTTAAAAAAAATATTGTTTCCCCCATACAAAATTTGCACCCCTATTTTACCCCCTTAGGGGTAGATTTTTTTAAAACACTGAATCTAGGTACTTTATTTGTATTCTAATGAATAATTTCTCTACAAAGTTTTAAGTCTCTATTTAAAAAAAAGTAGTTTTTCCCATACAAACTTTGCACTCTATTTTACCCCTTTAGGGGTAGAATTTTCTAAAACCCTGAAAGTTCTTTATTTGTATTCTAATGACTGATCTTTCTACAAAGTTTTAAGTCTCTATTTAAAAAAAAAATGTTTCCCCCATACAAACCTTGCACCCCTATTTTACCCCCGTAGGGTTGGAATTTTCCAAAACGCTGAAAGTGTTTCATTTGTATTCTAATAACTAATTTTTCTACAAAGTTTAAGTCTATAGCTCAAAAAAAAAGGTTCTCCCATACAAACTTTGCACCCCCATTTTACCCCCTTAGGGGTAGAATTTTCAAAAATCCCTTTTTATCCCTAGCCCACGTTATAAAAGCAACATACTGTGCAAAAATCAACTCTCTAAGATTAGTAGTTTCGGCTGTGCGTTGATGAGTGAGTGAGTGAGTGAGTGAGTGAATAAGTCAGTCAGGACATAGGCATTTATTATGTATAAATAGATAGAAGATAATGAAACTCCCATTCAAATATCTCAAAAAATTATGAAGCTACATCCGTTTTAATGTCGCTTGTTAGAGTGAGAAAACGATGAGGGACTGTGACGTCAATATACTCGAGCGTCATAGTAAAAAACAATCGTTTCATATGAAGGTGCGTTTTGCGGAAAAGGGACAGAACATACCCCCTCTTAAAACTTTGGACTCTTATAACTTAATCATTACCTATATAACCTCTTGCTTTGTTTTTTTCTCCATTTGACTATATTTATTTTAAATTCTTTTTCGAGAAAATACATTATGATTATTTACCATATTTTCGATTCCTGAGCTATAACCACGAACTTCGGAATTCGAAAATATTCGGGTATCTCTATCTCTATCGCACTAACCATACTCGAGTGACAGGGATGCAAATATATGAACATTGAGTATCGGTTTTCGTGGTAGCGCCGCAGGTACTTTGGCTGAATGCGCCGAGCGCGTGCCATTGTCATTCAAAAAAAACAAATTCGTGTTAATTATATTGTTCAAATTTGTTGATTTCATTTATTGAAATTACGACATAAAACGACATTTGCGCATATAAGTTCTCATATCAGAATCGAATATTTTTTTATGGTTTACATTTTAGCATTTGTCTCGTAAAGGTCTATCGTAGACGGGATTTAAATTATTAATAAGTGAAAGGCAAAGCAATTCCGCCATTTTGACGAAAATTTGACGGTTCTTATAGCTGACAGTTGGAGCAGCGTTTGATTTCAATAAAAATAAATGAAAAATTAAATGAAGTCGTATATTTCGGAAAATTAATTAACTGTCGCAGTCGGATAAAAACTATCCTAAGTTGCAGCTAGAATAATAATGTACCTATATAAAATGTTTCATATTTTTCCGTTCATGGGATGCTGAGAACATTCGAACCGCGCAAAGCTTAGTTTCAAACTGGCTGATTCTTTTTTTAATTTAGAGATTTATTATAAGTGGAGATTATAGTAATGAGGTATAAGAATAAAATTGTTTTTAAAAACTTACTTCTAAGCTGTTTAGTAAAATATTTCACCAAAACTTTGAAATAAAAAACGAATTAAAAATTGTTCAAGGCTTGGAAAACTTAACTGTGTCAGTTCAGGCAAACAAGAAAAAATTAAAAACAGGTATTTAAATTTAAATAATATGGTGATCATTATTATTAGAAAATACCCCACGTACTGCGGTTGTCAGAGGGGTAATCACGTAACGTTCCGAACGCGCGTTAGTACAATCGAACTGTCATTTTTCCATATAAAATATGACATTTAGATCTACCTGACGTGCGTAGAATGCGTAACGTGATCGACCTGCTGGTGCAGATGAGACAGGTAAAACACAAGCCAGTTTTTGAGCATCAATGAACCAAGTAAGAAGGTTTTGCTTCCTTAAGGAACTGATACCAAGCAAAAGATCAAGAGGTGCAGTTTTTCTCACCTATAATTAGTGATTTTCATGTTTAAGACAACCGGCCTACATAATAAATAGTGATAATCCCAAATACTCCTGTTCCGTAAGGAAGCAATGCCTTCTTAAGAAACTGCAGGGTTCACTGATGCCCAAAAATCGGCTCGTGGTTTGGTGGCATTTACATGTCTCATCTGCGTCACATTAATAATAATGATCGCAATGTTTAAATTAAAGAATTTGTTTTATATTTTTTGGTGAATTATTTTAAGAAAACAGCTTGGAAGTAAGTTTCCAAAAATAATTTGATTCTTGTACCTCGCTAATACATAATAATTAATTAATAAAACTATTACCAGCTAAAATTTTACGTTGTTTTATAAGGTATATCTTTATTCCCTGAGGTTATCCAAGTATTCTAATGATATTATGTTTAGAAGTCACATTGTTCTAACTGGGAAAAGCTCTATTTGCAGTAAATTTTGTATATTGTTGATGGTTTTATTGTTACAAATAGCCTATTGATTGGTAATATATCTGTGCCGTCCATTTAATTCGTAATTAAGATCTCATTAGTGATAGTTTAAAAACGTGTCTTGTTTGTCCGTTACAATAAGATAAAAGTGCCATTTAGCTACATAAGACTGAATAATGTATTATACTGAAGTAGTAGATAGTATCTTTTATTACTAGTCATACATAATTATGTTTAATATACATTGTTAACTTACGATTTCAACAATTAGGTATGTGATTAATTTACTATCTCCAAAAATAAATACCAAACAAGTATATTCCAATCTTGCTAGACGATTTTCGGCCACTTAATGTTGTGTGATTGACTCGACTTTTACTAAGCAATTGTAGGTTCGATGACGATTAATCAATTTGATCAATTGGCAAACAGAGTCATTTTTTTTACAAAAACCTGTTTTAAATACAGTAATAGCACAAAAAACGCAGTAGTTAAGCTCCAGACACTGTGGTTTAGGCTGTAAAAACACATTGTCTGTCCACGAGTACAGTGACAAAAAACAAATGCATTGAAAATACCATCTTAAGTGCAGTACCTCAGCTTGCTACTGCACTTTAGATGGCAATAAGAGTAATATTTAAATAGGGAAGGTACCAACTTAAGTAAGGTAACATACTTTTCACTGCGTTTTAGGTCTATTCTTCACTCTGAGTCGGCTGAAGTCCGATAACACTGAAGATTTTGTACATCGTGTTAAAGAGTATACAAACCCCTATTACCGACGCTTCAATTTCCCATATCAAATATGGACCAATCGTGAAGTGCGCTCCGTATATACGGGCAAGAATTAACGCAATGTAACAGAGGCTGACTATCGTTGATCTTGCCCATGTCCTGGGTGGATGCTTTACTAGTGCGTATACGATACTTCAGATATATTCAGCATGGTTAACATTATGGCATACTCGCACAGCCAAATACTGTCCAATGTTTACGCAGGTATTCCCCAGAAAGTTGACGTGGCGTTAGAAGCAATTGGGTCCTCACTGGGGGTATACCTTAGTGAGGCCACTTCCGTGTGGCGGCGCGCGGCTGTGGAACCCGAGCCGCGGCCCGGGCGGTCCGCTGTGGAACCCGCGGCCCGGGCGGTCCGCTGTGGAACCCGCGGCCCGGGCGGTCCGCTGTGGAACCCGCGGCCCGGGCGGTCCGCTGTGGAACCCGCGGCTCAGACGGTCCGCTGTGGATCTTGCTCGTTACCAGTGGCTGCTACGTCGAAGCACTTATTATTATTATTGTGAGCCTGTAGTGTCCCACTGCTGGGCAAAGGCCCCACTATTTTCAATGCTCCCGATTCTGAGCAGTCTTTTGGCAGCAGGAATTTGCTGTAACGATGACACTACTACATCAAAAATGACACAATACACCGACAAAACTTGCACACCTTCATACATTTTTGTGTACGAAGCATGCCCACTTGGACTTGTACTTTCACAGAGGGGAAATGGTACGAATGCCTAATCCTTTTCGTGTTGCTCGAAGCTGATGACCTTTCTTGAAGTATTTACGCCCTTACAATAATAACGCATAGAAGGATAGTTTCATACGGCCGACGCGCCAAGCGTGAGGCGTAAAATGGATTCATGTAGACAACTATTGACATCACAAGATCAACTCGTATTCACACGCGGCAATACGCACACAAACGCACCAATTTTGTTCCACCGATCGGCGTACTGGGCCATTTATGGCCGAGTTTTGGTGGCCTCACCGTTGCGCGTGAACTGCGTTTCTAGGCGTTATTATTCTAAGTTTACGCCGTACTAAGGGTTTATTTTCTTTTGTAGAGGTAACTTTGGATTTATTTTCTATCGAGGAAAGTGTAAGTAATCGTGTTTCAAAAGCGTATGATGGATAGAGTGAATCCTTAAATATCTTACATAGGAATTGCAGAACTAGATCTTTAGTAATAACACTAATAACAACTCAGCAAGGGATCAAACGAACGCAATAATTTCATAATTTCCGCGCCGCAGGCTTCATAAACATTAGGTCAAATAAAGCATTTAGGGCTAAAGTAATGAAATGAAATGAAATTATTAATTTGCTTTAAACATGGTATACAAGAGGTGGTATTTTATAATTAAGTTGCGAATACAGTCATGTTTAACCATAATGTGGCATGCAAAAATTTTTGAACTCATTATAAAATTATAAATTCATTATTATATTAATTAGGAAGTAAATGTCGAAAGAAAAATAAAATTCAAAAGCAATAAATCAATAATAGTAATAGGTCTAACAAGGGAGAACCAAAAAAGTTTGACTCGTGAAGGATTCGAACCTTCGGCCTCCGGACTTAATCTAGGGGGTTTTGACATTGGCGCTCTACCAACTGAGCTAACGAGTCGGTGCAAGTTGACTGCAAATTTCCCGCTGTATGACAAAATATAACGTCACAATCACGTTGGAAGAGGGTATGAATCATATCTGCACGGCTATCACAAGACGGCCGCGACATACTCTCGAGCTCTCTCGCAATATCCGTCTCTCTCTTATTATACCACTTAGAAAGAGACGCGAGAGTATGTCGCGGCCGTGTTGTGATAGACGTGCTGGCTCCGTAGCATGGATGGCGTTATCACGCGATAAGTGATAGGATAAGCACGTCGTCTCGTTCTATCGAACGTTGTCAGCCAGGGACGGATGCTCTATCCTGTCACTTATCGCGTGATAAGGCCATCCATGCTACGGGGCCTGATCTTCTTTAAGTGATAATGCGCTTAACTGTTAAGTGAAAAAGTAATAAGTAACATGTATCAGTGTACTTATTCTTGAAGGTCTAAAAAGTCTAAATAAATAAATATAATAAAATAAATGGCCTTTTTTAACACGGCAGATGTAATTGAAAAAAAAAACAAAAAAATCTGACTCGTGAAGGACTCGAACCTTCGACCTCCGGACTTAATCTAGGGGGTTTTGCCACTTTTAACATTGTTGGCGCTCTGCCACTGAGCTAACGAGTCGGTGCAGTTTAGCTGCAAATTTGTTGCTGTATGCTGCCAGGCGATGACGTCGCAGTGCTCAGTTTTGGCTGGAGATGAATCATACATTATTTAGGTTTATACAATACTAGCTGCCAGCGCTGCCTAGCCAGCGTATTACAGGGACCCCAGGGCCCAGACGTACAGCTTATGTCAACCCTTTATTTTTTCTTTGACGTTTCATTGACGTACGAACGCTTAAGTATTGAAAAGTCTTAAAATAGAATAATACTCAACAGATTAATTTATAATCATACTTAAAAAAATACGCATTATAATTATCAACGTTTCAAATATCAATATGATTTTATGAAACTGTGGCAGTACACGTTTCTGCCATTGCTTTTTTGACTGATACCGTCTTATAAATCGATGAACGCCGGCTGCACGCACGAAAAAGTGTGACTCATTGTTCCGTTCCGAACGCCGGCAGCGCGCACGAAATATCAACGCACAGCCCAAACCGCTTGTTCTAGAGATTCCAAGTTTGGCACGTAGGTTCCTTATAAGGTCTAGAGGTGCACTAAGAAAGGATTTTTCAAAATTCATTCTCTAAGGGGGTGAAATGGGGGTCCAAAGTTTGAATGGCAGCACAAAGTTTTCTTATGACGTTATCATTTAATATCCGTTTTTCCCTAGGGTTGACATGAATCATTTTTTTTAAGATTCAATTTGCTTAGATAAACAATGAATTTCAGAGAATGAGAGATGAAAAGGTAAAATACGCTAACGATCCACCTGATGATGTTAACTTGTGCCTGTAGACTGCATTTAAAAAACTCCTTTCTTGAAATACTCTATATTGTAGTAGCTCGGGAAATCCTGGCCCCGTAGCATGGATCGGGCCTTATCACGCGTTAAGTGATAGGATAGAGCTGCCGTCCCTGGCTGACACCGTTCGATAGAATGAGACGACGCGCTTATCCTATCACTTATCGCGTGATAACGCCATCCATGCTACGGGGCCTGGACACTAACTCGAGCTCTCATTCCTCAACCAGAGCTGAAACCTTACCGTTCCTGAATTCTTCGTTTCAGTGTATGATGAGGAATGCCCTGCCATATGCACGAACGTGGAAGTTGTTGGTTTGTAGGTACAGTTGAGTGCTCCAATATTATATAATTTATACAGACAACCCTTCAAAAAACTTATAGGTACATAGTTTTTATTGTTACTGACATGAGACGCATGTGTAAATATTTTTGAAAGGTTGTCACACCTGATTTCTAAAATTCTTTCACCGGTATATATAATAGCCTAAATGGGAGTGACGTCATTGCACGGCATACGATAGGAATTTCTGAGCTGGCTTGCACCGACTCGTTAGCTCTCACGCCGATATATAACCAAACTTGACCATCGGAGGGCGGAGGTTCAAATCCTTCACGAGTCAGACTTTTTGTATTTTTGGCTTTTTCGTTTTTTTACGCAGTGTTAGGACTGTGTGGCGGGTTTTGAACGCTGGATTCATATTTATCTGATGTGATACTGTCTGAGTCTGACGCGTGACGTATCCGTTACGTCAGAGTGCATCATATGATTGTGAATATATCTGTTCCTAGTGCTTCTATCTTGGCACCCTTTGCGTACATTACAAAAGGTAGTAAGTATATAAAGTACTAGGTAGGTAAGGTACAAAAGCATAAGGTACTGGTTGTCTACCTGGTCATAACAAAGGTGTTTGATCGGGTCTGACAGTGAGGGCTTCTGTCAAAGTTGCCAAACTCACGCACTTCGGGGTTGTGCGAATTTAATGCATTGCCAGATTTACCATGGATTTTTTTTCTACAACGAC
The DNA here is from genome assembly GCA_963854355.1 of Epinotia brunnichana. Taxonomy (NCBI): domain Eukaryota; kingdom Metazoa; phylum Arthropoda; class Insecta; order Lepidoptera; family Tortricidae; genus Epinotia; species Epinotia brunnichana. The sequence continues at coordinate 555,814 of OY977960.1, forward strand.
GGTGGCAAACAAGCTTACGGCCTGCCTGATGTTATGCTGGTGCCGTCGCCTATGGACACTTGTGATTCCAGAAGAATCACAAGCGCGTTTCCGACCTTTTATTCACTTGAGGATTCGCTGTGTTGGCAGATAGAGACATAGCAACACTACAAAGAAGTGGTGCTATTATGGCTGCGGTCTTCTGTAAGGTGGAGGTACTTCCCCAGTTGGGCTGCTCCACATTCGAGCGAGATGACATTCCGCTGTGCCCTACCTCTGGCTGGATTATTGGTAGTATTTTAGACATGTCTTATGAAAGTTTAAATTCGATAACCGACGAAGTCTTTATAAAATAGAGAGGTTGTCACGTCGTTTCCCAGTGAATGCATTATGAAATTCCAATATTATGCACGGGATTTGGTTGCAAATAAATTCTGCAACAATCGGCCTTTATTCACCAAGCCGAAGCTATTATAATAGACACATCCACTTGAAAGCTTTTCCAATTCTCTGAAAATAACTCGAATCTAACACTGCATAATATAAAATCGGTATCCGAGTGGGGTGTGACACTCCAAGGGGCTTTGCCCCGTCTAGACTAGATACGGAAAGAAGTGTCATCACAAAAAAAAAATGTTTTCTTTGCGCTAATGTTGACTGGTAGGTAGAGAATGTTATATGGCATCAAGTTCGCCTTTTGTACGTTAAGTTTTTAATTGGTACAATAAAGATTCATTTTTGTTATATCGTGGTCCGCTGGATTCGGGTGGTGCAGGACCGGCCATTGTAGCACTCTTTGGGGGAGGCTTATGTCCAGCAGCAGTAAACGTCTTTCGGACGATATGATGATGATGAACGTCGTAGGTCTGGCTAAAGGTTTTGTAAATCACGGTGCTGATCTAGATATATTAACCGACTTAAAAAAAAAATATTCTCAGTTTGACCCGTATGTTTGTTTTTTGTATGTATGTTTATGGTATGTTTGTTTGTTGAAAATGAAAACATACCACAATGGTTGTGGTACCTATGTATGTTTGTTGTATGTAGGTTTGTCCGCGATTATCTTGCGTTTTGATGCGGTTTTCAGAAAAGTATTTGTCACATTCTGAAGAAGGTTTTGGAATACATTTGAAGGCGGTTACCTAAAAAAAAAATTGTGTAAAGGTGGTATGCTTCCTGATCCCAATGGCATTTCAATGAGTATTGAATGTCAAGCTGATCGGTACCAGAAAGGCAAATGGGATACCAAATTGAAATGTGAAACACATGTGTATTGATTCTAGCATTCTAGCGTATTGTATAGGTACCTACTTGTGAGCGAATTGTGACTTCGTCAAGATTCATTTTGAGATTTACATCCTGTATTCAGAATTTAAATTAACGTGTAGCGCGCATTTAGGTATTATCGTTATTTTGATTTCTTAGACGTGATAGCGACCGCGTTTTACACACATCAAGTCGCGATGCAAAACGCAAGTGTCGCATTGACCCCTTATATAAAAAAACTTGTTCAGATATTAGTTTATGAACAACGTTGCCGTTTTATTGATGTTTTTAAACCGACTATAACTAACATAACAAAGTTTCTTATTATTGTGCAATAATTACGTCAGTTGTGCAACCTTGTTGCAAACGAAAACTCAACAACAGATTCTTACTAGAATATAAACACTGATAAGTATAGACTACCGTTTGTTTACAATGTTCTTACACTGGAACTGGAGGTCTATTTCCGACTATCGCTTCCAATTCAACATGTTTTTCTCAATCTAATTAATCAGCACTAATAGCTAATCAGACGCGAAAGCGATGAATCGAAAGGAGTTGGATAACAAAATGCAAATTTCCTTCTCATTTTGGCTGTCCAAGATGAAAACGGGTGCAGGAGAGTTGAAAAATATTCGGACGACCAAACTGATCAAAATATGTGAACACGATTTATAAAACTTGATCAGATATATATGAACCCATGGGAACATACTACGCAATAGAAGACGTCAAAAGCTCTTATTCCCTTTTAATAAAGACTTTTGACGTCTTCGTTTGCGTAGCTACTTTTGACGCTGACTGTACCCAACAAATGAATCAATGATGAAAATAGTGTAAACAACGACAGCCAATTGATATGATTTAAAACATTAGTCAGCAGAACCAAGGTAACAGATATAGCCCTCCGAATTGCTAAACTGAAGTGGCAGTGGGCGGGGCAAATTGCACGTAGAACCAATGGCCGTTGGGGCGGAAAGGTTCTCGAGAGGCGACCACGTACCGGAAGGCGCGGCGTGATGGGTAGCCACAAGGTGGATTGATGACCTGGTAAAGGTCGCGGGAGTCCGCTGGGTCCGGGTGGCGCAGGGCCGGCCATTGTGGCACTCTTTGGGGGAGGCCTATGTCCAGCAGTGGACGTCTTATGTAATGTATGTATTATGTAGTGGATGTAAAAAATATATGGCCGTTTATGCCGCAAAAAACTTATATTTCGACACTCTCAAGGGAATTAAAACGTATAGGGTATTTTCCGATGACCTAGAACTATACAATTTGGCAAGTAATATCGTCAACTACAAGTATAGGCAAAAATCTGTTCCTTTTGTACTTAAGTACTTAATTGAGCAAACGATTAAATACTTTTGATGCTAATTATGGCTTACGTCGTTGTAAATTAAGCTTTTGTTCGTGATATTTAATTCAGTAGAAATTCATGAAAAATATTTTATTATTTTACAATAGATTGTAAACAAACACAATCCAGAAAAACGAAACGCATGTTGCATAAGACGTTGAGGTCGTCGTTCGACATAATCTCTATCATGCCCCAGAATAAAAAAATTGGCTATCTTCGAGATTTTGGGCAGATTATTCCATAGAGATAACGTCAATGCAGATCATCACATTTAGATAGAAAATATAGAAAAGATACTTCCATTTCACCGACTATATAACAATACCGTGTAGGTACTTTTTAGTTCGACTTACTTAAATAAACTTCAGGAAATAAAATCAGCTCATGCTGGAAGGTCGATTAGTCACTTAAATTTTACGTTTAAGGTGGTTCGATTGCCATACAAAACGTTATTTGACATTCACAGGCCAACGGCGTGATATTTTAAGAAACTTATGTAACAAACATACATAAATTGGCTTCCCATTTGCGCCAAATTCCCCCTTTCCTAGAATAAACTTGTATAAACTAGATTAATTTGAGAAATTGGTTTGTCACGTGATATTTTGGGAAAACTAGTTTTCTCAAATTAATCTAGTTTATACAAGTTTATTCTAGGAAAGGGGGAATTTGGCGCAAATGGGAAGCCAATTGATAAAAGTCTGATACATTAGTTTCTTAAAATATCACGCCGTTAGTCTGCGAATGTCAAATAACGCTTTGTATGGCAATCGAACCACCTTAAAAGGCTTTTTGAAAATCTTTAAATGCAGTTTAAAATTTTTATAAGATTTTTCTCGTGACTCCCAAGAGCTAATTTCCGTATCTCTGGTTTCGGGTTTTCCCTCACTGCCCCGTTTGAATAATACAGCCTGTATATGGTGTTGTGCTTAGAATAATAACGCATAGAAGGATAGTTTCATACGGCCGACGCGCCAAGCGTGAGGCATAAAATGGATTCATGTAGTTGTGATCAACTCGTATTCACACGCGCCAATACGCACACAAACGCACCAATTTTGTTCCACCGATCGGCGTACTGGGCCATTTATGGCCGAGTTTTAGTGGCCTCACCGTTGCGCGTGAACTGCGTCTCTATGCGTTATTATTCTAAGGTGTTGTGTTACTCGTAACGTTGGTGAGCTGGTGATGCGCTTTTTGGAGAGTGAGGGTCACTAGTTGTAGAAAACCAAAAAAGAGTCAACGCAAAATGGGCTTGTGACCTTAAATTTGTTTACGATGCCATTAGAACCAGTTTTTGTAGATGAACAAATGTTTGTATGGAAGAAACTACATTTAAAGGACATTAAAGACGGTTAAAGATGGACAGAACTCGCTGACAGCAGCCGAAACGCTTCATACTGATTGGCTTTAAAGTATGACGTCACACCGTGCAATTTGTACTAACTGTTGCATGGAAAATGAAGTAAATTGCTGTTTCGGTCGCGAAATACTGCGTTTAGGTCCATACTTGTTATACAAATTTGTTTATATAAAAGCGTACAGATTCTATAGGTACCTTTAAATTTACTCTTGGACAATAAATAAAAAAACTTTTTTTTCTAAACTTTCAAGGTTCATATCTTTTTATGATTTGAATTATATTTTGTAATTTATACTTTATTACAATCATTTGATGGTTTACTATCCATTTAGCAACACGACGTTATCAATTTTAACACCACGCAACAAGCCTATTGTAGGTGCTTCGAAGTTTTCGCTGTCGATATATAACAATTTTCGATTTCCAAATACCCCTTTCAAATGTAGGTATGCCTATGGATGTAATAAATATGATTTCTTAGACCTAATTCACTTTAGACATTAAAACAATATGAATAACAACAATTTAGTACGTTGAAATATATGCCTTAAAATAAGACCTTTCAACATTATAACGACAACGTTAACCGTTTAGGTACTAATTGGTTAAAATCTGCAATTTTAAAATGATTATTGTGCAAGATTATTAATATCATATTGTAGAATACCACTTGACATGTAAAAGTGCCCTTGTGGCCTATTTGCAGAATAAATAATTGATTTTGATTTTTTGATTTTGATTTATAGTCAGCAATTTTATGACTTTTGTGATTATAGTATATTTTATTAGTGTTAGAACTACTATTATACTTAACAAAAATTATATCTGTGTATAAATTTTATGGATGTAAATTTCTGACTATAGGAATTCGGAACAATAAGTTTATGGGGAAGAAAGCGATTTCTTAACACTACTGTAAATTCACACTCGCAGACTGCCATGGTACAGGCTTAAGCCTAATTTGTAATATCATGTAACAAGTGTTTTGTGCAATAAATATTTTTTTATTAGGGTTCCGTAGCCAAATGGCAAAAAACGGAACCCTTATAGATTCGTCATGTCTGTCTGTCTGTCTGTCTGTCCGTTGTATGTCACAGCCACTTTTTTCCGAAACTATAAGAGCTATACTGTTGAAACTTGGTGAAAAAAAACATTAAGTTTTAGGGGTTCCCCATAGACAGAACTGAAACTCAAAACATTTTTTTTCATCAATCCCATACGTGTACCTGGATATGTCTTCAAAAAAGATATTAAAATTTTAAATATACATTTTTTCTAAACTGAATAGTTTGCGCGAGAGACACTTCCAAAGTGGTAAAATGTGTCCCCCCCCTGTGACTTCTAAAATAAGAGAATGATAAAACTAAAATAAATATATAATGTACATTACCATGCAAACTTCCACCGAAAATTGGTTTGAACAAGATCTAGTAAGTAGTTTTTTTTAACACGTCATAAATCGTAAACCGCAATTTATTTTACGGAACCCTTCATGTGCGAGTCCGACTCGCACTTGGCCGCTTTTTTATTATTTATTTAAAAGCATCTATTAATTAGCAGCAGCCAGGCCGTATACTCGTACTTGTGTCATGTGTCATGTATAAGAGTAAATCTAAAGTGTCAGCATGGGCTCATCGATATCAATTTAGATTGCAAAACGTGAGTCTAAATGACCCCCAGTTTCAACTCTACTCTGTACCACATTGTTTCCGGTATGCTCAACTATAAAAATACTTCCGGTCCCAACAAAAACCTTATATAGCCTGCGGTACCCTATTCCAGAACAACATTGTCGCTTGGCCTTTTGACTGACTGTCATAAATGTTAGCTTGACCTAAAAACAACCCTACCCCCATTAAAATAAAGTATATTTTCGTTTGCGTAAACTACGAAAGTGATTTCGCAGTGTTCTACAGAAAAAACAAATGAACAAAGGCTTTATTCGCAACGCGTCAAGATTCCAAATTCGCTAGCTTTTGTTTCTGATGTTGTTTTCCTCAACAGAAGTTAGCATAAGAAAGTCGTAAACGCCTTTTCAAAGCTAACATATTTTGAACTTTATAAGTGTTCTGTTTTGGGTTGAAATTAGAGTGAGTTGGAAAGTAAGGGTGAGTATAGACTGTGGGATTAAAAGTGTCGATAAAATAGTACGGTAGGGGTTTATGCGCACTGTGACTGAGAATGGATTCCACTGAACGAGTTGGTTGGAAATTAAAATAGCGAGTGGGTGCAGTAAAAGTGGTAAAACTATAGTAGTTTCAGGGGTGAACAAATATACGATGTAATTGATAGGATTTTGTCGTAGTTGTGTTATTTGGCATCCTCTCGAACAAATTTCGATGAAAATAAAGTAGTGTAGCTAAGTTGTGGAAAGTAGAGCGTGTCTTATACTGAATATATGTTTGCATGTAATATCTATTCTTTGCGACAATTTAGAGATGTATAATTTTGATAAAGCGTTCAGTTAAAAGTGGTAATTATACGCGTTAAAGATAGGATAGGTTTACCCTCTGGGTTGGAAATCTGATAGCAGCAGTCGCTTTCGTAAAACTAGTGCCTATACCAAATCTTGGGAGCCAAAGTGGACACCGGGCTCTTTTAGGGCACAACCGGTAATAACGCTAGGAGGATGATAATTAGATTACACGTATAATACAAAAAGCGGCCAAGTGCGAGTTGGACTTGCACATGAAGGGTTCCGTAAAATAAATTGCGGTTTACGATTTATGACGTATTAAAAAAAACTACTTACTAGATCTCGTTCAAACCAATTTTCGGTGGAAGTTTGCATGGTAATGTACATCATATATTTTTTTTAGTTTTATCATTCTCTTATTTTAGAAGTTACAGGGGGGGGGGGGGAAACATTTTACCATTTTGGAAGTGTCTCTCGCGCAAACTATTCAGTTTAGAAAAAAATGATATTAAAAACCTCAATATCATTTTTGAAGACCTATCCATAGATACCCCACACGTATGGGTTTGATGAAAATATTTTTTTTGAGTTTCAGTACTGAGTATGGGACCCCCAAAACTTACTGTTTTTTTTCGATTTTTGTGTGGAAATCTTAATGCGGTTCACAGAATACATCTACTTACCAAGTTTCAACAGTATATATTTAGCTCTTATAGTTTCGGAAAAAAGTGGATGTGACATACGGACGGACAGACAGACAGACAGACATGACGAATCTATAAGGGTTCCGTTTTTTGCTATTTGGCTACGGAGCCCTAAAAACATACACTTTTTATAGATTTTGCTTGATCATAATTTTACGCATTATCAAGTGAAAACGACAAGGTACTTAGGTGTTCAGCAACTTATGCGGCTGACTGTACTTATTGGTTATTTGTCACTACGGCTGAAACCGGCTGGATGAAATTGATTCAAAAGATCAATTCATGGTTCTGTTTTTTTTTTTACTTTTTCTATACGTTGAGTCCAGAAAATACATGAATTTATGTTGCAATAGATTAGATTAGATTCGATTTATTAATTATTACACAATACAGACTTCATAATGAATTACATTAAATTAAATAAAGACAATAAGTAGTTTTTTGATATAAAGGTCTAATCCCGTATCTCAATGATTAAGTATGAATAAGTTTGTAAATTAAATATAATGACATTTCACGCGATTTGGTGACTGCACTGTATGTAAAAATGGACTAAATAAATTGAATGTAAATGATACTGCATGGTACTGGTATTGCAAGAAGAAAAAAAATCTTGTGATTCGCTAACAAACAAAACCTGCAAGACAAAACTAAATTACATCTCTAAACGTACACAGAACTACCGCAAAACTATGTGTAATTCTGATTCTGACACACATATTTCAAAACCCACAATCCAACTACAACTGAATACATTGCTGTTTCACTATGAAACATACAACTTAAGCCTCTAGTAAAACCAGCAATAGATTGCCAAAATAAAACTTAACTGCTATTTTATTTCTCGGCTTTACTTCCGTGGTAAACAGACGTCGCGTCAGTTTTTATAAATGTATCAACACGCATTCACAAACGATAATCCAAGACCGTCGAAATACAACTATGCTTTACTGCGGAATGCAAAGTAAAAGCCTCGTAAGATAACAGCAATGGATTGGGCAATGGAAATATATTCGCTTTTCTTCTCGCAGTTTTCGTTTCGCGGTAAAACGCTCTTTCGACAGAGGAAGTTTGAAAAAGTTTAAAATTTGGAATTCCGCCTGTTTAATGAATTGCGTTTTGAATACCGAATTGATTGAGAGGCGAGTTTAATCGTTTTAATGGCTCATCGGATCGCCCGGGCCGTTCCAATCAATCGTAAAATAACTGTCCGACCCTTTACTTTGACGTTTTTAATTGGTATTAAATGCTTTTGCAACTGGCTGATGATATTTTTTTAAAGAAATCCATGAAACGCTGTGCTATATTTCTTTTTGTGTCGCTGTGGCAGTAATTAGGAAACGTGGATAAAAACTTAAAGATTCCGACGAGTTGAGAACCCCCTCCATTCTAGATCCTCTCCATCCTCTAGACTAATTTATAATGGCGTCCAAGCACTAAACAGACTTGGAAGGCACAATAAGGTGCAACTAGTTTGGATACCAGGGCACAAGGGCTTCATCGGCAACGAAAGAGCAGATGAGCTTGCAAGAGGGGGCTCTACAAATCACTTTGTAGGTCCAGAACCATTTGTGGGACTCTCGCAGGGGACCATAATATCGGCCTTTAAAGCCTACGCCAAAACCAAACACCAACACGAGTGGAGGAATGAGGCTGGCTTAAGGCACTCTAAGCTCTTCATAGAAGGAGTGGACTCGGGCTGGACCAGAAAACTCTGGAAATCCAGTAGGAAGCAACTCAGAATTATATCTGGGGTGTTCACTGGTCACTTCGGGGTCAAGGATCTCTTGGCCAAGATGGGACTATCTGATAGTTTAGACTGTAAAATGTGTGGCGAGGAGGATGAGACTATGGAACACTTATTGTGTGAATGTCATGCCCTTGCCAGACAAAGAATGAACTACTTTGGTAACGGTTACCCGCAACCAAAGGAATTCAAGGTGCTCCCGGCGAACTGCATCATCCGCTTTGTGGAAATGATGGAGCAAGCCTGGGAGCAGGTATAAAGGAGAGGGCAAATGCACAAAAGATCCCACTGGGTCGAAGTGCATCCGAAAGGGCCCTCACCTAGATAAGATAAGATAAGATAAGACCCCCTCCATTATTACACAAAATAATAATACATTTATATAATCCCCATTGTCTTTTGATTTAAAGATATACCCAGCGGACTTGAATAATACAAATCATCGACATTCAAAGCCTCCTTTAGATATCTCTGAAAAATAAAATAAATAAATAAATATTTGCGGACAATCTTAACACAAATCGACCTAGTCCCAAACTAAGCAAAGCTTGTACTATGGGTACTAGACGAAGATAAACATACTTATATAGATAAATAAATACTTAAATACATAGAAAACATTCATGACTCAGGAACAAATATTCGTGCTCATCACACAAATACATGCCCTTACCGGGATTCGAACCCAGGACCTCTTGCTTCGTAGGCAGCGTCACTACCAAACCAACTAGGTTAAAGCGGTCGTCGGATACAAAAACAGATATCTAATCAAGTTATCATAAACTTATTGTTAATTCTGATACAGACCTTATATCGAAGGTAATTGATAATATTTTACAATTTTGGATTTTATTAGTTTTCATTTAGTGACATTTAGTTTGTTAACCGTTTAGGTACTAATTGGTTAAAATCTGCAATTTTAAAATGATTATTGTGTAAGATTATTAATATTATATTGTAGAATACCATTAGACACGTAAAAGTGCCCTTGTGGCCTATTTGCAGAATAAATAATTGATTTTGATTGAGTTCTAACTAGACTCCTAGTTTGTCCTCGAGGGCTTTAGGACTCCGTCGTCAGCCCTCAGGCCTCTCTTGAGCCTTTATCAGAGTAGTTGCGATATCAGTGGTAATTTGACATTGTTTGAACGGGTTCGGAGTGTAAAGACTAAAGTCAAATACAGTCGGCCTCATAAGCAGGGGACTCCATAACCGAAAAATACCGGTATTCTATTTTAACGGTATGACGTCATATCGGTTGTCAAATAGCGGTTTCGGTAGCGGAACCTTTATATTTCGCTACCGAAATATAACGGTACCTTTATTTTTTCCGGTACCGTAACCGCTATTTAAAGGTACCGATATATCGACTTTGGCCTGGTGTCATTGCCAAACCGCCGGCAAAGGCTCTGCCGCTTTGTATTTTTGTCTTTAAATGTTTAGTAGCCAATGCTTCCTCTGTAGAGTGCCAGCTTGCTTACTTTTCTCGATAACCTTTATAAAACCGGTATTATAAAGGTTACGGTATCGTTTAAAACTGATACCGCTAACCGTTATTTCAAAACGGTTACGGTACCGTTATGTTCGCGCGGCGCGCATAACCTTTATGACATAACGGTACCGTAATGGAATACCGGTTTCATACCGGTATAACCGTTACCGAAATCAGTCCCTGCTCATAAGTAGCTGAACACCTAAGTACCTTGTCGTTTTCACTCGTCTGACACCTCCATATGGCAGGTTAACATGACGTAATGCGACACAGTACAAGGGTTAGGTCCCATGTGAGGCTAACCGTACCGTCATATGAACTCAGTGGCAGTGGGTGCCACATTGCACGTAGAACCTGTTGGATACTCCGTAAACGCAATACATACTTAATCTATGGTAGCTGTTTATGTCAACAAGCTTAGTCAATCTTATATTCTCCTTGGAGCTTGTCCTAATCCTGAATACACCAGATAACGCCGCAACTACTGTTTCCTTAGTACCCTAAATCCAACAGGTTATGGCCCAGAACGCGTAAATTCGAAATTTAGTAATATCTTTCGGGCCTCGCGATCTTTTAGGAAAAAAGTGAAACAAGACGGCATCGGTCGCCGGTACGTGAAAAAATGGCTGGGACGAATTCATTAGTAATGGAAAAGCTGAAAGGGATTGAAAATTACAATTCGTGGAAGTTCATGATGAGAATGGTGTTAATCCATGAAGACCTTTGGGATTACGTTGAAAAAGAAGTCGACAAGAAAATTCCAGAAGATGTCAAAAAAGAACAAAAGGCGCTCGCCCGAATTGCGTTGTCAGTCCATCCTTCTGCTTTTGTTCACGTCCGAAATGCTTCATCAGCTAACATGGCCTGGAATAATCTTCAAAAAGCGTATGAAGATACTGGTTTATGCCGGCGACTAGGATTATTGCGAAGCTTGTTCAGCACTAAACTCGCTGAATGTGAAAGCATGGAATGCTATGTAAATAAAATAAGAGACCTTGCACAGCAATTGAGTGACATCAAAGCTGGACTGGACGACGATTTTGGCGCAGTTATTATGCTCAGCGGTTTACCCGAGGACTACGATCCATTAATTATGGCGATTGAACACTCCAATTTAAAGTTGTCAAGTGAAGTTGTCGCAAATAAATTAATGCAAGAAAAGCTTCGTCGGGAAGACAAACAGGAAAATGTCACAGCTCTTGCAGCTACACACAAGCTACCGAAATGCTATGGATGCAAGAAGACAGGCCATTTCAAGAAGGATTGTCCTAAATGGAACAAAAAGAAGGCTCAAAAGGGAAATTCAAGTCCGGAGTCATCAAAGGCGCTTCTTACGGCTTTGTCAGTGAATGTGCAAAGTGATTTTTGGTACCTTGATAGTGGTGCAACAAATAGCATGTGCCATAGCAAGCAGATAATGCAGGACTTTATAGAGGAGACACCGTTGCCTGTGACAGTGGCTAATGGGGACAGGATGTTTACAGCTGGAAGAGGAACTGTTCAAGTGAAACTGCGGAATGGGATCGTAAAGACAATAAGTGACGTTTATTACGTGCCTAATTTAACAGCAAATTTACTGTCAGTTAGCTCTTTAGTAAAGAAGGGGTTTCAGGTAGTGTTCGAAAGCAATAGTTGTCAAATACTAGACAATGAGATAGTAGCGGCCACAGCTACATTAAAAAATGGTGCTTTCATTCTGGACACAGCCCGGCAAGGTGATGAAAAAGCTGCAAATGTAGCAGTGAAACCCGAGACCTCTGGTAGTACTGTCAACATGGAAATGGATAAGGTTTGGCATCGGAGATTAGCACATCTCAACCGAAGGAGCATGGAACTTCTTAAGCAAGGTATGGTTTCAGGAATTTCATATGATAATTCTAAATTTGAATCATGTATTGCATGCATTCAAGGGAAGACAAGTAGGTTACCTTTTCCTAAGAAGTCTTGCAATAGAGCTAAGGAAATTTTGGGGCTAGTACATACAGATGTATGTGGTCCACTGCCCTGTTCCTCCTTCAGTGGCGGTAGGTATTTTCTATTGTTCATTGATGATTACACTCGGAGAACTTTCGTGTACTTCCTAACGAAAAAGAGTGAAGTCTTTGATAAATTCAAAGAATTTAAGGCTTTAGTGGAGAACCAGACGGATAAAAGGATCAAAGTCCTTCGCAGTGACAATGGTGGAGAGTATACCAGTTCTGTGTTTCAGGCTTATCTCAAGAATAATGGCATCCGGCACCAGACCACTGTTCCAGGCACTCCGAGCCAGAACGGAGTGGTTGAACGAGGAAACCGGAGTGTCATGGAGGCTGCCAGATGCATGCTGCAGGACGCCGGTCTGGGCAACGAGTTTTGGGCTGAAGCAGTTAACACAGCTGTCTACATAAAGAATCGTTGTCCTACCAAGGCGGTTTTGGGAAGCACTCCTGAAGAAAAATGGAGTGGCAAAAAGGTATCTGTAGATCACTTGCGTATCTTTGGTTCTGTGGCCTATGTTTTGAATCCTAAACGTTCAAAACTAGATTCAAAATGCAAAAAGTACATATTTGTTGGTTATTGTGAGGAAATCAAGGGCTATAGACTAATAGACCCTGAGGTTCCAACAAAATGTATCAAAGCCCGAGAAGTCACATTTCTGGAAAACAAATTCATTGAGAAAGTATCAAATGATGATAATAACAATGAGTCTGATCATGTATTTACACAAAGTTATATTCATGTAAATACGAATGCTCAGATTCCTCTATCTAACCGTATTCCTGTGCATACAGAAACACCTGTTGTGAGCGGTACTTCTGATGATACTACTTTGGTACAAACTACTCAGAGAGAGAGTACAACCGCAACAGATGATTCTGACAGCTCGAGTGAGCATAGTGATCCGTCCGATGAAACGTATATTCCAGAGGAGGAGAGTACAAGTCCGTCGGAATATGACAGTTCATCGAACACTTTGCTGCTGTCGAGCTTGTTGGCGGGATCATCTGATGCAGATTCGCCGCAGAGTGTACAAGAAGCACTGAACGGTCCAGATGCAGACAATTGGAGAGAAGCAATGACTTGTGAGTACAACTCGTTTATCAAAAACAAGTGTTGGACATTGACAGACCGACAGAAGTCGCAAAAACCTGTCAAATGTAAATGGGTATTCAAAGTCAAACGTGGTCTCAACGGCGAACTATTGAAGTATAGAGCACGCCTGGTGGCTAAAGGCTATACACAGCAGTATGGCATAGACTACGAGGAGACTTTTTCCCCAGTTGTCAGATACTCAACTATACGTACTCTGTTAGCCCTAGCGGTGGAGTATGATATGCAAATCGAACATCTTGATGTGAAAACAGCTTTTCTCAACGGTGACCTAAAGGAAACTGTGTACATGGAGCAACCGGAAGGCTTTAAAGTAAAAGGCCAAGAAGACAAGGTCTACAAATTAAATAAAGCAGTTTATGGGTTGAAGCAGGCCTCTAAGGCCTGGTACGAGAAGATTGATCATGTCTTATGTAAAAAGTTGTGCTTCAACAAGTCATCATCTGAACCATGTGTTTACTATAGGTGGCATGAGAAGTCGCTTATCATTATAGCGCTGTACGTCGATGATATAATATTGTTTTCAACTGGCGATAATCGTGAAAAGCTGGATATAAAAGTAAAATTAATGAAAGAATTTGACATGACAGATTTAGGGCCAGCTCATCACGTGTTAGGTATGAGATTGTGTAGAGATGAAAACAAAATTACTCTCGATCAATCGAGTTATATAACGTCGGTACTGAAGAAATATAAAATGGAAGAATGTAAGTCTTCCCCTACACCCATGGAGGTGGGATTGAAGTTATTAAGAGGTAGTCAAAGGGACGATACTTACGATTATAGAGGTCTCGTTGGTTCACTGAATTATATTGCTATTTGCACTCGACCCGATATCTCCTATGCAGTTAGTTATCTAAGCCAATTTAACGAGTCTTTTACAGAGGTTCACTGGAAAGCAGCTAAGAGAGTCCTACGCTACTTGAAAGGTACTCTGAATCTTTGTTTAACGTTTAGAAAGAGCAAGCTAAATGTCACTGCATATGCAGATGCTGATTGGGGTAGTGACGATGTAGACCGTAGATCGTACACTGGCTATGTTTTTAAAATAGGCGAGTCAGTGGTCTCTTGGGAAAGTCGCAAACAAAAGACAGTGAGTCTTAGTTCTACTGAAGCTGAATATGTTTCGTTATCTGATTCATGTAAAGAGGGCTTATTTATGTGTGCATTTCTAAAAGAAATTACTAAAAGAGATGTTGTTCCAACAATTTATAATGACAACCAGTCAGCACAAAAATTGTGTAAAAACTCTTTACATCATGCTAGAACCAAACATATTGATATTAGGCATCATTTTATTAAGCAACTAGTAAGTAACAATACTATTGCTGTTAAGTATCTATGTACAAACGATATGGTGGCTGACATATTGACAAAACCATTGTGTAAAGTTAAGCACTATAATTTTGTCAAACAGCTGATGTTGTTGTGATAGTTAGATATATGTTTTAATTGTTTGATAAGTCTTGTTATTGGTCATACAATTAAAAATACTGAACCTTGTTTATAAATTCTTTATAAAGTTCCATCGAAGTAGGGTCAGCACAATACATGTTTAGTATATTTTGTTTATTTACTTGTAGTGTAAATGTAATGCACACTGGTGCATACGATGGAGGAGGCTCCGGTGTATAGTTTTAAATGTTTGTGTTTATAAGATGGTATTGGTTTAAGGGCCAGTGTTGGATACTCCGTAAACGCAATACATACTTAATCTATGGTAGCTGTTTATGTCAACAAGCTTAGTCAATCTTATATTCTCCTTGGAGCTTGTCCTAATCCTGAATACACCAGATAACGCCGCAACTACTGTTTCCTTAGTACCCTAAATCCAACAGAACCGATGATGGCCGTTGGGGCGGAAATGTTCTCGATTGGCAACACTGGTAATGATCGCGGGAATTCGCTGGCTGCGGGTGGCGCAGAACCAGTAATATTGGCACTCTTTGGGGGAGGACTATGTATAGCAGTGAACGTTTTTCGGCTGATATGATGATGATGATGAATGTATGATATTAATTCAAGGAACGCCTCATTTCTTTTTGTTAACCACACCTCGGTGTAAGAGAAACGTTTGTGTTTTCCGCTATATACCATACATTATATTCACTCCAGGACAATGAGATGAAGCAAAAATTGGCAGTCGTGAAAATCCGTGATTCTGCCTACCCTTTGAGGAATGGGCGTGATTATAATATAGGCATATATTTGGATCCGTACCAGTCAACGATTATATCCTAACCATTATTTTTGGAAAAGTCCTCAATTAGTACCTACTTTCCAAAACTTTTTTCACGAAAATAAAATATTCCCTTCGCTAATGTCCTCGACTCAATATTTCTGCCATTTACTACAAAATGGCGTATCTTCATACGATTTTGTTATTTACTTACGACCTTTTGGCCTTGAGTACCCTGAAATGGGCCCCGCAAAAGCCATCAAGACAAGGGAGTTTAAATCTTGTGCCGTTATATTAATAGAGTCTATAATGGATCAGATTAGTGGTAGGTGATTTGTGGCGAGCGGGCGGGGATGTCGAAAAAACTCGAGGGTTTTCGAGCATTCGAGTTGGTTCGAGTCTCAAATGTGATCTTATTCGATCCATTGCTAATAATAAATTCTTTATTTCGGACATAAATAAATCCATAGCTTGTTAGTAAAGGCTTACTTAAGTTAGTACTGTATTGCGAAATATTCCTGCAATTGAACAGAGGACATTTTTGGAAATTTCTCTCATTTTTGTATGGGAATTGAAAATTTCCATTTCCAACATGGAAATTCCGTACCTGTGAAGCATAAAACTGTTACTCTTATACACTAAATATGTATAATAGACCGGGACAGTTTTATGCTTCTCAGGTGCGAACATTTCCTTAATTCCTTGTGAGACTTCCTATAAATTTCCGAGAATTTTCCAACTTTTTGGAAACTTTCCGCAATTTGCACATCACTACTTACTAGGTTAGTACCTAAAGTTCAATTTGGGCCACACTTTTTATTTGCCCTTACCCAAATTTTAGTTATAGAGCAGAGCTTTCTGCAACCGCATTCAGGGTGCTGTTGGTGCTGTGAATGAATGAATGAATGAATACGTTTATTTCAGAACCAAGTCCATATTGTTAGTAAATATTATCTTAATATAATGTTAAATATTACTCTAAATAAGTTTTCAACATTTAGATTTTAAATTTCTAGTCAACGACAATACGCCTCGCTGGCGAGCAGGGCGCAGGCCAGCACGAACAGCATCCTTAAGGTGGTTCGATTGCCATACAAAGCGTTATTTGACATTCGCAGGCTAGCGGCGTGATATTTTAAGAAACTTATGTAACAAACTTTCATCAATTGGCTTCCCATTTGCGCCAAATTCCCCCTTTCCTAGAATAAACTTGTATAAACTAGATTAATTTGAGAAAAATTGTTTTCCCAAAATATCACGTCCCAAACCAATTTCTCAAATTAATCTAGTTTGTACAAGTTTATTCTAGGAAAGGGGGAATTTGGCGCAAATGGGAAGACAATTTATGAAAGTTTGTTACATAAGTTTCTTAAAATACCACGCCGTTAGCCTGCGAATGTCAAATAACGTTTTGTATGGCAATCGAACCACCTTAACGCATTGGCAAATAGGTCGGACTGTCCACTCACAAATTCGCTTATTAAACTCCACTTGAGATCCCAGCCAACAAAATTAATTTTATTAATTATGTATTGCTGAGTATAAACAATTAGACATTTTTTTTTTAAATTTTGAATTTCAAGTATGCATGTAATTAGTAAGATTTTTATTTATCTCTGACATTTCCGATTAAATTATTTCCATTTTAATTTTTATTCAAATTTAATTTTATTTTATTTCTTTCTTTGACATGTTTTAACTATTAATTAATTTTGCTGACTTGACATTTAAAATCTACCTATGTGATGAAAACTTATTTTGTGTAATATGTATTTAACATTATTATTAAGACATTTGTTACTAACAATATGGAACCTGGTTCTGAAATAAACTTATTCATTCATTCATTCATTCAATACCCTGTGCCTGACTCTATTCAGCAGTGAGGCGATCTTTTTGCGGATTATAGCAGCCTACCTATTATATATAACCTAGGCAATCCTATCAACATCCTCAATATTTACCTAGGGTCATCCTAGGATTATCCACCTTATTTTTCTAAGGCATACCGAGGCCGTCCAAGAGATCGACACCCTGTCAGGGACGGTTCACTCTGTGATTCCGTCGCGCCGCTACAAGTACCTACCTACATGCCGGCTGGCCGCACGGGTCGCAGTGCGTTGCATGCGATAGAAAGGGATGGCCACATTTAGGCACGTTTGGCGTACCTAAACAGGGAATTTGTTAACAGAGAACCTTCTGTACGTAGTACTATTACTTATTCTGTGACCCTGTCGGACGTCCAAAGGTTCCCCTGGGGCGACATGGTGCATTCGGATCTATCTGCGCGAACTAAAAATCTGCAATTGACTACATTTCAAACTATGTGATGATGCCTTATTCAAAAACCATTTCGTTAATTATGTTACCTAACCGTAATAAAGTAGTTGTCAGATTTTATTTCTCACCCGTTTTTAAGAGAATCTCGAAATTGTATAAATGCGGTTTACGCCCGTGTGTGACGTCAATACGACTGTCATAATAAAAGGTGTGCAAGCTGCCATACAGAGCCGTAACATTGACGTCATAATTTTGTTACGACCTTCTGGAATTCGCCACTTTTAAATTTGATATTATTGAATGAAAATTACAATTTAGGGCGAAATAAAAAAGCACGAGCCGCTTAAAAAAACATTTTCTAGCGAAATGAATCATAAAATGGCCCACTTGAAAAAATTAAATGTTGTTTGATGTTGTCAATTGGCAAGAGTTAGCGCAGAACCGAGATAAGTCGCGCACTCTCGTATCGGAGGCCAACATTTTGGGTCCAATCCAACGTAGTAAGTAAGTAAGTACTTTATTTTTCTCCAGTTAATCGAGCACAGGGACATCTCTAGTGACTTATGGCCCGGCCCGGTAATGGAGCTGACACTAGGTAATCTCCTGGTCTGAGTAGGCACATCGTAATGACCAGGCATTTAACAACTCCATTAAGCCTTTAGAGGTTTTTTTTTAATTATGTGAATGTTGAAATCAGATTGAAACTCTATAGAAACTTGAATCAGTCGTGAAAATAACTATAATTATTAACCTACCTACTTATAAATTGATTAGTATTTTTTTATTGCCAGGCTTATTATTAGCCATTGAAGAACCTTTGCGCCATCATAAGATTAACTTGATGGTACCAAATTGTATTGTCATATGTATTATATTTTAACGGCCTCCGTAGCCCAGTGGGTAGTAACTCTGCCTACGAAGCTGGAGGTCCCGGGTTCGAATCCCGGTCAGGGCATTTATTTGTGTGTTTATCACGAATATTTGTTCCTGAGTTATGGATGTTATAGATGTATTATAAGTATCTATACGTATTTATCTATTATATATATCATCGCCTAGTACCCACAACACAAGCCTTACTGAGCTTACCGTGGGCCTAGTTTGATTTGTGTAAGATTGTCCCATAATATTTATTTATTTATTATTTATTTATTATACATCTACTACTAGCAATATTTCAAATCGATACGAGTAATGGTAGTGGGTGAAACTCGACTTGCAAGATTATATTTGGTTTTTATTTATTTAAACTTTATTGCACCATATACAGAAATGTACAAATGGCAAGCTTAATGAGCTTAATGCCAAATGGCATTCTGTACCAGCTAACTATTGGACTAAACAAAAATTTATACAAGGCCCAAAGAAAATAAAATTATAAAATCTGTTAAGAGAACATGAGGAAAAAATCATACGCTGCATAAGACATGCATAAAAAACATTGATACAAATACAGGATCAGATATACTTCTACATATTTAATACATACAGTATATTGCTTGGTTATTATATGATATGTTCATGCCTACTTACTTAAATTACAGGTTCAGTAAATATTAGGCCTATAACAAAATGATTGATATCAGACGAGTCTACCGCTTTTGACGTGTCTGTGTGTGTGTCTGTCTGTCTGTGTGTCAGTGTAACTGTGTGTGAGTTTGTGGCATCGTAGCTCCTAAACGAATAGACCGATTTGAATGCGGTTTTTTTTATCCGACAGCTGACGTGATCGAGGTGGTTCTTATTAGCTACGTTTGAACAAAATCGGTTAAGCGGTTTTTGAGATATTGAACTTTGAAATGAAAATGTCGGGAGTTTTTTCGACTTTTCTAAGTTTTAGTTATATTTGAGTTTTGCAACGAACGTAGGCAAACCCGCGGGATAATATATAGCCTATAACAATTCGGAAAGTCCATTCTTCACACAGGTGAAACATATTTTGAAATCGGATAGTCGGTTCCGGAGATTACCCTAAACATACAAAACTTACATTGCTCAAGATAGTGGGTATAATAACAGGACACAACACCTTGAACAGACATCTCTATAACTTAGGTATCACAGACAGCCCCATGTGCAGAGCGTGCATGGAGGCAGAAGAAACGACCAAACATATACTACTGGACTGCAAGGAGGTAGAAGTATACAGAATGAAGCACCTAGATTCTCCAAACACACTACGGGACGCAGTCAGCAACACCAAGGCACTCACCAACTTTTTAGACGAGCTGGGGTGGTTAGAGTAGCGCCACACCGCCGTTACACGCAAAATAGGCACAATGGATGTCGACTTGCGGAAAACGCCCAGTATAACTAACTAACTAATACAAACTTACATTGTAATTTTACATTATAATCTCGAAGATTTTTTTCTTTTTATACTTTTGGTATAGACGAGCTGCCCGCGCGGCTCTGCAGACAGACCGTACTTCACAGAACGCAAGCGATGCTGCTACCTCATCATCATATCAGCTGAAAGACGTCCACTGCTGAACACAGGTCTCCCCCAAAGAGTGCCAAAGTGACCGGCCCTGCGACCTTTACCATTACATCAGTCCACTGAGGGGCTACCCATCTTCCGGTACTGCGTGCAATAGTAGTGCCGAAGATTAACCTAACATAATAATAATTATAAGTATGATTAATATTGTACCTACCTACCTATGACCTATTACTATGTTATCAATAAAATATTTCATTTCATTTCATAATAATTATGTATAACGAAGTATCAAGATGGGCCGGTAAGGCGAACCTTCATTCTTATCTGCCATTAGTATGTGGAGATGACGGAAACACGGAAATAAAAGCGCCTCTGTCACTTATAACAAATTACAGGTTTTATTAAAATTCACTTCAAATCAAAATAACATGTGATTGGCAAGATACAATTGGATTTAAAAGAGCCAATAGGTTAGCGCGCGTACACCACCGAGCACGGCTGTCAAAGTTATGACCAGCCGTCACCGGTTGGCCACCGGCTACCCTATTCGGGTTTGCCCGCTCTTATTTTACACCACCTTCAACTATTTTATAACTGTCAACATTATTACAACTGTCAGTACTAATTATTTGACGTTAAACAATCAAAACAAATACCCAAGTAACAATAATCAACCACGCATTTGAATCGAGCAACATAATTCAAATTTGCGAGCACTATTCCGGCAGCGCGCCCTTTATTGCTGTAGTACCATTGGATAGTACCATCAATGGAATCAGTGACACACTTGTATTTCGCTAGTTCCATCGATGGTACTAGAGACCACAGTTCTTAGTACCATTGTCCGATAATAATAACAGTAGGTACTAGTGACACACTGTTGTTTTCAAGTACAGTCAGGGGTATTTATATACGTACATAAATAAGGACATAAATATCTGTACAGGACTCTATTGTCAATGGCATAAAGGTGTGTACAGATATTTATGTCCTTATTTATGGAAAAAAGCTTCCTGGACATTTAAAAGTTTTATACTCGTAATTCTGACACCTAAATGCAGTTCTTATTTTTGTACTTGGTGTGAAAATAAAACTCATTCTCATACAACTATACTTTTCCGCGCCCTCGCACTATAACACTTACAACAGAATCATTCATTATTTCACCGGTTTCATACATTTTATTTACGCACAATTTCTTCCAGTAATACCTACCTATCTGGAAGTTGACACTTTTCAGAGTCAATGATAGTGGACTGCTTATAATTATCATAGCATATACTATGATAATATCTAAAACAATTAAGTGGCCAGTTTTTTTCCTAACGGTACAGTCGCCATCACATACATAGGTACACTATAGGTGTTCAAAAATATCGGCACATGCACCCTAATGCCTTGAAAATAGAGGTGTGTGCCGATGTTTGTGAGCTGCTTGTTTGCTCCGGTGTATGTGATGGCGACTGTACTTGAAAACAACAGTTTGTCACTAAGTAGTACCTACTGTTAATATTATCGGACAATGGTACAAAAAACTGTGTCTCTAGTACACTTACAACAGAATCATTAATTATTTCACCGGTTTAATACATTTTATTTACGCACAATTTCTTCCAGTAATACCTACCTATCTGGAAGTTGACACTTTTCAGAGTCAATGAAAGTGGATTGCTTATAATTATCATAGCATATACTATGATAATATCTAAAACAATGAAGTGGCCAGTTTTTTTCCTAATGGTACTTGAAAACAACAGTGTGTCACTAAGTAGTACCTACTGTTAATATTATCGGCCAATGGTACAAAAAACTGTGTCTCTAGTACCATCAATGGAACTAGCGATATACAAGTGTGTCACTAGTTCCATTGATGGTACTATCCAATGGTACTACAGCAATAAAGGGGCAGCGCGCCGTCATATAAGTTTAGAAAAATCCGTCGATTAAAAATGTCTAATCACGATTTCCAAAGAAAATTTCCTTTAATTACACCAAGCAATCATTTCGGCCGCTGCTCGCGGACAAAGGTATTTTTCTGGGGTGATTCCCGGGTATTTTTTTGGGTAATTAGCCGGCGAATAATTAGTCTGTTTTCGAATGAAATTAAACGGAAAATGCGGAGGAACCGATTGGGCGCCATTGTGGGGTGACCATCGACGGAAAACATTTAGGACACGTCCTGAACAAGATTTTTCAAAAAACCCTACTGTTTTTTTAAACATTCTATGGCAATCCCAAAATTATGAGAAATGTAACGACACCTCATATGCCAAAATCCATCAAGTCGTTTGAACTCACCATCATCATCATATCAGCGGAAAGACGTCCATTGCTGGACATATATCACTATTTAAAGCTTTTTGTCAAACTTTCTATACGTGCGGCCTGTGGGCTAACTTTACGCAGCGGGCGTACGGTGCCCTGCGCGTCCAGTATAATGATGCTTTTAGGATGCTGTTTGGGTTGCCGCGGTATTGTAGCGCCTCAGCTATGTTTGCCGAGGCGCAAACAGACTGCTTTTTTGCCATCATGAGGAAGCGATGCGCGTCACTCCTCACCCGCAGCCGTGGCAGCACTAACATTATCCTAAGTACGTTGGCTCAGCGGTGGGACTCGCCTCTGGTAGACAGGTACGTGCAACTACACGCACCTGTCGCCGTACAGCCGCGAAAGTTTTAATGTAAATGTTGTGTAATGTTTTGTTGTGTCTCATTAATTGTAGTACTAACAATAGATATATAAGTTATTGTATTACCTAACCCTATCGACTAATAGTCTGAAATAAATAAATATAATAATAATAATAATAGGCCTCCCCCAAAGAGTGTCACAATAATAAATAAATAAATATTTGCGGACAATCTTATACAATGAGCGGTCCTGATGCGTACCCGCATCAAGCGAACTCTCGCGACCTTTACCAGGTCATCCATCTACCTTGTCTACCCACGCTGCGCCTTCCAGTACGTGGTCGCTACTCGAGAACCTTTCCGCCCCAACGGCTATCGGCCAATTTTTATATAATTAGCATTATTTCAATTATGACACCAATATTTGGTTATATGATGTCGATGATATTCATTTTAAATATTGTATTACTTATTGGCACTAGTTTCCATCTTAAAAGTACTAGGTATCCAGATATTTCTGTATAATAATCAAATACCAAATATCATCACGATCTATTTAGGTATTCCCCGGCATACAGATTTTCTGCCATAACAGTAGTTTTGTTACGGTTTCAGAGAAAACTACTGTTAAGTGTTCTCTGAAACCGTGACATTTTCAGTAGAACTTAGGTATATGTTACGGTTTCAGAGAAAACTACTGTTAAGTTTTCTCTGAAACCGTGACATTTTCAGTAGAACTTAAGTATATAAACTTTTTATAGAGCCCTGTAGGTTAGGTTAGGTTTGTTTTATAACAATCCTGAAAACTTAACAGTTTCTAAGAAAAACTACTTAGGAAAATGATGATTATGGCAAACGTTACATTAATTGCAAATTAAATTGTTTGATTTCATTAGTAACCTGATTTGTGCGGTCGAGGAAAATAAAGGCTATGTCAACTCTATTAGAATGATGTTAAGGTTCAAAACTGCTAAATATTCAATTTCCTCCTCGACTGTACAAATAATTCGTTTTAATGTGTAGACTATCCCGTTGTTGACACAAATCGTGGTATCTGTACAGCAGAGGATCGACCGGACAATGCCCACGTCTCCCTCTCTCCTCTTTCCGTCTCGCTCGCACCCGCACAACTTTATTAGTTCAACGATAACCGAGTTAAGGCGGATTGATGGCAATCGCAGAATTAACGCTGTAATTTCAGCCGTTGTGATAATTTAATAATTTGTATTGTAGTAATGGGTTGCATATGCGTCGAATTAAAACATAAATTCACGCTTATAGGTACATTCAAGTGTAAAAATATGTATCCATTTAATTCTCTCATTAATATGTACCGAAACATTAATCCACTGACATAACAGCGATAGGACATATTAGTAGTTTATGTGACTGTACACAATGAAGGGCATTAAACACGAGTGTGGGATTATGAAACGAGCCAAAGGCGAGTTTCATAATAACATCACACGAGTGTTTTAATACTTAATTATGTAAAGTTACATACACAATTTTATCTTTCCACATATTATAAGCTTCCATGATGCATTCAGGAGCCTCATATTATGACCGGCATCGCGGCGTCGGCGGCGTTTTTTTAATTCAGAGACAAACTAGAGTCGGATCCAACTGTCATATCGTACGATATCTTACTTACATGCGGTATTTGTCAAATTTGTATGCAAATTGACAATTCATTTCGAACTAACGTCATCTCGACTGATATTACAATAGAGGTTAAATCAAATTTCTTTGTTTTTAGAGACGTTCGAAATTTGAATGAAATAATATTATCGAAATCGATGTTATTATTTAGTAATAATAACATTTCTACAGATAAGAAATTTTTTCTAACAAAACAGTTTATTTTTATGGTGGTCATAATGTGCGGTTCTTGAACGCATCATGGAGGGTTTATGATATTTGGATAAATAAACATTTTTTGATTATTAATACACCGATATAATTAGCATTATTATTAGCTTTAATTAAGCTACGGTAGCCTAGTGGTTCAGGCATGCGGCTGTCATGCGGCGGTCGTGGGTTCGAATCCCGGCTCGTACCAATGAGTTTTTCGGAACTTATGTACGGAATATTTACCGTTAGCTTTTCGGTGAAGGAAAACATCGTGAGGAAACCGGTCTAATCCCAATAAGGTCTAGTTTTCCATCTGGGTTGGAAGGTCAGATGGCAGTAGCTTTCGTAAAACTAGTGTGTATGCCAAATCTTGTGTCAAAGCGGAGCCCGGGCTCCTTTAGGGGCACAACCGGGAATAACGCTAGGAGGATGATTAATACACCCATACTTTGAGACAGACTCGGCTGGGCAGCATTCGGGAAGCTACGGCACATCTTTTCGTCCAATATTCCGCAGTGTCTCAAGACGAGAGTCTTTGACCAGTGTGTGTTGCCAGTGATGTCATATGGCACTGAAACATGTTCGCTTACAATGGGCCGCATAAGAAGGCTCAAAGTCACCTAAAGGGCAATGGAGAGCGCTATGCTGGCGGTTTCTCTGCGCGATCGCATCAGAAATGAGGCTATCCGCAGCAGAACCAAGGTAACCGATATAGCCCTCCGAATCGCTAAACTTAAGTGGCCGTGGGCATTGCACGTAGAACCGATGTCCAGCAGTGGACGTCCTTCGGCTGATATGATGATGATGATGACCCATACTTTTACATTTGACTGTATTACAAGTTGTCATGAGCCTCTATAGGGATGTTGACACATGTGTCACCCCTGGATTCGACCCAAAATGTTGAGATATGCGTCATACTCGTGATCGGGTGCTGTTTGTGGAGTCCGGTCTGTTCATGCTTGCAAGGGCATAGTAACTACCTAAATACTAGTGTTATTATCATTATTTTGACGAGAGACATCATTCTGTTCTTGACACGTTTTATTGTTATTGACCCTGTACATCTCTGACAATATTACATTAATGATCCTTTTTTCCTGTTTTAACGCTTAGAGACAGTAAACATCTCTATAAGAACATTAGAATAATTATTAATTGTATTTGGATGCTCAGAGACATTATACATCTCTGGGGTACTAAATTAATATCATAAACTTATTGTTAACTAGCTTCTGCCCGCGACTTCGTCCGCGTAGAACCCGTTTATATCGTAGCTTGATACAAACTTTCACCCCCATTTCCCCTTAAGGGATTGATTTCCGGGATAAAAACTATCCCTATATCAAATTTTATGTAAACGGGTGCAGCGGTAGTATAGTAGCTCCATAAAAATGTTCAACCCCCATTAGGAGATAATTTCCGGGATAAAAACTATCCCATGTCCTTTCCCGGAACTCAAACTATCTCTAAACCAAATTTCATCTAAATGGGTTTCATACAAATATTCACCCACCAATTTCACCCCCGTAGGGGATGACTTTCGGGACATAATCTAGCTCTATACCAAATTTCATTCATTCTCTATTTCACCCCTAGGGAATGATTTTAGGGATAAAATCTATCAAATGTCCTTAGGTTCCGGGACCTATCCCCGGGACTCAAACTGTCTCTATACCAAATTTCATCTAAGTCGCTGCAGTGTTTCTAGTAGCTCCATAAAAATGTTCACCCCTAATTCCCCCCTACCCCCCAACCCCCCCTTAAAGGCGGATTTCTGGGATTAAGGCGACGGGTAGGGCAAGGCATTCTCCATACAACCGTTGTGCAAGTTTTTCACCCCAAATTTCACCCCCTTAGGGGATGATTTTCGGGATAACACTATCATATGTCCGTTACCCAGGAATCCAATCGAATTTTTCTATCTTAATTTGTGCCTCCATTTCACCCCCTTAGGGGATAATTTATGAAATAAAAACTATCCTATGTCCTTTCCCAGGACTAAAACTATCTCTTAACTAAATTTCATCTATATCGGTTACATCCAAATTTTCACTCTATTTCATCCCCTTACGGGATGATTTCTGGGATAAAAACTATCCTATATCCTTTCCTATATCCTTGTCCGCAATTTTTTTTTTTTTTTTATATGTCCTTTCCCAGGACTATCTCTATACCAAATTTTATCTAAATGGGTTCCATCCAAATTTTCACCCCTAATTGCACCCATTCAGGAGATGATATATAAAAATAATATAGGAGATATAAAAACTATGCATTCTCCTTCCCTGCGACTCCTACTATATCTACCTATACCAAATTCATCTTCATGGGTGTTATCCAGATTTTCACCCCCTATTTCATCCCCTTAGGGAATGATTTTTTGGATAAAAAATTATCGTTGTCATTCTCCGGGACTCAAACTATCTCTTTACAAATTTCATAGAAACGGGTTCCATCCAAATTTTCACCTCCCATTTCACCTCCTTAGACATAGACATAGACATAGAAAAACTTTATTCAACATCACATTTTATACAAAAGGAACAGTGTACAAATTAGACTTAGGAATAGACAAACACACTCAAACAATATCGTACGAGGAATTTACATTTTGTGATGCCAAAAAGGGGCTAGACTCAGCATATAGACTCAGTATAATAAGTTTTAATTCTAATTAATATTGTCGGAAGGGAATGAATATCTTAGGGGATGATTTCCGGAATTAAAACTATCCTTTATCCTTTCCCAAGACTTAAACTATCTCTAAACCCAATTTCATCAAAATGGGTTGCATCCAAATTTTCACCCCCCCTATTTCACCCCCTAAGGGGATGATTTCCGGGATCAATCTTATTCTTTGTCCTTTCCCGGGACTGATACTATTTATATACCAAATTTCATCCAAATCGGTGCAGCGGTCTAAGTAGCTCCATACAAATTTCCACCCCCAATTTAATCAATTTAGGGGTTGATTTCCGGGATATAAACTAACCTATATCCTTCCCCGGCACTGAACCTATTTCTATGCCAAATTTTATCTAAATCGGTTCAGCCGTTTTCACGTAATGCGCGGTCACATAAACAGACAAACAGATAAACAGATTAACAGATAAACAGATAAACAGATTACCAAATAAACAGATAAACAGACAAACAGATAAACAGACAAAAATTCTAAAAACTGTTGGAAAGTGTTCTGTTATCGATTCTAAGTATCCCCAGACAATTTTTTTTGAAATATCTTCCATGTACAGACTTTCAACCCTCTTCAGCTTTATTATATGTATAGATAGATAGATTCTGATACACAGACCTTATATCGAATGTATTTGATAATATTTTACAATTTTGGATATTTTTAGTTTTCATTTAGTGACATTTAGTTTGTCAACCGTTTAGGTACTAATTGATTAAAATCTGCAATTTTAAAATGATTATTGTGTAAGATTATTAATATTATATTGTAGAATACCATTTGACATGTAAAAGTGCCCTTGTGGCCTATTTGCAGAATAAATAATTAATTTTGATTTTGAAGTAAAGCTTGTAAACTTAATATCATTGTCTTTATCAATGCCCGAGATCCCAGGATACGCCCATACTCCGAACTATTATACATGTTTATGCAACTTTGGGTATATACATATTGGTGACCTTGACTGTACAATCAGCAGCATAAGTAGCTAAGCGGGCCGGGTGTTCAAAATTACCTACACACGCTCTTAATTTCTTAAGAACAAAGTCGTGTGCAGGTCATTGAGTGATATAGTTTTTGGTGATAAATTATACTAGCGCCATTTTGAACACCCGGCCTGCTTAGCTACTGCTGCTGACTGTTTAAAAAACTAAAATTTTTTTTATTTGTTTATAGTATTTGTTGTTATAGCGGCAACAGAAATACATCTGTGAAAATTTCAACTCTCTAGCTATCACGGTACTTGAGATACAGCCTGGTGACAGACAGACGGACGGACAGGGAAGGCTTAGTAATAGGGTCCCGTTTTACTCTTTGAGTACGGAACCCTAAAAGCGACGTAGGCTCGTGGTCTTCTCTCCCTCTCACTGAGCATAAGCGTGAGCGAGATGGAAGTGCGTGTACGGAAGCGTAGATATCATGTTTTTTAATTTTATATATTTGTGCGTAAATAAAAAAGTAATAGCTTGGTTCCCTCAAACATGATATTGCCGATTTTTAGAACCAATTTAAATATGTTTAGCTGTTGTGCATAATTTGTTACGTTTTTAAGTGTAGTTTAGTTCGTGATTTCTATCTATCAAGCGAAAGTCAAAAACTCCGGATTTGAATAGCTGTTGTCCATCTAGAAAGGCCTCAAGATTGCTTATTAAATTTAAGGCAGCCGTACTATAATCCAAACAAGCGCTACGACTTTTTTTTAATAAATTTTTAGGTGTTTTCGTTGGTTTAGTTTATTTGCTTAATGCTGTGATCAAATACTAAAAAAGCTTCTTAAATCCATTAAATAGCTCAAATTTTAAATAAAAATTATAAAGCTACTCAACTGATATTCAAAGTTTCCCGTTCCCCTTGGATTCGTAATGGGCCATCAAACGCAGGGGCCTTGGCGACATATTTCAGCGGAAGGCTGCGGGTGACGCGAGCTGAGCGAGGGTTTCTAGCGATATAGCGCAGATCAATCGTAGGTACCTATTTATATATTGATTTCATATATATGAGGGTTAATTCACATGTCTATCTGAATTAACCTTTTCCCAGCGGGACATCCAGACATACGAAATAATTTTGGGCCAAGCTGAAACGGAAAACTTCGTTCGCTTCGCTCGCTCATTCAATATATAAAAAGAACTAATACCATAAGAATAAGAGTAAGAATAATTTATTATTGGACAAGCACATGATTACAGATTATACAGACATTATCCGTGGGGCTCCAAACTAGGCTGAGCCTGTATCTTGGGACCCACTGAGTCGGTTAACAAATCTCTTCAGACACACGTCACAAGAAGCACGACATGAAAGTAACAAACAAATTGAAAATTAAACATTAGATATAATATGAGCGCTGCTAACTTATCAAAGGGAACACAAATTCATAATTAATAAAAACAATAATTATGCTGTTTTTTTTAGTACAAAGAGAGTTTGTGTATGAGAGTGTGTGAGTGTGTGCGCGTGTGTAAGTGTGCGTGAGAGGGAGTGTTTACGTGTGTTAAGTGTTTGTTACGAGTGTATGTTGAATTGTTAGGTACGTATTGGAAAAAGCAACCTTAGATGCAGGGACGTAAAATCTCTTCCGTATCACTATACGAGAGTTCAGCAAACCATTTCCTTATTGGGCTCAAGGCTACTGTCCCGGCAGCGTTCCCACATCAAATTCTTCCATTATTCTTGTTTTCCTGCAGAACAGAAGGACATCTTAAAGGTTGATATCTGGTATGGATGGGACTATCTGATAGTTTAGACTGTAGAATGTGTGGCGAGGAGGGTGAGACTATGGAACACTTATTGTGTGAATGTCATGCCCTTGCCAGACAAAGAATGAACTACTTTGGTAACGGTTACCCGCAACCAAAGGAATTCAAGGTGCTCCCGGCGAACTGCATCATCCGCTTTGTGGAAATGATGGAGCGAGCCTGGGAGCAGGTATAAAGGAGAGGGCAAATGCACAAAAGATCCCACTGGGTCGAAGTGCATCCGAAAGGGCCCTCACCTAGATAAGATAAGATAAGATAAGGTTGATATCCCTTAATTCCCGCTCCTCTAACGTATCTTTACCAAATAAATAAAAATGTGTTAAACCGCGGTGCCGCGTACATAACGCATTCCGCTAGTACATGCTTATTTGTTTCTTCCTCCCCACAGTGTGGGCAAGAAGCGTCGTTACCTATTATCTTTAAGTGTCTATTTAGAGTATTGTGACCGGTAATGATACCAGCCAGCAACCTCAGATTGCTCTTACCCAGTTTCAGCAGATACCTGGTCCTTTTGTGATCCATACCTTCTATCACCATCTTTGTCTGTCTACATCCAGATGCTTCCCTCCATTCTCTCTCCGCATCTTGTTCTTTTAGCCTTTCTATGACCCCCTTTGTGACTTGAGCCGAGAAAGGAAGGACCGGTTCTGGGCCTATAAACTCCCTCCCGCGCCCTCCCTAGCCAGCTCATCCGCCCTCTCATTGCCCACTATCCCCTGATGTCCTGCAGCGTTGACATAGTATCTCGTTCCCACTTGCGGTATTGTCTATGCAAGCATCCTTGTCACTCATTTGACAATCAATTGTGCATGTGTGTGTGAATCCCTTTATTCCTATAACTGGTTTACTATTAGTGGTAGTGCTGCCTCTGGCGGCAGAACATTGCAGTAATGTTCCCTATTCAAAAGAACTTTATTTTTTATTTTTATTGACCGATATTTTTATTTTATTTATTTATTTAAAATAATTACACAGCATAACAGTTAAAAACTAAGTCACTGTGAATTACAGATTAGATATATACATTTTAATATATAACAGAAGAATTACATCGATCCATCACCTCAATATATTTAAAGTAGTACCTACACTTTGGTATACATTTTTTTCACCAGCGGAAACCTTTGGGGTTGGGCTCTAATACAACTGCATTGAATTGGTATTTAGTTTTAAGGGTTCCGTAGCCAAATGGCAAAAAAACGGAAGACTTAAAGATTCGTCATGTCTGTCTGTCTGTAGTGTCTGTTTGTCTATCTGTCTGTATGTCCGTCCGTATGTCACAGCCACTTTTTTCCGAAACTATAAGAGCTATACTGTTGAAACTTGGTAAGTAGATTTATTCTGTGAACCGCATTAAGATTTTCACACAAAAATCGAAAAAAAAAACATTAAGTTTTAGGGTCCCCATACTCAGTACTGAAACTCAAAAAAGAATTTTTCATCAAACCCATACGTGTGGGGTATCTATGGATAGGTCTTCAAAAATGATATTGAGGTTTTTAATATCATTTTTTTTCTAAACTGAATAGTTTGCGCGAGAGACACTTCCAAAGTGGTAAAATGTGTGTCCCCCCCCCCCCCCTGTAACTTCTAAAATAAGAGAATGATAAAACTAAAAAAAATATATGATGTACATTACCATGCAAACTTCCACCGAAAATGGGTTTGAACGAGATCTAGTAAGTAGTTTTTTTTAATACGTCATATTTTTTTTTATTAATACGTATCTAAGTGATTCGCACGGATCAAAACGTTGGTTAGACCATTGCGTTACCACTGCCGCCGGGTGGCAAACTTTAGCTGATGTTTTTGTTGACTACGGCGTTTATTGTTCTGATCATTATCCCCTAGTGTTGAAATGTAATATGAATTTGGTTAAACCAAAGTTATGTAGTCAGAGCTTACTATCGTACCAAAATCAGATAACCTGGGGTGAGAGATCATCCGTCGAAATTGAAAAATACACTGATAAATGTAACGAAATTTTAGGGACTATTGATTTTCCAGTTGAGCTGAGAGCCTGCGCTGACAAATGCTGTAAAAATGTAGACCATCTCATGGTTCTTGATAACTTGTACCTAAACATAATAAATGCACTTTGTGAGGCATCTGTATTTAGTAAGGAGACTTGTAGCGGAGGGGGCAAAGGAAAAGTTATAGGGTGGAATAAACACGTGAGTGAGGCCCACAGGGAGGCGAGGCTTTGTTTTCAAAACTGGGTGTTGACCGCGGGTCCCGAATTTAACGCGATGTGTTCTAGTCGAAAAGTATTTAAATCCAGACTCAGGTGGGTACAACAGCACCAGGAGCAAATCAAATTGGATTTACTTGCCTGTCACCATCGAAAAAATGATTTCCGGAACTTTTGGAAACTTACTAAGAAAATGGAGACAAAGCCTGGTCTCTCTGTCACTGTCAACGGCATCTCTGACGCTAAAACGATTGCCAACATGTTCAAAGAACATTTTAGTTTAAAGTCGTCATCCAGTTGCAAGAAGGGGATTCTTGATGATGAGTGGGAAAGTGACCTTCAGGTTCGTTTTGGCCCAAATGACGTCATCAAAAAATTAAAAATGATGAAAAGGGGAAAATCTCCTGGTCACGACCACTTAAGCATCGAGCATCTGCAGTTTGCTGGTCCTCATCTACCTCGACTGTTGACCATGTTATTTAACCTGTGCATCGCGCATTCTTATGTACCTACGAATATGACAAAAACTGTAGTGGTCCCCATCGTCAAAAATAAAACTGGTGATATATCAGACCAGACAAATTATAGACCTATTTCTCTGGCAACGATTGTGGCAAGAGTACTTGACAGCATACTTAACGTGCAATTGGACAGTTGCTTGCGATTACACGACGCACAGTTCGGCTTTCGAGCCGGCCTGTCGACCGAGAGTGCAATCATCTGTCTAAAGCAAGCTGTCGAGTATTACACGCGCAGAAAAACACCTATATATGCGTGTTTCTTGGATCTCTCTAGGGCTTTTGACCTCGTTAACTATGACCTACTGTGGAAAAAGCTTGACGAGGTCAAGTTCCCTAGAGAGTTGACTCGTATGTTTAGGTGTTGGTACTCGAGCCAGAGAAATAGTGTTCGCTGGGGTAACGTTTTGTCTGACGAGTATTCTCTGGAATGTGGTGTGCGACAGGGGGGACTTACCTCTCCAAAGTTGTTTAACTTGTATGTAGATGCACTGATCGGTGAGCTCAGCAGAACGCATGTCGGTTGCCATGTGGACAGAGTTTGTTTCAATAACATAAGCTATGCAGATGACATGGTTCTGCTGAGCCCTTCGGTCGGTGGTTTGAGAGTGCTCCTTGATGTCTGTGAGAGGTACGCTAAGGAGCACGACCTTAAATATAATGTACTTAAAAGCGAGTACATGGTGTTTAAGGCGGGCGGCAAGTGTCCATCATATGTCCCACCCATACTTTTAAACGGACAGCAGGTGAAGAGGGTGCATACCTTTAAGTATCTTGGACACTTGCTGACTGACGACCAACGAGACGATGTGGACATCGAGCGAGAACGCAGAGCATTGGCGATTAGGGCTAATATGATAGCGCGCAGGTTTAGCCGGTGTGCAGTGCGGGTTAAGTTAACATTGTTTAAGGCGTACTGCACATCGCTGTACACCTGTAGCCTATGGTGCAAATACACGCAGCGATCGCTCAATGCAATGCGTGTGCAATACAATGATGCGTTCAGGGTACTGTTGCGGCTGCCGCGACACTGTAGTGCGTCCGGTATGTTCGCGGACGCTCAAGTGGACGGTTTCCACGCGACACTGCGCAAGCGCAGCGCCGCGACGCTCCGCAGGGTGCGCGCCAGCCGCCACAGTCTCCTGAACGTGGTGGCCGACAGATGGGACGGTAGCCTACTGAGGCACTGGTCCTCCCTACATTTAAGTTTAAGGCCTAACATAGTTATATAAGTCTTCTAGTATATACTAACAACCTATGGATCCTTTTTAAGTTGTCCGAAATAAATGCATTTTATTTTATTTTTATTTATTTTTATTTATAAATCGTAAACCGCAATTTATTTCACGGAACCCTTCATGTGCGAGTCCGACTCGCACTTGGCCGCTTTTTTTTAATTGATGCATACAAAAATCTCTCTCACTCTGCCGTTTTCAGTAGCGGTTTATTATAATAATTTACCATGACGAGTAAATAATGTATTTTCCTTTGCAAGTAAACAATCATGTCAGAAAAACTTATAAAAACTTCACCTAACTTTTATTTCACAGTTTGAATCAAATTCAAACATACCTTTTAAAACATTGCCCTATCCACGTGTCTTCTAAAACCCATCCATCTTGCCTTTCCGTCTTAAATCCCTTCAGACTAACCTCCAATAAAAATGATAAATCTACACCTAACCTCCAAAATGACTCAACTATACATGAGCATTCACGCCAGTCTGACACTTAAACCTGTCGGAATTAAGGTTACAATGGCATGTACAAAACATGGTGTTAGGTCAGATTGGATTTGAAGTTGAAATCAAACTGCCCTTTGAAAGATGAAACAATTTTGATAAAACTCTAAGCTTTCGACGGAGAAGAAATATTGCTTTAACTTAGGTCATTCACAGCGTCTTTACTCGCCTCAAGTGTTTCTATGATAACTTGATCCCGGGATTTGTACATAACATTAAGGCATTGCACAAGGTGGACTGATGACATGGTAAAGGTCGCGGGTGGATGGTGGTGGTGGTCATTTTGGCACTCTTTGGGGGAGGCCTATATCCAGCAGTGGCTGATATGATGATGATGATGATTAAGGCATTGTGGCATTTAGTCCGCCCTTGTACTAATTGTATTTACATAATAAAGTACATAAACTACCATACATACATCCGTAATGTACATAAACTACAGTATTCCCACAGAGCACATAAAATTTAATTTCTAGTGTCAAGTTTAGATAGCTCCTAAAGTTGAATGGTAGAGAAGTTTTTCTTTTAAGCAATGAATATTAAATTTATTTATTTAATCGAATGGCATACATTATTTGTCCTTTGAGTGTGTCACTCTTTAGTACCATACCACCCAGGGGACACGTACAGGGTTGTGGTAGGTAGCTCCTGCGGACGCAAGTGGCAGTTGTCCCCCCTTTGTAAAGTGAGTGGGCAACTCGACTGTTAGAGGTTCGTAAGCCGCCCGAAGGCCTCTAACTCGGCTTTACGACTACAATCATAAACAGAAGCCGGGATCAACTGCTTAGCGTGCCTTCCAAAGCACGGAAGCACTCATTTATAGTAACCACTGAAACAGGCGGTCACCCATCCAAAGACTGACCGTTGCCATCTTTGCTTAACCTGCGTCATCGTTTCCGATTCGCAGGCGCCGCTCGGCTAGGCTATGAACGCTTCGAAAGATTAAATAAATATATATAATAAATCCATGGATCCCCCAATACAATGGTCCAAAAATTACATATAACAACAGTGTCCCCTGGATGGTACTAAAGAGTGACAAACTCAAAGGCCAAATAATGTGTGTCTTACGACATACGATTAAATAAACTGTAGGAATAAATAGGAAGCCGCGTAGCGGTCGCCTACGCCGTAGTCACTTTCCGAGGAAAACCACGGGATCTGCTACGATCGTAGCGCGTTTCTCGAAGCCATTTTCAACATTGGTTTGTCCGAATCGAACATGTACGCGTTGTAAATACAGCCTTAATCCGTCCGATCAGTTCCGGGTTTCAGTTCGGATCTTTGCTTAGAATAGTTGCAGTTTTGAGCGATTTTTCCAACTCAATAGAACACAAAAGTGTTTATATTCACATGGGTAATGTGGCGTAAGTATGTGCACACGTTATTGCATAAATAGTTGTGCAAGTTTTGAACTAAGTTGGTGTATTTATATTTTAGGTAAGCACCTAAGTGCAGTAGTAGTATTTTTAACCGACTTCAAAAACGGAGGAGGTTATATGTTCCACCGTGCTCTCACCGAATGGACCCTGCGAAAGACCAGCGCTGGCTGCAAAGCCAGCAACATGCTGAGCAGGGTCTGTTTCGTGACAAAATGTGTATTATATTATTTCTTTTGTATGTGTCAATTGTGTGTCACGAATAAATATTTGAATTTGAATTTTGTATGTAAGTTTTTTTTTTGTATGTTCGCCGATTTCTCCGTCAATTGTGAACCGATTACCAAAATTATTTTTTTATTCGAAAGAGTATACTTTCGAGGTGGTTCCATTGTCACCAAATCAGGATCTCATGATGGGATCCCAGGCAAATTGAGGGCAACTCTCAAATTTTATAGGCACGCATGAAGTTATTTCGGTAATTTGTATTATAATTCGTGTATTTATCTTCGGAAATCGCAATTTTGGTGAAGTGGAACTGATACTGAAGACCACAGATGACTTATGGAACTCCTCAAAGATGTAAAGTTCTTCAAAGATTCTGACATGATTCCGTTGAAGTAGCAACTCATGTAGTGGTAATTCTCAGATCCTTTAGGAATCGACGGAACTCCTCAAATATTATCAGCCCACAGGATAGCGACTTGCGTTTTTTTCTGTAATAATCAACGCATTTGCTCTCTGAAAGCAGTGCATGTGGTCAATTGGAAAGGAAATGTTCAAATGTTCATGTACGTATGTGGCTTAGCGAAGTACTGAATTGAAGTCGGTTTATACTTTGTTTTTAAAGTAATTATATGTTAGTTAATTTTAGTTTTTGAATTATTTCTTGTGTCTAACATTCAGTCTTTTGAGGCTATTGTTACTAACTAAATATGGAACCAGTTTTCTAAATTAAATGTTTTATTTATTTATTTTTATTATCAGAAATGGAAAAATAAATAGGAGTAATGATAGGACATCGCCTTTGTACTTTGATCTATTGTGTGACATGTAGGTATATTTTTAACCTGTTATTGTTATTGTGTACAATAAAGTACATACATACGGTAAGGTAGCCTAGTGGTTCAGGCATACGGCTGTCAAGCGGCGGTCGTGGGTTCGAATCCCGACTCGTACCAATGAGTTTTTCAGAACTTACTTACGAAATATTTACCGTTAGTTTTTCGGTGAAGGAAAACATCGTGAGGAAACCGGTCTAATCCCAATAACGTCTAGTTTTCCCTCTGGGTTGGAAGGTCAGATGGCAGTCGCTTTCGTAAAACTAGTGCCTATGCCAAATCTTGGGATTAGGTGTCAAAGCGGACCCCGGGCTCCTTTAAGGAATAACGCTAGGAGGATGATGAAAGTACATACATACATACATTTGCTAAGACATGAGCTTTTCTTTAAGACTTTACAAGGGAAGATTAAAGGAACGAGAGGCCAAGAAGAAACTATTTCGAACAAATAAAGGAGAAAGTCAAGGTCATGTCCCCTTCTTTCCCACCGTCCACCTCCCGAGCCCACCTAGGTGAACTGTTGAAAATTATTTTTTCCTACCGTTCACCTTTAATTATATAGTGTAATTTATATTGGTGACCGTCCACCTCTGAAATTTAATACTGGCTGTTTTATTATATCTATGGATTTTTTTATGTTTGCGTGAAGAATTTGTCTGACAGGAGAATGTCATAGAATTAAGCCCGCTAGTGTCTGTTTGTGACAACATAAATTTTATACGGGTACGCAGGACTTAGAAATTTTTTCATCGGTGGGTCATCATTATGATTTATGACACATATTGTATATGTTTTTATCGTTTAGACTACGCCAAAATAAGCATACTATATATGAGAAAAAAATCTCTAAAATAAAAATGGCCGAGATATTGGACCTCAAAATTGAAAAGTGTCTAATACTGCTGAAGTCACGCGAAACATATGCTACTCTTAACTCTTAGGCAGGTCGGTGTAGGTTACGACGACGAGCGAAGCGAGGAGGAGTGTTAGGTGTACCGCGACCCTAAGCGCGCGAGCCGAGCGAGCGAAGCGAGCGTGCCGCGGTA
Organism: Epinotia brunnichana; assembly: GCA_963854355.1. Classification (NCBI taxonomy): domain Eukaryota; kingdom Metazoa; phylum Arthropoda; class Insecta; order Lepidoptera; family Tortricidae; genus Epinotia; species Epinotia brunnichana. The sequence goes on from OY977960.1 coordinate 594,007, forward strand.
GCGGCCGGCGAAGCGCCAGAACCGACTTTTTTTTGAATTTATAGTTTTGCGAATATTAAAAAAAATAGTATGTATTCCTAAAATATGTATACTCCCATCATTCCAAAATCGCGTGGCTTCAGCAGTTTCGATGATACGGGTATTATAATGATTCAGTATTAGACACTTTTCAATTTTGAGGTCCAATATCTCAGCCATTTTTTATTTTAGAGATTATTTTTCATATAAAGTATGCTTATTTTGTCGTATTCTAAACGATAGAAACATATAAAATATGTGTCATAATGATGACCCACCGATGAAAAAATGTCTAAGTCCTGCGTACCCTTTGCTACACCTCGACCAACTTTCCAACTTTGAGGTCAAATATCTCTGCCGTTTTTGATTTTAGACAAAAGTTTTTCCTACATAACATGCTTATTTTAACGTTTTTGATTAAAATTTTCTAAGTCTTTTATGATTCCTATGTTTTTTCACTTTTGGTCAAAAATTTTCTCTTTTTTTGTGCACCCCCTTTGTTTTAGGCGGACCGACGAACTTGAAATCTGAAGAGTTCTGATAGTATGTAGGTACGCTGTATTGATACCAAGGTGTACGGTGGAAATAAAAAAAAATCCATTGTACACCCAGGTGGTCAAAGGTGAACGGTAGGAAAAAATAATTTTCAACGGTTCACCTAGGTGGTCTCGGGAGGTGGACGGTGGGAAAGTAGGGGTCATGTCATATCCAGGTAGTAAAGTAAATGGCAGAGGACGTTATACTGCTGGCGATTGTTCCACCGACACTCTTAAGTTAAAGATATACCTAAGTACAATGGAGTTCGAACATTTGTGAACGGAGTAATCAATCAAAAATATATGAAAAATATTTAGTTATTATGGACATAAGGTTGCTAAGATATTTGGAACCTTAAGGAAGGTGTATATTTATGAACTCGACTTTTCTCGTTTTAATACAGGCAAAGTTATTAAGGAAATTATTTGCTATGAAGTTATTATGAGGTCATTTTATTGTAACACTTAATGCAATGTCAATCAAAAATACTAAATACAGACTATTAGATGATAAATAAATACTTTCTTCTAGGAAATTGCTGTAACATTGCCGATGAGAGCTAGCTTTGCCTACTTCAAAATGTTCTTCCAAATGTCTCTATTCTTTTATCTGACAATTGCTGGCATTGTAAGTTTTTAAATAAAAATCATTGGCAAAGTGCCTAAGCAGCAAAAAGCCACAATACGAAAAAAAAAAAAAAAGTCAGATAAAAATTTATTTTTAACCCCGGACTCAAAAAGAGAGGTGTTATAAGTTTGACGTGTCTATTTGTACCTATCTTTTCCGCAGTCCGCTGGATGCCGGTGGCACAGGACCGATCACATTGGCACTCTTCGGAGGAGGCCTATGTCCAGGAGTGGACGCGGACGTCTTTTGGCGGATATGAATGAATGGTCTTATGTATTTTTATATATGTTTGTTTGTTAGTGGCATTGGCATAGTAGCTCCTAAACAAATGGACCGATTTTTTTTTTCCGAAAGCTAACGTGATTAAGATGGTTCGTAGCTACGTTTCAACAAAATCGGTTCAGCCGGTTTTGAGATATTGCACTTTGAAATGAAAATGTCGGGGGTTTTTTGACTTTTCTAAGGTGTTCATTATTATGCTAGTTTTTAAGGTAGACTAAGTTACAAGCTTGTTACAGCGTTTTACACCCTAATTGTCATTCTTCACCCTCTCCCCAATTGTTCGATTATCCGTCCGGTCCCGCAATATTGGCAATTCCACCAAATTAAATCCTTAACCTCGTATCTCATCTAGTTTCATTCTGAAAGTCAACTCTATGCTATACAGATCAAGATAGTTTTTGAGGTTACCTATTTTCTTATAATGAGGTTTGCTAGGTAAGATTGCTTGCGTTGTCTATCAGCTCGTTTAATTAGTGACTAGATTGGAACAGTACAACCCATTTATTAAGAAAACGTTTTTAGTTTGTGAGATCATCAGTAGGTACGCAACTAACATGACGGGGCCTGGTATGACCTCCTCCAAGGAGAAGACAATTAAATTAAATACCTCGCCATTGCATAACGCACAATTCTCCTGCCACCTTTGTGGAAGACAATGCCTCTCCAGCATAGGGCTAGTTACATAGCCATTTAAAAAAGTGCTCTAAGTACTATGTAATCACAAAGCGCTGCTTGAATCGTCTGACGTAGACGTAGAGGCTTAACGATGATTATAATGATATGGTATACCATGTAACAGATAAATCGTGCGTTAATCTTCATGCAATTTCTAGGACAACTATTTCGAAAAATACAGTACCTATGTTTGGAAAGCACTTAATGGTCGAAATAAGTATGAAACTACTTAACTGTGCAATATTTCCCTGTGATATCCTAGATATTAATTCAGTATAAAGGAAACAATGACAAAAGAAAAAACAAATTAAAATTAGATCCTAGATTGATAAACGAAAAAAAGGAGACGAATTTGTTATATGGAACGACAATCACAAAAAATGCAATTGCAAAAAATTCAAAAGAAAATGAAAAATGCGTCATGCTTTGATTTCAATGTGTATCTGCGTATTATGTCAGTTAAGGACCTAGTTTTGGCTGCCGTCCGGTAGGTATTGGTACTTATTAGGACCACGGCGCAGAAAAGGGATTAAATTCGTTCTTTACGACAGCCAAGCATAAATGATCATGTTATCGGCAGGCGAGTCGTTCTAAAACATATGTTTCGCATATTTTTCGATTTCAATGTGTTTTGATCACTTTCAATCCGCCGTAAAATACGAAACACATAAAAATCAAGTTGTAATGCAATTTTTAATCTCACATTTGATTTAGGCCAAAAGTTTTATAGCATTTTACGTTATCGTGTGTCAGTGCAGTAATTAAAACATAGTTATATCCTCATCGGTTATTACCGTAAAGGGACAAAAGGGAATTATGTCGATTCTATCGCGACACAGTAGATATATTATAAAGCAGTAAAACAAATCCGTACAGACATAGTATAAAGACGGCAAAGTATGTTATCTTCCTACAAGTGCGAAACGGGTCGAGATTTTGTTTGAGTGTGCGTGCGGCGACGTATAGCTACTATAGCGCACACAACATGTTAACTGTGTAACGAGATGCAGCTAGCATCGGACGGTCGCTCGCTCATTTTCGACTAATTTTACCGCCATATTGGTTGAGGTTCGCTTATAGCCTCCCAGAGTGAATTGATATTCAAAAACTGTTGTGATTTGTAATTTGTGCCTTCAAGAACATTTCTTCAGAGTGCGTATTTTGGTTGGCCAACCACGTCGAGACCAGACAGCAGACCAGAAATAATCAGGTTAGTGCATTGCCGATCCTTTCTCCTGTGTGCCTAAAAACCAAAATACCTAATCCTATCGCAAAAAATACAGTCCACTTTCAAATTAATTTAAATCCGCAAAATACCATCCCCTCAGGTGTCGAGGTCGCGTACCGCTACTTATTTAATAGATTTATGGTTAATTATGAAACCACCATAACTTTTTGGTTTAACAACACAAGATAACATACTTTGCCCTCTGTATACTATGGTACAGACGACCGATTTGGTGAAATCACACAGACACGTGTCACTCGCTACACTAAGCTTATGCGGACTAGCGGGGCGTTTTCTCTCAAATATGCGACATTACAATTTTTCTCACAATTTTGATTTTTTGGTATTTCCTGTTCATAATCATGGGCACTATTGATCCCGATAAGGAAAAAAAATGCCCCAGGTTTTTATTACACAATGTGACGTTTTTCTCATACATTCTGTATCAGTCAGACCGTCACATAGTGGAATCCTAAAAAAGGTATGGAAAATTGGATCAAGAGTGATCATGATTCTGAACAGGAAAAACAAAAAAAAACTAAATTCTGAGAAAAAACTAAAAGTCGCACTTTTGAGTGAAAACGCCCAGTGACTAAAACTCTACGGTGTTCTACGCGTAAGGGCCTAGCCACATGTATGCGGTGCGGCGCCGCAACGGAGACATATGGCCAGGCCCTATGGACCATATTATGGTGGAGCCACGGGAACATTGCGCAAACTTACGTGACTCCTCGGCATAATGCTGAGACACCGACCGATTCACTGCCGCGAAGACACACACAATATGTGTTTAATTGTAATGTACGTCTACTCCCTTTGTTTGTGTGTGTCTTTTGTATAGTAAAGTATAGTGGTATAGTATAGTCTTCTTTCTTTCTTTGACTCCACCAGACAGGACGGACCCAGCCCCCAGAAAGATACCGTCGGGGTCATGCCTGAACCTGGCACGCGCTTTAAACTCAAGGACCTTGCGACTGGCAGACGCCCATTTTTAGGGTTACGTACTCAAAGAGTAAAAAGGGGGACCGCATTACTAAGACTCCGCTGTCAGTTAGACAGTTGAAATTTTCACAAATGATGTATTTCTGTTGCCGCTATGACAACAAATACTAAAAACAGAATAAAATAAATATTAAAGGGGGCTCCCACACAACAAACATGATATTTTTGCCGTTTTTATGAAAATTGGTCCGACTCGCACTTGGCCGGTTTTTATTGAACCAAAACTACGATTACACATCATAATTTACAGTAAAATGTAGGCCAAACTGCATAACAATTTGTCCATACTATACCCAGCCCCTGACCGGGCGGACGGTGCGTCAAAGACGCCTACCCTAACCTACCCATCAGTTTGTAATCACCAAGGTAAATTATAAACTACTGATGCCATATATACCCCTTTAGTTTTCAATGGAGCGCAGGCTAAAACAGGTCTTAAGAGAATGAATGAATTAATTATATTTATTCAGGTAACACAACATAAGTAACACAAGACAAATTACATTAACAAATACATCGAAGACGTAGATCGGGATGTGAACCTTAAATGGCCTCCACTCAGCAATGCAGTTGGCACGGCTAGCGTGATCAACGGCGCTGGTTTTTTGTGGAGCCAGCGTACTGTGCGACTAGTGTCTGATGATACACTAATGTTTTTAATATAAAATATAATTATAAATATATATACATGTTACAACGATAAAAGCAACTATATTTCTTTATAATAATTAAGTTTTAGAATAACTAAAACGGACTAAATTTAAGGTGTGTATCTAATGGTTACGCCCCGGCCCCAGCATGTTGGCAACTCCAACACAGATAATAGAGTGACCGGAACGCCTATCATTCGATCCATTCGTTCCAGTCGCATCTATAGTACTATACATTAATTCTTTCACTCTCTAATAAACCAACCATGTAATTTAACGTGTTTTTGGTCATAAAATATAATAATCTTCTCTACTGAACAAGCCGACTTTTAATTACTTGGATTCCAACGAGAAACAGCGCCTACAACCACTGCATCACTGTTCATATGGTGAGACTTGCTAGGATACTGCTTTAGCTAATATTTACTGTGAACGCGTGTTCCCGCGGGTTCGCCCGGGGCGCCCGTAAATATGTAAATGTACGTTTTATTATTGGACCGGGGTTCGGACCGAAATCAAACATAGTTGTTTGATTTATCTATTGTTCTATCGTTTATTTTATCGGAAGGTGCGTGAGTAGAAAATGTAGGTAGCCGTATCATCCAAGATCCGGTATTAGGGCGAATAATCACTAATATCATTCAAGATCCGGTATTAGGGCAAACTAATATGTGTTTTCATATTATTGAGAGCTACGTCTCAATAATATGAAAACACACATTTGCTTGATAGTGTTTAAAAAAAGGCGACCACCTACGTTTCTCTGTTTAAAAGCGCCTAAACCTTTTTAAATGGCAAATAGCTTTGTTTGAATGCTGCCCTATGTTGGCGCACTGGATCGGTCAAATCAAGGCGATCGCAAAATTTAGATTTAAGTAAATATAGATTGTGTCCTTAGAGGCTAATACTGATATACCTAGGTTAAATTGGGGGTTGAAGTTGCACCACGTCCGTAGGAATTACCCATCGCTACCC